>PVHT021183530.1:8062095-8232269 GCA_004024745.2 Catagonus wagneri | reverse complement strand
ATGGGGTCTCTGTTTCCCCCAGTCCTGTGGAGCTCCTGCACACAAGCCCCGCTGGCCTTCAATGCCAGATGCTCCTGGGGCTCTTTCTCCCTGTGCCCGATCCCCAGGCGTGGGGTTTTGACGTGGGGCTCAGAACTCTCAGTCCTGTAGCTGAGTCTCTGTGATGCAGTTACTTTCCAGTCTGTGGGGCTTCCCACCCAGGAGGTATGGGGTTGCTTCTATAGCGTAATCACCCCTCCTACCTCCTGATGTGGTCTCCTCTTTGTCTTCTGGAGTAGAATATCTTTTTTGGAAGTTTAGAGTCCATTTGGTTGAAGGCTGCTCGGCATTTGGTTGTAGTTTTGCTGTTTTTCGGGAGAGAAGTTGAGCTCCAGTCCTTCTATTCTGCCATCTTAATCCAATCTCTGTCTTGGAAACTTTCTTATGTGACTTTTGGCAACAGCAATTTACTTCATCACTTAGAGTTTCAGTTTCCTCATGAGACCAGCACCTGACACATTATCATTATGGATTTTGCTACCTAATGATACAGTCAGAACACCGCCATTACTTCACATTTGACATGATATTCCCTGAGGTCACATCTAAATCTCTGATTCATTATTTCATAGATTCATTCAACATCAGTAAAAGATTATTGACCCATAATTGGTACAAACTGTACAGTAAATGCTTAGGTATGAAAATGATTGAGATGCGGAATTAACTCTTGAGGAACATATGGTGTATTTGAGGAAATGAATATTTATACCCAGTACAGTAAGTGCCTTGGCCAGGGCACAGAGTTCTGGCACCTGAAGGCTAAGTGGATGCATTACCGGATGTGACATGAGACTGGTACCTCAGGGGCATTTCCCTATGCAGCACTCACTGCATCCTCAGGATGTCTCGTGGTCCTCCTGTGCACTCCCAGCCATAGCTCCCTCATGCCCTGGTGAAGTGCATTACAAAAGACATTCTTTTTCTCCATCAACACCAAACTTCTCAAAACAAAGGAACTTTGGTTTACACCTTTACATTTCTAGCGCCTCATCAGTGTCTAGCTTTAGTTGATGTTTACTGAAATTTATATGAATGAATATCTGAATAAGTGAACGAATGAATGAATGAATGGAGTTAAATACTCAAAAAAGGTGGAAGGAATAAGATACCAGGTATGGAAGAGTTGGTAAAATATATAGCTGGTAGTCAAGACCATTTGGAAAGTAGACGTGTGACTTTGAAATGAGAGAAGTTGAGATGAGTCTGATTCAGGTAACGAGTAGTTCTATAAAGTCTGTTGATGATATATACATAATTTCAGGAGAAGTGTGAAACACACTGATATTTTGAATTGAATTGCAATATTTGAGACCTCTATTGGAGGCTGTGACATCAGAATGTGGGTAATGGAGTGAGTAGAGAGAGAATGGAAGCACAGAAACAATGATAAAACAGTGAAAATAATGCAGTTAAGAAACTGTAAGAATTAAGATGAGTGGTGTGTGTGACATCGCTGTGAAAGAACAAATTTAGGATCAGTAAGATTTAGTGACACATTATGTGTACATGTCAAGAAAAGGAAGCAAAAATGACCCAAGTTTCCATTCTCAATGATTTGGTGATTATATCATAATTCATGTTGAATAAAAGAAGAGAAAACAATAGGTTTGTTTTTAAAGATGTGGGAAGAAAAGTACCAATGTGACATTTTTGTGGGCACGTTGCAAAGGCTGTTAGCAATTTCTAGCTGAAGCACAGAAGAGCAGCAGGGAAGGTGAAGATGTGAGCTAATTAGAGAACAAAGCACAAAACCCCAACTAATTATGACATCCACAAATTAAAATAAAACGTTATGTGCGTTTGAGCCAATACTCTTGATTAAGTAAATTAGAACACAAAATTGTGTATTTTGGAATTTTACATCTCATTCAGTCTTGGCTTCTCCTTTGTGGACGATTTTCGCGAGTTATCCATCGGCATTGGTTTTTCTTTGGTTATAGGTGAACTTGAGCGATGCACTTTATTTTTTGAAATAAAGAAAGAGTAGTTCTTCTGTCTCATGCTTGGGATGCTCTAATGATTAGGAACTTTTTCCTGAATTATGAATAGAACTTCTTCCATGAGACTGTTACAAAAGATGAGCCTCCCTGGAGTATTTTTGGAAGGTGCTAGAGTAGACATGAGCTGCTGAATATTAAATGATAGACCTTTTAATAATATTTTCTTTTTCTTTCTGTATGACTTTTCCATACATCCTTTTAGGAAGGACCTCATTTATTTATACTTGCTTTTGAAATATATACTTGCTGTATTATCAGGATGATTCTGGGTGTCCTGCAAGATTTGAAGAAATACGTTTGGTCTAACTTAGTAAAAGGGTTTGGGGGCGAAAGAGTTACTTTTTTCTCTTCATATTTTCCATGTCATTCAGGCAGTATTTACTACTTTATCTGTTGCTTGAGTCTCTTAGATTTACGCTAATCACAATTACAAGTTGTAAAATTGTAAAATAGCAATGGTATTCACTGTGGGCTACCATTTGGATAGTAGGCATAAGAAGGGGGAAAATGTTTTGGAAAATATTCTCATACATACATCCTACATATTTATAAAAAAATAACAACTTTCTTATGAAAAGTTTTTGGATTTGTTTATTAGATAAAACATCTCCCAAATTTCTTCACAAAATTGTCCAGTAGAACGATATGTGATAAATGCAGCCATTCAAAATTAATTTAAGTGAAATAGTGGTATAATTAGGCAATGAATCTTGCTTTCTACCATCTGATTATAGATATTCGTCTTAAAACTAATGAGTTCTTATTATAAGCTGGGCGTTGTTCTAAGCACACTGCATGCCTTATCTTATTTGATTTTTATAGCCCAACTGTGAGATATTATATATCATTGCCATTCTTGTTCTGAACTTTTGAAAAAAATATTTAAAATGTTTCAATATTGTGCTCAGGGTCATCTGCCCAGCAAAACTGATATTTGAACACATAAAAAAATTTATATATTTAGGTATTATGCCTCACTGTCAACAAATAGCTATTTGGTTCAGGGTCTAACTTCTCAAAAACATTAATTTTTTTCACCCCTTGTGATTTTATTGTAAAGTATTGAGGTGTTTTCACTGCACCTAAAATTTGTCTTTTCTGTATACTTTACCATCTTTCACACAACAGCAACATTTCTCCCTATGTCATAATTAAGAAAAAAAAAAACCTGGATTTTTAAAATCTTAATTACAATCCATTGCTTTTATTATTGACATCATCATCACCTTCATCGTCATATTAATCATCAATATTAGTCATCACCAATAACAATAATGTCTGCTTATCCTTTAGACTTATAATCAATTTGAAACCCATACAAATAACATTTACATTTGTTGAGTACATTATAATGTGTACTTGCTATAGAAAAGGATTAATTCATTTAACTGACAACAGTTAGATATCAAATAACTGTTCTCCAAATCTATGCTGCTGGTAGTGGTATGAAAGGGTCTCCCTCGCTTGGAAGATACTTAGTATAGTGCTTGGGTGACATGGGTTAGTGGGTGCTCTGTAGCACCCAGCCTTATCATCAGCCATTGCAATAGTCACCATGCATCTGCTCAACTTCATGCCTACAGGGCTTTTCATTACTCTCCTGCTGTGGTCATATCTGCAGAATGTGTTGTCATTCTGCGCTGAATCCCTAAAACAAACACTGATCTCGCTAGAAAACTGACCTTCCTTTAAACTTAATTAGCCATAATCTTTTATCTATAGTGTTGGTTAAATCCCAGAGCACACTTTTCAAAAGACTTTCTCTTTTTATTTACCTCTGAATATGCTGTTGGAGCAAACTCAAATTTCTTATTGGGTTATATAATGTGTATTTGTGGAAAATTTCTCTAGGCCACTAATAGACTTTGTGAGATCTTTATAAGTCATCTTCAGTAATTATGTACCTGTTGCTTGCATCACTGAAAGAGTAATCTTTGAAATATGAAATGTCTGACTGGCACCCAGTGTTCATTTGCTGGGACATTTGTTTACTTTTAATTAACACTGATAATATGTATGATGGCATCTAGATAGAAGGCAAATAACTGCTACATATAGTAATTGGATGTTACTGAAACAAGATTTAGGCTTCAGAGATATTCTGGCTTCCTGTGGGAATAAAAGTCTCATTGACCAAAGAATGAAGAAAGGGAATTGTGTTCAGCCTTTGTAATATCATCCATTTTTGCACTTCCCAACTCCTGCTCACCATGCTTCCTTCTCATCTATTTTCCATGTTCACCTTGGAATTCTGTCTGCTGCCTCTTCCATGCAGATATTTATTCCGAGCTAGTGTCCTGGATGGAGAATAACCCAATAAACCAAATGTCTACTGATGAGCAGTTTTATTCACCCTAGCCAGGGAAATCTGCATTTTCAGTGATGACTTCCAAGGACTGAAAAAACAGTCTGGTCTCAAAGGGATGAAACATGGAGATTATACTTTTAGGCGATTATACTTTTAGGCGATGAGATAGACTATAGAGAGATAGAAGGCACTGCTGACTATGAGAGCTTCGCAAGCCTTGCTCACCGAATCCATACCTTCATTACCTCCTTTGTAGAGCAGCTGCTAAATAACAGGTGCAGAGGCAGTCTCTGTCCTCCAGGACAGGAGCCTATCAGACACATTTCACTGTGGTGAATAGAAAGGGCTGAACTAAAAACAGAAGCAACTTAGTAATTACGTTTCTTAAATATGTTCGAATATTGGAACCTCAGGAAAAAATGAGCCTTTCCCCCTTTCTATTCTATTAATGTGGAAAGTATCTCTATTTATACTCCCTCTATATCTCAGGGAGAGTCTCTACTTTTTTTGTGACAAGAAGTGGGCGTTTTAAAGACATTTGGGGTGTTCTACTATTCAGTGTTAGGTAGCTGACTCACCTTCAATAGAACTGATTTTATCTCACCTTCAAGGCATCTACACTGGCAAGGCCCTGGATTAAGAATGGGGCCCTGTGACCTTGGGCCAGTCCCTCACCCTTTAGGTTTCCATTTGCTCACTCATAAAAGCTGTGTCTAGAACTTGATGTCATTCAGCATTGTTGGAACGCTAACATACTAAAACTGCAGAATTACTCACTCTCCCATTACAACCATTTTAAGAAATATTGATCACTTGATTTTGCGAAACACATTTGAGCTGTTTTCCCGGCTCCCCTGTTTTATAGTTGAGCAGTTTGAACTTTGGAGTATGTCTTAGTTGGGGCTGCTGTAACAAAATATCATAGATTGAGTGGCTTATGAACAACAGACATTTATTTCTCACAGTTCTGGAGGCTGCAGGTCCATTGTGTTCAGTGAGAGCCCAGTTCCTGTCTCTTAGAGTCTCTGTGCTGTGTCCTCAGAGGGTGGGAGGGAGAAAGCAGCTACCCTCCCTGGGGTATGTTTCGCTAGGGCACTAAAGCTACTTTAAGGGTCACCCCCGACCTCCTGGTACCGTCATCATGAGGACTGTTTTCATTGTATGAATTTTGTGAGGGACACAAACATGCAGTGTGTGGCAGAGAAGTTAGGTGCTTTGCACACACCAAGATGACCAATAACTAGAGGGGCTAGTGATCACACCCACTCTTTCTAACCCTTCTACAGTCTTTTTATTTACATGAGGAGGCAATAGAGTCTGACTTATTTTTGTGTGTGTGTCTTTTCTAGGGCCTCACCCGCATATGGGGGTTCCCAGGCTAGGGGTCTAATTGTAGCTGTAGCTGCTGGCCTACACCACGGCCACAGCAAGGCTGGATCTAACCGCCTCTGTGACCTGTACCAGAGCTCACAGCAATGTCAGATCCTTAATCCACTGAGCGAGGCCAGGGATAGAACCTGCAAGCTCATGGTTCCTAGTCGGATTCGTTAACCACTGAGTCACGACGGGAACTCCGAGTCTGAATCTGCACTTCCTATACTCAACAAAACTTCCCTTTGACGTTATTCAGTTCTCAAAAATAGCCCTGAAATAAGAAAACTATCATTTATTTTATTGACTTTTTTTTTTTGACTTTATAGTAAAATAAGTTTAAACTTGTTAAAGGTCATGTGGTTGTTGATGTTTTGTGGAACAGTAGAAAAAATACATAGCAGGCAATGTCTGCTTAGGTTCTCTATGCATTTATTTCCTTTAACCTCCACTTCATCCCTAAAAACTTAAACATTATTATGAATATTAACAGGATATGATTTTTTTCCTTTTGCTTGGAGATTTTAGTCAAACCTTACACTTGTTAAAAAATAGATTTTAAAACTCTAGAGACTACTGTTAGATATGTCCATGTAGAACTTAAGTGACTAAGTTGTGTTTCAAATTTCACGCCTCACTTCTCAGCAGCCTTTATTAAACAGAAAGCTGAAAATTCGCAAAGCCTTAGGATAGGATAGTTTTGATCTTGGTTAGGGATTCTCTAAGAAAAACTGGTCTTGGAAGTTGTGGGTTCCTTGCCTTCGCTTCTGCAGCACAAAAACCAAAATTCGAAATCATGGGTTTCTTCCAGATGCACAGGTGCAGAGCAGGAGAGGGGAAGACCCCAGAGAGACATCTGCCTCCTGGAGTATGGGAGTGTGGTGTCCTGGAGTGTGGGAGAGACATGAGCAAAAGAATGGTGGCTGCTTCTTCCTGGAAGCCTGTGACAGGCTAGAATCTGGGCGGAGCAGCCTGATGGCCCCAGAAGTGTGGGGGTGGGGAGGGAAGGGCAAGCCTGTGCTCTCAGGCTACTTTTGATGTTGCAAGAATGTAAATTTCTTGTGGGTCACATGGTCACCGTCCAGCCAGGTAGATCAACAGGGAGTCAAACTGAGAGGTGTCACAGCAGTTGTCTCAGGATGTCAATCAAAGAGAATGAGTCAGGGAGGAAGGATCCAGATGGCTCACAGAACTGTGCCCTGTGCGTGAGAAGCACTCACAGTGACACAGCAGCAAAGAGATAACAAACTACACATTTCACCAGCTAAGCGTACAGACCTCTGCTCTCCCTTTCCTTTTTTTTAATTTTTATTATTTTTTTTTTATTTTAAGGTGTTTTTAGTCATGTACACCTGAGAGTAAATGACTTTATCAGCTCTTTCCTGAGAACACGGGGAGGGGGCACCAAGTGCTTGGCTAGAGCAGCAGGTCTGGACGTGAGGGAGAACAAAGCAGTGTTGAGGACCAGGAGACATGTGAGGCCTCCCTCAGGGGAGAACACTGCGAGCAGCCCTGGGGACTGGGGATGAAGGGGGTGGACCGGTCTCCAAGACATACATGGAGACACCTGCTGTGCTCAGACCAGACACTTGATCCCGGGCTTCTCAGGGGACGGTTACCTCCTGCATGCAAGTAGTTGCAGAAGATGAGCCACACATGGGAACCAGGAAGAAGAAAGAGAAAGCAGTGTCCCCTTCCCTCCTCAGGATTCTCTTAGAGACACTGAATAGGGATAGAGATGGGGGAGGGGAGATGTTTGATGATGTAAGACTCTTGGATTTGGTAAATCTGGAACATCTCCAAGTGAATCTTAATGATCATAAGGAGAAAGTTCTTAGAAATTGAAAAGTTACAGGATGCTCCCAAGCTCCCATTCACTGATGCAGAAAGAAAATTCTACTTCCCGTCTAAGGAAGTAAGATTATTCCTCTTTGAATCCCATAGAAATAAGCCTAATAAATTGGTTAGCTATATAATTATTTTTTAAAAAGAAGAAAATAGAAACTTAGGAAAGTTTAAGAACTTACCCAGTCTCACCCAGTTTTACAAGTTACAGTAGAAAAATTAAAATGTTTCGCAGTCTGACCCTAACTCTTGCTCTTAACTTCTAAGAAAATTAAAAGTACTTCCTAAGAAAATTAAACTGATAAATTAAGCATAGTCATAGATATCCTCACCGTAAGGAAGAACAATATTTTGACTCAACTTTTTTGACTAATGCAGTGGTTAATTAATTTTAAACTCAGGCCAGGAGTTCCCTGGTGGCTCCGTGGGTTGAGGATCTGGCACTGTCACTGCTGTGGCTCCGGTCACCGCTGTGGTGCAGGTTCAATCCTTAGCCCAGGATCTTCCTGTCAAAAAGAAAATAATAAAAAAAAAAACAAATAAACTGAGGCCACTGGTATTATTTCATTTATCTTACTGCACTTTCTCTGGAGATCCAAACTTGAATTCCAAATGACTTACTAGGAATCCTCCAGATGTACACATAGATATTACATTTGTGATACTCAGATTTAAATTCATTAATTTCACACCCCAAATGAACACCACTGAAAATTCTCCTAAGTCTAAGCCTCTTCCTGTGTTTTTGTTGTTATTCAAGAGCATCATGGATCACCAGAAATTAGCTCCAAGTTACATGAACCATATTTAATTTTCTTTTTCCTACTCATTAAGTACTCATCGCTCACTAAATACTCATGAATCTATATCCTAAATGTTTTGTGATTTTAATCTTCTTCCTTCCTGCTCACATTATGTTTGCCCTGACCCTTAGTAGGTCTCCTGTGGCCAAGTGTAATAGTGTCTGTCCTTTCAATCAGACACATTTCCCCCGTCTCTCTAAACCATTACTACCAGAGTTACATAAGAGAAAAATCTTACTGTATCCATCTCCCAATTAAAAAAAACCATTGAGTAGCTTAGTATATCTGTTCTTCTCATGACAACTCTGGACCTTAGCAACCTAATGTCTGTCCAGCCTTCCTCCCACATTCTACTTTTGACTCAGGCCCTCCATTCATAAAAAACTCTTTGCAATGACTGTCTTCTGTACTTTTGCACATGTCTCTCCTGCCTAGAATGTCTCTGTCAACTCATTCATGTATTTAGGTGTTTATTGATCAAGAGATGTATTTTGTACTTGTGTGGAGTAAGCCCCCACCATACTGGGCATGGGACTGATGATCCAGACAAGTACTGATCTTAGTCTTAAAGATCTTGAATACCTGGTTACAGATATTAAATAACATATTTGAAATGATTAATTAGTTACTCCCCACGGATACCAGGGGTGCTTGTATGTCTATCCCTCTCCTGTTGCTCTTTCACATTGCATTATAATTATCTATTTACATAATTTTCTCTCACTAAACTGTGAGATTCGTGAGGAAGTAACTGTGAATCATGAGTCATATCTGTGTTCCAAACATTAGCCACAGTGTCAACAATGGAAGAATGTACTTCAAGTATTACCTCCTCACCCATTTATTTCTCAACCCACTGCTATTTTTATACTTCCGATTCAAGAATATCAATATTTCCTTCCCAGAAAACTGTTTTCCTTCCGAATATCGTATCTGCGGTAGTGGCACCACCAATCCCATGCCCACTAATCCACAAGCTGTGCAATTATCCATCATGCTTCTTTCTAACGTAACCTCCACATCCTTCAGAAACGCTTTCTGAATATTTCTTGAATCTTTGCCATACCTCCATACTTCAGCACTAATTTCAGACTCTCCTAATTTCTTACCTGAGTTGCTAGAACAGATGTTTAATTTGTGTTCCTACTTTAGAATTGCCCCTCCCATAACACCCAAACATCTAGAGAGAGCTTTCTAAAATTCACACTTGATCATGATGGTGGCCTAATTAAACTCGTTTTTTGGTGTCTCTTTGCCTCCAGAATCTAAGCTCTTTAGCAAGAAACACAGGAGCAGCATTTTGTGATCTTCCTTTTCCAGTTGGATATCTAAATGCTCCAAAGTCCAGAACTCTGATCTAAAGTATCTTGTATCACACTCAGAGCACCCAATGCACCGTGCTGTGTGCCACCAAAAATGCTATCATCAACTAAAAAATATGCACAATCGTAAAAGTTGAGAGTTATGTTTTATTCAGTGGACAAAACTGAGGACTTAAGTTCTGGAGACAGTATTTCAAGTGAAGAAAACTGCTCCAGGTGATACTGACAGCACCAACAGCCCGAACCTAACCAGAACACAGATTGGGACTTGAACCCACAGTTTTAAATTAGAATCATTCACCCGATGTCTGGACTTACTGAGGTTCAGGTTCTCCATGGCTCCGTGCAAAGGAATTCAGCGAGGGACAAAGTGACAGGAAAGAAATAGATTTATTAGGATAGGACGCTTGTGAGAGATGCAAGCGGGCAGGCAAGGAGTCTCTGCCCCAAGGATCTGGTGGGCTACACTTTTATCATTCAAGGGGAGTGGGGGTTGGAGAAGCCCACCTCTTCCTTTCTGGGAGAAGCAGCTCCTCCTTGGTATCAGGTAAGGTGTGCATTCAAATCAGCAGAAGGGTTGTCCTCAAACTCTTGCCCCGGTCTGAATCTGATACAGGCCCCTCCCCATCCCCCACCCAATAATCTGAGGCAATTCTCACACTTCCCCTTATCAAGCAAGACTGCCTTGATCTGATGGCTTTTTTTGAGCAATTTATTAACTTACAGTGATCTCCCAAAGTCCCCTACATTTCCTTCTCTATTTCTTGACTCTTTACCATATCTATGATCCTTCATTGGGACTTCTACAACTACCTGTGCCTACTCCATCCCTATCGCAAGGAGGCAAGGTGAGGGGGGAACAAGGATATATAGGAGTTTTGCAACAAAGGGAGGTAATTGAAACAAAATATGATGGTTATGAAAAGAAAACCATACATCTCAAATTAAAGAATTTAACGCTTTTTTCTTTATAGGAATATGCAAGGTCTGGGCTCACTGAAATCTTTCCTTTGATGTCCACCTAGGCTTTCAGGGGATGGTATCCTGTGCTTTCACACCCTGAGGACACACCTAGGGAGTGGCTTCCATCTGATAGCTGCTAGATGGCAGGCATTCTTTGTTTCATTCCTGAGTTTGCTCAGGGCTCAAGACTCACAGTAGGAGGTGGCAGGAATTGCTGATGACTGTGACATCCTTTGTTTACTGCTAGGGCTGCTGTTATTTTATTTCTTACTATTTTATTTCTCACTCTGAATAACCCTTCCACTTAGGGAACTCCAAGTTCCAGTATAAATTCAGATGATTACCCGCCTCTGTGATGTGCCTCTTGTGCACATCCCTACCCTGGCTTTCAAGGCCTTTCTGAGTGCAACCTCAGTGGTAAGGTCCCACTCCCTGCCTAGCATTCTGTGCATTCTTCAACCCAGAAATTATGTCCTAGGATTTAAAAAATCACCAGGGCCTGGGAATTACCATATAGTTAACATATTTTTGCCCAAACACTGTGCCAGTAACAGCTCAGGATAGATAGTATGTTACGTCTCCAAACAATGAGAAATTTGGAGATAATTTCAAGTCCAAACACAAATACATAAAAGAAGTAATGAATTACAAAGTATAAATTTTCTCTCCAACCTCCTTGTGATCTGAACAATAGTATTATGAAATTGATCACAAAATTATTTCCATTAGTTCTGTGTTACTCACAAGGAAATTAACATTCAGGGAGTTCCCACCATGGCTCAGTTGGTTACAAACCCAACTGGTATCCATGAGGATGCAGGTTTCATCCCTGGCCTTGCTCAGTGGGTAGGGATCCATTTTTGCCATAAGCTGTGGTGTGGCTCACAGACTCAGCTTGGATCTTGCATTGCTGTGGATGTGGTGCAGGTTGTCAGCTGCAGCTTGAATTTACCCCCTAGCTTTGGAACTTCCATATGCTATGGCTGTGGCCCTAAAAAGAAAAAAAAGGGGAAGGAAGAAAGAAAAGAAAAAGAAAGAAAGAAAGGAAGGAAGGAAGAGAGAAGGGAGGAAGGAAGGAAGAAAGAAGGAAAGAAAGAGAAAGAAAGAAAGGAAGGAAGAAAGGAAGGAAGGAAGAAAAGGAAAGATAGATTCAGTATATTAGTGCAAGTTTGTGTGCCTGATGCACAGTGAGGCCAAACTGAGACACTGGAGCCTGGAGCAGTGAAGTTTTTTGCAGGCAGGCTATGCAAGGAGAGATGTGGCTTGTGTTCTCCCAGAAAGCCTGAACTCCTTGAACCAAAATCGAAAAGCATTTTTAAAAGCCAGGTGAGGGGGCATGGGGGTTGCAGGGTAAGTGATCATCTTGTGTTCAAATTTCTTGCTCATGATATGAGTAAATAGGGTGGTGTCACATGTGTTAACAATATCTGTCCTTAGGCTCCAGGAGGCCTGGGGAACATCTTCCAGTGGGAGGGGGGATCTTCATATTTGTAAAACAACTCAGAAAATATGCATCAGATGCTGTCATCTAGGTACTAGGGAGAGGATCCAAAGCAGAGGATATGAGGGAAAGGCCTACAGGGGATGGGAGTGGGGTGCCCCCATAGGGTCCGGCTCAGTTGCAAGAATAGTTTTTTAGCCCATCAAAATTTCTCATCACTTAAAAGCAGAATTGGAACTTTGGCCCAAATACTGTTTTATGTGTTATATTGTCTAGTATTGAAACTAACAGCACTTATAACTTGAACCTAGCCAGAACCCAGACTGGGACTTGAACCCACAGTTTTTAAATTAGAATCACTCACCCGGTGTCTGGACTTACTGAAGTTCAGGTTCTTTGTGGCCAGCGCTGAAGGAATTCGGTGAGAGACAAAGTGAGAGGCAAGATTTATTAAGATAAGATGCTTCTGAGAGATGCAAGCAGGCAGATGAAGAGGCTCTGCCCCCAGGATCAGGTGGTGTGCTACAGTTTTGTTTTGTTCTGTTTTTTAATTAATGAATTTTATTCTATTTCTAAGTATACAGCAATCATCACAACCAAAATTTTTTTATAACATTTCCATCCCAAACCCTCAGTGTTTTATCATCCAAAGGGAGTAGGTGGTGAGAAAAGAGGGCCTCTTCCTCTTTCTTAAAGTGGTAACTCCTCCTCGGTATCTGGTAAGAGAGTATTTGACCCTATAAGGTCACACTAGGACTGTCACGGTGCTTATTCAAATCAGCAGAAGGGCGGTCCTTAAACTCCTATCCTTGGTCTGAACCTGAATGCAGGCCTCACCCCATCCCCTACCCAATGACCTGAGGCATATCTCGCCCCCCCACTGGTCAAGGAAGCCTGCCTCTTCTTATGGCGAGCACCAACCCACAGTGATCTCCCAAAACTCCCCAGATGCCCTCTTCTGTCCGTGGTCCCACACCGGAACCCCCACAACCATCTGGGCATCTGTCCTACTCCATCCCTATCATTATAGACTGCATTTCTGTAGAAATGGTTCTTGTTAAATACTAGAGACCTGGCATCAAGTTACACAGATTCAGAGCCTTTTAACTGGTGTTCTAAAGGTCTTGCTACAGCAGAATAACTGAGGGTTCAGAAGGAAGTATCTCACTTCAGAGAGTTTGTCACTTGGCAGTCATGTGGCCTTTGGTGCCCTTCAGATCTCTCACCCATAAAGCGGCAACAACACCAAATTCATTGCATTACTGTGATGATTTAAGGTATAAAGCAAAGCATGTGGTGCATTATATAGTGGAGGTTGCTGCATAAGCATTTATTGCATTAATTATTTTTCTGTGGGTTAGATGTAAACGCTGGGATATTTAATGATCATTTGAGCAAGAAACATAGTTAGATCTGTCCTCAGGTCAGGAAAAAATATTTCTAATGGGCACTTTTAGTCATAAACCAAATGCAACCTGCAAATTCCTTGTTTTGATTGAATGCACTATTTACTTAAATGACTGTTTGGTCTTATTTTTCCCTGTTTTTATTTTGTATGTCAAAGTCTACTTGGAGGTTGTCTGGGGCACCAAAGCAACAGAACTAGAGAAGAGACCGATAAGATGGTAACTTTTCGTTTTCTGAGAAAAGCTCTTTGCCACCTTTTGCCACGTTCTTGTTAGATTCCTCACCACTAGTTGTTAAAAGTCCAGATCTCCCAGCATTTTACCCTGTTGAGAGAAAATGTTTTCCCTTCATAAAATATTTCTCCTTGAATCTTTCTTCCTTGGTCGCTTTTATTTTCTTTAAATGCCTATCACCATTTATCAACTATATCCCTTGATTTAGAAGTAGCTATTTTCTATTGTAAGTTTCAGGTCAATATTGTAAATATTCCTAGGTGGGTTTTATTTCCCTTGACCTGATGCTGGGTATCTTAGTGCCTACCCTGGGTCTTTTGAAATCAATATAAACACAGTGATTATAGATTGGTGACCAGAGAAAACAAAGTACAATAAATACTTTTAAAATCTTTAACTTAATAACCCACTTCTACTAAAAAATGTTCAAACTATCCAAGAGTATTTCTAACTTTGGGTTTTTTATTTGTTTCAAGTTATCAGCATAATAAACCACACATTAAAAAGTTGAATAGAATAGTATAATTTTCTAGTAAAAATGGCCATTATGAAGAAAAGCTCTTTATTACATTTCTATATTAATAAAATATATGTTTAAACATGAAAACTATAAAATTTTAACTAGAAAGCTGAAGTATAATAAAGGATGCTTCGGTTTATCAATTTCTAGCAGCCCATATAAACATGAAGACAGCCAGCAGAATATATTATGCTAGTCTAGTCACATATCAATCCCTTGATGATGTGATGATGCTAAGAGACCAGAAGATGTTGTGTAACAGGTATTATAAACATCAACCACCAGATGTTACCTACAAGCTCAAGAGATAGATTTATAAGCATTGCAGTATATGGGTTAGTAAAAGCCTAAAAAAGATGACTTGGCTATTTCTTACACCTCTTATGCAGTGTAATTTGGAAGTGGCTCTTCCTAAAGGATAAATGTAAATAAATAAAAGTTGAAGTATCTATATTTCCCTGAAAGAATTTTGATCTTTATGGGAGTGATGCAAGTGACTGATTTCAGACCTGAGCCTTATTAACTATTGCAAACAATACGGTTTTCCTAAAATTATTTTCAGTTTACTGAAATGTCCAGGAGGTTGTGAAATAGTTTTGTAAATAAAGTTTAAGGAATACATTTGTATTTTATTTTCTGAGAATTATAAGACATTTTACATGGCACCAAAATTTGAGTAAGCACATGGAAGATCTAGCAGGAATTTAGAGATATCAAGTAGTTCTTCTACCAGTTATTTATTTATTCATGAGCTAGGCACTGGCAATAACAGATAGATAAAACTCAGACTTCTCATATCTTACCTTGGGAGATAAGAGCGTACAAGGTGATATGTGTCATAATAAAGGTAACATATGGTTTCAAGGAGAGGTACCTTGAACTCAGATGAGGCTAAGCAACAGAGAAATATTCTCAAGAGGTAAATCCAAATCTGATCTCAAAGCACTTAGAAGAAGCACTAGGAAAAAGGTATGAACAGGCCTTCCAGATTCTTGGACCACGATATCCAAAGACAGAAATAATTGCTATTGCTTTTCCACTAAGGAAATTGCAAGCCATTTGGCTTAGTTGACATAAAGGCTATGCACAAAGGTATACTGAATGATGTGTTTGGAAAATTTATCCAAGGTGCAAGTCAGTATTTGCTATGCTAACGTATTTGGGTTTAGTCTTGAAACAATGGAAACCACCCAAAGATTTTATGTATGGAGATGATCATAGCTGAAACACAGAAATATTGTTGTATCACAAGATAAAAAGCAAATTGGGAGAGGGTAGAATTGTTTATGAATCAGGAAGCTGTAAAAGATGTCCGGGTGAATTAATATGAGTTCTAGTGGTAGCACTGGAGATGAACAGGAAGATATAGCTTCAAGAGTTATGGAGATGTTAAAATTTATGGCGTATGTTCTCTGATTATATGTGAGGAGAAAAGACAGTGAGTTACACTGGAATATCTTTGGTTTGAAGCAACTTTGAAATATAGAAGTGAAGTAACCCAGGATTTTTTATTATCTGACATAGCAGGTTGTAATTCCGATGAAGAAATGGATCGTTTTTAATTCATTGTTTTACCTTTGCTTGTTGAATAGAATTTTAAATTGTAGGAGAGATCTGGTTGGAATCAATTATGTTAGTCTTTGGCATGGGGGTGGTTACAGAAATCATGGGTGTAGATGGTATTTTTCAGCAAAGACATATCGAGAAAGATAAGGACAATATTTGAGTCGGTATATTGGCAAGAACAAAAGACAGATTGCTATCTGAGAAACCTGAAATAAATGCTATGATGTGTACTAACTAGTGTTAGAGTTTCAAGTGGTGGGAATAACAGAAACCAAAGAAAAGAGGTCTTTTCTCAAGGAAGTTAGTTTGTGATGTGTAAGATGGAATACGATTATCAATCACTATTTTTTGAAGTAAGAAGAAGTAATTGATATTTCTATCAAAAACAATTTCCCTGCGTGTTTAGTTAGAATTCATACTACAAGGAACTAAGCAGTGAATAAATCTAGGCAACTGGAGTCTATAAGTATAGAATAATCTTTCAGGGGCTCTGACTCTGAAAGGAGTAATGTGATGGGAGGATGAATAAAGAGTAGATGATTGAATGGGAGGGGCAATCCAAAGGCAAGGAGAGGGGGCTAAAGTTCATCTTTTCTCACTTCTTTATGCAAGACTTAACTTCATTAGGAATTAGCCTTTGCTTCTAAATCAACCTCCTCCCTTCCCATCCAACCCCCAAAACGAACTCTGCTGCCCCGCAAAATTCTGACAGTCTTCATTGTATCTGCTCATTGAGGAATCCCAAGCCAAGCCATAGCTCCTATGACTTTTGTTAATTTTTGTCATGGTTCTGCTTCTTGCTTGGAATCCTTGTTTAGGTTTCCCAGTCTTTTCCAGTGGCCAAGAAAAGTGACGTGACAATGGTTTTCTGAAGACATATGTGGTGCTGCCAACATTGCTGAAGTTCACACCTAGATGCCAGCCTGTTTCCAATGCTTTGGATACTGTCCGTGGTGCTGAACATGTGGACACAGATGCCACAGCTTTTGCCAATTTCAGCAGCACCCGTCCTACTCTCTCAAACCTGAGCCAATATAGCACTGCTGTTCCTGTGTCATGTGGGGGCTGCTTCCTCACCCATGCTGTTGCTTCCCCGATTCTGTGGATGACTTATCTACACCATACGATAGGATGATAAAGCAATAGATATTTTAGTACTTCCTCTTTGATTTCAGCCATATATGTAGCTCTGAAGACTGGCTTGAGATTTCAGAAACATACACTAGGAACTCTTGAAAACTGCCCTTCTTCTTAATTTGTACAACCAGGAGTCTCTCTTTTCTCAGCTGAGATTAATTCCCTCTCCACAGTGGATACATTCCAAATATATTCAGGAGCATCTTAACTTGCCTGGGTCAATACTGCTGTACTGCACTTTAGCCTCAAGCTATAATGAGGTGATGCTTTACCCCTACATATGGGCATGTTGTCTTTAGAGTTACACTGATGTGATAGAACAGTATAGCAATAACAGCACTATCTTCTGCTCCTGACTAAAGAACAGTGTGTGTGCTGCCTCAGTTTCAGAGAAGTTGGCCAAATATTGCATTGTTCCCTAGGGTTTCTATTCTGTCTTTGTTATCCCAATTATTTTTCAGTTTTTTTGGCAAAGGAAGAAATAATTTGCTCGAATTCCAAAAAATAAACATATGCTAAAGTAAAACAAACACGGATCTATTTTAATAGCCAAAGTAGAAGATGGATATTAAAATATGCATCTGTATTTCACAGGTTTGAGTCATGTCAGGTGGGTCAGGAATGTGCTACTACTGTGAAAATACAGCAATAATAACACTAAATTGTGTTATAATAAAATTTAATAACTAGTTGGAGTGTCTTGGATAGTTTGGGCCCTTATTCTTCCTCCATCAAAGAAACTGAGACTTTCCTTGTCACGTTCCATTAAAGAATATCATTCTTGGGATTTTCGTTGGTCTATAGATCAACTTGAGGAAAGCTAGTGTTTTCAATATATTGAATGTTGTATTTTATGACCGTGCTGCATGGTTTATTGCTCCTCCTATTTAGGCCTTATCTAATCCCTTTCACTGCCATTCAATTTTCAGTCTTTCAAAATTTCTTCTTTAATCCATTCTTTTTTTCTTTTTTACAATGATTGTGGTTTTCAGTTTCTAAATGAAGTTCATTTATTTTTGTTACTAACTTGTAATTTAAGTTGTATTGTGCTCAGAACATGTAGAGTGTTCCTTGTTATCATTTCCTTTGTTTTCTAATTTTCCTACATTTAAGACTGTTCTCATATCATTTTTTGTGGAAACTACAGCCTCAAAATTTCCTTTAGAACAGGTCTCTTGGAGATAAAAATCTTCCCCTGTTTACTTACTGTCTAAATATCTTTATTTCCTCTTCATCCTTGAAAGATCCTTTGGCTGACTGACAAGTCTAGGTTGACAGGTGTTTTCTCCCAGCTCTTAGTAGATATTATTTGACTGTGTGTTGGCTTGTGTTCTTGCTATTGAAATGTCTGCCGTCACTCTAACTGTCATTTCCTTGAATTGACGTGGCCTTTCTTTCTGCCCGTTCAAGGTTTTTTCTTCATCTTCCCTTTAGTAATGCTACTGCCACGTGTCTACATGGATTTCCCTTTATTTATTTTCCTGAAAGGTATTATACCTAGATCAGTGGCTTCATATTTTCATCAACTCTGAAAAAATGTTTAGCTATAATTTCTTTAAACACTGTCAATTTTCTGTTGTGTTCTTTAACAAATTTATATATAGAATCTCTGTTTCAAATCTTTGTTTTTAAATTATTATTTTATACTTCTTTTTACAAATACTTCTTTTCAAAACATCACATATATGTCTACTGAAGGTATATTCTATATTTGATGACTCTAAATTCTAGGACTTATTGTGTTGTTTCTGCTGGCTGTCATGTAGAGAAATGATCCTTCTCCTTTTTGTGAGCTTTTTATATTCTCTTTTAATCTATTGCCATGTATGGCCTAATTTGGGGAAACTTTCCTCTTAAGATGGCTTGTTCTGCTTCTGCTTTGTTTCAGCCAGCTGCAAAAGGTAATACTTGACCAGTACCATAACCTCAGAGGTGTTGGTTTCCAAAGTTTTAAACTCTGATAGAAGTGTCCGTGTAGGAATTAGGCATTAGCACAACCTCTGTTTCAGCATGCCTGAACATTCAGACCAATTTATGTTTGCACATCTGTTCCCCAAATTCCCCCCTCCTCTAGGTCTACCTACCCTGGATTCTAGGGTTTTGTCTCCAAGCTACTGCAGGTCACTCCCACCCAGGCTCCACTGGTGTAGCAGGGGCTCAGCTCAGGCTTATAGGATTGTTTGAGCCCAAGAGTCATCCTGTGGCTAGTGAACCAGGGAGGAGTCCATGAATATGACTGTCATGGGCCTGCTTTTGGGGAAGAGTGTGTACCTGTGTACGTGCATGTGCATGCATGCACCTGTGCGAGTACGAGTGTGCTGCTTCTCAGAACTTCCACTCAATTAATATGACAAGAAGTAAAGTCCTCAGAGTCATTTTCAAACCATTATTTTCCTACAAATATATTAAACATCAAGAAATAATAGAGAGACTAAATATAAAATTCTGCATACCCACTTCCAAGCCTTTACAAATACTGGAAGGTACCATTAAACGGGTAACTTACAAATTTGAGAACAACCACGGGGTATATAGAAATACTGTCTATAGTTTCCAAGCTGTCAAAGAATTAGAAGGGAATACAGAAATCTAGTCAAGTGGAAGGCAGGAAAAACAGGAAATATGAAGAAAAAGGAGGTTTAAGAAAACACAAAATCTGATGGCAGAAATAAACCCAGATGTGTTACTAATCAATATAAATAGTAACAGAGTAAATTCACCAATTAAGAAAAAAAGATTGTGAGAAGTGGATTACATTAAGGGAAAATATTGGAATATGATACTTATAAGAAACACACTTGAAATTAATGTAAATATGCATATACAGGAAGATAGAAAATTAAGGAATATAAAAAGATAAGAGAGACATTAACTAAAAGAAAACCACCCACTTCTCATCTCTTTCCATGTCTATCATGAGTAGTTTGAGTCCATGGCTGGAAATTTCTTATTTTATTAGTACCACAAGAATATGTGATGGCTTTTCTTGTTCTATTATTCTAAAAGCAAGATATAATTTGGTACTTAATCTAAACCTCATTTATGGTAATTTAAGTTATTTTCCTAGTCTCAAGAAATGAATATTGGGGAACGATTTTCATGTCATGATGTCTTCAGTAGCTAATGAATTTTTCCCAGAACCTTTTCTACTGTTCAAAGGGGACACCTAATACATCTGTATCAAGTACACAGAGCCAGATGATTGTAAATTCAATTTGAGATCATAATTTTAAGACTGAGGCTCAAAAATTTTATGAGAAGAGAAACAGACTAATAGAATACTGCCATGGATATATAATTAGAAATAAAGTTACCTCCAGCCAAGTCCCAGTACATGATTTGGGTGTATTACTCATTATTTCATGAATACTCACTAAATGTTAGGACTTTTGAGAACTATGTTTATTGAGATTAAAGCAAACTGGAAAACCCTACCTACTCTCAAAGCACAGATCTACTCCGTTATGGGTTTTGGATGAGTAAACATTATTGCCGTAGAATAAAATGCTGTAGTCCAGACATAAAGTTGTATAATGAAGTCAGGCTCTATTCCCAAGAGAATATTTTCCACATGGCAGCCAAAGTGATCTTTCAAAATATAGTCCAAGTCATTCCTCCACACAGATATCCACTGTTTTTCTTTTCAATCAGAGCCCTTCTGTTACCAAGCTCCCCTTCAGTAAAGGGCCAGAAAGTAAATATCTTGGGGCCACACCGTCTCTGTGGCATTAACTCAGCTCTGCAACCATGCAGGGAAAACAGCCCCAGACAAAGCTTAAAAGTGGGGGTGCGGATGTGTTCCAATAAATCTTGCTCATGGACAATAAGTTTTTTCAAGATTTTTCTTTTTCTTTTTTTTGGGGGGGGAAGGAGGGAGGTTGGAGAATTTATTGCTTCTGCTGCTTTTATTGCTCTTGTTTTTCCAGAAATTTGATTGCATATGCAAGTTGAGCCATTTATTTTTTAAAAAAGCTTAAGAGTACAGCGTCTGCCGAGAGTTAAGTCTTCAGCTTTTATTCCTATGACAACTCATGTTATTTTGATAATAGCACAATTATTATCTATTTTACAGTTATAAAATACACAGAACTTAGGGATAGAAAATGCCACTCTATTTCATAACTAAAATTATTTTCTTGACTCTGATCTCATGGTTTGGCTTGGCAGTAAACAACTTAATTTTATCCAGTGAATTTTTTTTTTAAGTCATAGTCAAGAGTCATTCCAATTCTTTTGATGCCTCCTCTGCAGATGGCTCTTGCTCTCTGCTCCACTTCCCAAGTCCTGTAAGGAGCCACAAGAGAAGCCGTGTTCCTGATTTCTTTTGCTTTGCTATCCGTGTCAGGGCATTGCTGTAGCTGCCATCCTTGCAGTCTGGTCTGTGGCTTGTGTTGTGCCCAGCACTCACTCTCTTTCATGGCCCATGGGTCAGTCTTCCACTTCTGGGCATCATGAGCCCACCTGGGCTGACTCCCTTGCCCAACCCACCTGCTTGCCCAGTGATCAGTTGTCCCTCTGCTGCCCACCTCTCCCTGAATCCTCCTCCTGTCTCTGGAGACTGGAGCCCCAGTGGAGCCCCAGCCCACATAACTTCTTGTGTGTGTGTGTGTGTGTGTGTGTGTGTGTGTGTGTGTGTGTGAGTGTGTGTGTGTGTCTGTCTATTTTTTAGGGCTGCACATATGGAAGTTCCCAGGTTAGGGGTCAAATTAGGGGATGCAGCTGCTGGCCTATGCCACAGCCACAGCAACATCAGAGCCTAGCTGCATCTGTGACCTACACCACAGCTCACGGCAATGCTGGATCCTTAACCCACTGAGTGGGGCCAGGGATCGAACCCATGTCCTCATGGATAGTAGTTGGGTTCATTACCACTGAGCCACAATGGGAACTCCCTCTCACATTACTTCTAACATCCCCTGTATCTGTAAGTCACACACAAGTTCCCCTCTAGCAGTGAGAAGTCGGAGATACTACAAGACCCCTACTGTTCTTCTCCCAGAGTCTTCCCTGCTGGTTTTGTTATGAGGTAGCCGTGGCACAGAGGTATCTAAGGGATGCCTCTCACTCCTCAGACCCCAGCCGGGGAGTAAAGTATCAGCATCTCAGCTCTTCAATTTAGAGGAACTTGGGACAGTTGAGAAGACTCACAGGAAGCCAGCAGGTGAAGGACCAGCATGTAACCAAGGTGAGCAGTGAGCATCATGACCCCTCATACCCTCACTCCTTTCCCCTTGCTGTTCCTTTATACTAAATATTGATTTATTGATTGATTGATTTTTAGGGCTGCAACTGGAGCATATGGAAATTCTCAGGCTAGGGGTCGAATCAGAGCTGCAGCTGCTAGCCTACACCACTGCCACAGCAATGCCAGATCCTTAACCCACTGAGCTGGGCCAGAGATTGAACCCACATCCTCATGGATACTAGTTGAGTTTGTTACTGCTGAGTCACAACGGGGACTCCCCCTTTATACTAAATCTTAGAAGAGCACTTGAACCACGTAGCAAGTAAGAGTGTGGGCTCCAGAGTAAGATTATCTGCATTCAAGTTCTGGTTCTTAGAGTTCCCGTCGTGGCTCAGCGGTAACAAACCTGACTAGTATCCACGAGGACGTGGGTTTGATCCCTAGCCCTGCTCAGTGGGTTAAGAATCCGGCATTGCCGTGAGCTGTGGTGTAGGTCGCAGACACAGCTCGGATCCCACATTGTTCTGGCTGTGGTGTAGGCCCGCAGCTGCAGCTCCGATTCTACCCCTAGCCTGGGAGCATCCATATTCTGCCAGTGCGGCCCTAAAAAGACAAAAAACAAACAAAAGTTCCAGTTCTGCCACTTTTTTGAGGTATGACCTTCACCAGTTTTCTCAGTTCCCTGAAGTCTGTCTTCAGTTTTCAAAACTGGGATGATATCCACCCTGTGAGATAGGTATTACTTCCAGGATTAATGAGATCATCAATGTTAAAGTTCCCACAGAGGGACTGGCATATTGTAAGGGCTTACTAAATATTGCATGATTCTTCTAAGAGAATTCCTATACTTTTATTTATTTATATAAAGAGGAGGACAGAAAGGGCAAAGGAAGCTCAGCTCCAGGAGACAGAATATAAGAGGTAAGGTATAGAGGATATCAAGTAGTATGTCAGTCAGGTCAGGAAAAGAAAGAGAATGTGGGGCTGTTTCCTAGGCAAGAGGCAGGGAGGAGAGAGAGGCAGGACAGAATACAGGGGCCTGTGTGCCATCTGTTACTGGTCAGGGTTCTTTAGAGGAACATCAATTATATAGGCATATATATGAGACTTACTATATGGAATTGGACCCCATGATTTACGGAGGCTTAGAAAGCCAAAGCTCTGCAGCTGGAGACCCAGAAGAGCCCGAGGTTTATTTCCAGTTCGTATCAAAAGGTCCAAGAACCAGGACAGGCAATGGTTTATTACAGTGTAAGTGGACAGGCTCCAGACCCAAGAGCCAGTGTTTCAGTCTGAGTCCAAAAGCGAGAAAAGATGGATGTCTTAGCTCAAGCAGTTGGGCGGGAGAACTTTTCTCTTATCATAGCCCCGTTTTTGTTCTATTTTAGTCTTCAACTATTCTGTGGCTAAGGTTCACCTATGTGAGGGTGGGCCATCTTCTTCACTCTCTTCACCAATTCAAAGGTTAATCTCATCCAGGAACACCCTCACAGACACACCCAGAGCAGCGTTTGGCTGAATGCCTGGGCACCCCGGGGCCCCAGTCAAGTTGGCGCATACAGTTAACCATCGCACCATCCTACATGATGTCCATGTCTGCTGACCAAAGGCACCATTAGTCCAAACAAATGGGCTGGGCTGGGGAGGGAGAGCACTCTTGTGCTTAGTTAAGTAAAGACAGAAAAGGATAATGTGTCCTGCATATTCTGTAACTGATTTTGCTTCCCAATCTGGATGGTTTCCAACATAATCTCTTTGTTTAATTGCTTTACATGGAGGTAACTTGTAATGAGTTGAAACTTTCGAAACAGGGGCTTATAAAATTTAGTGCTAACATATTTATTGTTGGTCTTCCCTGAAACGTGAAAAGTAAAAATTTATCCTTCTCTTATTGTCTGTATATAAATTAAATGAACATCAATGGATTATCCATATGTCAAAAGGCCTTTCTGAATTTTTTTAGCGTAGACTATAAATTTGAATTTCCTGACTTATGTAGCTTTAATGTTGATCATATTCTTCACTCCCTTCTAGTACAAAAGCAGAAACAGAACCTTTTTAATTTTTATGGTGCCAGAATAATGCTGTCTATGTGTTTTAAGTTTTTATTGTATAGCTCACATTAAAAAAAAAAATCTTGAAGTAGAGACTGGAATGGTTTCATGAAATAGAATGAGAAATTAAGTCTTAATATAATATGTAAAGTTAATATCCTGAAATTACAGTCTTTTTATATCAAATGTAATTCAAAATTAATTTTATGTATTTAAAGAAAAAGTAGGTAGGAAGGGTAAGATAAGGGCATAGGATTAAGAACACAAACTACTATGTATAAAATAAATCAGCAACAAGGATATATTGTACAGTATAGGGTAATATCTCCATTATTTTATAGTAAATTAAAATGGATTAGAATCTATAAAAATGTTGAACTATTTTGTATATCTGAAATTAACAGAGTATTGTAAATAAACCATATTTCAATTTAAGGAAGAAAAAATATACCTTTTAGCATGTTTATTTAGAGATTTCTCTGTGTTTAAAATGCTTTTTGCTTAATAATACTTAGTATTGTTGCTTTTCTCTCAATGAGAAAGTTTCATGACCATTGGCAATAAGAAATTTCAATGTTTAAAGGAAGAAATTTTAAAATACAAAGAAATGAAATTATAATTATATCAAAAGTTTTAATGTTTTAAAATACTTCATTTTTTGTTTTTTTAATTCAGATTTCAGGAGTTCCCTTTGTTGTGTAGCAGAAATGAATCTGACTAGTATCCGTGAGGATGCGGGTTCAATTCCTGACCTTGCTCAGTGGGTTGGGGATCTGGTGTTGCCCTGAGCTGTGGTGTAGGTCGCAGATGCAGCTTGGATACCGAGTTGCTATGGCTGTGGCGGAGGCTGGCAGCTGTAGCTACGATTCCACTCCTAGCCTGGAAACCTCCATGTGCCACATGTGTGGCCCTAAAAAGCAAAAAAAAAAAAAGAAATTCAGATTTCATTATATATTTTAGTGTTGACAGTCTTAAGATTAAGTAAAGACTTAATTGCTAGAACAAAACTTAGGAATGTAATAAAAATATCTATGAAATCAATCCTTTATTGATGTCAAATATTTTTGTAATCATAGCATACTTAATTATGAAGTTTAATCAATTCTCAAAATTTCATCAGTTATGCAGTTCTTTAGAAGCTCATCATTTTCTGTAAAGCAAGCAATATCAAAAGTATGAAGAAAATTAGGTTTGTTAGAATTGAATATACATCACTGGAAATGTGTCACAATTTTCCCATGTCACAGTTTTATATGGCAGACCTCTCTTATTCCTGTCATTTTGGGCATGATTACCCCATGATTGCTGTGGCCTTACATCCAAGCTTTCCAGAACAATTCTCAATATTATTTGGAAAGAAAGCTGAGGGACAAAAATAAAGGGAGAAAGAAGATGAGAAGGAAGGAGGGAGAAAAGGGAGCCATGATTTAGATTAGCCATGGCTTTATAAGTTAATGGCAGACAAAAAAACAAAAGATAGCTCTACAGAGTTTATGCAAAAATAATTCCTATAAGTCGGTGGAAAAATAGATCTCATCATAGAGGTATATTTTTGTGTTAGGAATAGAATCTATATATATACATACATAACTACCCTTTCATTTTTATATTTTTAGTTTATTTTAATTTTCTGTGCTGTTAATACTGAAACATTATGCACATAATAAAATTGCAATGATTATTATGGGAGTTTTGAGAGAATATATTACTTATTTGTTTTATTTGACTATTAGATAAAAAGAAAATCTTTTATAATGTAATAATTAGTAAAATATTTTATGGTATAAAATTTTCCCAAAGAAATATTGTAATAGAAATAAAACATCATAATTTTATATCATCAGTCATATCTCAATAACTAATGGATCCTCTAAGATAGGAAATGCCTCGTATTTATTTATTGTGATGCCTCATGTACAATTTTAAAATACTAGGCTGAATAGAGTCTTGTTTTCTAAAGAACAGTCTTAATATGGTAAAGGGAATATTTTGTTCTGAAAGCAAAACCGTATATTCTTATTTTAGGGAAGAATCACACGAGAAACTTATTCAGAGCAGAATCCATCATCTATGATATTGTCAATATTTTTCTTAATATCCTGAAATTGCAAGAGGCAGGTGCATGAGAGAATTTTATATTTCCACTTGAGAATTTTACTGACTTTGGGAGTCTTCTAAAACTGAATAGATGGCATGGTTAAATTCTTTTTTATAGTCTCCCTGCTAATTTCCAAATAACTATTGTTAAATGTGTAGGTATCCTTTTAGTTTCATTTTGGATCATTGTATGGTATTTTCGATTAATAATAGCTATTAAAAATCAGGAAGTACAAGAGTTGGATTTTTTTTACTGTCAGCCCATCAAAGACTAATGTTATTTAAGAGAGGAAAAAAAAAAAAGGACAGCTCGGTGTGCAGGATAACTGCAGTCATGTCAAGGCTTGCTGAATGGGGCTGCACTAGCTTCTCCACACAGCTCTTAACATGGCTCAGTTCTCACTGGCTGTGGGGGTTTTTCTGTTGGGTGGTTCACAGTATGAGGACTGAATTTTCTTAGAGCAAACAAGAGAGAGAGACTGAGGTGGAGAACTAAGTTGAAGCCACCATTTCTGGAAAAAATCTTAGAAGTAACACCCCATTATTTTGCTGGAAGTGAGTCACTTTGTTAGAAGTGAGTTCCTAGGTCCAGCTCACACTCCAAGAGAAGTAATTACACAAGCGCATGAATACTAAGGAGTGGGGAATGTTGAGGGCCAACCTCGTGGCTATTTATTGCATGGTATTTCAATCTCTTTTGGTATTGGAAACATCTTTTGTTGGAGGAAAAAAAACTAAAATTTAGTCGATTAAAACAATAAAGATACATATTTCTCGTGTTTTGTTGACCGACTAGTTGGTCCTTCTTCACATGAGGATGAGCACTGCTTACTCCCATGGTAAGCAGTTGGTACTGTCCGCAAGTTGGAAATTCGGCTAGAGCTGTTGGCTGGGGAGACTTGATTTTCATCCATATAGATTGTCCATGTTGGCTATTAAATTTCTTCACAGCATGTTTGTTGGGCTCTGTAAGAGGGATCAGACCAAGTCTGAGTGCCTCGAAAGAAAGTAAGCTATATCCTTTAATATCTAGCTTCAGAAGTCCAAGATGGCATTCCTTTCTACTGGTCAAAGCAGTCTCAGGACCATCTCAGTTTCCAGGGCTGGGGGCATAACTTGTACCTCTTGATAGGGCCCTGTCATCCCTATAAAGGGAGAGAAGGAATCTTGCTGAAGAATATCTTTGGGGACTGAACACTTCAGTGTGCCCTCTGGCTGTGACCATCATATACCATTCACGAGCTATAGACACATACCTCTGATGTCATCCTTTATGGCATCAGCCTGAAGTCCAGTACCCTATCCTCTTTATCTGGTCCAACTATACAGGAGAATGCATAGTAGCACTCCACTGGTACAGGTCTTCGAGTGTGCTTCCCTGAATGGTGAGACTGTAAACCAACAGGGCGCTAAAATCTAACAGAAGTTGCCATTTCCTCTGACTCACAGAAGGCATCTTCGTTGTTCCAGGCCCATTTTCCGCTCCCTGGAGCAGTTCTCCAACACTGTTGGGTCTGTTCTGTTAAGTTATCCTTCCTTCCTCCCTCAAACTGTCCCAGATTTGCAGGTAAGTAGCTTTCTCAGTCTTCTTCCTGACTTGAGGGAGCTGGCACCCTAGAACCTTCTGTTCATCTTAAGTTATCTCTGTCTCTTTCAAGAAGAGCTGGGATACAAGTCACCAGAACATTGTGGCTTTGCTGTTCACGACGTCATCATGCATTCTATTGAGCATATTCCTCCAGGCTTTGGGAAGATGCCCCTGAGATTCTTCCAGCCCTTTGCCTAGCTGAGTAGTTGTCTCAGGTGTTCCTTTATGACTTTCTGAAGTTTTAACCAAATGTTAACAGATGCTCTATCTTCCCCCTTGAGAACACAGTTCATTGTCAGCACTCTAAATTTGATCTTTGCCCCAGATTTTATTCTATTTTCAGAGTCATTTTTACACCGGAGAAGTAGGAAATAAACAAACAAAAAAGAGTCCAGACTTGTAAGATTCCTTTTAGGTTAATCTCCATCTGTACCTTATTTTAGGCACCTAAGAGAAACCATTTGGCACTTTTGACATCCTGTCTGGAAATCTCCTGGGTAAAATACATAGCTTCATTGAGTGTGTTTCCTCTCTTCCATGTTACCCAGGCAATAGTGTCACAGACTTTTCATCCCTAAAAACACAGCTGCCTGTGTTGTATCCTGTAATGTTTTTCTCTGCTGTTCTACCTGCCTCTTAAGTTTTCTTAAGTGCCTCTGACCTTCAACCGCCCAATGCCAAAGCACAGAACAAAATTCTTTTAAGTAGAGCAGTAGTAGTGTCTCCCATCATCAACAGGGAATGAATGGTCTCACTGTTCTGCACTTTCACAAAACTTGACATTGTCCATCTTAGGTTTTATTTTCAGTCCATTAGCTGTGTGACGGGATCACATTATTGTTTTATTTGACCTTTTCTTGGTTATTTGAAGGTTAAATATCTTGGTTCTTATGTTTTCTGGATACCTGGATTTCTTCTTGCATGCCACATAGGTTTAGGACTTTTGGCCATCTTATACTGTGTTCTCTGTCACATACCATCAGTCTGTAGATATGCTGGATGTCATAATTTGAACGTTATGTGCATTGATAATACCTTCCTGTAGAGTGTGACTCAGGTTGGCACTTAACTTTTAGCACACTGTTGACATCATTCCAGTGGCTTCTGGATTCCATTTCATACAAGTACTGATCTAATTACTGTTCCTTTGAGGACATGGCTTTTCTTTTTCTCTGGCTGGTTTAAATATTTTCCCTCTCGCAACAGTTTTGAATACTCTGAATAATTATCTCTTTAGATATTGTATGCCCTCCATTTTGTTTCTCTTTCTGAGATCTGTTAAGATTAGCATCTCTGAGAGTTCCCATCATGGCACAGGGAAAACGAATCTGACTAAGAACCATGAGGTTCCAGGTTCGATCCCTGGCCTCGTTCAGTGGGTTAAGGATCTGGCATTGCTGTGAGCTGTGGTGTAGGTCAAAGATGTGGCTTAGATCTTGCATTGCTGTGGCTATGGTGCAGGCCAGCAGCTATAGCTCCAGTTTGACCCCTAGCCTGGGAACCTCCATATGCAGCAGATGTGACCCTAAAAATAAAAAAAATTTTAAAAAGTTTGGCATTTCTCCCTCTGTCCTGTCTTTCAACATCTCTCACATTTTCTCATTCTTTATCTCTCTGTGCTATACATCAGAGATGTCTTTCAACACATTAATTTTAATCTGCTATTAAATCTGTCCATTGGATTTTGAATTTCAGTTACTGTTCATTTGTTGTTGTTTTTTAATTTGTTATTGTGATTTTCACTTCTAAGTTTGTTTGGTTGTTTTTCAAAAGTATTTTCAAAAGTGTTTTGACAATTATTCCTTCCAGAGACTGTCAATTTTGTTTATAATTTCTTTAAACATAAGCATAGGGTTTTTTTTTAATTTTTTTTTAATGGTCTATGACTTGTAGTTCCATTCTCTGGAGTCTTTGAAGGTCTGTTTCTGCTACCTTTGTTTGCACTGGCTCTCACTTGGTCTATGTTTTGTTGTTAACGTTTTGCTATGAATAGCTCATTTCTCTTGGAAAATTATTTGCAGAAACTCTCTGGTGCCTGTACTTAAACTATATTCCTACAGAAAGCAGCTGTATTTGCTCCAGCCTGAGTTCTCTACCCATTTATATACCTTGTAAATTAAATGTAAGTCTTAAAGTATTTAGGTAATCCTGGTAATTTGTATTGGGGCTGCAAATCTATTGGACTGACAAGTTTGGGCTAGAACTTCCTATTCACATCTCTTATTCCGGAAGATACTTTTATTCAGTTGGATGATGTGGTTTCTGTAGTCCAGTTTCTTGTTTCCTTTGATGCATGGGCTGGAGAGCAAGATGGGTTCTGAATTAACATTACAGACTTTCCTATGAATCAGACATGAATATATTTTTATGGTCTTTCCTACACCCTTCTTGAATTTCTTGTTATTGAATGTTGGTACGTTCCCCAGCTCTATCCCTGCCTATTATTTTCTCAGGGACATGCTGTAGTTCTTCTAACCTGATAATTGTTAAAGAATAATTATTTATAATCTGTATGTTATTTATTTTGCCCTAACTTTGGCCAGACATCCTTTCATCCTCATTTTTCGTAAACTTTTCTCCAACCTGTTTCTCTGTTTATCTTCATAAAGAACCTTTCCATGCTTATTGATTTTTTTCTATTATGCTTCCTTTTTATTTTTTTCCTGATTCCTTTGATTTGTCCCTGTGGTGTGGTAACCAAGTGGCCAGCAGTGACATGGCTATAGATGGGTACACCAGAAGGGGAAGTGTTGATTGGTGGCATTCCTGATGATGCTTAGTGTTGGAGAATGGGAATTCTAGGGCTCTGTGGGAGAATTAGGGCTTCTTAGTGTGATAAACCTCCGTTTAATTCACACCCCATGGTATAGTGCCCCCTGGTAGTGGCTGTGCGTTAGATGGATCCCTAGACCTAGTTCTGCCCATTCTCACTTTATTCTTTTCACCTGCCAATCCACCTCTAAATTCAAGTTTTCCAGGGCCATATAGTGTATAGGAATAATGGGAATTATTTATAACAATCAATTTTTTGGGTTAATTCGTTGCAGGAAATTTATCCTGAAGAGTGCTATATACTGCTAATTTTGGGTCTTACATTAGGCCTTCAATCCATTTTGACTTAATATTTAGATATATTGTTAGGTTAAGGATCAGGATATATTATTTTGCTTGTGGATATATGGTCTTCCCAGCACCACTTATTGAAAAGACTGTCCTTTCACACTTGAATGTCTTGGTGACCTTGTCAAAAATCACTTGACCATAAACAGGAGGATTTATTTCTGTTTTTTATGTTAATACAGCTCAAAAATTACACGTGAAGCACTGGAGAAAGGAAGGACTAAGGCAAAGAGCCTGGCTAGGATTCTGATGCCTTAAGGTGATGAGGGTTGGGACTAAGATTGCAGTGGGCTGGAGAGGGAGGTTGGTAGTAAGAGATTTTGCAAAAATAATTGAAAGCTCTTGGTATCTTGCTGAGGGAAGAACAGTGTAAAGGAGTCAGGTTAATTTTGTTTTTGAAGTTTTCAGCTCAGGAAAACTCATAAGAAGGCTAACGACTGATAAATGGAAAGTCTAAGGGAATAAAATTAATGGTATTCTTTCAATATTACTCTATGACTAGACAGGGGAGATCTGATTTTCTCCTTCCAACCTAAAATTTATGACATTGGTTTATATTGTTATAGACCATTACTCTGGGGAAACCAGGGGTTATTTTCAAAGCTTTTTTTTTTTTTTTTGGCTTTTTAGGGCTGCACCTGCAGCATATAGAAGTTCCCAAGCTAGGGGTTGAATCAGAGCTGCAGCTGCCAGCCTACCCACAGGCACAGCAACTCAGATCTGAGCTGCATCTGTGACCTACACTGCAAGTCGCCACAATGCCAGATTCTTAACCCACTGAATGAGGCCAGGGATCAAACCCAAATCCTCATGGATACTGATCAGATTCATTTCCACTGAGCTACAGTGGGAACTCCCTATTTTCACAGCTCTTAATGAAAAAACTTTAGGTGCTTTTGCATTTGAAATATAGAAAAATGAACAAAGAGAATGCAGATTTAGCATGTGTCTCAATAAGTAGTTGGGTCTTAAATTGTAGCCTAAGAGCAATCGAGCCATTTCAGGGTTTTACTAATGCAATGCCATTTTCTCAATTATACAAATATGTTTTAAATATCAGCGGAAAGAAATGTCAGTATAGCACTGTCGAAAGTGTGAAGACATATTTCCATGAACACTTCAATTTTGTATTCGATGTAGGCTGAGAATGAGCTTGATTCTTACAATCCTTAGGAAATAATAGGTTTGGGGGCCAAACGGACCCTGATCATCCAGGTCTGCCTGGAGCTCCAGCATCTGTAATTCTCCCCAGTCTCCCAAGATGCAGGTTACACTTTTGAAAAATAACTTATTTCTTGGAGATGGAGGGCATTAAGGAGCTCCAGTCTAACTTTCTTAACCTCTGGTTCAAAACCAGGTAGCCAACTCTGAACACTGGTATTGTCAAGCGAAATACTCATGAAAAAAAGACTGGTTTCGGACACAATTCAAACCTGCAGAATCAGTGTGATATTGAGGAAATGAGTGCCAGGAAGATGAAGAGAGATGAGAAAAGTGGAGAGGGAAGGATCCTGATTTTTTTTGGTAATTGTTTAATTTCTGTATACTTATGATGGACAAGGACTACTTGCTAGTGGAGATTACCAAAAAGTGAGGATCCTTGCAGTTTTCAAATAGTTGCAAACATCTAGGGGCAGAACTTTGAAATTGCCAGTCACTGCCAGTCACAGTCTTAGGCACAATGATTTCTTAAGTGCCTTCCTACATACTTAGATTAGCTCCATTCTACTGTTATTTAAAAATTGGGGGAGTTCCCTGGTAGCTCAGTGAGTTAGGAATCCTGTGTTGTCAGTGCTGTGGCTCAGGTTGCTGCCCTGGCACAGGTTCATTCCCTGGCCGGCGAACTTCTGCATACCACTGTTGCAGCCCCCCCAAAAATTGGGGTATACTTTTTGAGCTAAATTGATATAAATGACCCTTTGTATCGAGTATATATTGTTTTATATTAAGGGAAAGGTGACTATCTGGAAATTTAAAAGATATCTAGCATTGTTTGGGTATTTGTAAATATTCAGAAAGAACTATGTTATGTTTTCTGCAGGAATTCACCCACTGGTCTCAGGAATTTGAGGAAGTGAGATGAACTTTCTGAACTTTCCAAAGTTAAATGCCTTTTTTTCCTTTTTTTTTAGGGCTGCACCAGTGTCATATGGAGTTTCCCAGGCTAGGCGTTAAATCAGAGCTGTAGCCTCTGGCCTACACCACAGCCACAGCAACTTGGGATCCGAGATGCGTCTGTGACCTACACTACAGCTCACGGCAATGCTGGATCCTTAGCCCACTGAGCGAGGCCAGGGACCAAACCTGCGTCCTCATGGATGCTAGCCAGATTCATTTCACTGAGCAACGCCAGGAACTCCCAGCGAAGTTAAATGGTTTCTAATAGAAATAATTGCAGGATGCAGACTAGGTAGTGGAGCTACAGTGCTGGTATTTAATTTGTAACTAGTGATTTTAGAGCCACAGTAATATTTTAGGTATATAAACAATACTTTTTTATCCATTTGTCTCACTCTGGAGCTAAAATTCTGAATTGCACATGGGTGAGATTACTTATATTTATACATCACTTTATACTTTAGGGACTCTGTATCCTATCCATTATCTAGTTGATATTTGTGAGTTCTCTGCTTTGTGTCAAGCCCCGTTGGTATTTTCATCCTAGTCTTTTAGGAAGAAGCTTTATCGTTACACAAGTTCAGCATCATTAGAGCTTTCAGGTGAATTCTTCTTTATGAACTTAACATTTAACCTACTTTTTGATTATATATTTTGGTTTTTAAGCCCATTTTGTTTAATAGACTGCCTTCTAATCTCAATCTTTCCACATCATCATACATAGCTCATAGCTTTTCTATAAAAGTGTGTGGCTGGGTTTGAGAATTTGAAGAACAGAAGGTTAGCTGGAACCCAAAGACTGACCATGGTGGAAGGAGATGAAAGTTGTGACTTAAAAGTAAGAACACTCTTACATTTAAAGACAGAACAAAGGGAGTTTCTGTAATGGCTCAGTGGTTAACGAGGTTGTGGGTTTGATCCCTGGCATCACTCAATGGGTTAAGGATCCAGTGTTGCCGTGAGCTGTGGTGTAGGTCACAGATGCAGCTCAGATCCTGTGTTGCTGTGGCTGTGGCATAGGCCAGCAGCTGCAGCTCCAGTTAGACTCCTAGCCTGGAAGCCTCTGTATGCTGCGGGTGCAGCCCTAGAAAAAGATAAAAAATAAATAAATAAAGACAGAACAAGGTAATTTCAGTGCTTTGTCCAGACTGGCAGAAATTCATCCTATTCAAATAATTCCATGGTCTTCTCCAGGATTTACCAGGAGGAGCCTCCTACAGGCTCCAACACTGATCTATTGCCAGTGCCAGTGCTTGGCTTTTTGCATTTGCTCTTTTTTTCCAGTCCCACAATGGCTCTGTTTGCCCATATGCACTGCTAGTGCCTGGCGTGACAGAGGACACTCTCAGAGTTTCCAATTAGAGGCTGTACCAGTTCTACTTAGAAGGGGCTAAAACTCATCAAATTGACCAGAAGCACAGGAAATCGTGTCTTAAAGCTAAATTGCCTTGGCTTATACAGCTTTGTTGTGTTCATAGTGTATTTACTGAGCTGTAAACTTATAAGGCATCTTCAGGATATTTGATTTATATATTTAAATAATAATGAGAAAACAATTTTTCATAAAATATTTTATTTTTTCCATTTTCATTGATGTAATTTATTTACCTCATTTTCAGTAATGTATACAGTGATGTAAGTGAGATGAAAGATACTGATGTGCAGGTAACACCATTCCTCACCACTCATACACATGTACAATTTGGTGTGCCACCCCGACTTTCAATTCTTGGCGTGTCAGAGACAGGAGGATTCTGTTCCACTGTAGCCATGTGCCACATGTGCTGGCTTAGGTTCCAAAGTAATGCGATTACTTGTTCCCAGCCTCTCAAATTGCTCTCATGAAGTAATTTCCTGCTCTGACTCTTCTAGGCATAAAAGCTCAGATCCGGGAGTTCCTGTTGTGGCTCAGGGGGTTACAGACCCAACTAGTATCAATGGGGAGGCAGGTTTGATCCCTGGCCTCGCTCATTGGTTAAAGATCCAGTGTTGCTGTGAGCTGTGGTGTAGGTTGCAGATATGGCTCAGATCTGGCATTGTTGTGGCTGTGGCATAGGCTGGCAGCTGCAGTTCTGATTCAGCCCCTAGCCCAATCCCATACAACTGCCGAAATGTGTGCACCAAACTGTTCCATGAACAACATTCCATCATTCCTCCTGATTACTGAACAACAAATGTCCATAACCATGAATGAGTGCTGAGAATGGAATGAATGGGACATGATGGAGAGAGGAGGGCACTGGAGGTACCACTGTTGTGCCAGCAAGAAATGTCCCATTAAAGCAGTGCTAGTGAAAAAGATGGTTCAGGAGATGGACCTCCCCCCCCTTTTTGTGGCTTCGTGTGATTTAGGACATGCTCACCAGATAAGTGAATGAGGGTATTCTGAGAGAATTTGGGGCTGGGGAGCAGTTTGCTAATAATCAATCAAGAACATCCCTGGTTCCCTTTGTACAGAAATTTTAGTATGTTCTATGATAGTTAATTCAGATATACAAACGCCAAAAACAGTTTGGGACAATCTAGTTTTTTAAAAATTGTCTTTATGATTCTTTTGGTCTTCTGATTTCGTTTTCCCTCAAGGTTTTTCTCTATTCTGTATAGTAAATAGATATTTTCCATATAGAAAAGTACAATTGTGACTCTCTATCAAAAATCAAACATTGTAAAAGTCTATTTAACGGGAACAAAGCAAAATCCAGTGTCTCTGCATCCCTTTTACTAGAAAGAGTATCTTTTTTTTAGGTATGTTTAAAATCATGAATATAAGCATTGTGAGGAAACATAATGTATACAGCTAAATAAATAAAATTTAAAAAGCAATTCATCTATAGAAGCCATGCAAATATCAATAACATTTTACAGGGCTTGCAAATTTCCTTTCTGAAATTCTTATAAGTTTTTATTTCTAAAATTTATATGTGAATAAACTTTATGTTAAACTAGAAAAAAGAAGTCATAATATGTAAACTCCGTGCCAACATTAGACCCTTAGGGAGGCAAATTCAATGCCAGGCTATAATTGTCACAGATAACAGTAAGCCTTAAAAAGAGGCTTAAACTATTGTGCTATGGATTTTATTTTTTGTGCTATGAATTTTATACTAGGATGATGTTTCTTTTAGAAACGAGTGAAATAAATCAGATTATTAAAATAATATGATGCAAGCTATTTCAGTACAGTACTGTTAAGATTTTTTTTTTTTGCAATTGGTTTTTAAAACGGCATCTTATATTCAGTTAACTGATTTCAAAATCTACCGACAGTGCTTTTCAATCTTGAGTAGGAAGCAAGGTGTCAACCCTATAAAGTGGAACAGAAAAGTGCCCATTGAAGTGGGCAGGTAGTTTCACTGAGAGAGCTGATTTAATAAAGACACGTCTGCAGATATTACAGGCTTTCCAAAGTAAGTCGAGATGAAAAGTGGAGCCATTATAGAGCTCAGGACATAATTCAGGATGTGTGAGATGCTGGAAATTTGAGGAAAATATTGATTAATTTTCTCTAAGACCAACCTGTCAGGTAGCTGAGCTGTGCATTGCAGACATATTAAAGTACCAACGTTCAATTCTGTAATCAGAGGGCTTTGTAGGTACAGGTACATGGCCATGACAGGCAATTACAAATTGTTGGTCTAGGAACACTCCTGTGTTCTGTGGTATAATGGCATACTTGGGATGTTAAAGCCTAAACCGGTAACACCTTGATTCTGGCTAAGAAAAACACATTTCAAAACTACTCAGTGATTTGTTCAAAGATAGCTATGAGGCGATTTAGGTTTTAAGTCAGAACAAGTTTATTTTTCTAATGTTGTTGAACCCACCTTTTATTCGTTTGTAAAACGAAGATGCCTCTGATTTTGATTTGGTCATAAGCTAATCAGGCAGACGATCATTTACTGAAAGTCCAACCATAAGGTGGTTGGCACAGTGAAAATCTGTTTGGAATGGAAGCTAAACAAATTGCATCTGAGTTAATCAGTTGTAACTAAAGTTTTGTTGAGAGAAGGCATTTATTCATGATTCAAAAATGAGGTTGGTTAGGAGCCCTATCTTCTCTTAAAAAAATACGGAAGACCTCAAAGTGCTTTGGCTTATACCATTCAGTATTTATCCTATTAGACATTTAAACTGATAAAAAAATTAAATAGCTATTTATTCATTCATGGAAAAGTTACCTGGGAAACCAGTTATGTTTTAACATAAAAGCATATTTTAAAAACATTGATTAATACTAACGTATCAATTAATAAATATTAAAAAGTTAGTAGAGGAATTACATTGTTTCACATTTGTATAAATCTAATGTCTGGCCTATTAGGATACAGAGAGCTTCTCGCATCTGCTTCTGCATTATATCTATGCAAAGTAGTCTTAGGATTGAAATATATAAAGAAAATTCAACATCACAGAGGAATGAATATGGAAGAGTATTTTTACAGCCTTTTCAGATAGATAGATACTACCTAAAGTTTCAAGGGATCACTTCTTAAAACTTCCTTGCAATGGAGAATATGAAACTACATCAATGAAATTTTCATATTCTCTTACATTAACATCTATTAATATATTTTGTTCTTTACACGCTTCCTTTGCCTGTGTATAATTGTCAGCAATCATATTGAGAACTTATTTATGTATGTATTGAGAAGCTGTCAAATACATAGTGATGGATGTATTTTCATTTGCTTGAAGCTTGCAATTTATTGTTGGCAGCAAATACTGTCAGTTGTTTTTCCTTAAAGTCAGTAGATTCACCATGTTCACCCTGCTGTAAGATCAACGGATTTACTGCATTCTTCCTGCAGGAAAGATATGTACTCAAAATTTTACATTTTGAAAAATTAGTAATTTTGAGTGTCTCATCAAGGAGTTAATTGCAAGGGAATGAATTATACAATGAACACTAAGAGCTAAGGTTTGGTGCCATTGTCTTGATTCATGGTAAAGCATCAGTTGTATTCAACATTGCTTTTGTACCATCAATGCAAAGGTCAACATAGATGTTTCAATAAGTCATAAGATTTAAAAGTTATCCAACAATTTGAATATTTCAGTACCACTTGCACTTGTTGCCCAGCATTCATGTAATAGCAAATCAGTGGTGATTGGCCCATGCTGATACTGAACTAATTCAAGCAAAATAAGCAAGCTCAACCATGCCTGTACACCTGCCTAACCGTGAGACAAAAGTGAAGTTCGGTAGACAAGATATTAACTCTGTCTTCTGGTTTAAAGCAAAAACTTTAAATCAGCAAGTTACAATAAGGGCGTAAAGCAGCAATGTCCTGTTGTTTTGTTGTGTTTTAAACCACTTTTCAACAAGGGGACATTCAGTGATGGCAGCTGACAGAACACATTGCTTTCTTAGTTTCTCAGGTCTTGTGTGTGCTTCTCCAGTCAACGTGATACAATAACCTACTTTGTAAGATGTTTCAGTGGCTGTCATTTTTAGTTTGAAAAGTATAATCCATGATTTTTAGCTTTTTCTTGTTTTGTTTTGCAATATTATTTATTTTTTCAAAATTTCCCAAAGAAAAAGTAACATACAATAACTATTTATGTGATTGTATGACATCATCTTATTATATATTTATACAATTATTATATTACCATAAGATAAATGAAAAATTATTTGGCTTTTTTAATATTTCAAGATGCATTGTAGACTTTTATATGGAAAATTGGAAGAGTTGGTTTCTCAACCTACCTGCACTATTTAACATGTGAAGATGCTGGAAAAGACACTGAAATATGAGTTCTCTGACTCATGGAAGTGAAGAGTCCACACCAAAGAAAATGAACTAAACTCTAAATAAGAAACAAAAGTATAATGAAACCTCTTCTTCCCCAGGCTTCACAGATGCTAAAATTTAACAGACTGTGTTACACAGCAGGATATTTTTGAATGGTATTATTGCAGTAGTTCAGTGGGAGCATAATTTTGAGGTCAATTATGAAAGAAAAATAACTGATTCTTTTTCAGCCATCATTGTGATGATATTTTTTAAATCCAAAAATTTGTTGTTATAGTCTTCAAACTAGAAATGCAAAAGCCACCAAAGCATTTTATAAGGTAAGTTGTCACACTGGCTGGAGAAGTACACACAGTGCTGAGAGATTTTTAGCGTTTAAAAGGCCTATTATGTCTACATTTAAAATATTCAATATTTTCCAACTATTTGTCTCGAAATAATGTTGCAATCAAACTGTCACAATAAAATTACTAGAAAATATTTTTCTTCCCAAATCACAGTCAGACAAATTATTACATCTATAAAGCTGAAGGAAAGATAGCTTTTGTCATCATTTCATTTCTTTTTTAATTTTTTAATTTATTTTTATTTTTATTTTTGCTTTTTAGGGCCATACATGCAGTATATGGAGGTTCCCTGGCTAGGTGTCTAATCATCGCTGCAGCTGCTGGCCTACCCTATAGCCACAGCAATGCGAGATCTGAGCCACATCTGTGACCTACACCACAGCTCATGGCAACACCAGGTCCCCAACTCACTAAGTGAGGCCAGGGATCAAACCCACATCCTTATGGATACTAGTCGGATTCGTTTCTGCTGAGCAACGATGGCAACTCCCATCTTTTCATTTCTTACGTAGATCTTTTTCATTTCATTTGGAGGAGATTTCTCCTTTTCATAAACAAAAGTCCTCTTTGAAATATTTTCATTCTTTTCTCCAACTTTTGTTTATTTATTTATTTTTATGGCCACACCCATGGTATATGGAAGTTCCTGGGCCAGGGATTGCATGAATTGGAGCCACAGCTGCAGCAACACCAGATATTTTAACTCACTGTGCTGGACTGGGGATTGAACTTGTGCCTCTGCAGTAACCTGAGTGGCTGCAGTCAGTTTCTTAACCCACTGTGCCACAGTGGGAACTTCTCCAGCTTTAAATAGAGACAGTATAATGGTGATAGAGGAAAGTGGGTTTTATTATTCTCTATCTCTGACAAATGTCCATCCTTCATAGTAAGAAATATAAATATATTTTTTTTTATTTCAGGGGAAATGCTGTTAAATTTCATTAATACTTACCTCAGGGAAAATTCTGTTAAATTTCACTAGTACTTACATATGTGTGTAGGGGGATATTTATGAGCGGGGACAGAAAATATACTAATTCTACTTGTGTTTCCATGTAGACTCAAGACAAAATTCAAGATTTCAAAATTAGAATGTATTGGATGAAAATGGGCTCCTGGGATTATAGCAGGGAAATTTAAATATTTGATCTGTGTTTTAAAAGTTTATTCAGGTTGCTTAGTGGACCACAAATTTGGGGAGCTTTGGAATGGAAAATGATGACAAGCAAGTCCAAGGTCATTGTGCTTCTGCATAATAATTTATGTCATTGCCCGACAACCCCAAGCAATAAATCAATCTCAATATTCTTAAATTCACTGTAGGCTGTTTTAAAGAACTATTATGTTGTTTAGTTTCTGTTTGTTTTTGCAGCTCACAGGGACCATGTATTATTGTGACTGTGATATTTCCGGTCCTAATACAGATGGAATTGCAGGAATGCTTTTTTCCTAAAAGATCTTTTTTTTTTTAAACAATTCATGCTCTTATCATTAATACAAATACAAAAACACATTTTTAATTCTTAGAACTGGAATTTCTCTCAATGTTGTCTGTCATAGAGTTATAAAAATGACAAAGGTTAGCCCTCAAGCTAGAGAATAGAATACCAACTACATTTTCACAAGAATCATAGGAATAACCATGCAAGACTGAAACATTCTCATCAAAAAGGAGAGAGTAAGTAGTAGTAATGGCTATTACTAAGCATTATGCAAAATAGTAAAAAGGATACAATGAATAATAAAGAGTCCAGATAACTGAAATGGGTGGGTCTTTTCTATACCAGTAAAACCACTTAATAGTGACAGCCAATCCGAATAAATTCTCTACAAAACAGTTCTTTCTCATACACGGTAGATGTTACATACACATTTCTTGAAAAAAAAAAAAAACCCAAATATCCATTGATTGAGATGAAGGAAAAAAAAAAAGCTCTCCTAGAGGGAGGCCTAGTCCAAATGAACTATATTTTCCCGCATTTCTATTCCTTTCATGGTATTTCCTTCTGTCTTTCTTTTTCTTAAAAGGCAAAAGAACTGTTTTCAAAACAGTTATGCAGAACAGTGTTTTCAAAACTTACTACCACTGTTATTTTAATAGTGTACCACAATAAAATGAGCCTAAAGAGGTGATATAACTAAATTGTAGGGGGTGGGGGACAATCCAGGCCTTTCAGAATCAACAGATTACTGTTAAAACAAACAAACAAATAAACAAACCACCAAACCTGTAATGAAGATAAGTACCCTCATACCTTCAGCCTGCAGTTATAGGTTTAGTTCATTCACACACTCAGCATATTAAAAAGCACACTTAGATTCACATGGACATATATGCACATATGATTTTTTTTCTTTTATCTTTTTAGGGCTGTACCTGCAGCATATGGAAGCTCCAGCCTAGGGGCTGAATTGGAGCTGTAGCCGCTGTCCTACATACAGCCACAGCAACATGGGATCCAAACCATGTCTGCAGTCTACAACACAATTCACAGCAACACCAGATCCTTAATCCACTGAGCAAGGGCAGGGATTGAACTCACATCCTCATGGATGATAGCCGGGTTTGTTACCACTGAACCACGACGGGAATTCCCACATATGATCTTAATTTCCAGAACTAATTCTATTAAGAAAGAGAGCTGCCCTTTCATATTTTTGTCCTAGACATCATTGAGCAATGTCTTACAAAACATTTCTAACTTTGTAAGATTTTTGATTTATCACTAATACCATAGTTGCAAAAAGAAATTAAATTTCACAATCATCTTTTAAGTTGAATAGTATGTGTCTCCAAAATAAATCATAGCCTTCGATGCCTTCGCTCATAAATAAAAGAAAATCAATTCACAGTAACTGAGACTATAGGGACGTGTATTGTTTCAAAAAGCAAGAAACTCAGAGAAGCACAACTCCGGACGAGGTTAATAAAGTGCCTCGGTGATATCCTTAAGGACCCACTATTCTCCACAGTTCCATTATGCCAGCATTTTCTTAACTGAGCATCTATCAGTGTCATAAGTTGGCCACTGCACATGATCCCAAAGGTTTTAACCAAGACACGACCACAACAAGATCTGGTAAAACTATATGCCTTGTCTCTATTTATTATCAAGGAAAATTTTTTCAGAAGCCCTCCAATAGGCTCATCTTTGTATTACTTGGCTGCATACCTACCTCAAAATCTGTTACAGGAAAGGGGAAGCAGAACAGCATTTTTGGATTATAGCAATGAGGAGGCTTTAGATGCTTACGATAAATCAAGCCTCCCCCAGCACACATAAGTGAGAAGAGATGGACAGATACCTGGACTGTGGTAGATTGAGAAGAATGAGGAGAGATTGGAGGCTGAGTTAATACAGCAGAATAGTGAGGGGCACTTTGAAAACCAGCACGGGATGAAAAGTCAGGGAAGAGGAGTGGTTAAGTGATCCGGCATCTCTGCAACGGCAGTGTAGATCACAGCTGCAGCTTGGATTCTGTCCCTGGCCTGGGAACTTCCACATGTTGTGGGTGCAGCCAAAAAAGAAAAAAAAAACTTTAGGGAAGAAGATTTGATAAAAACAAGGTAAACAAGATAGTGAGTCAGCCAGGGGAGAGGGGCCCTAGCTTTTACATCTTAACTTTGTGCTTTCAATATTTCAACTGAAATTGTGTTTCAACAATTTAAAGAATCTTTTAAATCAAACGAAATAATAGTATCTAGGATAAATGGAAGTTTGCCCAAATTCTGAATTATCTATGATACATTTTACAAAAACATCTCTTATCTGATTATAGAATTAAGATGATGAGTAAGATTTTTGCTTGATTATTAGATGAAGAATGCTATTGGAATTTTTTTTTAAAGGCTTCTTCTAATTGATAAAAATTCCTTGTGGTAATTAATATTAAAGAAATTAACATTTTAGCATTAACATTATCTTGCACTTTTTATTTGACCGTTTCACTTCTCCTAAGGTGTTTTTAAAGGCAGATTCCTGAATAATTTAATGGTATCTTACTCAACATCATTTTAAGTATTAAAGTCAGAATTAATTGTCTTTTTCTCCATTTTTAAGATCCTGACTTTAAGGACCTTGGAGTTTTGAAACCATTACCAGGTTAGTAAAATAGATATTCAATACTGTTCAGAGGCCTTTGTTTTCTGCTATGATGTATACTCTTGGTTTATTACTCAAGCTCCATTTTTGTATGTTTGTTTGGCATTTTGTTATTTAGTGTGTGAGTTTGAGATGGGCGGTCCTGAAGGCATTGTGGAGTCTATACAAATTATGAAGGAAGGCAAAGCTTCTGCTAGTGAGGCCGTTGATTGCAAGTGGTACATCCGTGCTCCTCCACGATCCAAGGTCAGTCTTAAGGTGAAATGCAGATGTGACAGTCCACTTGAAATGTGTCTCGAGCATGCGTTGCTTTGAACCAAATGGATGTGCTTCATACATTTCAGCGTGCAATCATAAGCTACCCTCTTATTTTTGGTTTTGAAATGTAGCTTGTTGTCCTCTGTTGAATGTAACTTTGAAGGTCATAAATAATATGGAGAGGGTGCTGCAGAAATCATCGAATAACCTGGATAAGAGACTCTAAGGTAAATCCACCTGTCTGAAAAATGGATTGAAATGTCATATGTAAGCTATGATTCTATGCATAATTGACTTATGTTCTTATTGTCAGTGTCTGAAGATGACTTGCTTTTTAACCTAAAATTATATCTGTGGAAGAAATTGTCCAGGGCTCACAAAGTCATGAATCTGGTATATAAAATAAACCTGTGATAGGGCTGAGGGACAGTGGTGATCAAGACCATACAAAGTGAACAGTAGGCGCTTAACTGCCTAGCTTTAGTTTTTTTTTTTTTTTTAACAAACTCCTTTTTTTTAGGTTCACCTTTTAAATTTATTTATTTTTCCTTTTTGGGGGGATGCCATGCCCATGGCATGGGGAGGTTCCTGCATCAGGGTTCAAACCTGAGTCACGGCAGTGACAAAGTTGAATCCTTAACCACTAGGCCACCATAACTCCTATTAAACTCCCTTTGATGGTAGTCACCAGAGAGTGTCAGTCCAGCATCACCAAGTCCCTCATTTCTTTCATAACATGTTACAAATCTAGATTTTATGCTGTTACCTTGATTTTTCAATGTTGACAGTCAATTTTAAAAATGGGGAACATTACATATATTAAACTAAATTTACTGTGGGACACATTTTAAGACCACTATTCTGGAAACACTTGTTTTAGAACAACCATTTTTATCCTATTACAGATATATCTTAAGAAATACTGGGATGAGTAATTTTGTGCCAGTAGCTCTCGCGGTGCAGAGTGTCAGTTGTTTGCTTATTTTCCCTTTACTGTCATTCTTCAGTTATAGAGTATAGTTACAACCAAGTTTTACTAATTTATTAGATTTAGAGTTGCCTATGTATTGAAGTTGAAACATTTGATTGATTGGTCTAGTGACTGTAAAATTTCAATCACTGTGCTGAAGAAAAGAAAATTTACAGTCCTAAGTTTTCCAATTTAGCTCTTAGACAAATATGTATCAAAATAATCCACAAACTGAGACAAGATCCTTGAGGACTTATAAGGTTTACTAGAGTGGGGGAAAGACCACACGCACCTGATGAGGTAAATCAAAGGTTCGGATAGCATGCAGGGTGACCGCTAAATCTTAGAGAAACAGTGCTCTCAGGTAGAAGAGGTGGGAAGGGTTCTCCAGGTAGAGCGAATAGCATCTGTAAGGTCATGGGATCATAAGACAGTACGGTCTATCAGGAATTAAACTAAATACAGGTTACCAAATGGAAACAGAAGCATGGAGGTGGATGGTGAGTCATTAAGCAGAAGAGTCTGTTGGTCCGCAAAGATCCTTGGTTCATCCTGAATGCCTTAGGATACAAAAAAGAGTGTGAAACAGGAAATTGATATGATCAGATCTGCATTTTGAAAATAGATTTTCACTGTCTGGAAAGGACAGAGATGTTAACATCACAAGCTAGAGACAAAAGAATAGCCATTTGATGGCTGTATTTTCAAGATGAGGGAAAAATAAGACTCATCTCTGAGGGAGTTGGTATTTCAGGAAATATTTTTGTTTTTCTTCACTTAATTTTCCATGACTATGTCTCAGGGGTTTACACCTAATTGGTAAGTGTGGCGTATTGTCTCAAAACTTCTGGTTACAAAGATTCAGACCATGGTCCAGTTTCCAGCTTTGCCACCGCAGGTCTCTTTGCAATTGAAAAAATCTTTTAAAAAATTAACAGCATTGTGAAGAAAGACACTAAAGAAAAAATCCTTCAGCTGGCAGAGTTCTGTGCTCAATCCGACCAGCCTCTGGGCTGGAAAAGCAAGGAGATCCTACTGTATAGCACTGAGAACTATGTCTAAGCACTTGTGATGAATCCATATGTGTATATGTAACCCTGTCACCACCCTATGCAGCTGGGTATAATGGAAAAAAAGATAAATAAAAAAAAGAAAGAAAAAATCCAAGGCTACTGGTGACATAAAACTCAACCTACTACAAAAATTATATAAAAACTACAGTACAGTTTATTGTGCTCTCTTAAGTAATCCGTGGGTTCACATGTGCTATTCATTTTCCTTAATCTCTGTGAATGAAAGATGCTTTAGATTTTCCTTTCAACATTTGAGCCCCGCCTCATGGTCATAACGAGCATCTTTGTCACCGCAGTATTAGAGAGTTTTTCTATGGAAGTGTAAACACAGACTGTTGCCTTCCAGCTTCCTTCCAGCTGGTAGATAGGCTGCCTTTTGTACAATCCCAGAACAACAATAGCCAGTGTACCTGTCCGCTACAGAATCTGGCATTCTGTGACCCTAAGGGGCAGCCACCTGCAGAGCTGGACAAAGATGGTTCTATTGTGACAGGCTTTCTCTGTTAAATTAAAGGTTAGGGGATAAGAAGTGGCTTTGAATAACTGTTGAGAAAAGCAAGAACTGGAGATGATGGCTTACGTGGGCTTTCTCTTTATATGGAGTTCCTAGCAGCTTATGTGGATAGACTATCAAAACACAAGTTCAACTTGAAATGGTTCATGTGAATATTTGAATGATTACTGGTCATTGAAACATATTACATAAGGAAAGTACTAAGTAGCTTACTGAGGTTCTATTAAAACTTGCAAGTATATATTGCTTCTCAGCTTTTAACAAACAGAAAATACAGTAGCTGATATCTTTGAAAATTATAATACAGATGATTGCCTTTAATGAAATGTGATTAATCCAGATTTCTTAGAACTTGGAATAACAGAGCCAGAAAGTAAATTGGAAAATCCTCATTAAACAGATGAATTAGCTGAGTCAGGATAGTGAAGTTGTTGATGGGTTAACAATCGGATGTTGAAATACACCTCTGTGGTGACTCTAGTTTTCATACAAATTCTAGAGCAAAGATGGTGGAAGGGAATTATGGTGTCTAGTTCTGGATCTGGTGCAGAAAAGAACCACTAGAGAAGAATGTTGGATGAGCCCATCACAGTAACAATATTAATTCCATGAAAGCAGAGGTTAATTTCTCCCCAGGTACCCAGGGCCAAGATAAACCTCTGTTATTCTGTTAAAATTGATGGAAAAAATTAACTGATGAGTATCTAAAAAATGGACATGGTGGCAATCTTCAAACATTTGAAGAACTGTCATAATACAGGAATAAGAGGATAAGGCTTAATCTGCATGCTTTTTAAAGTATTGCAGTTTACTTGAATGCTTGAATCTGGAGAAATATTCAATATAAAGAAGCGTCCTTTTTTTTTATTTTAATAATGGAGGTCAAATGAGATTCCATAGGAAGAGGCCAAGTAAAGTTTGGCAGATATTTTATATAATAATTAAAAAGTCAATTAATTTTTGGTATAGATAATATTAAACTCCTTTCTAGACAAAAACTTAATGACTCTATAATAAGTGATTGCCTAAATAATTGATTAGTAACAGGGCTGAAATAAGTTCTCCATTCTCAGTCTTTGTGATGTCACAAAACCACACTAACTTGAAGGCATTGTCAGATTTTTTTTTTTTTTGCAGAGGAGAAGAGTTAAGTCAAAAGACTTATAAAAGTGTATAAATGAAGGAGTTCTCGTCATGGGTCAGTGGTAATGAACCCGGCTAGTGCCCACGAGGATGCATGTTCAGTCCCTGGCCTTGCTCAGTGGTTAAGGAGTTAAGGATCCAGCATTTCCATGAGCTGTCATGTAGTTTGTAGATGCAGCTCAGATCCTGCATTTCTGTGACTGTGGTGTAGGCTGGCAGCTGCAGTTCTGATTCAACTCCTAGCCTGGGAACTTCCCTATGCCACAAGTGTAGTCCTAAAAAGCCAAAAAAAAAAAAAAAAGAAAGAAAGAAAGAAAGAAAGAAAGAAAAAGAAAAAGTGTATAAGTGAAGATAATTAATTTAATGATTAAGGTCTTGGGAGAATAAAACTCCAGGCTTTAGTAATCATACATCAGGAGTTCCCGTCGTGGCTCAGTGGTTAATGAACCTGACTAGTTACCATGAGGCTGCAGGTTCGAACCCGGTCCTCACTCACTGGGTTAAGGATCCAGAGTTCCCATGAGCTGTGGTGTACGTCATGGTCGTGGCTCGGATCTCGTGTTGCTGTGGCTGTGGTGTAGGCCGGCAGCTACAGCACCAATTAGACTCCTAGCTGGGGAACCTCCATATACTGTGTGTTTGGCCCTAAAAAGACAAAAGAAAAACAAAAGTAATCATACATCATTTAAAACTTCAACTTTTTTTAAATGTAACTTCAAAATGTTTTGAATAAAATTAGGATACAAAACTTGGCAAGGATAATACATCAATATTTTATAGTGAAGTTGTGTTAAAGGTAATGATATGCTGAACTTAATTTTTGTGGGCAGCATCTTAAAGATGATACCCAAGATTTCCAGCCCAGTCCTTGGGACCATGAAGAAGATGAAATGTCACACACCTGATTAACTTAAATTACTTGACAAAAGGGATTTTGCTGATGCATTGAGATTATCAATAAGTTGACTCTGAGTTAATTAAAAGAGAGTTTACACAAGCGAGCTTGATTTAATCAAAGAACGCTTTAAAAGCAGAGTTTTCTCTGGCTGTGGGCAAAAGGGGAAGTCAGAGAGACAGAGACAACTATGAACATTGTTTAGGAGCTGCCAGTGATCCCTGGTGGAAGGTCATGAAGAAAACAGGAACCTTGGCCCAGATTGCAAGGACCTGAACTTTCAGCCTCCTGTGACCTTAGCAAAGAAAGCCCAGCCCACCGACACCTCTAACTATAGGACTTGGAGATAGTAGTATAGGCATATTGTTTAAAGTAGGTCAATGTTTGGTAATTTGTCATGGAGAAAATAAATGCAATGGGCGAAGAGCAGCAACCATAGCTGAGGACAATGATCAGTTTGGGGGTTCTAAAGATTGAGTTTGCCTTAATTATCTCCAAAAATGAAAATGAAAATTGGGTAAACCAAATGAAAATTTTAACTGATTAAATAACTAACTACCAGTGAAAATGTTATGGTACAACTTCATTTTTAAATAAAAATTTCAGTTTTGTAGCACCGGATTTTGGAAGGTTACTCAGCTGGACCTTACATATTTTCATCCTTGTCTGTGCATGTTAGAAAATTATTTTAATATTGTTGTATCAAGATTTGTTATGCAGGGTGTGTTTTTTTCTCAACATTTTGGAAAATAGTAGGATGCCCTGGTTTTCTCCTCCAAGTAAAGTGCATGATGCTAAAATAAGAAGGCTTGGCAAGTCCAATCACAAATAAAGCAGCAACCACAAAAATCCGGGACTATAGAATGTAGTTTTATCTATCAAAGTGTAAAATAATATTGAAACTGCAGTCAGTTTTCTTAGACTGTGGTATATGTAATTTGTATTTATTGTGGAGAAAACTATGCTGGCAAGTCTTAAATAATTGGCCCAAACAATGTTCGTTTTCCGCACACCATTGTGACATGAATGGTTGAATGGTTGGTATTAAATGTTTTCTAAGTATATTAATTTAATAAATTGTTTTGCTAGATTTATTTGCTTTACATATACAAAAGGGATTCTGCTCTCCGTATTAGTGTGATTTGGAAGACAGATATTACCAGAAATTGTTTATATGTTCTGAAGCTTCCCACATCCTATTCAATACATCATTTTGTCAGCTCAAACTCTTTGTGATTGATTAGAAAGAGGAATGCCTCAAAATGATTCACTGAGAGGAGATTGTAATCTGACTATTTTACTGGAATTATATATGATTCTGTTTATCATTTTTTTTTCTCAGCAGAGAAACTAAAGTGCTTTCTATAGTTTTTTTTACCTTAAGTAAAACCATTGTCATATGGCATTCTTCCCCTTGGTGATATTATGGCATGGCTTTAAGCTGACGAGATGTTGTGTAAATCATAATGTGGGGAGGGCTTTTATATGATATATACTATAGCTAGTGTGGGAAAACTTGATCTCTTTTCAGGTTAATGGCATTTGGCTTTTGCAGTAACAGTTCTGCACTCAGTAAAACTAATATTCACTAGAATATTTTATTTCTCTTTTTTTAACTATTAAAAAAGTTTTAAAAAATGATTGAATATTTCAGAAGTGAACACATAATATCCAGTGACTATAATTGTTCACTTTCTCTATAAATTGTATTCTGTTTAATAAGAATGGCCTTTCAATATAGAAGGTTCTCAGACTTCGGCCATTGCACTTCCTGCAAGAATGCAAATCATTCACCTGCTGTGAAAAATACAGACTTGTGAAATGAGAAGACTTGGGCCAAATATGCAAACTGCCTTCCTAACACTTGAGATAGCCTTCCATGAAATATCTTATTTTAAAAGAAAATTTAAGACTGCCATTTATTTCAGAGGGCCATATTTATTTTCTGTGAATCTCATTTATATCTCCATTGTCAACATGTTTCTTAGCCCCTTTAGAAAAATAGAAACTATTTTGCTTTGCTTGCTTATTTGTCAATTTTGCTGTAGTTTGTTTTTGTTTAAGACAATAAGTTTCTTTCAGGAATATCAGTCTTGGAAAATTTTCAAAAAATTTTAGATGAGGCTGCAGAGTGTGATACTCAGGAGAAAAATGTCAGGCAGATCTGAGTTCAAACCAATCTGTTACCTAAGGGTCCATGTCACTGTGAGAAAGTTATTTGGTTTTCTATACCTCGGTGTTTGTTTTTTCATTTTAAAATAGTTATAATAATAGCTCATATCACTGTTGAGAGATTTGAGTAAAGTAACACATTAGCACAATTAAGTTACTGCCATTGCAAATAATAAATTAGCATTTTAAATTGTGTTTCTTCATGCAATGTAAGAAAGAAACCTGAAATAATTGTTCAGACATATTTGGCTACCTGAGAACATCACATGATCAAAAATCTTTCTTTCTTGAATCAGTCAAATGGTTATTATTCTTTCTGTGGGCATTGTGTTTGTTTTGATTATTTTGTAAGAACATTGGGAGGAAGGGTTTTCATCTACCCTTACTTCATATTTTCTCTTATTGGTAACTGCGTATGTTTACAATTGTAACTGCATATTCTTTTGAGAGGTAAGAAGCTACGTTGGAGTCTTTACATAATTTTTGAAAAAATAAATATATATTTGATTTTTGGTACATTAGACACGTATTTTACCTTCTGAGAAACCTAGATTTTATAGGTATTTATATATTTTGTATTTTTATATTTTTCAGTTTGTTTTACTTTTAGTCGGGATGGGGCTAATGAAGGGATCTTTAAAACAAGAGTTTGGGATTTGAATCCTATTTAAGGCTCTCACATTGATTTGCTTATTTTCCTTGAGCAAGCTATTTTATGTCTTTTGCTCCAGTTTCCTGATAAAGGTCATCTGAATGACAGATCCGTTTCCTTTTTACAAATCCATGTGAAAATCTGAAAAACAAACTCGTTAGTAGAAACTGGAAAGCTTTACCATTTTCAGATGTGTCTTCCTAGAGTGGACATTTTTGGAATTTCCTAGATAATTTACATGAATGCAATACTTGATTGGAAAGGTAGATCCAAGATGGGCTACGTGAGTAATATCTAAATTTTTTATAGAATAAAATAAAACAATAATCTGGGAATGGAGAACAAACAGGCTTTCCTAGGCTGTTTGTTTTCTAAGGCTATAGTAATGGCTGCTACCTTAAAGTTGGCATCAAAGTATTTGGGAATTTTGGGATAGCTTCCAACTGAAATGTTGCAGATTGCCTATACATGAAAAATTTCTCATCATGCAAAGTATACTAAAACTCTGTGCTTTTCACTGTTTCTCAGTTCTGTCCATTTCCCCTTACTTTCCTGTTTTTATTCTTCCTCCTGAGAGTTCTATGAGGATTTCCTGACTTGAGATTCACATTTTCTTTTCAGTCAATTCCTTGTAAGTCTATAACATACTAATTATGTGCTTTTATGCCATAGTTTTGAGTTATAAATACCTTGTTTTGAGGATTATTGCATATTGTTACCCACTGCCAATAATAAAATGTCAATTATTCCATATAATTATAATTATTTATGGCACTCAAAATAAAGTCTGCTGTATAGGTGCCCAATAACTATGTGATGGATGCTGAAAAAAATGAAGTCAATAAAGGAAACAGAATTTCCAATCAGTTGGTCATTAAAGGTCCATCCATTCAAATTTTATGGAGTGCGTAACATATGTAACACATATGTTTAATGCTTAGAATAAAATAAACACAACACTGCTCCAGCTTTTTAGAAACACAGAATTTAGCAAAAGATACATATAACCTGTAACTAAAGTTTAAAATATGCTCAAAATAATGTTTTAGCACAAAAGGTGAATAATGCCACTGTGGTTGGGGAGTGGGAGCAATGAACATTCTTTTTTTAAAAAAATTATTATTATGCAAGGTACAGATGTTTAGCATTATAATTCAATACCTGTATGCTCTACAAAGTATTCGAAAGTTTAGTTACCCACCATCACCACACAGTTGATCCCTTCACTCATTTTGCCCACCCTCAACTCCCTTCTCCTAGAGTAACCACTAACCTGTTTTCTGTATCTAAGAGTTTTATTTTGTTTGTTTTGTTTTTTAGAATCCACATCTGAGTGAAATCATAGCATGTATTTATCTTCACCTGACTTATTTCGCATAGAATAATACCTTCAAGGTCTATCCATATTTTTGCCGTGAACTAGATATTTCATTCTCTTTTATAGCTGATGAGTAGTAGTGCAGTCCGCCAATAGCATATGGAAGTTCCCTTTGCTCCACATCCTTTCAGCATTTTTTTTTCTTGACTTTTCAATCATAGCCATTCTAATGGATGTGAGATGTCATCTCATGGTGGTTTTAATTTTAATTTCCCTAATAATTAGAGATGTTGAATACCTTTTCATATGTCTGTTGGCCAGAAAGTAGAAAATGTCTATTCAGATCCTCTGCTCATTTTTTAATGAAGTTGCTTTTTGTTTTTGTTGCTAATTTTTTTTTCTTTTTTGTCCTTTTGCCATTTCTAGGGCCACACCTGTGGCATATGGAGGTTCCCAGGCTAGGGGTCTAATCAGAGCTGTAGCCGCTGGCCCACAACACAGCCACAGCAATGCGGGAGCTGAGCTGCGACTGCAACCTACACCATAGCTCACGCCCCAGCTCACAGAAACGCCGGATCCTTAACCCACTGAGCGAGGCCAGGGATCGAACCCGCAACCACATAGTTCCTAGTCGGATCTGTTAACCACTGAGCCACGATGGGAACTCCCTATTGTTGCTAATTTGTATGAGTTCTGTATATATTTTGGACATTAATGCCTTATTGAGTTTATTATCTGCAAGTATCTTCATTCAGTAGTTTGCCTTTTTGGTTTGATATATTTTTTTCATTGTTTAGAAGCTTTTTAGTTTAATGTAGTTGCATTTATTTATTTTTTCCTTTCCTCTGCCTTTGGAGTCACAGCCAGGAAAACATCACATAGACAAGTGCTAATGAGGTTACCACCTACGTTTTCTTCTCAGAATTTTATGGTTTCAGGTGTTACATTCAACTCTGTAATCCATTTAGTTAATTTTTGTTTGTGGTATAAGGTAGTGCTTTAGTTTCATTCTCTTGCATGTGACTGTCCAGTTTTCCCAACACTGTTTGTTGAAGACATGGTCCTTTCTCCATCGTGGGTCGTTTGCTTCTTTGACATAAATTATTTATATAACTGTGGGTTTATTTCTAGACTCTAGTTCTGTTATATTGGTCTGTTTTTGTGTCTATAGCATACTATTTTGACTAGTATAGTTTTATAGTATAATCTGAAATCAGCAAGTGTGATACCTCCAGCTTTGTTCTTCTTTCTCAAGATTGCTTTGGCTTTTAGGAGTCTTTTGTGGGTGTATACAAATTTTAGAGTTATTCGTCCTAGTTCTGTGAATCTAGGGATTGCATTGAACCTGTATACTGCTTTGGGTGGTATGGGTGCCTTCTTTATTCCAGGATCATTTCCAATATCCCTCTCATAATGAATAGCTTTTTTGCTTTGTATTACTTCTCACAGTTGGACCTTTGACATCACATGTTTGTGTCATGATTTAATGGACATATTTTCAACACTGGCCCTCATTCTTTTGTTCTCAGTTGTACCCTGAGTGCCTTGATGAGTGCTGAGGACTAAATAAGAAGCCAGGGGTAGATATTGTCAATTTGATGGATGAATGGATGAATGTCTTTTTAAATTTATTATTGGTTGGATTAATTGCTTTTGATTTTAATGCACATTCATGCAGAATCAAATAATAATTGAAGCTCATAAAACAGTATGACTAAAGCAGTATGATGTTGTGGAGGGATTATGGACTAGAGTTTGAGGGAGCTTGCATCTAGTTTCTAATTTATATCCTTCAAGTCTGCATTTCCTGAATATGACAATAAAATGTGCCACTTTATAGAGCTGTTGAGAGTATTTAGCAATAATCTATAAAGTTGGTTATATGGTACATTTTACTCATTAAGTGTTAATTTTTATTTATGTGGACCTAGCCAAATGGTTTGACTCTATGTTATGGTGAGAGTGATCACAGATTAGCTATATTTTTTAAATATACTCTACCTCAAAAATGAAGCAGTATAGTTATGTGAAATAATTTAAGACAAATTATTTGTCTCCATACATTTTTGGAAGTAAGTGGAAACCATGGAACGGTAATAGGAATGTGCTAGGAATATTTAAAACACATTTGTTATGATTAAAAATAAAACTGTGTAAGTATGAAAACTTACAACTGATTCCAGATAAGTTAGAAGAAATAAGGTGTCTTTGTGTTAAAATGCTCAGCTATGGAAAATGGTGCCTTTACCTAAAGAAAGGATAATAACATTCAAAAAAATTCCTAAACACAAGTTGATCTGAGTCGTACATCTTTACTTTCTACTACCACAGGGAGAAAATAATACGGTTGATTACAATCAAGACTGTCTTGTGAGACTGAGAAAGAGAAGGAAGCCCTGGTGCTTTCTGAACTACTTTCATATTTTCATTCTGGGAAATTATCATGTCTTTGTTGTTTTATAGATCTACTTGCGATTCTTGGACTATGAGATGCAGAATTCAAATGAATGCAAAAGGAATTTTGTGGCTGTGTATGATGGAAGCAGCTCGGTGGAGGATCTGAAGGCCAAGTTTTGTAGCACCGTGGCCAATGACGTCATGCTCCGCACGGGCCTGGGGGTCATCCGCATGTGGGCAGACGAGGGCAGTCGGAACAGCCGATTTCAGATGCTTTTCACATCCTTTCAAGAACGTAAGAATCCCTGCACCTCACTGTTTGTCCTTCAAATGTGTCATATGATGCAAATCTCATAAACTGTTAATGGTGTTTTCTTCATGCAGTTTGAGCACAGCAGGGTGAGCCTTAATAAGTTGTCAAAATAGCTGCGATTCTCTTTCCTTCACTTTGATCCAGTGTCAGGAGGGTTACAGATTACATTTTGATTACTTATTTCAGCATATGCATCATAGCTTTGCTTAAGACAGTTCACACTGTTCAACTGGGAAATGATAAATTTTGTCTGTCTTTGGCTTATCGCTTAACGAAGCTATAGCACTGATGAAGTTTGAGTTCAGTCTTAAAAACCTGCATAGAAATATTTGGTAAGTCTCTTTAGTAAGCTTCTCTTGTAGTCCTGCTGATTTTGAATAGGTCTGTGACTACAGAGTTCCAATTAAAGTAGGCAAAGATGGAGAATTGCTTGAGAAAAAAGTATATAGAAAAAGTCTCCGAAAATATTTTAAATGGCTCCATGGATGATACTCAGAGTTATGGGCAAAGCATAGCAACTTTAGAAAATCATGTTCTAACAAATAATGAGTTATGTTAATAGACATATATTTGGAATGTTCTTTAGAAACTCTGAATGATTCATGTTTAATACATTTATACAAATGAAAAATAACCCTAAGAAATTCAGCTTTATAAGGACTCAATACCTTGTCATTTGAAACTACACTTTTTTTTTAAATAGAAAAGACAGCATCTTTTTGAAATGTCAGGGATTTGTCAGTGATAGGCATAGCAGCCAATCTTTTTTCAATTCATAAATGTTAAATGTGTTAGACGATTATTTTATATGGTGAATAAATTGTTCTCTAATTATCCGGTTAGAGAATTCTAGGGCACCAGAAATACTGAATGTCACTCCGTCTTTCTAAATCTTGATACCATCCCAGAGTATGTTAAATCTCTCTCCCAGCACTATTGCAGATTTAAACAGCCTGTTGCTATCTATGTCTTCATTTCAATAATTGATCAAAATGTTAGAGGTAGTACATCTTTATTTCAGCAAGGTATAAGCCAAAAAAAAAAAATCTTGTCATTTTCTTGCTTAGGATTTGAAGAGATTCAAGAAAGCGCATTTGGTGTTTTTTGCCAATGATTGCTCTACCATATCCAATCCATTGTGCCTTTGGTGAGGGTTGAGTATACTTCATTCAATATTTTTATCAGTTTTGGATAATCATGGATTGAGAACTTCTTTCTAATTTAACAGGTATGGGAAGGCTAATTAATTTGTCCAATGATATAAATCAAGTGTTTTTATTTTTTGCTTTTTTTTTTTTTTAGGGTCGCACCGCAGTATATGGAAGTTCCCAGGCTGGGGATCAAATTGTAGCTATAGCTACCAGCCTACACCATGGCCACAGCAATGTGGGATCCGAGCCGCGTCTGCAACCTACACCACAGCTCACAGCAACACCGGATCCTTTAACCTATTGAGCAAGGCCAGGGATGGAATCTGAAACTTCATGGTTACTAATCAGATTTGTTTCTGCTGCACCACAACGGGAACTCCATTTTTTTTTTTTTTTGCTAAGTTAAAAAAAAACAGAAAATATGTAATTTTTATCAGAGCTACACTATAAAAGGGAGTCAGGATATCTTAAAATATATATTCTTACATTTCATATATCAAATAACAGTAATATAAAGGAACCCTGACTCCTAAAACTTCATAAGGTTTTATTTCATTCAAACTCACTATGAGCCAATACTTTTCTAATAATTGGCAAAAAACATCTTATGCAGTATTAGTTTATATTAAGGAAAATGCAAAAAGGAGTTCAAAGAAGATACCCCCCACCCTGGGAAGCTGCACTGGTCAAAATGCAAACCACATAGGGTGTTATTAATGAGGAGCAGAGTAATCAATTAGGAGAGGTTGACCAGGATGCAGAAGTATCTAGTATCATGAGACAAGGCCAAAGGAGAAATATGTTTATCTTAGAGATTTCTTTGTTCCAAATGTGATAACTACCTTAGACTTAGGTGAGTGATATGGATAGATGCCTGAGAGGTAATATTCATGTTTGCTAAATTAATGATAGGAGATCATTTGAATGTAATTTTGGAAAAAAAATGTCCAGCTCATAGGAGCTGCAATGTTACAAAACTGAATAGATTCCCACAGAGGATATTCCACAGATGATATACGGGAAACGGATTCTCATCTGGCAAGAATGGGGCAGGGGAAGTGCCTAAGTTGGGTCCGGGTAAATGAGAAGAAGCTAGATCTGAGGTCTCTTTCAATTTGAAGATTAAAATCTGTGAATCTTTAAAATTCTGCTTATGTAAGAAATGGTGAATTATGTCATCCTGTGTATATATCATTAGAAATATTTCACTTTCAGCTAAAAGAGTCTTCACGCTGTAATTAAATGATCTCCGGAAGTCATCCAAGTGGGTGGACGTTCAGTGACTAATCCAGAAGAAACTGTGTATTTTTCCTAAGAAAGCATCCAACCCTTTATGTTCCTACATGGTGGTTGGATGGTCACTCTCGTTTGAATGAGTATTATCATAGAAATTTCTGTGATTATTTCATCAATTCAGAGTGAGCTTTGATTGAAACAAATCCATCCTCTGTGTCATGTTGCCTGTGTAGCTTTGTTATATTTTGTTTTTTCTTCATTGACTAAAACTGTAGTATTCTACTCTTCCATGCCTAGGCTCAAAGTCAGCATGTGATGAAGCATGTGGGTGTATACTAAATATTTTGCTTTGAAATCAGGTATTCCAGATAAGGGATGAAGAATTTCAAAGCAACATGAAGTGGACTTTAATCAATTCTTTTATTCAAAAATTAGTGATTTTAATCGTTATTACACACACACACACACACACACAAACGGAATAAAAATTAGAGATGATGGAGTTCCTGTCGTGGCGCAGCGGTTAACAAATCCGACTAGGAACCATGAGGTTGCGGGTTCGATCCCTGACCTTGCTCAGTGGGTTAGAGATCCAGCATTGCCGTGAGCTGTGGTGTAGGTTGCAGATGCGGCTCGGATCTCGCGTTGCTGTGGCTGTGGCGTAGGCTGGCGACTACAGTTCCAATTCGACCCCTAGCCTGAGAACCTCCACATGCCGCGGGTGCGGCCATAAAATCACAAAAAAGACAAAAAAAAAAAGAAGATATTTTTGTTGATTCCTTCATTTATTAGATGGCATCTCCAGTGCAGTGTTGAGAAGCTCTCAGGACGTAGTCAGCAATATTCTAACATCTGTCAAAATTTCTTTTTTAGGGCCATAGTGTATTTTAGGGGTTAGATAAGGTCTTAGAAGCCATCTATTTCAATCCCAAACATTTTATGAATTCAAGCAGAAAAAGAAATGACCCAGAGAAGTTAACGGATATCCCTAAATACCCTCAATGCCATTTGTAATGATATATTAACAGCACTGAGGCAAGAATGGCAAGGCCTGAATCCTAATATCAGAAAGTCTCCTGTGGGTAACTCTGTCACCTTTATAGAATCAGCAGGGCTCCCATTGTCTAAAGATGATGATAGTGATGATGGTCATGGCAGTGATGATGATGATTCTGGTGATGAAAATAAGTAGCATCTTTGCACCACTCATATAGCTTATAGATGTCAGCATAGTTTTACCTGCTTTTCAAACTGAATTTTGATTCTTTTGTCCTATCTATTGCATCTCATGTTTACATTTTACACTTACATTCTATAATCATACATCATACAGTATCCCACTTTCATGTGACTACAAATATTAGACCAAAGTAGAATCATAGTAAGGGGCCTTTGCTCTGGAACATACTAATCCAGGGACTAATGCATGTAAATAGGAAAACATTTTCAAATCATTTCGTTTTGACATTTGTATCTGAATAAGTTACAGAAAAGAGAAAGAATAAGTGAGAGAGGTATGGAAATTCTTACGAGTCATTAGACTTTGAGGTTTCACGTGCACATGCACAATGGAAACATTTTGTAAAGTCTGAATTAAATGCTAACTTTTGTAACAACAGCAGAAAAAATTCTCTAACAGAGTGGGGAGAATATAAGATCACTAAATGGAGAAATATTTACCTTTAACTGAGGCTTGAGAAATAACGTCTTCCCTAAATTGTGCCCATAAATACCGTACTCCTGCCTCTACTGTCTTGCTAACTCTTCACCTCAGCCTTTTCTCAGCTTTACCTGAGATTGTTGCCCTGATTAATGGCATCACACTACTGCTGGCCGTTGCCAAAAAATGTATACTTCAGAGGACTATTATCCAGAATTTATCCTATAGAGCAACTTTGAAATCTAGCAACTAGAGAAAAAAAAACAGTCAATTATATCACCAAAGAGGCACAGTCTTACTTCAGTAGATTACTGTCTTTTTAATACTTCAAATGGCATTTTGTACTCAAATTACTCAAAGAGCTCAGTCCACTCTTAAATGATGTATCTGGAGTTCCAGCTGTGGCTTAGCAGGTTAAGAACCTAACTAGTATCCAAGAGAATGTGGGTTTAATCCCTGGCCTCACTCAGTGGGTTAAGGATGCAGCGTTGCTGTGAATTATAACATAGGTCGCAGATGTGGCTCAGATCCAGCTGCAGGCCGATGCTGTGCATAGGCCCACAGCTGCAGCTCTGATTCGACCCCTAGTCTAGGAACTTCCATATGCCACAAGTGCAGCCCTGGAAAGGAAGGAAGAAAGAAAGAAAGAGCAAAAGAAAGAAAAAAGACACCATTTACCCATTGGAGATGAACACAGATCAGCACAAAAAAGACCTCAGTAATCATAAGCGTTAATTTCTGATAGTATTCTCTAAGAAAAATGACATTTAAACCTTAAATATATTCTGAAATAAAGAGTAAAATTTATCAACCATTGTAACTAATTTGTTTTCTTGGGTCAAAAAATTAAGAAATATCAAGGAGAATTGAGTTAGAAACATACTTGGGGATAAAGAATGAATCCAAATTGAGATAGAGGGAAGGCACTGAGTAATTCTTACATTGATATGGAAAGCAGACTATATTTTATCTTAGTGACAATTTAAAATTGCATCTAAGAGTAGAGTTTTACACATTAGCATCACTTTTTATAAAGTCACTAGTCTTGGAGCTCTCTTGTGGCACTGGGTTAAGGATCCAGTGTGGTGACTGCACTGGCTTGTGTTGTCACTGCTGTGGTGCAGGTTAGATTTCTGACCTGGGAACTTCCACGTGCCATGTGTGTGGCCAAAAAAAAAAATTTGTCTTTCTCTGAAGAATCATCCAAAATTTTTAAAACTGATTATAGTGTAATTTCAGTTTTGAGTGTACTTATATATGAAAATGAATAATCATTTACGATAGAACTGTGTATTAAATATTGGGGATATTGTCTACAATAATTTGCCTAGATGAGATGATATATTTAGTTTCATGTCAATTTGTGTGAAAAGACAATCCAGTCTAAAGTATAGATTTACTTACAGTAAAGAAACATAGGTACAGTAACATTTAATTTCAAAGAGGAGTTGGAGGATTCTGTAAAAGGCAGAATTCTGAGATAACTCAAAAATTCTCACCTCTTTGCGTTATTTCAAGATACTGCTAACTTGCTCCCCTTGAGATGGGCAGAACCTGTGAGTAGCTTGGGATACCATTTTATAATTAAATTATAGCCTACAGAAAGTTACTGTGCAAGTGTAAATAAGGTCCTTAGTCAACTGATTTTGAATTTATCAAAAGGGAGATTATTTTGGGTGGACCTGACCTAATCAGGTGAGCTCTCTAAAATAAAGTGAAGCATGAGTGAGAAAGACTGCCGACCAGGGAGAAGGCGGCAGACAGGTATGTTGTGAACCACCCACCTGTTAGAGGGTGAACCCTGGCAGATTAGAGCATCCCTGGCTGTTAACTACCAGGTAAGTAGGGACCCCAGTAATATAACTGCTGAGAACTGAATACTGCCAACAATACACATCAGCTGGGAAGAGAACCCTAAGGACTGGATGAAAACCATAGCCCCAGCCAACACCGGGATTTCATCTTGTAAGATCCTAGCAGAGGATCTAGCACCTGGGCTTCTGAAATGTCATGATAAAAACTGGGTCTTATTTCAAGATATCAAAATTGTGGTGATTGTTACATGGCAATAGAAAACTCTGGCAAGTTTCAGTACTGCAAGTGAGATGCTGCTATAACAAACATGGAAGCAGTTTTGGGATCAAGTGATGGTCGTAGGCTGGATGAAATTTGAGGGTAATGATTTAACAAAAGCATAAACTGCCTCAGACAGATGGTTGGACTATGCCTGGACTTGGAGGGCTGCCAATGGGGTTCAGATAGAAGTGAGGATTATTTATTAGGAACCAAAGGAAGGGCGATCCTTATTGTAGTGGCAGAAAGCATGGCGAAATTTAGTAAAACTGTATACTTCAGGGAAGTTGTCATAAGTGACAAACCTTGGCTCTAGAGTGAAGTAAGTGACTGAGAAAAGCAGTGGAGGTAGAGCCTGGTTTCACTTGATCCTTATGATAACATGAGAGAAGGGAGAAATAAATCTAAGGAAGAATTATTAACAAAAAGGAGGAGTTCCCTTTGTGGCTTAGGGGGTTAAGGACCCGATGTTGTCTCTGAAGATGTGGGTTCGATCTCTGGCCTCGTTCACTGGGTTAAGGATCTAATGTTTCCATAAACTTCAGCATAGGTCACAGATGCAGCTTGGATCCAATAGTGCTGTGGCTGTAGTGTAGGCTGCAGCTTCAGCTCTGATTTGACCCTGGCCCCAGGAACTTTCATACATCACAGGTTTGGCCATAAAAAGGGTGGGGGGAAGGAATAAGGACTGGATGGTTTTGAAAACTCCTGCTTCTCTAAGTAGCAAAGATGTTAAAAGTTAGAAATGAGGCTGAACATGTGGCAGAGAAAAAAGGCCGAATGTGACCATATAACCTTGGCCGAACCATCAAGAACATCAAAAAATCACAGCAGGTAATAACTGAAAGTCTCTTGAAAGAACAGGTTAAATGTGGGCCTCACAGATCCTCTAAGTCAGTCTGGAGGACCTCCAGGAGGGCAAGAACAATGACCCTCAGCCATCTCAGCAGTAGCCAAGGAGACGGAAAGGGTTCCCTCCAATAGATTTATGGGTGTGGTTTTGTCTAAGAGGACAAAACCCACTGTGAATTTCCAGCCATACCCACAAGGTTCTTGAGAAAATGATTTCAGTAGAAACACTGTCAGCTTGGATTAAAAAAGATGGAGAGAATCAAATGTAAAAGGGTAATCAGAACCTTAAAATTCTAAAGGCATGAGGCAACCTGATGCTACTACTCAGCTGCATTTCATGAGAAAAGAAGGATGATTCAGGGAACAGAGCCAAGAGCCTGGAGGGCAAAAACCCCAGTTATGGAGGATTAGTCATAGAACTGGAAACATAATCAGGAAAAATCCAGCATTTACCTGCTGGATTTTAAGACATTGTGGACCAGTGACTCTTGTTTCATCTCCATTCTTTTTTTTTTTTTTTTTAAAACCAGAATCTCTCTAACTGTTAACTGGTGGTTGTCCAACCATTGTGCATTGGAAGTGCTGGGGGTGACAGCTTGTCTTTTTGGCTTCATGGGTCCACACATGAGAGGAACTGTATCTCAGGAACTGAAGCCCAGACCCCTTCAAGGACTTCTCCCAGGAACCTCCTCTGCCCAACATTTAGATGATTTAGATAGTGAAGTTTCAGGCTTTGAGATGGTGAGATTTAGGTAAGCTTCTGAACTCTGAGTTCATGCTGTAATAAGATGATACTTGGGAAAGTATAAAAGTATGGATTCATTCTGGGCTTTCTATTCTGATCCATTGATCCATGTGTCTGTTTTTGTGCCAGTGACATACTGTTTGGTTATTGCAGCTTTTTAATATAGTCTGAAGTCAGGCAATGTGAAACCTCTAGCTCTGTACTTCTTTCTTAAGATTGCTTTTGTGTATCTATACAAATTTTGAAATTATTTGTTCTAGTTCTGTGAAAAATGCCCGGGGTATTTTTGATAGAGATTTTATTGAATCTGTGTATTGCTTTGTGTAGAATGGACATTTTAACAGTACTAATTATTCTAATACATGAGCATGGTGTAGCTTTCCATTTGTGTCATCTTCTCAGTTTCCTTCATCAATATCCTGTAGTTTCCTGAGTGCCAGTTTTTCACCTCTTTGGTTAAACTTATTCCTGGGTAGTTTAATCATTCTGATATAATTATAAATGGGATTGTCTTCTTAATTTCTCTTTTCCAATAGTTTTGTTGTTGGTATATAGAAGTGCAACAAATATCCTGGTTATTCTGACAATACACAACAAATATTGTTAATAAGCTTTATGCCCTTTTAGAGGAAGTTCTAAAGATCAGGGATGGAAGAAGGCAGAGACATCTTAAGCTGTGGCAAATACTCCTGCTGGCCTGAAAGGAACAAACTGCCATGTTATAGAAAGGGCCCTGCATCAGAAAATGATGGTGGCCTTTAGGGGTTAAAAAATGTCCCCCAATTGACAGCCAGCAAGAAAGCTGTCAGTCCTGCAATCTCAAATTCTTCCAACAACCTGAATGAGCTCGGAAGAGGCCTACATGCTCCAGATGAGAGCCAATCCAGGCTGCCTCCTTGATTTAACCTTGTGACAATCCAAGGAGAGGCCTCACCCAACCCAGATTTCTGATGTACAGAACTGAAGATATTAAGTGGGTATCTTTGTAAGCCAGCTAGTTTGTAATAATTTGTTACTCAGCAATAGAAAACTGAAACCTAATCATTGTAATGATGTGCAATTTTTAATGCAGTGCAAAATCCAAATGCAATTTGTGTATGCTACTTAGTGTGTTAACTATTTTAACATATTATTTAAAAATGTACTACTATATTCCTCAGTTGTGTAGTTCAAGAGATTTGACAACATATAATTTTAGGCAGTGTAAGAAACACTTGCTCCAACATCAGCTTGACCTTAAAAGTTTAGTAACTACTACTCATTTATTCACCTAGATATTGTTAAGTTTTTGTTTTATACTTCTTGGTATACCTCCATTCATTCTGTTGTTACTTCAGTGAACACAGAAGCACTCAGGAACTGGTGGCCCTAAGATCAATGGGAGGTTTACTCCTCTTGAGGGGGCAGCCACACCCATCCAAGCTGAATTCAAGCATGGAACTCACCTCAGAAAACGTTCCCTTGTATCTGGTACCCTGTGTCTCCCCCATGACTTCCTCATTTATTTCAGTCAATTATCCTCCAAAACACTACATTCTAAGAAGTCAGATTCTCTTCCTGATAGTTTTTTTTTCTCTAGCATTTGTTTATTTTAGTAGGATTCTTACACTTCTGATACCATAATTGATTACTATTTCACTGTTCAGTTGCCTTATTTTCTCTCTCTGTTTTTTTTTTTGCTTTTTTAGGGCTGCACCTGTGACATATGGAGGTTCCCAGGCTAGGGGTCAAATCGGAGCTGCAGCTGCTGGTCTATGCCACAGCCACAGCAATACAGGATCCACAGGATCCAAACTGTGTCTGCAACCCACACCACAGTTCACGGCAATGCCAGATCCTTAACCCACTGAGTGAGGACAGGGATTGAACCTGCAACCTCATGGTTCCTAGTTGGATTCGTTTCTGCTGCACCATGATGGGAACTCCTATTTTCTCTTTTCTTGTCTCAGATACGGTTTGGCCTGCTATCTGCCTCTTGTACTCAGTTTGCATTCCATCCTTGACAGTGCACATCCCCAGTTTTGTAATGCACAAATAAAATTACCATATCATCTCAATAAAGCTAAGTGAATCCTAAAGGGAAAAAACAAACATGGATTGTAATTTGATTATTATTATTATGAAAGTGCACAGAGTTCAGTAACACTCTGCAAAAATAGACCAAAAAATGTTGATAATGGTCAACTTACAACAACGGTTTTTAGTTTTCCCTATAGAAAAAGTTGAGTCAAACACATTTACAACTTTGGGGTAAATGCTAAGATCAAAAGGCATATTATCTATGTGTTTTAGCAAGGAAAGAAATTTGAGTGTTCTAGAGGAAGCAGCGTGACCAGTTACAGCTGTGTAAATTGACATTTTACTGATATAGATTTCCATGCCTCATCACTAAGAGTTGGTGTATTTTAAAAAGTTTAAGGCAACTTTATTAGTACAGGCATTATTCACTTATGTGTGTCATAAATACCAGATGGCATAGAATTAACTATCAACAATAAGCAAAATATGATGGGGAAATTGCTAAGTATATGTCAGGTTTTGGCACATGTCTCTAAAGTTGACGTAAAAACACACCATGGATAAGGAAAAATATCACTGTATACAAATATACAAAATTGCAGATACATTATTATTTAAATTTAAACTTAATTTAAATATTTAAATTTAAGATATATTACTCATATAAAACCATAATTAAAATAAAAATGGAAAAGCTAAACTGGAGGACAATTGGCAACATAAAGGATAAGCAGTTAGTCAAATATTCTTAACGCATAAAGAACACAGATTGTATGGTGTGCAATCTATAAAAATACTGAATCATTATGCTGTACATGTGAAGCTAATATACTATTGTAAGTCAACTATACTTCAATAAAAATATGGGAGGGGGGCTGGAGCAGTCAGTGCAGGCTCTCCCTGCAGGGCTGCTGAATTCTCCTCTGGCCCTTGGTCTTCTGCAAAAGCCTGTGCAACGTTTCGCTCCAGTGGAGAGAAATGCACATCAGTGTCTGGGGCTGATACCAGAGCGGCTGCAGGTTCTTCCTACCTGGGTGGTGAGTCCTCATGTGGACCTGGGCCTCCTGCAGGAGCAGCTGCAGGATCTCCCTGCTTGGGTGGTAAGTCCTCATATGGACCTGGGCCTCCCTGAGCCCAGGCAGCCTTCCAGGGGTGTCTCATTCCTCCCAGGGTGGGGGGTATCTGAGCAGACAAGGCCTCACCTGATCTGGGCTGGGTTCAGGAGGCCCAAGACCACATCGGTACTCACCACCTTTACAAGGAGAACCTGTAACTGTTGCTGCAGAAGGCCCAGGTCCACATGAGGACTCACCACCCAGGCAGGGAGACCCTGTAGCTCCTGCAGGAGGCCCAGTCCACACACAGGGCTCAGCCCTGACTCTCATCACCCCCCCCTTCTCCCCATCCAGCTTTGTCCTGGGGTGTGGACATCACCCACCCAGAAGGCATCCAACCTCGTGTCAGCCTGCTCTTGCTTGAGGCAGACCCACCCCTCATAACCCCTCCTCTGCACACAATCATCCAGGGAGGGGACACCAGGCTACCGTGTAGGATTAGAGGGGTCCTTGTGCTGGGCTGGAGCTCCCTCTCCCTGTGTTATCTCTGGGTCCCTGCGGGCAAATGCCGAGCCACATAGGTGTCTGCCCTGAGTTCTGATCCGTTTTCTACTGGTTTGGCAGATATTGTCTCTGCTGCACCCCTTCCTATAGCCTCAGCCTTGGGAGAATGGAACGCAGACAGCAGAGCAAGTCCATCCCTCCTCTGTCTTCTGGAGAAGAGAGTGCCTGGCTATCCAGGTTCCAATTCTATTGGGCTCTATTGCCAGGGAAGTGAGGTCACTTCCTGGGGTCCGCTTAGCCAGCCTTCCTCCTTCCACAAAGCTCCCCAAGGGTACCTGTGCTGCTATAGCTCACCCCTCCCAAGCCCATGTTCCAGTTCTGTGAAAAATGTTCTTGGTAATTTGATAAGGCTTGCAGTGAATCTGTAGATTGCCTTGGGTAGTATGGCCATTTTGATAATATTGACTCCTCCAATCCAAGAGCATGGCATGTCTTTCCATCTGTTTGTGTCATCTTTGATTTCTTTCATCAGCATCTTATAGTTTTCAGAGTACAGGTCTTTTGTCTCTTTAGGTAGGTTTATTCCTAAGTATTTTATTCTTTCTGATGTGATGGTAAATGGGATTGTTACTTTAATTTCTCTTTCTGATCTTTCATTGTTAGTATATAGAAATGCAGTCAATTTCTGTGTATTAATTTTGTATCCTGCGACTTTGCCAAATTCATTGATGAGCTCTAACAGTCTTCTGGTAGAGTCTTTAGGATTCTCTAGGTATACTAACATGTCATCTGCAAATAATGATAGTTTTACTCCTTCCTTTCCTATTTGGATTCATTTTATTTCTTTTTCTTCTCTGATTGTCCTGGCTAGGACTTCCAAAACTATGTTGAATAGTAGTGGTGAGAGCAGACATCTTGTATTGTTGCCGATCTCAGCTGGAATTCTTTCAGCTTTTCACCACTGAGAATGATGTTAGATCTCAGCTTGTCTATGGTCTTTATTATATCAAGGTAGGTTCCCTCTATGCCCACTTTCTGAAGGTTTTTATCAGAAATGGGTGTTGGAGGAGTTCCCGTCGTGGCTCAACCATGAGGTTGCGGGTTCGATCCCTGGCCTTGTTCAGTGGATTAAGGATCCGGCATTGCCATGAACTGTGGTGTAGGTTGCAGACGCTGCTCGGATCCCGCGTTGCTGTGGCTGTGGCAAGGGCCAGCGGCTACAGCTCCTGTTAGACTCCTAGCCTGGGAACCTCCATATTCCATGGGTGCGGCTCTAGATAAAGGCAAAAAGGCAAAAAGACAAAAAAAAAAGAAGAAACGGGTGTTGGATTTTGGTCAAAGGCTTTTTCTGCATCTATAGAGAGGATCATATGGTTTTTATTCTTCAGTTTGTTAATGTGGTGTATCACACTGATTGATTTGCAGATACTGAAGAATTCTTGCATCCCAGGGATAAATCCCACTTGATCATGATATACAATCCTTTTAATGTGTTATTGGATTCGGTTTGCTACTATTTTGTTGAGGTTTTTTGTATCTATGTTCATCAGTGAAATTGGCCTGTGATTTTCTTTTTTTCGTGGTACTTTTGTCTAGTTTTGGTATCAGGGTGATGGTGGCCTCATAGAATGAGTTTGGGAGTGTTCCTTCCTCTGCAATTTTTTGGAATAGTTTCAGAAGGTTAGGTGTTAGCTCTTCTCTAACCGTGAAACCATCTGGTCCTGGACTTTTGTTTGTTGGAAGTTTTTTAATCACAGTTTCAATTTCAGAACTTGTGATTGGTCCATTCATCTTTTCTATTTCGTCTTGGTTTACTCTTGGAATATTGTACTTTCCTACGAATTTGTCCATTTTATCTAGGTTTTCTGTTTTATTGGTATATAGTTGCATGTAGTAGTCTCGTTATCCTTTGTATTTCTGTGATGTCCGTTGTAACTTCTCCTTTTTCAACTCTGATTTTATTGATTTGAATCCTCTCTTTTTCTTGATAAGTCTGGCTAAGGGTTTATCAATTTTGTTGATCTTTTCAAAGAATTAGCTTTTAGTTTCATTGATATTTTCTATGGTTTTCTTCATTTCTATTTCATTAATTTCTGCTCTGATCTTTATGATTTCTTTCCTTCTGCTAACTTTAGGTCCCATCTGTTCTCTCTCTAGCTGCTTTAGATGTAAAGTTAGGTTGTTTATTTGAGCTTTTTCTTGATTCCTGAGGTAGGCTTGTATTGCTATAAAATTTCCTCTTAGAACTGCTTTCTCTGCATCCCATAAGTTTTGGAGTGTCGTATCTTTGTTGTCATTTGCTTCTAGCTATTTTTTAACTTTTTCTTTGATTTCTTCAGTGATTCATTGGTTGTTTAATAGCATGTTGTTTAGTCTCCATGTGTTTGTATTTTTTGCAGTTTTTTTTTTCCTGTTGTTGATTTCAAGTCATATAACATTGTGGTTGGAAAAGATGCTTGATATGATTTCAATGTTCTTAAAGTTACCAAGGCTTGATTTGTAGCCCAGGATGTGATCAATCTTAGAGAATGCTCCGTGTGTACTTGAGAAGAATGTGTATTCTGCTGCTTTTGGATGGAATATCCTATAAATATCTATTTAGTCCATATGGTCTAATGCTTCATTCAGGGCCTGTGTTTCCTTATTGGTTTTCTGTCTGGATGATCTATCCATTGCTGTAAGTGGGGTGTTAAAGTCCCCCAATGTGATTGTGTTATTGTTGATTTCTCCTTTTAAGGTTGTTAGCAGTTGCCTTGTATACTGTGGTGATCCTATATTGGGTTCGTAGGTATTTAAAATTGTTATATATTCTTCTTGGATTGATCCTTTGATAATTAGGTAGTGTCCTTGCTTGTCTCTTAAAACGTTCTTCATTTTAAAGTCTGTTTTGTATGATATGACAATTGCTACTCTGGCTTTCTTTTGATTCCTGTTTGCATGCAATATTTTCTTCCATCCTCTCACTTTCAATTTGTATGTGTCCCTAGAAGTGAAGTGGGTCTCTTGAAGACAGTGTATACGTGGGTCATGTTTTTGTACCATTCAGCCAGTGTATGTCTTTTGGTTGGGCCATTTTATCCATTAACATTTAAGGTAATTATTGATATGTACGTTCTTATTGCCATTTTATTAACTGTTTTGGATTTGCTTTTGTTGCTCTTTTCTCTTCCCTTCTTCTCTTGTTCTCTCCTCTTGTGGTTTGATGACTATCTTTAGTGTTGTATTTGAGTTGATTTTTCTTATTTGTTTGTGTATCAATTGTAGATTTTTGGTTTGCAGTTACCCTGAAGTTTTGATATAGGTGTGTGTGTATATATATATATATATATATATATATATATATATATATACACAAGATTGTTTTAAGTTATTGGTCTCTTAATTGCAAGTGCATCTCCAGTGTCCTGCATTTGTACCCTCCTCTTCTCATGGTTTCTGATTTTGATAACATATTTTTGCATGGATGATTTCGTGTCTTTACTGTATATATGCCTTTACTGGTGAGCCTTATCATTTGTGGTATTTTTGTTTCTGGTTGTGGCCTTTTCTTTTCTGCCTAGAGAAGTTCCTTTAGTATTTGTTGTAAAGCTGGTTTAGTGTTGCTGAATTCTCCTAGATTTTGCTTGTCTGTACAGCTTTTGATTTCTCCTTCAAATTGGAATGAGAGCCTTGCTAGGTAAAGTAATCTTGGTTGGAGGTTTTTTCCTTTCCTCACGTTAAGTATATCATGCCACTCCCTTCTGGCCTGCAGAGTTTCTGCTGAAAAATCTGCCAATAACGTTATTGGTGCTCCCTTGTATGTTATTTGTTTCTTTTCCCTAGTTGCTTTCAGTATTTGCTCTTTGTCTTTAATTTTGGTCAGTTTGATTATTATGTGTCTCATAATATTATTATTATGTGTTCTTCCATGGGTTTATTTATAAAATTCTTTTAACTGTTAAGGTGATGTGTTAGACTGATCCTGACAATGAACTATGTTAAAACAGTAAAATTCTAAAAATAAGTAACATAACACATGTACATTATAAATATATTCTTGTAAATACAATGGTAAATATTTATTATATATTATTTATTATACATGTAATACATATTCATAGGCAACAATGTAATTAACTGATTACTTCAAGGTGATGAAGTTTATTTATTATCAATATTATATATTGATTATTATAATGTCATTAATATTATAAAAATAATTATTTTCTACAGTGAATAGTTATTGTTTTAGTAGCATCTTTAAAAAGCAATAAATATAGTTTGATATGACTTTCTAATAAATGGATTGTTTAAATCTAAGAAAACAAGAATATATACAGTACCTTCTTTTTAAAATGAAATATAGTTGTTAGAATATAATTTATAATATTGTGGAAGTTTCAGGTGTGCAGCAAAATGATTTGGTTATGTATGTATTTTTTTCAGATTATTTTCCATTATAGGTTGTAATTACAAAATACTGAATTATATATTTTTTCTTTATTGAGAAAATCAAGACTTATTTACAGTTTCAGAAAACAATAATTGATCATTAGAGGTTTGTTTGGGGGTCAGGTGGCAATCATACCAGCAGCTGAGGATAACACATTGCTACCTAATAAACCTGTTCTTTTAGATTAAATAATAATCAAATGTCTCTCTTTCACTTCAGGATCTCATTCTTCTCTTTTCCCATTTCTGGTCTCTCCTTCTCCCCACTTTGGTGTTGTGCAGCTACAGCTACATCCGTGGGACATGGTGGGGTGAGGCTCTGATTACCCCGAGAAATCATCTACGAGGCTTGTTGATGTCCTACTGCTGCTGTAACAGATTACCACTAATTTAGTACTTAAAACAACACAAATGTTGTTTGAAATAGGTTTCACTGGGCTGAAACCAGGGTATCAACAAGGTCACTCTCTAGGGAAGTGCCAGGAAAGAATACATTCCCTCACCTCTGTCCCAGGTTCTGTATTCCTTCTATTCCTTCTCCAGAGCCAGCAAGGTAAAATTTTTTTCTCTTTCTACCAAGTTGTTAAATCACATTCTGTCCCTTGAAATGCCTCATTTCTTCTTGTAAGGACTCCTGTGTTTACACTGGCCCTACCTGGGTAATCCAGGCTAATCTCCCCATCTTAAAACCCCTAAATTTATCACAAAAGCCCTTTGCCTTAAAAGTAACATTCACAAGTAATTTAGCAGACTTGCAGATCAAAGGCTCATAGAGCCAAATGGGAATGGTCTATGTAAATACATGCCCCCTTCATGCCCTACTACTGAATAAACATTCTTCTATAGGAAGAAATTGTTTAAAAATTAAATATTTTATTACTATAGAAAAATACAAAAAAGTAATGTATCATGAAGATGTAAATATATAATTTTTGGCAAATATATATGTGTTTGGGTATTTTAAGATATAGATTTATAGTTTAGTAAAATACTTAAATTTTAAGATCAATTTCCTCAAGTAAGTTTTTAGAGCAAAACAATGGTCTTTTAAATAATTTTGGTTACTAATTTATCTGTTGAATTACTTAGAAAATTTTGAAGAATTTTCATAGAACTTTTTAGATCAATAATTGTCTTTATTTAAAGTGTGGGTCTGCCAAAAAAGCAAATTCCTTGTAATTTTTGGTAGGATCCTTGGGGTTAATATATATTGATCTCATTGATTCTGGCTTTACAGTCATTGTAGTTTATGTCTATCAATAAAAATAAACAATGCACATTTGCTATGAAGACAGAAAATTATTATTCTGAATTATTTGTTGTTGAACTAACAGAATCACAAGCCTGAGGCTATGGTGGTACATTTATGCTTAGCTTTAATGGTTATTTATTGCAAGTCCTCCTTTGGGAAGCTGCCATGTTCAATAATGAAACCAAACATGCATAATGTCTTTAACAGAGCAGTGAATCCGTACTAACTATTGTTGCAGATGTGAATGCATCGGCTGTGGAAACAAACCCTAGGCCACACGTCCAAGTTCTAATAATAATCAGAGTGCAAACCCCAGAGAAATACATCCTACTTATTAACTAGAGCCATGTCTAATTGCAAGCAATGAATAAATCATTAGGTAGCTGACCCAAGGCAGACATCATCATAGTAGCAAAATATATAATAATTTCTTGGCATCAGTGAAATGGATAAATCACCATGTGGTTCATGCCCTCTGTGAGGAAAGAAGTGGTCTCTATGTATGGAATACAATTTTCTCATGAAGATGGTTCTCTTTTTATAACAGCACGCTTTTTGGAAGAGTAGGAATATGCAACTTTAGCAGAGAGATTGGAAGAATCTAATAAAAGTGAGTGGGATTAGATTGTGAATAGAATTTATTGTATTAGAAAAAAGATTAAGATATATCTTAATAATAATACTGGATATTTTGACCGATAACTAAATCACATTGGAACACAGAGTTTTGCAAGCAGATATTGATTTTTTTTTGAAAAAAAATAGAAAGATGATAAAGGAGATGACGAGAAGATGCACAAATTTATTTCTGGCCTCAAATCTGGTCAGCATTTTTCAAATAAAATGACATCTTCTCTAATTACATAGCCCAAGGGCCATTTTCTGTTGAAAGTATGATGACAGGGAAATTGTTCCATTTGTTTTGGGAAAAGCAAAACAAAATATTCACTTTAAGAAATAATTCTAACAGCCATTTTTTTTTTTTTTTAAGGCCGCATCCACAGCACATGGAGGTTCCCAGGCGAGGGGTCCAATCAGAGCTGCAGCTCCCGGCCTACACCACAGCCACAGCAACTCTAAATCCGAGCCGCGTCTGCAGCCCACAACACAGCTCACAGCAACGCCAGATCCCCAACCCACTGAGCAAGGCCAAGGATCGAACCCGCAACCCCATGGCTCCTAGTAGGATTCGTTTCTGCTGTGCCATGATGGGAACTCCCCAAATATCTTTTTTTTTAATTTGGTTTTTCTGTAATTAGAATCCCACCATTGAAAATGATACTCAGTAGCAATCTATGTATTTTTTAATCCAGTTTTTGAAGTCTTTGAAACCTGACTCAGATGCTGACTCATAATTGCTATCCCTGATGTTTTAGATATTTTTTTCCTTCAAGTTCATTAAGAAAAGTTCAGCAATTCCTTAGATATTAAAATCATTTTTAGAATTTAATGAGAAGATGGCACTTTGTATCCTTTTTACTACTTAAAGAAGTTTTGTTCTGATACCTAGTGGACAAGTATTTATTAAGAACCTATAAGATGGTGCCTATTGTTCTAAGCCCCGGTGATAAAGCAATGGACAGAACAATTCCTTTGCCTCTCATTCTTATGAGGAAGCAAATGATGTACAAGGGAGTTAATTTAAAAAGAGGAACTCAAATCTGATTAAGTGCTGTGGTAAAACACAGTATAGGGTAACGTGAAGGAGAAAGATGGGGGACATTTTGCCCCGGGGTTGTGGTGGGCATTACTGGAGCTAAGGAGGATGCAGAGTAAAGATTTGGGGCAAGCAAAGGGGTGCTGAGGAGTTTGGAATTTGATCTCATTTTTACTGGAAATGTTTTGGAGTGTTTTGTATATTTTTGGGGGTTTGTGTGTGTATTTTTTTTCTTTTTTTGCTTTTTAGGGCTGCACTTGTAGCCAGCTATGCCACAGCAACTCAGGATCTGAGCTCAGTGGGTTAAGGATCCAGTGTTGCTGTGAGCAGTGGTGGAGGTCGCAGACACAGCTCGGATTCCACCTTGCTGTGGCTGTGGTGTAGGCCCCAGTTGTAGCTCTGATTCGACCCTTAGCCTGGGAATCTCCATATGTCGCAGGTGTGGCCCTAAAAAGAAAAAAAAAAAGAGGCCCAAGAGGGCAGATAAAGTCACCTTTGTCACCTGAGAGATCAAAATGATTATTGAGGGAGTTCCCGTTGTGGCTCAGTGGTTAATGAAACTGACTGGGATTCATGAGGATACAGGTTTGATCCCTGGCCTCTCGCAGTGCATTAAGGATCCGGCGTTGCCATGAGCTGTGGTGTAGGTCGCAGATGCAGCTCGGATCCCGCGTTGCTGTGGCTGTGGCGAAGGCCAGCAGCTGTACCTCCGATTAGAACCCTAGCCTGGGAACCTCCATATGCCGAGGCATGGCCCTAAAAGACAAACAAACAAACAAACAAAACAAAAAAAATGATTATTGAGGAAAAGTAATGGAACTTTTAAGTATGCCAGATTTTGCTAATTAGTATGAATTCATTACCTAAATATATAATGTAGGTACATAACATCTACATTTACATCATTATAATAATTTTAAGCTTTGTTTCTATCTCTCAGGCAGAGAAGTGACAGACTGTGGAGCATCTTGAGTGTCAGAAAATTTGAGTAAGTCAGTGTCTTCAAGGCTGATAAAAGCTGAATTCAGGAAATGAAGCAAGGACATGTAAATGCACCCAAGCTATATCCTCATCCTGATGCTCCTTGGTGCATTTTTGTGACCATTTCCATTCCAAGTTATGATTGGGAAAATAAGAATAAAAAAGAGCATAGGTAGAGGACTCAAAGATGGTGTATGTGTGTGTGTGCGTGTGTCTTGTGTGTGTGTGTATGTGTGTGTGTGTGTGTGTGGCTGTTCCCACACAGGCCAGCACATAACAGAGTGAGCTTTTGATGAACCTCAAGTTAAAGCAGTTAAAGAATTTGAGGGAAGCAGGAAACAAGGAGAATGCCCCCACCCCGAAAGTGAAATAGGATTTGGGTTGGGGCTGGGAGACTTGGGGGAAAGCGTCTGACTATGAGCCACAGGCAGTTTTTAGATGATATAATGATTTTTAAAGAAAAGTAGTATGAAGTATCATTTCTCTCTCCAGATTTTCTTGATGAAATATGAGGTCATTTGACTTTGGACTGATCTACCAATGACCTTCTTATTAATCATAAAGCATAGGTATTTGAAATATCAATGTTTCAGAGAAAAATCTGTCAGTTTTATTTCCATTTTGTTTTAATTTTTCCTTAGTAGTATTTCGTGGATTTCTGGAGTTGCAAAAAAAAAGGGGGGGGGTGGATGAGGAAAGAAATCACCCTAATAGAATGGAACATCAGTGGAGGTAGCATTAAAGAGTAATCATAAATTAAATATCTCCTAATTATTGAATTGGAACAATGTTTATCAAATGTGACAGGGTACTGAAAAATGATGATACCTCCATGATTATACTTTTAACATTATATGTTTAGTGATCATTATTTGTTTAAGATAAAACTTCTTTTATTTCGATTGTGTGGCTGCCCTTCCTTCCCTTGTCCTCCTTCAGCTGACTAAAATACGCCAAAAATCCATTTGGTGATCTCCTGATAAAGCTTTTATTCCTTAGGAATCAACAATATATAAAGATTGTTTGCCTCAGATGCGTTCATGTTTTAAGCATCAAGAAGGATTAAAATGCTCTTTCAGCAAAGAATAGTGCATGCTCATCACCTAGTGGTAAGAATGGGAACATAGGAGGATTTACGAAAATAAAAGATTTCCAAAGGAAAGCAGTGAATTCGGGAAATGCTGAGCTCATTAAGTAGCCAGCAGCTACAGCTCCCATTAGACCCCAAGCCTGGGAACCTCCATATGCTGCGGTGCGGCCCTAAAATGACAAAAGGCAAAAAAAAAAAAAAAAAAGTATCTTCAAATATAACAAAATCTAAATATTGAATATTAGGTGAAAACTATTATTATTTTTGCTTTTTATGGACTCACCCTCAGCCTATGGAAGTTCCCAGGCCATGGGTTGAACTGGAGCCACTGCTGCCAGCCTATACCACAGCCACAGCAACATGTGATCTGAGCCACATCTGTGACCTATACCACAGCTCAGTGAAATATGGGATCCCCAACCCACGGAGTGAAGTCAGGAATTAAATCTGCATCCTCAGGTATACCAGCTGGTTACCACTGAGCCCCAATGGGAATTCCAAAAGCTATTCTTTTACTGGTTAAAATTTGAAAGAGAAAATAAACTTTTTTGGATTAATATTTGGCTTTTGTTTTTCCTGAACAGTTATCAGATTTTCCCAGTTATAAAAAGTAACTGTATTTGTGTATGTGTGTGTATATACTACACATACATACACACACACAGACATTTGCATTGGAAGTGGAAAATTTTCCAATGAAAACTAAATGTAAGTTGTAAATATCCAAGAAATAATAATTGCTAACATTTCAGCTTGATATTTCCAGTAAATTCTTCCATGTGTGTGCTTGCAGGTGAGGCTTTATAATGTAAAACAATGTATATCCTTGTTTTTCACCCAAGTTTGTATCTTTATAATTTCCATACTCTTCTATGACCCCTTAAGAATTAAGAATACTATCATGATAATGATTCTGAACACCAGGGCAACACTTGCCAAGCCTTTATATTTGATTTTTTCTGTTGTCTATTAAGTGGTATGTGAACAAAATCAGAGCCATATGGATTAAATACAGTTAAGCGGGCTTTTGGGTACACAATTTCCCTGAACAGGCACTGAGTCGTGAGAAGGGTGACACAGGAACAAACTGTATTTCTCAGTCTTAGTACTCTGTGACACGCATCTTTCTTGCCAGAGCAAATACTGTGTTCAGTTTTGTGTTTCCCAAGAATTTGTTATGAAATATTTGGATAACTCTTCATTTAAGATACTTTAAATTGGGATTTAAGGAACCTTTAGGTAATCTCAAAATCTGCATCTGTGTATTGTGTTTCTCTGTACCAAAAATTCTGCTAGTACAGTTGTAGGACAGATGTCACTTTTTTTCCAAACCTTGATTTCATAGGATCACTAGAGACTTCTGAACACTCCTGTATTTATATTGGAACCAAAAGACCAAGCATTATTCTCATCTACACACTGCCTGCCTTGGTTTTCCAGAATGGGCCCTGAATATCTCTCTTTACGATTTGATGTTAGAAAATTTGCATATTATCTTGATGGCCTTGTTATTATGTGAATGATGGAATTTCACAGATAGCTTATACAGCTAAAACTTTCTCCTATAAAGTATTACAAACTCATGTTACAATCTCCATTTGCGATTGTATTTAACATGCTTAAATTCTATTCTGTTTCTTTTTTTTTTTTTGAATTTAACTTTAGTGCTATTTTGCACTTGGCACAAATGTAGCAAAGGACTATACCCCCCAAAATATTAAAATAACTCAGTCAGGAATTCTTAGTTTTAGGAAAGTCTCAGACATGTTTTAGGAAGGTATGTTTATTGTGTACTTGATATAAACTTAGAGACTGGTTGTAGACTATTCTTTTCCTTTTATATGTAAATAGTAAATCAAAGAACTTAGGGCTAAAGGACTCCAGTGTATTAGTGTTGACTTTGTTTTTGCATTCAAATATATTGCTGAGCTTATATAATGACTTTTAGGAGAGCAAGAGGATGAAAACCTTAATTTCTAAAAATGGTAACGTTAATTTTTTGTATGGTCATGGTGCTATTTCGTGTAATATCAGAATTAATTTAAAACCGCTTTTTGAATTGCAGAATGGAATTGTCCATTTAGCCCTTGGGATTAACTTTTTGTGAAATACATGGTTGCTAGGTTTGGAGGAAGATATTTTAGGAAAATTATTAAAGTGAGCATTTCCAAGTAATTTTAGAGAAAATGATATTTCACTCTGCATTTATTTATTTTCCAGTTTCTTTCAAGTGGATATAAACTGGGATGTTATAGAGATGGCACACACAGGGAGGATAGGACACACTGGTGTGACATGACCATCAGCATGTATTTAACTCTGTTTGATTGGTCTTGAGAAAGTACTGATTGTTAAATATGTTAAATATTATTCCTGGATAGACCTATATAGTCAACCCATTTAATTATGTTATTTTTATTATAATAAAATTAAAGAATGACTATCTGCTATTTTGTGACATGAGAAAACAAACCGTTCTGTTATAACTAAGCTTTTTTAAACGGCACTTATTGCCACTGTGGTACAGTGGGTCAGTGATCTGTCATTGCCGCAGCTGTGACTCGGATTGCATCTCTGGCCTGGGAACTTAACGAATACCGAAGGTTTCGTTACAAACAAACAAAATATTTATTGCACCCCCTTATGTATGAAATGTTATGCTCTGTTCGTTTATACTTGCATTCTCATTTAATCTTAACAAGAGGTCCATCTTCGCTACACATAAAGAAATACTAAGTCCCTTAATTTTTATATCATGTATCTCCTAACTTAGACCCATTGCATAGATGTAAACAAAAACAAATTAAGACAAACTTAACAAAATTAATTTTTGTTCAAGAGGTATAAGTTGGGATACATGTTTCTTAGCCACTGCAATATTTGCTTGTTTGTTTTTATTTATCTGTTTGTTGTTTGCACAGAAATTCTATAAATGTTAGCAAAGGTAAGGAAGAAAAGATGGAGTAGTACCCAGAATAATAATGTTTTCTTTTTTTAAGTGAGGATGATTCCAGTTAACTGGCATATTTACATAATTATGTGATATCAAGTAATGGGTCAGGAATGTGATTTATTGACAGTCCTGGATCACCTGTTCCATTCCCAATCAAACCACCATTATTTAATGATAACTGATACTGGTACATTGGCTGGTATTTTGTAGGACATTTTTGCAACCACTAAGCCGCAGAAACAGAAAATTACATTTAGAGAATTTGGAATTCAAGTCTCAAGTGTTCTTACTAACATAGTGTTCTATTTCATTCAGATTGTCATTTTTATTTCTATATTTAACTTTTAAAAACAAACACATCCTACTTAATAGTAATTGTAATACTTTTTCCTACTTATTCTAGAAGGTCAGTAAATACTTAATGCTCTTTTAAAGGTATATTTTATTTAATGGATTAACCGTACTTTCAAAACCACTGCAATTTATCAGGTAGTAAGTGTTTTTATATTCGTGACTAAAGCATTTTGCAGCTGCTCTAATCTATGTGCAGAAAACTCCTTTTTGTTCTGTGTACACATTTTGACAACATTCATTATCTGCTTAACAGACCATATCAGTTCTGCAAAATGGTTGACTACAGAAATTCAAATTTAGTTCCTTACTGAAAAGCAGATTTTCTCAATAATATAGTGGATCATTAAATTTTACATTAGAAAAGCTTTACACCACATTGAAAGCAGGAGCTCAACAAAACGTTAAGCATGACACTTTTCAAAATGACTATTGCATCCGCATCTTTTCTACTCTCTAATGCTTTGTTTTTCGAAATGACTGTTACATCATTTTTACTCTTTACCCAGGGACTTAAAGGCAAACCAGGCAGAGGGAAGAAGAAACCCTCTTCTGAAAATTAGGGCTGGAGGGGAGGGACAAAGAGGGTCTAAGGGACCCCAGGTCCGAGTTACCCTGGTCTTTGTCCTACTTTTGGTTTTCAAGACCCAAGTGTTTTGAAAAAAATGATTCCTCTAGGAAAGTTAAAATATATTGTTACCTTATGCAAAGCATATTCCTAACCATTTTGATTAATACAGAAAATACATTTAAGAAGATACCTTTCTTATTTAAAAAAAAGACCCTGTAGTATGTCCTTTTGAAGGTGAGAAATTAAGACATGACTGCACTATTTAGATAGTATTGATCAAGATAAAACTTTACTGATTAACCACTGTAAATTTATGTGTTCTGTGTCTAACACCTTTTTCTAGAATGCCCATCCTTAAAAAGTTCACAGAACTATTGTTGCAAAAAAAAACCGAAAAAACACTAACATTACATTTTATGAGATATGGGGGATGATTACAAAGGTAAAAACAAAAATGACTTGAAAGCACTGTCTATAAACTAGATAGCAGAGTATTACTCTCAAGACTCATTATTCTGAATATACTATACTCTGATAATGGACTTTTTTTTTGTAATATTGAAGTCAAATCTGACATTGTACCTTGCTATACTATAGACTCATCATGAATGCTCATATTTCTATAGTCAAATTGTATAATCATTGGCGTTCTTGTTTTACTTCTCAGTGCCTTAAACATGCATTGCAATCTGGAGATCATGGATCATTGTACCTAATGTTACCACAATGTGTGAAATATATGCAAAGTAGGCTAATTTCATCACCGTATATATGGTAACTGTTGATGAGAATAATAATTTTCTTATGTTATTCAGGATAAATTTTCTCTTTTTCTGAATTTCCATGACAGACATCCTTTGCTTCTTTCTACTTAAATAATGTTATAGGCTGTTGTTTTCCATATGCCTTCTGCATTAGTAATTTGTAAGTGTATACTTTCCAAAAATATTTCAATATTTCCATTAAACTAATTTGCTTGTGTAGTACAATTAAACTTACCCAAACAGAATTTCAGTGTAAAGCATACTGCACATGGTAGGCACTTAAGTTTTGTTAATTGAATGCACCAAGTTAAAAACAAAAAGGCGAGTTCCTGTCGTGGCGCAGTGGAAACGAATCCGACTAGGAACCATGAGGTTGCGAGTTTGATCCCTGGCCTTGCTCAGCGGGCTAACGATCTGGCGTTGCGGTGAGCTGTGGTGTAGGTTGCAGACGCGGCTCAGATCTAGCATTGTTGTGGCTCTGGCGTAGGCCGGCAGCAACAGCTCCGATTAGACCCCCTAGCCTGGGAACCTCCGTATGCTGCAGGTGTGGCCCTGAAAAGACAAAAAACAAAACAAAACAAAGAAAAAAACAAAGAGAAAGAACACATGTGGATAATGGACTTCATTTTTATGATGGAAAACCTCCTATGCCAGTTTCATAAGCTGAGCACATCTAGAAAAATGCCAGCTCTGTTAGTGACACAAGAAATAATTACCACAATGGCAATATTTCTGAGAATGGAATGTTGGTTCTACCATTTATCTCAATTTGACGGCAAATTATCATACTAATCTTTTTGCTTTTAGACTTGCAGTGTGAGTGATTTATAACTAAACATCTGTTAAATTTTTTTCTTCATCTTCCTCTTCTTTTTAGCTCCCTGTGAAGGCAATACATTCTTTTGCCACAGTAACATGTGTATTAATAATACCTTGGTCTGCAATGGGCTCCAGAACTGTGTGTACCCTTGGGACGAAAATCATTGTAAAGGTAAAGATTAGTCCCCCGAATATGCAAAACCCTTCTACCTGTAGCTTGGGAAGAAGTATATCCAATGTTTATATGTATCAGGCAGTCTTAAAAATAGACTTTTTATAGGCTTTTATGAACTTCTTGTATGTGTTATAATTGATCTGTAGGCCTTTTTCTTTGCTTTTCCTCACACTATAACCAGAAGTTTCCACATTCATTACTGCACTGTGGACTATCTTTTACATTTCGGTCCTTATTGATGAATGGCCTTATTGGAGCCTGCAGGACCATGGACAGGGCATTGGAGCTTTTCCTGCAACACCGGTTTCCTATCAGAAGTCCCTTCACCCTTCTGTACCGCTCACATAATGCCAGTCTGTCCTCATGGAATGCTGTGCACGTGTTCTAGAGATAAAGTGTAGCAAAGGAACATCAGGCCTTTCACGTACCTTAAAACATTTATCTTGACTTCAGTTTTCCTGCCAAATGCTTTGCTTCGTCTCCAATGATAATAGCTTCTGATGTCCCAGCTCCCTTCTCTAGCCTGTACACAAAGATATTTTACACAGAAAAGCACCCTTAGCTTGGTTATGAATGTTGCAAGTTTAGATTAAGTACAAAGTGCCACATATCCCCTTTTGTTCAGATCCAATATTAACCAATTTGCAAAGGCAAAAAAATAGGCACATAAACCTTCATGCTTAAAGTCCAGTATCTTCAGTTAAAATGCACTCTGTGGATAGAAGTGGTATTCATGGTTCATAGAGTCAATAAGAAAAGCAGATCCAGTATCAACCCTTTTGAGGTAGGATATGGGCAATGAATCATGGCAATGAACCATGCTGTGTCCAAGCGACCACTTTGGAATTGCTGGAAAATTAAATATTTTCATGAAGCACTGTTTATATACAATGAAATGCTGTTTATATACAGCATTGTTAATGATTAGTCTTTTTAAAACTTTTTATTATAGTTGATTTACAGAGTTCTGTTAATTTCAGCTCTACAGCAAAATGACCTAGTGATATATATACATATATATATGTGTGTATATATATATATATATGTATGTGTATACATATATATATATATATATATATATATATATATATACTTTTTCTCATATTATCTTCTATCATGTTCTATCACAAGTGGCTGGGTACTGTTCCCTGTGTTCTTAGTACCTAAAGTGGATTTGTTCCCATGGTTCTTGTAGCCCACTTCTCTCCATGGACAAACATCCGCACGACGGCTCTGGATGGTGGGGGCAGGGACAGTGGCTGCCTTCTCAGAGTAAGACCCCTGCTTTATGAAGAAGGCACTGAGCAAGGATGGTGACCCCTAGTTCTCAGGTTGCCTCTCCAGGGAACTCCTCTCCATGAATGCCCTGGGGCAAGTGTGACTGGGGCCCTGTATTCTCAACCTGCTGTGCCTGGTATAGACCTTCTGTCCTACCAGTGGGACCTGGGAGGAGGAGGAAAGCCCCCAAAATTTCAGCCACTCCTTCCTGGAATAGAGCATCTGGAGTACAGACCTGAGGGTGGAAAGGGCACTGAGAAATACTGGCAGCTCGCCCTTCCCGGGGAGTAGCTGTAGCTGTAGACTGGGGATATAGGAAGAGGGGACTTGTGTTGCCTGAGCAGAGCTTCCCTCAGGAAGAACTGAGGGTGAGGGAGCTTGAATGCACAGACTCTCCTTGTTCTTAAAGATTTTCTTGAATAAATGTACCTCCATTTGCTGTATGCCATTAGGATGATTTTCAAAAATTTTAAATGCTTTTTTTTTCAAAAATTTGACCGTAACCAATTGTTTCACTGGGCAAAATACCTACAGAAGCCCTCATGTCAATATTTCAGAAGTGTCTGTCTTAAAGTGTAATATCTTCTGATAACAGAGTATTGTTACTTTGACTTGAGTTACGCACATTCAGAATAAATTCAAAGCAACATGGGTACATCCATGTTCCCAATAGTGTTGTTTGTGGGAGGTTTTGCACCAATAAGAAGAAAAAGAATTTACTATTTTTAATACTGCCAGTTGATTCCCTAAAGTCATGCTAAAGATTTTATTAGACCTTCTCTAAAACTCATATTCACATTTAAAATAGGGATGCTGAGCAATAGGAGGGCTGTTTCTAAGGCTAGAGTATAGGGCCTTTGTGAAAAGTGAAGCTTATTGTTTTCTTTTTTTTTAAAGGCCTGTTAATGTTTAAGATGGTAAACATTTTATACTCAGCCTATGACATTTTAGAGTTCTCAGCATATGCTTTGACTGCCATATTAATGTGTGGTGGGTTGTTTCTGTTCTGTTTGTTGTTTTCACTCTCCTCAACCTGTAGAGAAGAGGAAAGCCAGCCTGCTGGACCAGCTGACCAACACCAGTGGGACTGTCATTGGCGTGACTTGCTGCATTGTGATCATCCTTATTATCGTTTCTGTCATTGTGCAGATCAAACAGCCTCGTAAAAAATATGTTCAAAGGAAATCGGACTTTGACCAGACAGTTTTCCAGGAGGTGTTTGAACCTCCTCATTATGAGTTATGCACCCTCAGAGGGACAGGAGCTACAGCTGACTTTGCAGATGTGGCCGATGACTTTGAAAACTATCACAAACTGAGGAGGTCCTCTTCCAAATGCGTTCATGACCATCACTGTGGATCACAGCTGTCCAGTGCGAAAGGCAGCCGCAGCAACCTCAGCACAAGAGACACGTCTGTCTTGACTGAGATGCCCCCACAGCCCGTTAAACCCCTCATCCCGCCTATGAACAGAAGAAATATCCTCGTCATGAAACACAACTACTCCCAAGATGCTGCAGACGCCTGTGACATCGATGAGATTGAGGAGGTGCCCACCACGAGTCACAGGCTGTCACGACACGACAAAGCCGCCCAGCGGTCAGTATCTATAGATTTTTTGATGACACCTATAACCTGAAGACTGAAATGCTTCCAGAATATTGCGTTCTATTTTGTCTTCATATTTCAGTTTCTTTTTTGAGTAATGATTTAAGGCATAGTATTGCCACTTTTGCCTCTTCTTTTCCCTTTTCCGTGCTATCCATACTTTTCCTAAATCCCATTTATGTACATATGTGTATGTGTGTGAACACATACAGACCAAAGAAATTTTACTGTTTCTATACATGCATATTTATTTCTATAAGAATTTTAATTTATATAAGTTTATATCACTCATTTGCTTCCAGTGGTTATCGATATTTCTCCAAATCTATATTTATATATTTTATGATATGAAATATTTGGAAATAATTGCCTTACCAAGATGGTTAATCCATCTAGTTGAATAATTTTAATGTAAAAATAACATATTTTGCAATATAATGTATTATATTTTTGGTATGAAAATTAAAATACTTTTTCTTCCACATATCACCTAACACATATTACAAATTGCATATGATAGCATGGTAGGCTAAAACTAAATATTTCTATTTGAATGTAGCAAGGATTAGTAGAAACATTTTTCATTTTAATATGAAGACAATATTATCTATATTGTATCTTACCCCTAAAATTAGTACAAGACTTGAGGAAAGAATATTTAAATAGAAAAAATATTGCAAATCCCCATATCCAAACTACTTACATTTTGTTTTGCATGTTTAGTAGCATTTAGTTTATTTCATAAATGTACGTACTTCCTCAAAGCATTATACATCCTCAAAACCTAAAATATTTTAATTGATTTAACAATTTTGCATGCTGATAGAAAAAATCTATTTCCACAGTTTTATGAATTTTTAGGAATGCTTTTAAGTAAATATTTGTGTGAATATTTATTTTTTGTGAAAATATTACTTTGTTGAATGAAATAGCCATAACATTCCAGGTTCTGCCTCATTGGGTCTCTAAGCAAACATGAATCTGAATACAACACAACTAGGGTCTAAAAAGAAAATTCAAGGTAAGCAAATGCCATTGGTTCCTTCTCCCACTTTGTTGTATTCTGTTTTGTTTTGTTTTGTTGCAATTGTCTTGTAGTTTTTTAGGGAATGTGCTATTTATTCATTATTTCCTCGGATATGTGTTTCATAACATTTCACAATTAGAAATACCCTGGATTCAATGCTGATGGAAGGATGATTCTTGGTAGATGTAAAATAAATGTTAATATTCTTCCCATCAGACATTGTACTGCAATGTCATTAAAAGGATGTCAAGTTAAATTTTGTGTTTTAAGGTAAAGATTAAAATTTAATTAAAAATTAACTAAAAATTACTGAACTCTTAAAAGAAACCCCAGAAGAAACCCAAGGTTTTCATCATTAAAAATTTGAATACCTGTCTCAATATAACTGAAGTCAGTATATAAAACTGGTAATAATTGTATTGATTTAATCTGGCAACATTCAACTCAGAACTCACACACTAAGTATTTGGTGGTACTTATACAATTTGTGCACTCTTATTTTTGCATGGATATGTAGCTTATTTCATCAAAAACAAATGCAGCATGTTATGTCAAATTTTATAATATAAAATTTGAATGCTTGATAATGTAAAATGTTCCATAAATACCAGTTGTCTATGTGTACATCTATTTTGTCATTGGGCACCATTATGATTTTACTTTTAGCACTTGATAGTCTATATCTCTATAGACTAATTTGTCTCCAATTAAATTTGCTTGACAGTTAATCTCTTCAAAACTCTTCAAACTTATCAACTATCCTTGAATTAGGTGAATGCATTTCCATGCTCTATATTACCTTGATAAACTGGTGTGTTTGTATGCATATTTCACTGGGAGAAAATGTTTTAACTGTGTTTTATTTTCAGAGAAGAACTATTTATACAAACATGGGGACTGTGAAAAGAAAATTCTGTAGTGAATTGTGAAAAGTGGACATATTTCTAAATTCATTCCACTGCCTTTATCCAAACTTAAGAATTACAGACATTTGTTATTCCTTCGGCAAGACATCCCGCTGCACAATGATATGTTCATTTCGTAATTTGGTTGCTGGCCACCAAGTGCTCCTTAGTTTTTAAATGCATTTTGAGATTTACTGGAAACTTGAAGAAGAAATTAGTTCCTGATTAAGACTATCCCAACTTTATTTTTACTATCAGTTTCACTTTGTTTCTATGTTGTTTTATGTCTTTGTTAGATAATTGTACATTGTGTGATATGTGAAAAAACACGATTTTAGATGAACTTTGTGTTACCTGTACATTGTTTTCATTATATAGACTGCTTGAGAATAGTGCGTTCCTGAGTGGTTTTGAACATGCTACAGTGAAAAGTGAAAATATGGACCATGGAAACACCAGCTAGAGGTTTTATGGACTACAAACATCTGCTATTGTATTATGATTAAATGCAACCAAAAGTAATGAGTAAAATTACTAGTTGCAATAAGAAAAATCTCATTTTTTGGTCTTTCCTATATACTCCCATTTCCATTTTTTTAATCAAAGGAAGATACTGAGTTTCAGAAATAGTTTTGAAATCACACCTTTCATTAGAAATGATTTTTGATTAAGCATCTAGCAATATGATTGATTGACAGTTTGAGAAAATACCCTGCATGTCAGTACTGGATATTTGAGTTGGAAAAATATCCTTTTTATTAGACACATTGTAAAAAGCATGCATTCTCCAATACAGCTGTTACTCTTTCATTTCCTTGTGTCATATGCTTGCTACTTGTAACTTTTTATATAAAGATATATAAAATGTGTAATAATTTCCTAACTTGAGTTAAGAGAAATGTTTTCTTCTATGAGCGTGATAAAAATTGACTAAAGTACACACGTCATGTCAACTCTTTCCACCTTCTAGACTGCAAGATGTCCTTTAATATTAAGGCATAGTTCTTCAAAATTTGATTTCTAAAACTTTATGACAGATGTTCTCCTTTTAGAATAGGAAAGTCTTTCTTTTTCTTCTTTTTTCTTTTAATGGCCATACCCATGGCATATGGAAGTTCCTGGGCCAGGGACTGAATCCACACCACAGCTAATACCTATGCCATAGCTGTGGCAACCCCAGATCCTTTAACCCACTGCGCTGGGCTAGAGCTCAAAGCCACACCTCCACAGCTACCCAGGCCGCTGCAGTGGGATTCTTAACCCTCTGCGCCATGGCAGGATCTCCAGGAAAGTCTTTTTTAAATACTTTAAAATCACAAGCCCTTTTATGACCAAAATTACGTAATTCTGAGTTGTCCTTATACTCAGGCACACTTATGATTCCTAAACGCTTACTAGTTATGTTGCATTTAATATAAATAAAGGAAAGTAATATTATAATGTGTTTAATTGCTGTGGAATTATGTACACACTCTATAAAGTTTGATTTAGTGAGTGGGCACTTTTAAAATATTGAATGTGTGTTCCTAGAAAATAATTTTAAAAGCCAGATCACTATAAATCTGCTTACCAACATTTCCCAAACTGCTGAATTCTACAGAATTTTGTCCTCCACATAGCAAAGCCATCTGGTCTATCAAAATTCGAACCTGGTAACTCTAGCGAGCTCTACAGGCCCAAGAAATGAATTACTCCCATGCATCCCTGTTAGGAATTCAACTTCACATGTGCTACAAAAACAAATAAAGGAAGAAAAAATAAAATCTTATAGAAAAATGAATCAGAGCAATTCTGAATAGTCTGTATGGAAAAAAATGTCAGTCTACAGAAATAATCACTTCCATGAATCTGATAAACTAGTGAATAGAAAAAATATATCAAATTTTATAAAGATTATTTTTATTGTTTTGCTACATATTTAATACGTATTAATTATGTTAAAATTTTGCCCTTTTTTGACTTGACTGAGTCATTCATTACCATGCCTATTTTCATGCCCTTTATTTCAAACTTAATACATCCAGAGATTTATTTAAAGTGATTAGCCATATTTTACATTACTGTCTCTATTTTGAAATCTTCTTAAGACCTTTGAATGATTAATATCAAAAAGCATAATGTCCATGTGAATTGCTTACTGTTCATTGTCCTTTCAGCCCTTCCATCTCTCCAGGTCTTCTTAAATATGCAAGATGCTTCTGATCTGCTGGTTCACTGCTGAAAGGATATTTGCACCAGAAATCTGGGACTTAAAAAAAAAAATCGAACTACGCTAAGTATCATGATAAAGATAGGTTGCTTACATTTATTTAATACACAACAGCTCCATGGGAAAATAAACATATTTCAAAGGAAGACTGGGCCTCATCAGTGGTAATACTGACAATGTATAGCTACGGAGCTTTGTCTCATCACAAAGATAATGATGGCCCTGAGCATCCTAGATGCTGGATCTTGGGAGTGTAGGACTCCACAATGCCTGGGAGTCGCCCTGAAGGAAGGTCTTTAAAAGTCAGTACTGAACCCCATCGACATATTAAAAATTCCTATTTACTGGCTACATCAGACCATGTCACCTGAATATCAACCTTTGGTTATATTCAGATGAGCAGACACATGTAGATAAGGAATGAGATGTTTTAAGATGTTTGAGACATTTCAAATTAAATTATTTTAATAAATAGTTATATTTTTTGATAAAGTGAATTCAAACAGTACTTGCATGAGTGCTTTATTAATCCCTTTAGATGCTTTCTAATATAATTACACACCCCATTAGTTAATTAGAAAATAGCTGTTTTTGTTTCACTTCTCTATGTTTGAATTCACTTTCAAAATCTGGGAAGCATACCATGATTATATGCAATACCTATGAACCCCTGAATTAAGGTTTTAACTTCTGCCCAAGTGCATTTTAGTTGCCTGATTCAAGAGTGGTGTGCTGATTTGGAAATATGATTTTTTATACTTGGTTTTATACACATGCCATTTTTGTGCATTGTATTGGAAAACAGACATTTGTAATGTTTGATTCACCATAATTAAATTCCATTGGATTATATGACTAAAATGTGGCTATAGACCTAATTGGAGATCAGTGACTTTGGGCTTTTAACAGAGAAAAATCCACATTGTGGAGATACTAGCTTTTCTGTTTTGCAATATTTTTTTTCCACTAAAATTATTTCAGTCGATTTGACTTCATAAATCATTATTCTTGATGTTTAATAGTTAGGTTTTTGACATTTCTTGAATATTCACTTAACCTATTGCATCAACACTTTATTTTTTCCTCTAGCAATATGGGTTTTCCTCAAACTTGAAAGCATTTTAAAAATTCCAATATGCATTTTCCTCAACCTAAGAATATCTTAATAAATAGTAGAATATAATACTAGTTCCTGTTACTTTAATGACAAATAATTTATGGATATTTTTGTTGGCAAAATAAATAGTAGCATTTTATCTTATTATGAAATTTGTATACTTTAATGATGAAAATAAATCCTGTCAGATTCCCACTTTGGAAGGGGGTTAAATAAATAAAATCATGACAACATTCTGAATCTAAACGCATATGGTTTGAAAAATGAGTCTCGGTTTTGTCCAGTGTCAAGCAAGTTAGCTTCTGTATCAAGCCTACGTGTGCATTCTTCCTGCCTTGGCTCATTCTCGAATTGCACTCATGGCATGGAGGGGCTGTCCGGGAAACTGTCAGACAGATAAAATAATAAAGACATGAATTCATTATTACTCTCCTATCCATTTAATTAATAATTCGCATTTCTTTCTTAAAGGTGGAATAACATAGAATGAAATATATTGTTAGAATAGCCAGAGGTGTGTTTTTGGTTTTATTTTCTTTTTGGCTGCCCCATGGCATATGGAGTTCCCTGGGCCAGAGATCAGAATCCAAGCCACAGTTGCAGCCTACGCCGCAGCAATGCCGGATACTTTAACCCACTCTGTTGGGCCCAGGATTGAACCTTCATCCTGACACTGCAGAGATGCCACTGTTCCTGTTGGCACCACAGTGGGAACTTTGAGAGATGTGTTTTTATAAATTATCTTGTTCAATAAATCAGAGCCCTTTGTCAATGTAGAATTATCCTGGTTAATTTTATTAATGAAGCTGTTTAAATTATATCACAAATTTCTTTAACTGAATTATATCATTCAAATAAACCCAACAGTGTGATAAAAATAACAAATCTAGGTGACTGCTGTCAGGCACTCATAACATCTCATCTCTTTTATTGTGGCCTCTGGCTCTGTACTTCCTCGTGCAGAAGAAGCAAATGCCTTTTTCGTATGCCTTTAATTTCTCAGAGGTAGGAATAATAAACTCAGCACACTCACTAGGGCTGGTTTCCAGAATGTTATTATTCCTGCACCAGTATGATCATAAAGTTAAACCACTTCTTTGAATCCATAATTACACAGTCAACATCTTCTTGTTTATCCCCAGCTTCTACCACCTCTTCAAACTCTGAGGCATGTTGTTTACATTGGTTCATTCTTTGAAAAAAAAACATTTTTTTGCCTTCCTTATTATAATCACAGATCTAGACACAAAATGTAAAAGTAGTCGGAATGACATATAACATATAAATTACTTAAAAGGAAGTTTTCCTTATTATGTCACATTATACAATTTGTGCTCTTCGTTTTCTCATGAGTTAAGTTTAATATCAATACAGCCAGACTTTTTTGAGGCTATACAACCTTTATACCAGGATTCTTCCTAGGTGCTTTGGGGACCTAGAAAAATTGGAGCAGAGAGTAGCCTCCCAAAGCCATGTATTTGAGTTGGCTGGAACATAGGCATCAACCGAAAGAATAATAGTCGATATAGGTGGAAGAGCAGGTTGGCCTTTTTGTCATGATTTCCAAGTGCCATACAAAGGACTTCATTTTTTGGAGGGGCCACACCTATGGGCCTGGGTTCGAACCTGAGCCACAGCAGTGACAATACCAATCCTTAACTGCTAGACCACAGGGGAACTCCAGAACTTCACATTTTATTCCAAGGAAAGTTTCAATGTCTCTTAGCAGAGTGTGGCTAAAAAATTACTCTGGCAGCAGTATATTTGCTAAATGGAGTGAAACTGGAATGAATAAAGGAAATCAAAACAACACTGAAACAAGATATTAAAAAAGAATAACTGATGGGTTCTTAGATAATCAGAAATATCAGTCTTACTGTCCATTACTTTTCAGCAATTTTTTAATTATTTCAAGATCACGGTTAGGTAACTAGCCAAAATACTGAGTGTTATATGCTGAACCATGTTCTGAGGGTTTTCCATGTAAATATTCCCTTAGTCATCTTAGTAATTCTATTGCTAATAATAATATTACTTGTTGTTATGGTTGTTGCTGTTGTTATTCCATTGTGCATATGAGGAAATTGAAAGAGTTTTGGTAGCTTTTCTAAGATTTGACAATAAGGATTGATAAATCAAGGTCTGAACTCAAGCTGACTAATCCCAGAGTCAGTCAATAATCCTCACTGATGTGAATACAACCCTTTAATATTCAACATTTCAATGAAATAAGTTGATAACTTATTTGTAGAAACCTCATACATTTGTGTTTACTCATCTGTAAAAACATGTATTATAGCAACTTCTCTCCACTCTACAGCTTTTGAGGACCAAATGACTAAGCGTTGGAAGATACTTTTTATACTCTATAATACATTGTAAATAAATCATTTTTCCTAAGTCATGTGTAAACTTTGTTTTATAATGGACCCGGAACAAATGCATCATCTACACAGAGCAGAAATGAAAAATAACCTCCAGCCTCCTCTTGTCCACAGTGAAATGTGTGCCTTCTCGAATCCACTGATTTTTATTTCACCTGAATGACACTTTCTCCAGTGCTTATTTTGTTGCATGATCTGATTAAACAGCATTGAACTCCAGAGGCCCTAAGTGACCCCAGAAGCCCTAGTCATCAATTCAAACAGAAATACTAACACTCGACAAAAAATTCTGTTTTTCCATCTCAGGCAGCTGTTTGGTACACATTTCCAAGATAGTGTAGTAGTGGGATAAGCAAGCCTATAGAGGAGGTAGGGACCTGCAGTGTCATAACCATAATTATGGTGCACAGATGTCGTATAATGCAGTGAAAAATAGCTTTTCAACAGGTCAAATTCAAGTTCAAATTTTAGTTTCACTTCCTACTTCTCATGTGCTTTGAAAAATGGTGTTGGGTCCCCTGAGCTTCACTATCTTTATCTGTTAAATAGAGTCTATACCTTACGAAGAATGTTCCTAGGAAAATTAGATGGCACTCTCCACAAACAAAAACCATGAAGTGCCGATACCAGTATGGGGGCTGTAGTTTTTATATTTGTTTCTTACCTGTTTGTACTCCAGAGTAGAAAAAATGCCTTCTCTGTGCCTGACTTTTATAGATCTTTGAACAGGCATCGCTGACAAAAACAAAGTTTTCTATCTCTATGGTCAACCTTGGGTTTAGACAACTCAGAAAAAGGCCTCACCTTTCAAAGGCACTGATTGGCTGTTATCAGTTTAGGAGGGCTTCTTAGGACAGGACCAAATGAGAGGAAGCAAGGGCTAGGAAGGTGGGGAAGAGCAAGGCCAACCAGTGCCTCAGCTCTTCTTATGTCACCGTTTGTCGTAAATAAGGTTGATACCAGAAGAAACATCAATACAGATAAGCTATTAATGATGTTTAATTGAGAATGGCTAATTTCTAGAATGTAGGTATTTCAAAGTCGGCATCAGGAATGAGCTACTTGGGTATGATCCAAAGTAACTGTTAACTACATAGTCAACATGGTTCTGTGTAAATGAGAAAAATGAGTACGAAAATGACATTTAAATAAATGTCTTTTTTTTTGTCTTTTGTCTTTTTTGTCTTTTTAGGGCCCCACTCATGGCATATGGAGGTTCCCAGGCCAGGGGTCAAATCGGAGCGGCAGCAGCTGGCCTAGCCACAGCCACGGCAACACCAGATCCTTAACCAACTGATCAAGGCCAGGGATCGAACCCACGTCCTCACGGATACTAGTCGGGTTCGTTAGCCACTGAACCATGACAGAAACACCAATAAATGTCTTTACTTGTCACAGAAGCACTGTCCTGATCTGACACCTGGCTTGTATTTATTAATCCTTCATTTTAGAAACTATAGAAGTTAGCCAGAATCAAAGGTAAGCCTAAAGAAGTAGTATTTAATAAACATTGTTAATGGGCACATTACCTTTCTCCTTTTTTTTAAAAAAAAAAGTTTAATTTGCAGGTTCCATTTTCAAAACAAACACAGACAAAATACAAACAATGGTAAGTTTTAAAACAAAAATTTAGAATAATGTTTAAGTGGAATTGATTGAAGTACATATCAGTTCAGTATACTTATAAACCATGGATTATTCTACATTTTTATATTCTTACAGACGCTAACTTTGTGAAGAAAAGTGTCTTTCTTTAGAAATCACTCTTTAAAAGGCAGCTTTTCCAAGTTGATCATTATTGTAAGATGAACACAGTTTCATATTAAAATGAACATAGTTTCATATAACAATGAACATAGTTTCATATAATATACTTGTCAAACTTTCTGGAAAGGCAGTCTTTTTTTTTTCAGGAAAAAAGGAGTAACGGTGTGTGTGTGTGTGTGTCTTTTTAGGGCCGCACCCGCAGCATATGGAAGTTATCAGGCTAGGGATCCAAACAGAGCTGTAGCTGCTGCCTTACACCACAGCCACAGCAACGGGGGATTCGAGCTGCCTCTGGGACCTACACCACAGCTCATGGCAACACCAGATCCTTAACCCACTGAGCAAAGCCAGGGATAGAACCCACATCTTCAGGATCCTAGTAGGGTTCATTACTGCTGAGCCACGATGGGAACTCCAAGTAATAATTTTTTATTCATTAATAATACTAAAGTATTTTGTAAAATATTAAAGCACTTGTGAGAGAACATGTTCTCTCTACCGCTTTTCTATAGCCAAGGTTTTTTACACAATATATGGGTATTTCCTGATGCTGTGCTTACACTTTAGTTACTTGTAAAGAGGCATCACTTTTGTAAGGACTGTGCAAGTGGTAAGATGTTACATCTCACCTTCAAATCAACTCTGTTCTGAATTAGTAGGGCTGGGACTCTGCAAATGAATCATTTCCTTTGCCAGCTGATGTTCAGATCTCCTCACAGAAGGTAGTGGAGAAAGATGGAAGGACAGATGAGGACACAAAGGACTTTATGTCTGCTTCTTATTCCTGTCAGCATTCTCCAAGAAACAGCACTTGGATTCAAAGGCAGCCTCCAGCCATTTCAGCACGTGGAGACCAAGCCTCTGGGCTCTCCTGAGAGGTACCAGCCTGTCGTGTGCCCCTCAGGCTCTGAGCCCTGCCTTGGAAGGACCCCTTCAAGAGTCTAGATTCTGAAAACCCCTATTTATTTCCATTCTTCCTTCAGTCCTAGAGCTAACCAGGCTTGTGTGGCTCATTATCTGTTACCTCCTTCTTCCCTTCTCATTTTTCTAGTCTTCCAGCATGTGTAACAAATTGTCTTGATCACACTCTGTCCATTGATATATCTGCTCTGTTTTCTGTTTTCCTGATCCAAGGATTATGATAGATTTTAAATGGAATGTTTTCCCTTGCTAACGGCATTTTTACATTCTTCCTTGAGATTCTTTGGCTTAACTTATGACAGCTTTACCTAATTAAATTTCACACAAATGAAATATTTGGCTAAATTATTTCTGGGATATTAGTTCTATGGCATGTGACATTAAATTAAATATGAGTACAATACATATATTTATCATGAGTAGGTGTTCTCTTTCATGGGGTGGTGTATTCCTTAATTCTTAGAGGGATTTAAAAAGGGAGAATATCATTTGTATTAAAATGACATTGAAATGAATAAGCATCATGGATCCTCTTTCTCATTTATATTCCTGACCTAAAAAGTTCTAGTCAACTCTTCTTGATTTATTTATGTGGCCCCAAATCAATTCTTGTGATGCTCTAGGTTTTTCTTTATTCTTTGAGAATAAAGTCTTTTTTAAAATGTTGGCTGGTATGGGCCTTCTAGAGAGGCTGAAGACTCTGCCCTGCTCTGTTAGATGTTTCAGAGCATTTCCTGGGAGGTTTAATAAGTTAAATTCTAACTAATCAGCCACAGAACTTAGAAAGTTAAAATTTTATAACTTCAATTTTTTACAGGGAATGACTTTAAATCTAATCACCCGGTGATAAGAATTTTAATCTTTCTAAAGTCAACCACCATCAAACTTTTATCTCAAAGGAACAGGGAGACAACGAAATGTGGCTGATAGGTGCAGGGAGTAATTTGACTCAGTCTGTGGTCTGTTAAATTGTGACTCCCTGCAGTTTGTGATTATATAAAGGGAAAGATCCATTTTTCTGGCTTAATCAGAAGAAACTATAGCTTGTTATGATAAACTCATTTCAGACAAAACATATTCTTGATACTACTTAAATCTGGATTTTTCCCAGAACATGCACGTGTATATATTCCCATTTTCCGAGTTAAGTCTAGCAACCTGAGCCATTTTGGAAGCCACAAGAAAAGGAGCTTTATCTCAAAAGAGAGATGGCTAGCAAAACAGTAGCTTTGCATTAAAGTATTAAAAATAAGTTTGCATGTGGCTCAGGATCTGGCAGTTGTCACTGCGGTGGCATGAGTTTGATCCTTGGCCCTGGAACCTCCACATGCCATGGGTGCAGCCAAAAACAAAAACAAAAACAAAAATCAGTTAAAATAAGTAAAAGTTTAAAAAATAAGTAACTTTGGTTGAATGTTCAGTTTGTGAGAAACATAATTCTAAGTATTTCACAGGTATTTACCCAGTCAATCCTCATAACAATCTTAGACAATAATTATTATTAGATTTATTTTTTTGTCTTTTTGCCTCATCTAGGGCCACACCTGCAGCATATGGAGGTTCCCAGGCTAGGGGTCTAACAGGAGCTGTAGCTGCCGGCCTTTGCCACAGCCACAGCAACGCGGGATCTGAGCCGTGTCTGCAACCTACACCACAACTCACGGCAACGCCGGATCCTTAACCCACTGAGAGAAGCCAGGGATCGAACCCGCAACCTCATGGTTCTTAGTCGGATTCGTTAACCACTGAGCCACGATGGGAACTCCTATTAGATTTATTTTATCGATGTGAAAATGCTATCCAGAGAAGTTACATAACATTCCCAATCTCATGTAACTAATAAATTACATGGCTTGTATTTAAACTCTGGAAGTCTGGATACAGAAACTAGAGTCTTAACCATGCATCATTTTGCTTCTCATTGATTACCCACTTCTTGATTTTGATAAATGGGAAAGGAAACGTCCGCCACTAATTTAAACCCACCCTTCCTAACATATTGAGCATGGTCAGAGAAGGGAGAAAAGGAATAAAAGATAGAAATAACAGTCAATTCTCCTTGAAAGCAGGGTTCAGGGATCCCTGATAGGAATCACTGGGGGAAAAAATGCAGAAGCGTCATCTGTGGACTGATTGTAGTGTGACATACTGGACGGTCTAGGTTGCCTATGGTAAATGAATTCACAATTCATGGACTTACGGTACGAAACCTGCCCCAAACTGTGAGAGTCAGAGTGTGGTAAATGACAATGTTTCAATACTGAGCTATATTTCTTGGTGTAAGTGATGCAACACTTAGAGTAATCCTGTGCTTAAACTGGGTCAGGTGGTCCCACAGCTGCTGCAAAGGACCAAGGGTGTTGTGTTTGCCCTACCGTACTTTCACATGCTTCACCTTCAATTCGTAATTTCCTCTGTCCTTTGAAGTATTGGTGAATTTTGATCCTGTGTAGCACGAGAGAATCTCGTATGTCTAATTTGAGAGTCCGACCCCTTTTGTTCCTTGCAATTCAGCTTTTTGGAGTTCCAATACGTTCAGTGCTGAAGCTTTACACTCATTTGACTTGCCTTGGTACTCACCATGGGCGTTGTTAATTTATTCAACAAACGTAACAGAAACAATAGCAGCTCATTCAATAAATATTTGTTGTAAGCAATTAGGTGCACCAAACTATTTCAGTCACAAAAACAGCTAGAAATAGTCTTTTGTGCCATGCAATCTAGTTGAAGGAAACATACAATAAAGAGCACACGACAATAGTAACAATAAAAACCATATGTCATGAATATGCCTTGACTAAAAATTAGGCATATTGAGGAAAAGAGGGTGTTGTGGTACAGAATTGGTATTTTATGAAGAAAAGACTTGAGCACCTCTGCGAATGTGATGTTTGACCGACAATTTAATGAGGTAAAATAGTGATAAATGAGTATCTGAGGGAAGAGATTTCCTGGCCAAAGAAATTTGTCTTGTATGTTCGAGAAGACAGTCTGGCAGGAATGGAGTGGATATGGCGGTGGTAAGAGATAAAGAGAGAAGCAGATGGGATGAGGTCAGATAGGGCTGATCAAACGATGCTTTATAAATGAGGTTTTATTCTGACTGAAAGGCAAAGCCGCTGAAGGGTTTTAACAGAGCAGTGCCTGAATATGGCTGAGCTCCCCTTGGTCTCTGTCGCCGTGCTTAGGCTAATCTATACAAGAATGAGGGCTGAGGTCCGTGGGAATAATTAGATGTCACTAGTGCCTCAGCAGTGCAGGTGACAGAGGATGGAAGTGTCGCAATCTGTCAGAGAACAGTCAGAAAAGTCAAAGCCACTTGAAATCCTCAAGGCATGAAAGGCATATCTAGGAATCAAGGGCTTACATAAGTTTTGGAAAGTCTGAAGGAACAGAGCTCAGAGATGCTTCACCAACAGTCTCAGCCTGAAGAGTAGGTGTGATGCCTAGAAGATTCTTCAATGCTCAAGATTCCCTGGAAAATGACTCCAAACCACTTGAGTCTCTAGAAGTAGACTGAGGAAGGGAGCTCTGAAGAACATGCCTGCACACATGTGATTATCATGCATGCCAATGCATCTGGCAGTATGTGCCTCGGGAGACGTTTCTTCTGTTTGTCAAATCTCGCATTAGTTCTTATCCTGACAAATCCTCTCATTAGCTTATACTTTCTGAAGGTCCTTAAATAAGAATTGTGACCTGTTTGTAGTCTTACCTTCAGTGTAATCTTCTTTTCCCATGTCATTCATCACTCAGTGGGTTGGTTGGTAGCAAGGGAAGAAAAATATTTGGTCTTACTTTCTCTCTGGAAGTAGAAGTCTACCACAACATGTTTAGTTAACTAAATAATTAAATTGCTAATTTTTGCTTCTTTTCTTCCTATTAGTATACCAGCTTTTTGAGGGAAAGAAGAAATATTTTTCATTTTTCATACTTCCAGAATATAGCACTATTCCTGGAATATACTGGATGCACACAAACACTTTTTTACTGTGTAGGGCCACATGTGCAGCATATGGAAGTTCCCAGGAGAGGTGTCAAATCAGAGCTGCAGCTGCTGGCCCATGCCACAGCCACAGCAGCACTGGATCCAAGACACATCTGTGACCTATGCTGCAACTTGCAGCAAGGCCTGATCCCTAACCCACTGAGGGAGACCAAGGATTGAATCCACATCCTCATGGACGGTAGCCTCAGGTTCTTAACCCCCTGAGCCACAACAGGAACTCCAAAACTTTTTGGTTGAATGAAAATCTTTTGCATACTAAGAGGAGTAAACATAGGGCAAGCTAGTGCTAATAGGCTAAAAGATCAAGGTGAGCAAGTAGAAAGGATATTATACCATGATTTACAGTGAAAAAAATGAATTTAAAAAATTTAAAAATTAAGTGATCTATACTAGGAGAAAGTGTGACTTGAGTTTGAGCAAGCTTGTGAAGGAATGATTGGACCAAAAGGGGAGAACATGAAGAGCAGAAAAGTATATAAGAAAACAGGAAAATTTAAAAATAAAATGTGAAGGGTACAGCCAGGCTTAAAAGAGCTACAATACATTTTGAGTATACCATTTCATTTTTTTCTATCAGTAAAATCTTTAATCGGGGAAATCTTTCAACTATTCATGATGGATTTGGAAAATAAAATATTAGAGATTTACATTCTCCTCAAGGTTTACCAGGAGTGATTGAAGTGATATGTTTGTATTTATTTTCAGATATCATTATATTTCTTGGTGCAAGTCTTTGTGAAATAGATGGCTCAATCGTGTCAAACTCTGAAACGATATATCTAAAGGTTATCCAAGAAATTAATTTGGAAATTGTGCCTGTTAAAAAAGCAGCAATGCGTTCATAACAAAACCCTTTTAGAACCAGACCTGATCCATTGTTTTTCACGGAGCACTCTCAGTTTATCTGATGATCCCGTGCAAGTTAGAGTATGGCAGAGACTAGAGTTTGGTCACAGCAGTGCCAAACAACATATGCATCTGTTAGGGTCGTCTGGTTTCTCAGTAATAGACACCTAGTTTTCTCAAGAGTAAAGCAGTCCTTGTGGAAATGACAAGTTACAATGAAATAAGATAAGGTTAACTATAAAGTGATTCTTGGACACACGTTCTTTGGCCTAATTGTATCCTGACTATAATTCTGGGTGGGCAATGCAGCAGGTGCAGTGGTCTCCTGGCCATGTCCACGAGCTCCCATTTCTCCACTGCAGTGACCAGACTTGAACCAACATCTGGGCAGCCCCGCCTTCCATCCCTTCCAACCCCCGTGCTTCAGTGCTAAGTCCTTACGGAACGTGTTCCCAGCCCTTCAGCTGCTGCCTGACAGACCCATGCTACCCATCTCCCCCAATCTGTGGACTCTCCAGTTCCTATGTTGAAGTCTTTATTCTTATGCCACACAGTCCACTTTCCTGACCAAACTCAGACTAAATAGAGGTGGAAGATTTGTCCCCTTGACTTAATCCAAATTGTGGTATTGCCAGTAGAGGCACAGTGATTCTTTTCTGAAAGAAAAGGAGTGGTCACTGGGTGGAACACACTTGAAATTTTAAAAAGTATATATATTTCAATAAATTTGCTTCTTTCAACCCAGTTGACTATAGGGAAAAAAATAGGAGTTCTCTTGTTGGTGTGGTGGGTTAAAGATCTGGTGCTGTCTTTGCAGCAGCTTGGGTTGCTGCTATGGGAACTACCCCCCCACCCACCCCAAAAAAAGGCATCAGAGAAATAATTAACTTGTGCAAAGTATATCAGATGACAGTCTCCCTAACTGCTTTTTCTGATCAAGTAGTGGCTTTGGCTTTGGCATAAGGTGAATCTCACACAAGTATGCAAAAGGATTTTGATGTCATAGAATCAGAAATAGTAGCAATATTCTTATCAATATCTAGGAACAAGACTAAGGATTTAAATATGCTGACCATGATATTGGTATAGTATATATTGACTATACTTTTTAAACTTTGTACCCTAGAGAATGCACTTCACTTTTTTTAATGGCTACCATTCATTGGGTACATAAAACACTTAGGCCCACTGAGTTTATAAGAAATTATATATATATATATATAAAACAGATTTTAGACAATGTTTAGTTAGACGTAAGTGAATACTGATTTGTGAAACACAAATACAAAACACAACATATTGAGTACAGTATTTCTAAAAGTAGCGTGAAAAAGAACTGTAATAAATGTATAGTGAACATTTCCCAGGCACTGTCATCGAGAATGCATCTGTGGCCCATCCCAATTAAGAATATCATTAAAAACGACAAAATAAATACCCATTTTCTGGCTCTTTTACTTCAAATGCTGAATCCTTTGCAATCATCACAATGAATGTGATGAATCACAGAAATGCCCAAGAGGAAAGCTACCTAGTGGTGTTTGCCTTCACAAATATTCAACAAGCCCATGTCAAGTTTTAATGCATAAACCTAAAGAATAAAGTAATCATCTCAAAAAAATTGTTACCCTGTTCTTGGTTGGGTCTATCTTGGTTACTTAATTTTATAGATTCTATAAGATTCACTTTTCCTCTCTATCCTTGGTTGTTTGAGCTTCACTTTGGCTAAAACACTATCTGTTACTGGTCTTCAGTCAATTCTCAGCACCCATATTCCTGTGTTTCTACTGTGTGGTGCTCATTCCCCCATCTTCTTCCATATGTTCTTTGACCTACCTCCCTACTGAGATAAATATTCTCCAATACGCCAACTATTAGTATAGAAACAGTCGTCCCTACAGACTGAAAAATCCGTGGAGGGCAGGCACTATGTATTGTGTGTTTTGATTACCTCTCTGTATGTACACACTCTAATATCACTCCAGAGTCATAGCAGGTCATCAATGTATATAACAATTTATGCTGGTTTTTTTTTCTTTTCGTATCAAGGGGCCAGTGAACATTTAAAACATTCTAGAATGACATCAAGATGGTTAACTTGATCCTTGGCAGTTTTCATCTATGACAGTTTGGCAGCCGTAAGGTATGACGCATGAACTCAATGGCTCATGCAAACACACTCTAATTTCTCACTTTTCTTTCATGTCAGAGGCTATGGGTCAGCTCTTGCACCTTTGTTTCCCTGGTTCTAGTCTGGAGGAGGAGGTCCTTATGAATTCACGCTATTCTCATTGAAGAGAGAACTCAAGTGACATTTCTGAGGCTTCTGCTGGGTCTTGGCTTATGCCATGTGTATTTGCATTCTGTCAGTGAAACTTGTAACATGGCCAGACCCAGAATCCATGGGGAGGGATGGAAAATCATTTCACAAAAAAAGAGGAAGCAGATAGTTGGAGGTAATAATATAATCCACCTCACCTCTCTGTAAAACTGATCCTGTAAAGGCAGTATATCTCAGAAAGGTATCCACATTTTAAGAATGACATTCAAAGACCAGAATGTGTTACTCAAAATGTTTAATTAAAATCATAGGAATCAGAAAGGACTTTTTCATCCAACACACTGAATTCAAGCTTTATAATTAAAATATCTTTGAATTTTATAAGTCTCATGGTACTTGTCCTCTCTGAATCTTAGTGTCAGCATGTGTTAAAAAAAAAAAAATGAATGAAAATACCCACCTCATAGAGTTTTCATGCAAATTATGTGATAGTGTATTGAAAAGTTCCAAGGACAGCTCCAGACTGAGCCCTGCACCTACTACCCTCCTCTCTCTTGCTCTCCTTCCCTCTTCTGCTATTTTAGCATTTATAACACCTCAGCTACTTCTCACTAACTGCCTTTGACACTGAAAGCAGGGGATTGTTCTCCACCTCCTGGTCCTGGGGCTACATTTGATTTCTATTTCCTTCTGCAGGCAATATAATCTCTCAAGTCACACTATTAGCTCTAAATAACAGTGTGGTTTTGCTTTTTCTTTGTAATTCTGGAGATTTGCTAGGTCACTGTCATTCCTTCAGTCTTTTCCTGGATGCTTCTTTATAAGAAAGGTCCTCAGAAACATGAGTATATAGTTATTGGCAGCAAGAAACTTAACTTTGCAATTTTGTTCTTGAAGAGAACTCTCTCTCCTCTCTCGCCCACATTCTTTCAAAACATTGCAGAATAAAGTGACTGTTTGTACCGTCTTCCAACCTGAAATAATTTGACAGATTGCTTCTGAAATGAATCTAAACTTAAATCAAAATATAAAACTTTAATTAACAAATCGAAGATTTCACAGCTTCAGGACAATTTGACACTTTGCTGTACTGCTCCTCAGACTTTTGGTAAAAGTTGGGTGTTTATTAGTTTGACTCTTGACTAGCAACACCAAGAAATAAATATGGCAAATATTTGAAGTATTATAATGAGTGTATAATTATATGTGTACATATATATTTACATATTGTACATATAGAATAAAATTTTGCGATGAAGTAATTTGTGCTTGAAAAGCTTTCTCATGTTTATATTTCAGAAAGTATCTATGTTTATGTGTCCACTTAATCTTTTAATCATGGTGTTATACATTAAATTAACATTTATAAAGTGAGGCCCCTGTGCCAGACACCTATTAGCACCTAGAAGTTTAAATATGGATATTCATATTCTCATGAGGAAGACAAAAGAATAGTGACAGTAGCATAGATTCAAGCTATATGGAGGTATAAGGTATATTTATACTTATTTAAATATAAATTGAGTATTGTGAAAGCAGCTAACTCCCTAAGAAAATTAAACAGGTATTTCCTATATGACTGATATCGGTCTGGTTGTTTTACGTATGTCATCTTCATATGAACTCACATTAACATCCGTCTTCTCTAACAGAGGCAGGGATCAAATGCAATTTTCCTGACTATGAAGCCTGTGCCGCTTAAATGACTCTTAATCAGGTTACAGGAAAATTAGGAGTTTTCTAGATGAGGAGGCTTGTCAAGTGTTTTCGGAGAACTGCTGCTGGTGGCAGAAAAAGGGAAGCGTGTTCCAGATACTATACCTGAGAGATGAAAACAGCCAGTGAGTAGAGGCCAGCTTGTCTAATTTCCATGTTGATGGTCTTGCCTAGCTTACCTTTTGTAAATCACTGTAACCACTCACCATTCACTCTTGCAAGTCAGCCTTGCTGAACACCATGCCAGATCTAGAAAGACAATGGTGAACAAAAAGAGGGTGGCTCCCTGACTCTGAGAGGTTTATAGCCATTAGCAGAGGAGAAGAAAGAGAGTTTTCACACAAATCATTGCAAGAACTTGGGGAGCAGAGGATCAGATGTTTGGAAGGTCGGTGTGAAAGAAACTACCCAGTTAGAGCAGAAAACCAAAGTTTAATTAGTCTGAACCAGATGAATATCAGTGATGCTCTTGGCCTCTGAATTGGGAAATTACATACATTTCTGTCACTTTCATTAGGCAGAGTTTTCTGGAGCCATCTTTAAATTGCCGATATGTTGTTAATGCTAACACTGGCCCATCTCTTATTCTGCAACCTTCAAGGGTTTTCTAATACTGCTCCAAGGGTTTTGCAATGTGTCTTAACTTCAGTCAGTTAAGACCACAGCTGATCACCCCTCAACAAAATAAATTTCTCTTTAAGTATTTTTGACGTTCCTCTGGTCTTTCCTTTCTCAGTCACCACATATAGTATTTCCCATCCATCTCCATTACTGACATTCAGACATCTAAATTGTCTAACCTGACATCCTAGATTAATTCACCTTCATTTCGATGAAGAACTTTCCAGCTTAAGTATGTCTTTGGTGCCAAATTGGCATTTTGAAGAACCCATCTGCATGACAGTAACCTCTGTTTTAAACCCAGGGCTTCAGTCTCTTCTTCTCCTTCCAGACTGACTCTTAGAACCCCTTAAGAGACTCAGTGTCTTTCTTGCATTCCAGAATATACCTGCTTTTCTTCATCTGGTGTAGTTGCCCCTTTATTCTGCTCCCTTAGATTTGAATTCATCTATGATTAGTCTGTCCTTGCAAAGATGGATTTTCTTTATTTCTCTTCATTGTATTTGAATATTTGAGACAAGGGATGATCCTATTTATAACAACATTTCTGTTGTACAGTATGCCCAAAAAGTGTTTGAAGAATTTATTATTATTTAAAGAATTTATTCTGATATACAGTATGCCCACAAGTGGTTCAAGAGGGAGAAAATTTCTTTCACCCCAGACTTAAAAATTTTACTAAATATTCTAGTCATGATTTCCTGTATTTTTCTTCAATAATTACTCTTCATTTATTAATAATTAGTGTAATTACATACGAATAGAATTTTTAAAAATCAATTAACCCATCTGAACCACATTACTGTGAGAGAGGGAGTGGTTAGGATTATTTGCTTTTCTGTCATAAAATGTCCCCAAGGATGAGGTGAATGCTGTGAGGTTTTTATCCCTTTTGGAATCTGAGGACTGAAACAGTGCACTTCAGGAGGAAGAGCAAAGTGAATTTAAAAAAAAAATGCTTTCCTAAATAATAAAATTGCTAACCAGTATTAATTATAGTAATTACGGTATTTCCTTACATAAAGATAATTAGAGTCTTGGAGGTAAGAATAAAAATATATGGCTTTAGGGAATTCAGATTTAAGGGGACAAGATAGGAAAAATAGTAAAACTTTAATATAGAAGGTAGCTTAAGTCATATTTCCTTATTAATTTCTATTTTCTTCAACTCCTTAAATTATTAATATTATTTTAATTTTTCTGCAACGTATTCATGGAATAAATGGAACAGTAATAGATATAAAGGGTACTTCTTTCAGAACAAAGAAATATAGTGATAGTCTGTTAATTAATTTACATTAATAAACATAGTGCACTTATATTGATCATTGTTTATCATTTCTTTTTATACTTTTTCATTACTACCTCCCTCCAAAAAAGATTCCCATGTTCTAGGCTCCACCACATCTACTATGGCACATACTTTGTATGTAGTCTCGACTAAAAAAAAATACAACCTGAAAGTTGAGAGTTAAGTTTTACCTGGGGTGAAATTAGGACCTAAACCCGGAAGACAGGATCTCAGGTAGCCCTGAGAAACTGCACTGAGGAGGCAAGGGGGAAGACTAGGACATATGAGTTTTTGCAGCAATGGAGTGGTAGTAGGAACAAAAGATTTACAGAAAACCATTTCTATGGAAAGATGTGGGATTACTGGAATCACTCCTTTGATTTGCTTTCCCGGGTTCCCTCAGGGCTCATTGGCCCACCCTTGGGAATGGCTGTTCTTAGAGATGACCATGACATCTAGTTTTGCCCAATAACTACAGCCCAGGAGGCAGTATTTCAGAGCTAAGGAGGAAAGGGGGAATATCAAGATATGTCATAAAGGTGAAGAGAGAGGTGCCTGCAGCCATGCACACATCTTATAGAAGTTTTCCTGCTGGTCTCGTGAAGGTTACTACCAGTCACAGAACTTAGTCATCATTGACGGATTTTAGTGTTTTCCTAGATAAAAGGAGATGCAAGAATTGAGCTCATAAAATCTTCTGCTGAAAATATCTGAAATCCTATTCTTCCCGTTTTCCTGGAGCCCAGAGTGCCGCACTCCTGATCTCCACCCTGGGCTCCACTCAGGGGTGCTGCAGGTCGGCAGCTGCCGTGGCTCATGTTCTACTCCATGTAGAGGCTGATGACAAGTGCCAAACTTCAGTCCACAATAGAAATTTTGCATATAATGCATTTTGTATATAGCATATTTCATTCCCTTAGCAGGAATATTTAATTATTCATATGCATTTACAAATAACTATCATGGCCTAGTTGCTAAAACTGAAACACATAAACTGCAGGTGAGTGACAACAATTAATTACCATCAATGTCACGCTCAGTATCAAGTCTAGATGTAAACTAACATCGTTACACTTTGAGTTTCAGTCTTTGCCAAAATCTCAGTCACCTGCAAGGGTTCTTCTCCCTGTTATGTTCAAGCCAACAGAATGAGACTAAGTTGGGTTCAGAAGGAAAGGAAAGCTTTGTCCTTTGATCAGAGAATGGCGATGGAGGTCATGCTTTAGAACACAGGGTCTTCCTGCAGGCTGTGGGCAGGCCTGATGTGTAGGGATCTCCTCCAGAAAGAGGAGAGGGCAGAGGTCTTGCAAGACGGGCGCAGCTGCCCAGCTCCCACTCCAGATCTCAGTGTGGTCCCAGTATCTCTGTACTCAGCCCTGAACCGAGGTGTCCTGTGTGGCTTCTGTGTGCGGCTTCTGCACACGGCCCAGGGCTGAAGTGCCTGCACAGCTGTTTCGCACCAGGAGCTCTGGTCAGAAGGGCCTGGGTATGAAGTGAAAATAGACTAAGCACAAAGGAGAAAAAAGGTTAGACTTTATCTTAGTCTTTGGTGGAAACTAAAATGAAGGCCTAAAAAAGAATAAGTCCATATGACTCATTGACCCACCCAGGTCATTGACCCACCCAGACCCACACCTGCAGTCTCTACCTTATCCGACCTCTACAGGTGAAACAGCCAAGCCCATGAAGTGGCTCACTTCCCTAGGATGAAGACAGTCCCAAGGAGAAAGTTAAATTTTATACTATGACCTCAACCGCGATCCTGGGCCCATAGGACCCAGCACAAGACCCCCCGCCTATAAAACCTGAGTCTCTCCCAACGGCGGGGCCTGTGGGCTTCTCTTGCTCAATGCTCCTGGCCACTCTGCTGGTCAATAAATCTTGCTTTAGATCTCACTTCTCTGGTCAACTGTTTTTCTTTCCACGGCACTCTTAACATTTTTGGTGCCAAAACCAGCCCCTATTGCCCTTACACATTCTACTCCCCCTCCCAAAACTGTTCTTCCTCCTCCTCCTCCCTTGCCCCAGAGTCCTAATTCCCACTCCCAAAATGCTCCCCATTCCTGTAATAACAGTCCCTTTTCCTCTCCTCCTCTCCCCTTAACGAGATCTCGATCAGCAATACCCCATGAGGCCCCAGTCCTCCCTTTATGAAAGATTTGCAAGAGTTGAAGGCGTAGTCAGAGTTCATCTATCTTTTTCTTTGGGAGGCTTATCCCGAAATAGAAAAAACACTTAGACTCTTTCACCTCAGACCCAACTACCTACACAAAAGAGTTCCAATATCTTGTTCACTCCTATGACTTAACTTGGCAAGATATTTATGTTATCCTTAGCTCCACTACTCTCTCCCCTGAAGAAAGGGAATGAATTTGGCTGGCAGTCCAAGCCCATGCAGACCCCTTAAATAATCAAGACCCCACTAACAACTCTGTTGGAACTCTAGCTGTCCTTCCTGTGGACCCTCATTGGAACTCTCAGGTAGACTCTCCAGACAGACACAAGAGAGGCCACTTTATCTCTTGCCTAATAGAAGGAATGAAGTTCTCATTAAAAATAGTTAATTATGAAAAAATTAGAGAAACAATATAAGAACCTCAGGAAAATCCAGCCCTTTTTATGTCCAGGCTTACAGAGGCTATTCTTAAGTATACTACCCTAAACCTAGAGAGAGAAGAAGGAAAAATTTATCTCCATATGCATTTCATTTCCCAGTCAACATCAGACATAAAAAAATTACAAGAGTTCCTGTTGTGGCTCAGTGGTTAATGAACCCAACTAGGATCCATGAGGATGCGTGTTCGATCTCTGGTCTTGCTCAGTGGATTAAAGATCCAGGGTTGCTGTGAGCAGTGGTGTAGGTCACAGATGCAGCTTGGATCCTGCGTTGCTGTGGTTGTGGCTGTGGTGTAGGCTGGTGGCCACAGCTCCAATTTGACCCCTACCCTGGGAGCTCCCATATGCCATGGGTGCAGCCCTAAAAAGGGAAAAAAAATTACAAAAACTGGAGGACGGTCCTTTGATCCCACAAAATGATCTCATTAAAGCTGTCTTTAAAGTCTTTAACAATAGAGAGGAAGAACAAAACTAAAAGAGTCCGTGACAAAATATCAGCTTCTTGCTTCTGCCATACAGGGAAATCTCCCAAAACAAACTGGGGATCCCCCCACACCAAGGCATACAAACTTATGGAACAACTTTCCCTCCAGGGGCCTGTTTCAAATGTGGCTTAGAGAGGCATTGGGCAAATAAATGCCCTAACCCCAAACCCCCACCATGCCTTTGTCCCAAATTCGGTCAAATTGTACATTGGCAGGGAAACTGTGGAAAGCCAAGGCAGCCCACCATCTCCCCCACAAAACCCACCTCAGAGACCATCAACATGAACAACCTGTTGGGCGTGGCCATGAAGACTGATGGGGCCTGAGACCACCAGGTTCCCACTTTCCCGCCACCACTCTGGAGCCTAGGGGATCTATGGCAGTAGCGGGTAAGACTGTTTCATTCTTACTGGACATGGCGGTATCATACTCAGCATTACCTAGTTTCCAGGGTATTACCTACACCTCCTCTGCTTCTACAGTGTGGATAAAACGGTTGCCCACTATACCCCAACAGACCAGACCCTTAATCTGCATATTTTTAACACCACTTTTTGCCACTCATTCCTAGTTATTTCCACATGTCCAACCCTTATAATAGGGAGGGATATTTTAACTAAGTTCTAAGCACACATTCAATTTCCTACACAACCAAATGCAGTTCTATTCCTGTGCCAGCCAGACTGGGGGCCCACACCTCCCAGTCCTTCCCACCTCCCCTCTGATGTGAATCCAATTGTTCGGGACTCCAGTACGCTCTCCATTGCTAGACATCATTCTCCCATTCTCATAAGACTAAGGGATCCTACTAAATTTCCTAACCAATCTCAATATACTATTAGCCCAGAAGCTCATAGAAGACTAAAGCCTATAATTCAGTGCCTGCTTAAGGGCAATGTTGTCCTCAAACCTACTCACTCTCCATTCAACACTCCTATCCTTCCTGTTAAAAAAAAAAAATAAAAATAAAAGCAGATGGATCTTTCCGATTAGTACAGAATCTTTGCCTCATCAATCAGGCAGTCCTTCCCATTAATTCAGTGGTCAAATTCCTATATTCTCCTATCTCATATACCTCCTAGCCCTTCTCATTTTTCTCAGTTCTTAACTTAAAGACAACTTTTTTACAATCCTATGTGCCAGGACTTATTTGTTTTCACATGGACTGATCCCAATACTCTTTCAGCCTCTTGTTAACCTGGACAGTCCTTCATTGGGGTTTCAGGCACAGCCCATATTTCTTTGGCCAAGCCTCAGCCACAGATATTAACCAACTAAATATAAAGCCTAGCACCATCTTACAATACATAGATGATCTTCTGCTCTGCAGTCCTTCATTCTTTCTCTCAAAACAATACACTTCGATCCTCTTAAATTTCTTGGCAAACAAGGAACACCAGGTCTCTCCATCCAAGGCTCAACTAAGTCAGCAGTCTATAACTTATCTTGGACTTTTCTTAACTCCCACACAGAGAGCCTTCATGAGAAACAGGAAAACTCTAATTGAACAAATGCCAGTTCCATCAAGTAAACAAGAACCTAAATTTTTGGACCTAGTATTGTATTTCAGGTTATGAATACCCAATTTTGGTGTCTTAACAAAGTCTCTCTACAAAGCCACTCATGGACCCATTGAGGAACCCTTAGGCCCATCTACACCCATTAAGGCTCCTTTCCAAAAATTAAAACAGTCTTTTCCACTGCCCTAAGCTTGGGGCTTCTTAATCCATCTAAAGAATTTCTTCTCTACAGACATGTTAGAGAAGGATTTGCAGTGGGACTTACGGCACAACGGTAAGGCAATGAACTTCACCCCATTGCCTACTTACCTAAACAGTTAGGACCAGTCATTCAAGGATGGCCTGAATGCTTAAAATACTCGTTGCATCCACTATATGGATCCCCAAGGCTAAAAAACTAAATCTCAGACAACCTCTTCCTGTCCTCACCTCACATAATCTCCCTGAGCTAAGGACTCATCAAACAGTAACTAATTTACCCCCTTCTCATCTCCAACAGATGCACATTTTTCTCATAGAGAACCCATCTATCTCATTTAAAAGATGCTCAACTCTTAACCCAGCTACTCTGCTTCCACAGCCTCTCCACTCTAACAGCCCCTCTCACTCCTGTAGGGAAGTAGTTGACTCTCTCTTGACCCCTTTTCCTCACTTATCTAACAAGCTCAAACCAGAAACTCCTAACTGGTATATCGATGGCGGCACACCTAACAAATTTCCACATAGAGAAGCCCATTGTGTCACACAGAAGCTACAGAATCATCTATGCTTTTCCTTGGGAGCATCTCCCAACAAGCTGAATTAGTCTCCCTGAATTGGGCTTGAACACTAGTAAAGGACAAAAACACAAATATATACACAGACCCTAAATATGCCTTTCACATTCTTCACTCACATGCCACAACATGGCAAGAACGAGGTTCCTTGACGACCCAGGGCACTCCAATAAGTTAACAGACACCTTATATACCAATTATTATGGGCAGCACAACTTCCAAGGAAATTACCAGTCATTCACATAAAAGACACCAACCCGCCCCCCACCTCACCTCTTACTAGAGGAAACACTCTAGCACATGGGGAAGCAAAGAGATGTGCCTTAAGTCCCTGGTCCCACCAAACAGTCCCTGGTCCCACCAAATCCTTCCATTACAGCCAAACCTCATTAGACCTCACTGTACCCAACAGGAATATGATCACTACACAAAACTAGGAGCAAAGAAACAAAATCACTGGCTGACTCTATACAACAAACCTGTAATCCCAAAAGAACAAATACACAACATACCACAACACACACACAATCAATTTCATGTAGGCTTTAGACCTTTACTAAAATTAATACGGACCCAAATAATTTGCCCCAACCTATATTCAAACCTAGAAAATGTCACACAGTCATGTAAAATTTGCTCCCAGCCGTCACCCCAAGGTCAGATTAAGCCACCCCCTTTTCCTACGCATCAGGCTCAAGGATGCCTTCCCGGACAAGATTAGTGAATAGACTTCATTCACATGCCTAAAATAAACCGTTTTAATTATTTAGTCACGTGGGTATACACTTTCACAGGATGGATTGAGGCATTTCCCACCACTGATGAAAGGGCCTCAGAAGTAGCAAAGGTTTTACTAAAAGAAGTTCTTCGGCACTTTGGCCATCCCAGTTCTCTTCAGACATATAATGGTCCTGCCTTTATTTCCAAAATAACCCAGCAACTCTCTACACTGTTGGGAATTCAATGGAATTATCATATTTCCTGTCACCCGCAGTCCTCAGGGAAGGTGGAAAGGGCCAAGGCTCTCCTCAAACAACAGGTAACCAAATTAGCCCGAGAAACACGACAAACAGGGATTACTCTCTTGCCATTGGCGCCTGTGCATTTATGAGCCTTGCCTAGAAAGCCTCTTGAATTAAGTCCCTTTGAATTAGTGTATGGGAGACCATTTCTATTACAACACCCAACCGCCAACAACTCCGATTCCTTGATTTCTGAAACCTGGGCTGCTCTCTACTTAATCAGACACAATACTTAGACAACAGGCAAACATTTTTTTTTTTACCCTCTCCTGTTAAAAATTATGATCTCTCAACTCTTATTCTAGAACCAGGAGATTAGGTTTGGCTAAAACTCCCTTAACACCTAGGTGGACTGGCCCCTTTCAAATAGTATTATCACCTCTACTGCAGCTAAATTAAAGGGACAAACAGGATGGATTCATCATACCCAACTTAAGAGGGTCCCAACCCTGAAAAAATAGACCAGTCTCCTACCCCCTTTTACCCCACCCAATTTACATATACAGCTACTCAGATTTCTCCCACCAGGTGGCGCCTTTCTCAAATTCCAGAGGAGGAAGCTGATCCTCAAGAAAACAACTAAGATAACAATTGAAGAAAGGCTATGACCGAATACAAAGGACTGGATAAGCTTCATATTTAACCTAACTATCCTTCTAGTTCTCGTTCAGACAATTTCAATCCTCTTTACCATTCCTTGTAATCCAGTCCCTTGGTACTCCTCAGACTGTCTCCACAAAACACATCAAATTCTCCTTAAGACACAAGAAAACAGTACAAAAAATTAACAAAAACTACCTGATGACAAATTGACCCTTCCTTGCTTTTGATCAGACAAATCTCAGGACTGCCTATTTAACCAGCATAGTTACTAACCTGTCCATTAGCCCAACCTATTATTTTACTAGATACAAAGACTTCCTTTCTTTCATCACTGATCTCTGGCTTTGAGGAGATTTCAGAGAAATGCCTCCAGACTTCATGACATAATACTCTTTCTTGCTCCTTATTTTCTAACTCAGGACTTGTTTTCACAATCCTCTTGGCCTCCTTGCACCTTCTCAATCGCTTCCACAATACTTAGTTTCTCTGTTACAGACTTCTATAGATATCATCTGAGGCATTACTCACAACTCCTCCAGACCCTGTTGGATCTGTCTCCCCTTTGCAGCACCTGCCTTTCAAGCACACCCAGCCTCTTTACATGCCTAGGAACAAACTCAGGTGTTTCTAAAATTACGGGAGGGACATGACATCTCAGATTTTGACAGATCTAACTTGCATAGAGTCTCATTTCAGACACAGGTCTCTCCTCTTCTGTCCTCCACCCTCCCTATTTCAGGATGCCTGAGGTGCTTATCTGCCCCCTTGACAGCCCAGGCTCCCCTTTTCATCAAAAGAAAACCATGCGACGAAATCATGGGAGAAAGGCCCCTTGGAAATATGGATCCTGGATACTGTAACCTCACTATAGATTTGTGGCTCCCAATTTATCAGGAATATGTAGAGGCTGGAGCCCTAAGACAATCACCAAAGTCCATAGCATTATGGGGAAACTGGGTGTCTGCCACTAGCTCATCTTTTTGCCAAGGTTGAGAAATTCTTAATTTAACATCATGTTTAAACATCAACCCAGGCAGCACATTCAACCCCAATCATTTCAGGTTACTAACATTTCCTCCATCTTACAGGGCATTCGTAGATACAGCACAACATAGAATAGATATTGAAAACCCTACCTCTGAAGAAAAAAACAAATCCATTTTACTCCAACACTTGGAAGCTGCCCATATGGCAATATCAACTCCTATCTTCCAATGTTGGTGCTCCTCAGGTTGAGGAGGAAACTGTCAAGGATCAGGACAATGGAAACGTGTAATAACTTATCTTATAGGCTGTCTGGATTTCAGACAAGGAATTTTTCCTATGTAGTAACAACTCTTAGGCCTGTTTACCAACTTACTGGGCTGGATCCTGAACTTTGGCATTTCTTGCTCCTCCTATCCAGTATATATTAGAGACAGACCCCATCCCATTATCTGTTTCCTCCCCATTAAGACCAGAAAGGACAATACAACTGCTACTCCTAATGGTGGGAATAGGAATCACTGCTGTGCTTGGACCGGGTTCAACTGGACTAGGAATTGCCACTCACCGTTGCTCATTACTTTCTTAACAGATATCCAAGGCCCTTAAAGAAATAACTGACCAGTTGACATACCTCCAAGATCAAACTGATTCCTTGGGTGCAGTAGTACCACAAAATAGACAAGGACTAGATCTTCTTACAGCAAAGGAAATGGGAATTTGTGCAGCCTTAGAAGAAAGCTGCTACTTTTATAAAAATAAGTCATGACTGGTCAGAGATGGCATAAAATGTCTAAGACAACAAGCAACCTGGTTCCAACAACAAGGAACTCAAACCTTCTGGCCCTCTGCCTCTTCCCTAATCTCATGGCTAGCTCCCATCCTCACACCCTTTCATCTTTGTTTTTCTTCTCCTAATAGCCGAACCACGTCTGATTCAAATGTTTTCTTCCTTTTTGCAGAAAACCATCAAAGCAATCACAGACACATGGGTCAAATCCATTCTGGCCTTACAGACCTACAGATATCACCATATTCCTTCCATCTCCCCCATGCCCTAATCGATGGCCCTATTCAGCAGGAAGAAGCTACAGAAGAAGACACCTTTGCCCCTTTCCTTATTAAAAACAGGGAGGAATCTTAGGTGGAAACTAAAATGAAGGCCTAAAAAAGAATAAGTCCACATGACTCACTGACCCACCCAGATCACTGACCCACCCAGACCCAGACCCGCAGTTTCACCCAGACCCAGACCTCCACAGGTGAAAAAACCAAGCCACTGATCAGTGCTCCCAGCCACTCTGCTGGTCCATAAATCTTACTTAAGATCTCACTTCTCTGGTCAACTCTTTTTCTTTCCCAGGCACTGTAACGCTTATTACCAAGATTCTGTTCTCACTTCCTGGGAATTGTTAGTGGGCTTGGTGGTGACAGTTCACTACCTTCTCAGTCTTGTTTGAAAATGCCAGTGATTGAAAGTGAAGGGGAAGCAACCATTTATTTGCCTTTTTGTGTGTGTGTGTGTTTTTAGGGCTGCACCCATGGCATATGGAGACTCCCAGGCTAGGGGCTGAATAAAAGCTGAAGCCGCTGGTCTACACCACAGGCATAGCAACGCAGGATCCAAGCCACATCTGTGACCACAGGTCACGGCGGCACCATATCCTTAACCTACTGAACAAGGCCAGGGATCAAACCTGTGTCTTCATGGATACTAGTAGGATTCGTTAACCACTGAGCCACCAGGGGAACTCCTGTTTGCCTTCTAATAAGAAGAACCTGTACCAAATGGTCTACTTGGCATGCATGTGAGCTTTTTAAAAGGTATATTGAAGACCAGATAGCCAAGCTTACAGGGGGTGAGGAGAAGGTGGGCAAGCTGAGGGGAACCAGAATCACTCAGGGCCAACCTCTGGCTCCATAGACTGGACCCTGAGGACCAGGGATGCTGAGGGGCCTCCCTGAGGCTTCCCAGCAGATCTGAGGGCACAGTCCCGCTGTTATCATGCCCATACCTACCAGGAAGTGAGCGATGTCAAGAAGAAGCAGGACAGGGCCCAATGCATCTGCCAAGCAGACTTCATTTTCCAAGACCATAGTTTATTCAAAACTAACAGAATCTCAAAGGGGAAAACATTGCCCCTTTAATCAAGCAAGAAGACGTGCTAGGTCTCTAGTCATCCTCTTACAGAATTTATTGATTTCTTGGGACACCAGGGAGGTGGAGAATCTGGGGAGGCCTTCAGGAAATGGATCCTGCAGCCAGGCTGCTGTAGCAATTATCAAGCCAGATGACATGGAGCCTTAGGTGTTGCTATTGTCACAGCAGATAAAACACATCCTTTTGGCTTGTGGAGGTTTTGGAGCCCTTTCAGGAAACCAGATGGGTTCTAATTAATGCAGGAGCTGTACACAAGCCTACTTCTCTTTTTATTCTTAACTGGCAGCCTGAGCTCCATTTGGGATTTACCTAATGAGTCTATTCCAGGAAACTACCATTTGCATTAATTAACTCTATAGTAGGAAGAGGGGGAGCATTTAGAGAGTTTTTAAAATTGAGATGAGAATGACAAATGCTCAGTTCTCTGAACCTTTCTACTCTTAAAGAATCATTTTTTGTAAGAAAGGACTAATAGTCCAACTGCATCTAGAGTTCCTCAGCCTTGGGTGTGTTTGACCCTTTTCTTTACTGTTCAGAGTAGTGAGGTGCTCAGTTAAGTGTTCACTTCCCAGTCAAGCAGTGATATGTAAATAAAAGTCTGCTGAGTGGGGATTCTGCAAATAGATTATTTTTGATCCAAAAGTATAGGACCCATAACTCTTAACTTTTCCTCTTCCCACGTGGAGCGTACACATAGTGCATGAATTGAAGTCATTGTTTTGATTTTATAAGGACAAAGTCCCCATGAAAATAGTAGCAAAGCAGAAAAACAGAGTTCAAGGCAGCGTGACCTCTGCATCCATGCACCTCTCTGGGCTGGACTTGTGTCTAAAGGTCAAATCCCCTTTTGGTGAATCACTCCTCATTGATACCCTGAACCCCATGGATGTCTAAGCTCTCCCTGGAACATTTTTGTTAATTAACTTTTTTAAAAGTCAGATTTTATTGGTCCCTTTTGCTTGCATGTGATAATAAGTTTGCTCATGAAAATACAGGTGAAAAAAATCAGATGTTTTCTATCAGCACTTCCAAGATCAATTCACACAAAGCATTTGTGAGTAAGGAGGAATTTATTTGAACTCTTATATACATTTCAATTAAGGATCACAGGGTTCCTATTGTTGAGCCCAATGAAGTCATACTGCAGAGATCTTAAATTTTGTCTTTTTGGACCCCACAAAGGAGATTTTCTTGAGAATTTATCTATGTAATGACCAGAGTCCTTTCCTCTCTTGGACTGTCTCTGAATCGCTCAACTTTCACTTTTATGTTTTTATGTGACTTCTCTTTGAAAGATTAAAAGCAATTCCTGCTCTTTATCTCATGAACAACAGTTTGACTTTCTTTTTTAAAACCATCACACCGACACAAAGCCCGGCTTTCTACCTCAACTGTGTCTTAAAGTATTATGTGTTTGTTTATATTTTTTTAGAAAACTTTTTGCTCGGAAGAATACCGCTATCAGTTATTAAAGCATAAGGATTGTTTTCACTTGGTTATATAAGTAAAGGAACACTTTGTGTATACATATTAGTTTGGATTTATGTCTACTTTTACATTTCTAAAAATGTCAATTTTTGTGGGACTTGGTAATTACATTTCTACTTCAAAGGGAGGATGCAGTCTTTCTAAATGGATCCCAAAATATTAATATAACCTTAGAAGATTTTGAAAAGGCAGCTAGTGGGACACTGGACCTGTTCTGGCAAGCTCTTAGCTCTGTAACAATTTGATATCTCTGCATGTCTCTGACTTTTTAGCTGTTAAACAGAAATAATAACACTGCAGTTTATTTTGATAATTGTGGTTTGCCTTAAGTTGCAACTATCATTCTCTATTGAGAATTAATTCAGGAAACGAGCTTGTTATCATAGGCAGTGATAATTACAGCCTTTGGTGGCAAGTTTCTATATGATGATTACTGCTAAACATTAAACAAAAGGCAAGCAGGACTCCAAAACAAACTCAAGGTAGAGTTTTTTATGTGGTGAAATCTTTGTCTAATACACTGGAATCAGCACCCTTGCTACCATGGCCTCAGGGTGGCTCATTTTAAAGTGCATTTTTTCTTTTTGCACATGAAATCATCTGTAGATAAAGTGAGGGAAAACAAGTAAAAAGAGATGGTGAGTGATGGAGTTTGGAATGGAGCTGACAATCATTTCACCTAAATTAGCACCCACCAGCCCACAGAGACCCAAGCAGAATAAAACCAGGAAGGCTTCCTACTTACATTTCAGAGCATATGCAACCACGCGTGGAGTGAGTACCAGTCTCTTGATCCCTCTGAAGGAGTTGAGCTTTTATATTTTTGAATTAGTATCAAGGTTATGTGTATAATCCAGAAGGGAGAAATACATTTGCTTTATTCAGTTTAATTTCTGGAAATAACAATCAAGTAGATAGATAAAAATAGGTAACGTTTCTCATGACTTTTAATTTTTGCAAGAAAGAAAACTCCAGTTTCATCCTGAAATTCTTATCTACTCCTCTGATTAGGTAAGTTCACTTTTTTTTTTTTTGTACTTTAACTCAGTTATTTGGGCATGAAATGTAGAACTGTCTTTATTTGAGGAGGATATGATTTTTAGGAAACGATTTTGAATTAAAATGTCCTTGATATAAATAACATATCTCTGTAGTCATATCAATGTCCTCTCACCAAGCAGAACGTCTTTTTTCTTATCCCAGTGAAAAATACTGAAATGACAGATAGAAAAAAATAACTTAAAATGTGAAAATTACTTACTATTTCATGACATTTCTTAAAGGCATACTCTTTGGTCAAATGTCAGAAGGAAGCAAATAATTCAGCATTGTACAGAGGTAACTGACCTCTTTTGTAGTGAAGGATTCCTCATGAAAGTTTTACTAAAAATACTTTGAATATGTATGAAACTGACCTTGTATGTTACCATAAAAATACTTTGAATGATTTTATCTATCAATTTACAGAATTAGATGTCAGGCTTTCATAGATCTTAGAATTCTAAAAGAGGGTTGAAATAGAGTCTAATACATTTTATTGCTTTTATTACAAAATAGTGTAATCATTTAAATATTTTCCACTATCTACTGTTTCTCAACTGATTACTCTATGCCAGAAGTTGTGGTCAACAAGTCACAGGTACTATCCTCTCTAACACCCAGAGCAGCCGGTGAAATAAGTATTATTATTTTGCATATTTCAAAGATAAGAGTTCTGAGACTTAGAAAGGTTGAGAAACTTGCCAAAAGTTACTTAGCTGGAGTTAGACCCACATCTGTGTGACTCCAACGCTCATATTCTTAACACCACGGTTGCTCTCCTACAATATCCCGCCAGTGTTTTGTTTCCTTATTTCTTTTGTAATACAAGACTTTTATTTTAGTGCTTCTGGCTAAAACTCTTCTTTATGATGTTTAAAATGGTTTCTGAAATTTATATGATAAGACCATGACATTTTAAAATACTTCTCCTTGATTCAAATAATGTAATCCTGACAGAGACACCTCGTTGACTTTGTGTTCAAAATGACATTCATTGTAGAAATGCCACTGCAGAATTCTTGACGTGATGAGGTTGACCTTTCTGTCTTAAATCCCTGCATATTTCTGGTTGAATAGAAAATCTCAGGAGAGGGGGGTCTGTGCTTTTAACTCTCCTCCTCTGACTTGAGCAGTTAAGTGCCTTCGTGCATAATAAACTGTGTGGGTTTCACGTCTATTCCAAGTAATGGTTTGGGATTTTCCAGTCTAATAACATATCACAAAGTTAGTGAGCCTAAAATTTAAGCTGGGCTTCAAAATAACTTCCTCAGGAATCTTCAGTTGACTCCAGTTCTCTATCTAGAAAATGGAAATTATAATACTTAGATATACCACAGTGGGAGGTTGTGAATGATTAATTATAAGGATTAAGCTTATTGAAATTGTAGATAATTATTAAGGATCCTTTTAACCTCTGCTCTGCTCTGCTCTGTTCTGCCAGAGGGATGGAGGTCATGAACTGTTGGGTCTCTTCCCGACTAAGCACATGATCTTCACAGAGTTTGAACATCTGCACTAGCATTCACTTGCTGGTGAAATTAAGTAGAATGAAACAATACCAAAGAAAATGGGCCTATTGGTTCAAAACAGGCCATTTGCTAGTGAATATCATTAATGCACATTTTGTCATCCTTAGAGTAATTCCTATTCAGCCTTTCCCCAGTCTCCTAACAGTCCACATTTGAATAGGCTTCTGGCTGTTACTCAAAGAGCAAAGAACTTTTTTTCTTCCTGTTCACTTCTGCCCTGTTATATCACAGCGCTGGCCACAGACTTCAGGTCCCGGCTCAGTTATCCCAACAGAGATGACTACCACGACATCTCCAAATAAGAGTGCCACTCCATCCTCTTCTGCCCATACTGTCAATCTTTGGTCTTTTACCTTGCTTCATTTTTCCAGAGTGATCACGATCCCCTAGCACACTGTGTTTGGTTGTCTGCTATCTATCATCCCATTCTGTAAAGGAAGCTCTGTGAGATCAGGGAATTTGTACATGTTGCTCGGTGTTGTGTTCTCAGCACCTAAACGACACTTGGGACAGTTTAGGCGTCCACTGAATACATGCTGACTCTTTCGGCATTATACATTCTTCCTTCAGTGTCTGCTTCCAATAATCACTGACGTGGACTGCATTTCAATTTTTGACATTGATAAGATATAGGAAAATTTTGTCCTTCATAATCTTACAAAACAATTATAGCTCACAAAAATCAAAATTTCACTTGCAGTATAAATACCTGAAGAGAAGGCAATAGAAATATGTATCTCTATTCTACTATCAGTTTTATCACGTGCATATACCTCTGAACTTATTTTAATCTCTATTTGGAATACATGGTCTTGTGTAGGCTGGAGGTTCCAATAGACCTGGGTTCCAATCTGAATATGCCATTTGCCTACTGATTGTTGCTTGAACTCTAAGTTGGGGGATAGTAATACCTACTTCTTTTTCTTTCTCATGAGAGTTTATTAAATAAGATCATTTTAAGAAAGCTAAGATAATGACTGATGCATATTGAGTATCTGCTGTGTGTTAGTTTTCCTTTTTATCCAAGCAAGGCATGTACATTTGTATTTGGAGTTCCTTTTGTTGCACAGTGGAAACGACTAGCAACCGTGAGGTTGCAGGTTCGATCCCTGGCCTTGCTCAGTGGGTTAAGGATCTGGTGTTGCTGTGAGCTGTGGTGTAGGTTGCAGATGCGGCTCGGAGCTGGTGTTGTGGCTGTGGCTGTGGCGTAGGCCAGCATCTGTAGCTCTGATTAGACCCCTAGCCTGGGGACCTCCATATGCCGCAGGAGCGGGCCATAAAAAAATACAAAATTAAAATAAAAAATTTGTATTTATCCAGGAAACCAGGCAAATGTTTAAAATCTCTAATTTTGTTCCTTTCTAAGACTGCCTAAGTCACCTCTAGATGCTTCACAAATACATCTGTTGTCGATCAGTCTCTGAAAAGCTGTTTCTTCTATCCACCTCTCACTCTTGCTGCATTCTGTGTGTCTCTTTCTCTCTTTTTTTTTTTGCCATGCCCGCGACATGCAGAAGTTCCCAGGCCAGGGATGAAACCAGTGCCACAACAGTGACAATGCCAGACCCTTAACCTGCTGAGCCCTGAGGGAATTCCACCTTTTCAGTTATAATTTCTTTATTTGCTCTTGTATTTCCTGTCTCATCTCTACTGATGTTTCTAAGGATTCTGTTTCTCCCACCACTCTCCTTATCCCATTAAGTTTTCCCCCAGGCGATTTCATTCATTCTCCTCCTTTTGTTATGATCTATATGCTAATGGCTCCCTAGCCCAGCCCTGTCCACTCAGATTCAGGCTCCAATATTTAATCGGTGCCCTGCTGGCTCTAATTCACTGCCTCTAATAATGTTGAAAAGAGCACTATTATTTCCATGCAATGAAATTGTTCTTCTTGCTGTATCTGTGTGATGATTAGATGGCAAGAAGTAGGAAAAAGGAGAAGATGAAACTGATGTCTTGTTTCTAGCTAACATGGTAGCAACAATTGAGAGAAAGAAAGAGGTGACAGAAATGTCCTCACTCCCAAATACGGTGTTGGTTACACAGATGTGTATCTTTACAGAGAAACCTGGCAGATGCTACTTTAATCAAGGAATCAAAGTTAATATCCACAGAGATGAGAGAAATAAAACTTGATAGGATGCAATGAAAAGAACACACTGTCGCTTTTGTGACATTTTCTTCAAAGATGAGTAACCTGTTTCATCCTATAAAAACATTAGATAAACTAAATGAAAGGACATTCTAGAAAACAGCTGGCTTGTAGTCTTCAAAGGCTTCACGGTCATGAAGTGGAGGAAAGACTGAGAAAAGATATAACTAATTTTAAGGTGTGATTTTGTTCTGGATCATTTTGCTATAAAAAAGCAAAGAAAGAAACTGGCACAACTTGAATGGTGTCTGAGGATGATATTGTAGAAATGTGTCCATTTTTATTTCTTACTTTTGGTCTTTCGATCACATAGGTGAAGATCCTTGTTTATAGGAAATATTCACTATCACATTTGGGATGATGGACAGCAAGTTGACAATTCTTTCTGAAATGCCTTGTGGGAAAGAAAGTGTTTTGTAGTGTCCTTATATTTCTTTTTCTGTAAGTTTGAGAATCTTTCAAAATAAACATAACTACTTAAAAAAGGTTAGAATTTTTCTCATTGCTACACAGCTATTGGGAGATACAAGCTGTGTAGCAACATAATCTGGCTGATATCTTTTTTTTTTTTTTTGTCTTTTTGCCTTTTCCTAGGGCTGCACTCGCTGCATGTGGAGGCTCCTAGGCTAGGGGTCTAACAGGAGCTGTAGCTGCCGGCCTTCGCCACAGCCACAGCAACGCGGGATCCGAGCCGCATCTGCGACCTACATCACAGTTCACGGCAATGCTGGATCCTTAACCCACTGAGCAAGGCCAGGGATCGAATCCGCAACCTCATGGTTCCTAGTCGAATTCGTTAACCACTGAGCCACGATGGGAACTCCAGGCTGATATCTTTGAAAGGTCACACTGGCTGATCTATGGGAAGTGTATTTGGGAAAGCGGAAGGACTATAACACTCTGGGCATGCACTATGCTTTGGGGGGAATATCCAGTACTGTTCCCCTACAGGAGGACACATTGCGAAATGGCAGCCCATTTCTCCAAGCTGACATTGTTCTGGGCCAACCCCTCAAAGTGCACAACTATACAGAGAGTCCCTGGGAAACAGAGAGACCAGATGGAAAGCTATAGCAGCTTTCCACATAACAGGTATGAATGGCTCTAGGAAATGACCACCTCCAGATATATTGTGGAGATTAAATGGCTAGAACAGGCTGAAAGATTTGATGCAGAGAGTGAGAAAAAGAGAGAAATCACAAATGGCTTATATGATTTTAAACTTTAACTTCAGCAAGGGCTTAGTGGTATCATTTATTTCTATGGAGAAGATGGATGTGCAATTTTGGGAGAAAAATTAAGACAATTCTTTTTTTTTTTTTTTTAAATTGGTCACACCGATGGTGTGTGGAAGTTCCCGGACCAGGGGTTGAACCTGTACCACAACAGCGATCTGAGAAGCTACGGTAACGATGCCAGATCCACAAGAGAACTCCAAGAATTCTTATTTTGTTATGAGTAGGTAATTCGCCAAGAAGAATTCCAGGCGCCAATCTGCACAAACTTCATTAGTATTCAAAAAGTAAGCAAAACATTGAATTACTTTCACCTATCAAATATGTAAAACATTTTTATTTCAATTTTCATACCTATCCATGTTTTGGGTACAGAAATGTTTTCTTTTTAGACCAATGTTAGGCAAGTAAATTGGAAAAATCTTATCAGAGAGACGATATGAATATAACATTGTTCTAATAATTTATACTCTATGAATAAAAACTATTCTATTGCTATAAGCTTCCCCAAATGAAATTACTTAGGAGGTATATAATGTATATTAAATGCAAGAGTATATATATATATATGTGTGTGTGTGTGTGTGTGTGTGTGTGTGTGTGTGTGTGTGTGTATATATGAATGTGTATATGTAGATTTGCCTTGGAACAAAAGGAGAAACATATACACCAAAAGGTTAAGACTGGTCATCTCTGGATGGTGATTTTTATAATAATCAAACACTTTTATTTTCAGAATACATATTTATTAATTTTTACTTCCCTGTCAGACTTTGAGAAGAGAAAAATAAAAATAATGATAATAATGTGAAATAAACATTAACAAGTAAAATTATAAAAATATATTTTATGTCTACCTATCACAAATATACTATTTCTCTTTTATGTATTATCCGTATTTTATGGATTTTTTACTCTTAAAAACTTGAAACATCAGCTGATGCTGATAATCAAACTAAAAATAGTGAGAGTTACCTTTAGATACATAGTTTTCTCCATGAATCTTTTCTCTCTCAAACAATTTAATTTATGGTACTTAATATTTTATTAAATTTATATTACTAATTTTTTATTAAAATTTCTATTACTACAATAAATAAGAATTGCAAAATGTACTTAATAACAGATATTTCCACACTTGAAGAAAATATTATAACAAAATTTTGTGTGGAAAATCTGCAGTGTAATTTGCAGATGCCCTTTCCAGCATGTAGGTCGCACTAACGTCCTTGCCATTAACACTTAGAAACCATACAACTCCGTGGTCTTAGCTGGTGAAGCTGACTCTCTGGACTCATTAATTTTCAAGAAACACAGACTTACTCAGAAGACATGCTCCCTTACACTACATGATGTGTGTTCTGCTCTCAGTGAGTTTATGGCCCCAGTGGCAGCTGGTCTCTTAAAATAATACTAGTTGGCCCCTCAAATTCAAATATAAGTTTGGCCATTTTTCTGCTGGCTTGCACTTGCTATATTTTTCTATTTTACTCATGTCTCTGCCTGCTTTTATTTGTATGAGTCCATCTTACCTACTGTATAGGCTATTTGGGAGATTCTATTGAATAATGTTTAAGAAAGCTGCATTGCATTGTGTCCTATAACTCATTCTATAGATGCAATGTATTACTGTTATTACAATCAAAAGTCAATGGATTTATTAATTGATTATTGGCATTCAGTGGTCATGGGGAGATCGTGCCTCGACTCCGTGAAGTTGCAACTGATAACCAATAGTAGTGTGTTTATGACGTCTTATGCTATCTAGTCCTCTACATTTTCACTGGAATGGTATTGCACACTTATCAGTTGGGAACATTTCTATCCCAATTAGACATGTCTATCTATATCTATATCTATACATTTTTTTCTAATTCACAAAAGCTAGAGCTGTTCATTCTCACTCTTCCAGGTATACTTACTATTTTATATTTAATTTTTGTTAAGTATAAATATTACCATAATACTTGAGAATTAGGTTTATATTGTTAACTTAGTTGGAATACCCACAAAGCAAAAGTAAGAATTCTCTTTTAAAAATAAAAGCTGTGCCAAACTTTTGGGAAAACTCATTTTCCCCCTGAAATATCAATTCAATATAATCATTTTAGTTTCTAAGAAATTTATTTCTGTCATGACAGCTTCAAAAACTGAAGCTCTCTTCCTAAAATATTAAATCAACAATTTACACTATGGCTTTATGCAGTGACATGCTGCTGAAATATTCAATATGCATCAAACAGTATTTTAAAGGCACTAAAAAATACCATTTTTGCAAGAACCAAATGATGAATTTTCTTTTAATGTGACTAACTGTTCTCTGAGTTATGTCTTTAGCTAAATTTAGATTTTGTTAAATCTTGAGTTTTCCATTACAGTAACTCAGAACACTTTATGACATTATTCTGGAGGCTGGCTGCTACCAACCTCCAGAATGTATTCGATATAATGTGAAACTAACTTGAAAACTGTATTAGAACATTTTTAGGGAGGATGGTACATGAGGAGTAATGTGGAGAGGAGGTCAGAGCAGCAGGGCTATGGTGTATGAAGGTGATTTTGCAAACTATTTGTAGTAATGTTGAGAACTAGAAAAGTTTTGCACAGGTGGGAACCAATCAGAAGGTTCTAGGAGAATAATACCAGCTCTGTGTTTTCATGCTTAGTTAATATACATTTTCACATATTATATAGTTAAATCCTTATAGTGTTTTACCCCTGAGAAAATAAGGGACCAGAGAGATTTAAGACACTTACAAGAGACAGTAAAGAAGTGGCTGCTCTGGGATTAGAATATGAGCCTGCAAATCAAAACACCAAATTCTACTCAGTGCTTTGTTTTTTCTGCTGGGTGATTGTTTCAGTGACAGAGCTGTAAACAATAGAGAATACTTCCACCTGATTTGATGGCAGAATGTGAAAGCAAAGTCCGAGGCAGCTTATAGCTAAAGTCAGTTCTACAAGACCCTATCTACAGGAACTTAACTGATAAGTAGCAATCCAACTTTCTTCTAAGCTTGGCTGGTTAGAGCATAAGGTGCATTGCATGGATACAGCTCTCACACACATCTATAGAGAGAACCTACAAGTTTGGTAGTTTCACAAAGTAGTGCATTTTGATTTGGCTTTCCTGAAGCCCAGTGTTTAATAATGAAAAATCTATGTATATAAGGTAACGGGGATCCACACTTTGCTAAAATCTTTCTCACGTGCATTTTCCATTGTCTCATTTTCTGGTTCAATAATTTTTGTCACTTGTGTAATTTACTATTATTGGTATTTAAAAAATTGGGAAGGGGGTGCAGTTTTCCTGGAGGTCCTAGCTCTGATATTAGTTTGCTAAGGGCTGTTGTAACAAAGTACCATTAACTAGGTAGCTTAAACAATAGAAATTTATTTTTGTTCAGTTCGGGAGGCTAGAAGCCCAGGATCAAAGTGCTGTGCAGTTTGTTCCTTCTGAGGGCTGAGGGAGAATCTGTTCCCCACCTCTCCTAGGCTTGCAGGTGATCGTCTTCCAAGTGCATTCACACTGTCTCCCCTCTGTGTATGTCTGTCCCTGTGTCCACATTGCACTCCCCCTCCCCCACACTCCCTGCACATGGAATTTCCCCGGGGATCGAACCTGTGCTTCAGCTGCAACCTGAGCCACTGCAGAAGAGACCACACCAGATCCTTAACCTGCTGTGGCCACGGTGGAAACTCACAAACTGCACCTTTTTTTAAGCACACCAGACACTCTGCACCAGAGCCTGCCCTAATGAGTTCATTTTAACTTGATTAGCTCTATAAAGACCCTGAATCCAAGTTGGTCCCATTCTATGGTACCGGGGGTTTAATAAGGACTTCAACACACATAATTCAACCCAAAACATCCATATTACAAACAGTAAAATACCAAATAAATATGTTAGTATAGTAATTATTCATGATGAATTATGGAGATAATTTTATTTCCATAAATGGAACTTCATTTGACGAGTACATTCTGCCTGGAAATTTCTTACCCCTTGTCTCTGTTGTCACATTCAGATCTCACTCATGTTTTCTTCTCAGAGGAGACTCTTTTCACCGCTGTACCTGTTCTAACGCCCCTGCTCTTTGTAGCTCTCTGACTGCCTGGAATGGGCTGGTTTGTCCCTATCTCCCCAGGAGGATGGAACGCCCTATGTCAGCAGGGCCATGGTCCGTCTCCCTCACTGCTCTATTCCCAGGAGAGAGCACAGGCCTGGGACAGAGTGGACACTCAGTAACTGTCGAATGAATAAACAGAAACTGCATCCATTGTTTTTAATACTACTCTGGATGTGGATCAAGTGCACTACACAGCCATCATGAAGCCCTACCATACGCCTAAGAAAAACCAGGATGAATAATACAAGGCCCATGCCTCTATCGGAGGCTGTGTCTTTTTCTGCTACTCTGCCATGGTTCTATGCGGCCAGACAGTTACTGTTTTATTTGTTTTGGCTGCACCTGTGACATGTGGAGGTTCCTGAGCCAGGGATCAAACTCACGCCACAGCAGCAACTCAAGCCACACAGTGACAACACTGGATCTTTAACCCACAGAGCCACATGGGAACTCCTGGTCCAGGAACTTTCTGTGCACTGTGTCATATCCTGTCCAGAGCTCTAAAACAGCAAATGAATCCAGATTTTGCAGATTTAGAAATCAGATACCTAAACGTGTGCATTGAATCAAACTCCTTGTTTTAAAGACTAAGAATCTACCTGGTAACATGACTTGCCTAATGAGTGACCATACTAAGTCTAAAACTTAGTTTTCATGATATCAAGGTATGTGCGGAAAACAAAAACAAAAAAGGTCTGCCAGATTTTTCTCGTTTATATTTTATTATCTACTACTTGTGTAGCTCTCCTCTCTTGCCGCTCCTGCTGATAGAAAAGGAAAGGCCCAGTGCACATTCTGTTTTCCACACAATAGTGCATTTCCTCTGTAGACACAGAGAATCCCCGGGTCTTCACGGTCAGGCAACGACCACCTGCCTCCTCGCAGGCTGGCTAACAGCGTCCACTCTCAGCATGTCCTGAATGGCTTGTGTGTCTGCCCTGGGAAGTATCGCCCTGTGCATAGAAACTAAGAAAAAAAAAAGAAGAAGAATCTGTGTTTGACACTTGTAATTTGGAGAGGAGGATAAATCATTTGATCAGAAATAAATTGAGAATTAGTAAAAGCAACTTCTATTCTCAACGCTACTACTGACTTACTGTGACTTTGAGTAAATCATTGAATTCTGTGATTTCCCCATGTGTAAAATAAAGAACAAAATAATTTCTAAGTCCCCTTCTAGCTTCTAGAATTATGTTTATATTTCAAATGGAAAGTACCTGCCTAAAGGCATTAACATATTGTTCACCGTTTTCCAATAAACTACGTTCCATTAAATAAACTGCCTCAGGACAATTTGAGTAATAGTTTCTTTCTCTCCCTATCTGTCTCTTTCTCTCCCTCTCCCCCTCTCTCTCCCATTCCCTCATATCAGATTAATGATATATGAATTGCACACTAATTATCCTATCCCTTGCCCTGACTTCTGACTTGCCTGGTTACATAACTCAAAGTTGTTCTCTTAGCCTATTTTCTCACCTGAATTAAGGTGAGATTTCACTGATACCTAAACATATACACTGAGTGTGGATTTTGGCGGGGGGAGCAGCCAACACCTCCTTGCAGAGGGATCCTAGGAGAAGGTGGTTTATTGGCACGGCTCCTGCAGGGACTCTGCAGTTGTCTTATCTGCATGGAGCAGCTGGCTGGTAAAAGTTGCATACTGCTTTGATTGATCTTATACATATTTTGAAGTGTGTTTATACCTGTCAGTGAGTTTTATAACATCTCCCTTGCACTTTACATCAACAGCATTAAGTAGAGCTCATGGTGTTTGCCATTAGAAATAGCAGATGGCATTTCCAGTCCTTTTTCTTCTATAACAATTATTAGCAGGGTTTTAAGGTACCCAACCTAGGTACAAACTAATCAATTATAGTGGATCAGTGGCAATTTTTTGGAGTACACCATCACAGCCATATGCCAGAAATTCGTCTTGAAAATGACAACCTCATGATTATTCTTTCTGATATTAAATGCAAAAAAGACACCTCTGTAAATCCCTCCCAGCGTGTTAACTCAGTGTTTTAAAACGGTTTGCCAGATGTTGGGAAGGTGTATCAATTGCCTTACTTTTCCCTTTGAAGCTAAATTGTCCGTATTGTAATCAGGGTTGTGGATTTAAATCACTCGATTCTCGAAACAATAAAGCCCTTCACAAAGGAAGCCATTTCTGAAGTTACAGAAAAGTAAATTTGAGGTAATAGCTTAGGTATCTAGAATATCTGATAAGGACTTTATAAATTGAATTACTTCTTTAAATACAGTAGATACTTATTGACTTTCCATTTACATTTTTCTTTTTCTTTCTTTTCTTTTTAACTTCTTTAAATACAGTAGATATTGTATAATCATGTCCTAATTTTAAGAAACTGATATTCTGTGACAGAGATAATAACTCAACCTTAGATTGCTGATATAAATCCTAGTTTATTGGCGTGTGCTTAATCCTCTAGGAATTATTCTCCAAATTCTGTGAATATATTCAATTCAGTGTATTTTCATTCAGTTCAAAGTTCCCGTATTTCTCTTGAGACCCCCTCTTTAACCCAAGGATTATTTGGAAGCATATTGTTTGGTTTCCAAGTGCTTGGAGATTTTTCTGCATCTTTCTGTTATTGATTTCTAGTTCAATTCCACCATGAATTTAGAACACATTCTATATGATTTCAATGGTTTTAAACATATGGAGGTTTGCTTTCTGAGCCAGGGTAAGGTATATCTTGGTAAACGTTCCACTACAGCTTGAAAAGAATTTGCTCTTGTTGGAGGTATCCTAAAATTACGGATTAGGTCCTGGTTGGTGGTGGTGTTGAGCTGTATATTCTTTTTTTTTTTTTTTTCTTTGTCTTTTCTAGGCCTGCACCTGTGGCATATGGAGGTTCCCAGGCTAGGGGTCGAATCGGAGCTGTAGCCACCGGCTTACACCACAACCACAGCAAGGTGGGATCCGAGACGTGTCTGCAACCTACAGCACAGCTCAAGGCAACGCCAGATCCTTAACCCACTGAGTGAGGCCAGGTATTGAACCCTCAACCTCATGGTTCCTAGTCAGATTCCTTAACCACTGCACCATGACAGAAACCCCGATCTCTATATTCTCACTGATTTTCTATCTAGTTGTTAAGTCAAGTGTTTAGAGAGGGATGTTGAAATCTCCAACTAGAACTCTGGATTTGTCTATTTCGCCTCTTAGTTCTATCAGATTTGCTTCATTGCCATATTTTGCAGTTCTACTTTTTGGCACAAGGACACATTCAGGGTTGCTATGAGAACTTCTTGGTGTTCTATGTAATGCTCTTTTCTGTCCCTGGCAATTTTCTTTGCTCTGAAGTCCATGTAAACTAATTTTAATAGACTATTTCTGCTTTTCATTCATATTTGCATGGTATATCCTTTTTCATTTTTTTTACTTTCTATCTACCCTTATCATTGTATTTGAAGTGAGTTGCTTATAAGGAGCATATAGATGGTCAGATTCTTGTTTTGCTTTGTTTTGTTTGTTTGTAATTTTTTTGGCAAATCTCTGTGTTTTACTTGGTATATTTAAATCATTCAATATACCTATTGATATGTTAGGGCTTCAGTCTGCCATTTTACTTTTTGTTCTGTTTGTTCTCTGTCTTCCCATATTTTTTATTTTACCATCATCAAATATAATGTAGAAAACTCAAGAAGAAAAGAAAAATTGACTGTATTTGACCACTTTTTTGCTTACCGTGTCTTTCTTTTGCTGCTGATGTTCCAAAGTTTCTTCTTATTAGAAAGGTAAAATCCATTGACAATTCAAAAAACATTATGGAGTCACCCCTCCATAACCAGCAGTGGAGATGGGTGACGAGACCCTTCGGAGTCTGAGATTGCCTTGTTGCTAAGAGATACCAAGAGTTTACAGGAATGGAGTCACAGAGGAAGTGAGTTGGGACTTGTTCCATGTAGAATAATAAGCTCATATCCCACCTGCAAATACTCACTCTGATATTTTATGAGGATAAACATGACTGATGTAAAATTAAGATGCGTGAATAGAAGGAAATTCTTTTTTGACCAAGACGTGATTATGATTATTCTATTGTGATGATTTCCCACTTGTTTTTGAAACTGCTTCTAGTGACTTCAAATATGAGCACCAAACAAAAATTGTACCTTTATATACTTACAGTCACTCTGCATTACACTCTGTATCACACTCTGTTGTGCTATTCTGGGTGAGATAATGATTTAGTGCATGTTATTTCATACTTTAAAGCAGAAGTATACAATTTGTTTATATAAAAATTGTAGCTCACTCCCTTTACTGAAGAAGGTCTAATATAATTTGGAATCTTCAACATTGAAATAGTTAGCATCAGTAGTGCTTTACGCTAAAGGGATGTTGGTTTCATAAAAAGTAATTGAATAGTGAGTGTTAGTGCACTACACTTCAACAACTACTCATGTGGCCACATTGGTGGCTGTTGCTTCTTTTTGTCACTATTCATAAAGATATTTCAGTGGGCAGAACTGACAACTGAAGAAGCCTCTCAAAGAAAGGCTACTGTCTTTACCTGAGATGAAAGACAGTTGGTAAGTAAAATCATAAAACTTTTTGTGTTAGAGTTGAGGGGAGCTTATGGTATCTGTACTCTTTTTCTAAGATAAAGTACATTAAAAATTCCTATTTTATATTCATTTCCTGAGAAGATTAGGTCAAAAATTGAGCAGTTAAAAAAATTCATTAAATTCAAGGTATTTAAGTGATTATCATACAGATGATTTGATCTCTGAGCCCATATATACACGATGAATACTAATACAAAAACTGTAAAAAAAAAAAAAACTCAGATATAGCAACCAGCTCATTTAAAATTAAAATCAGAGTTTCTTTGTGCAACAGGAAACATTTGACTTTGGAGTGATGCAGCCTGGACTTTGCATTTACAGACATGTTTAATTTCAAATCTCTCAAACTCCATCAAGGTTGTTGCTTTTCTCATAAAATGAGGGGGCAGGATTATTAATTTTAAAGATTTGAGGGATGAGAAATAACCTTCCTTTGGGGAAGAATACTTGAAAGCTCTCCCCCCACCCCACAGTCTTGCTCAACATTTCATGGAAACAAATATAAAGGAAACAGCATTTCAAGAGAACAACTTCCTACCCTGCTCTCAAGACTTACTTTACTCAGTTAAAAGGAGATCACAGCTGTTATCCTGCAGCCGCAGCCCTCTGCCCCCTCTTCCCTAAGCTTTTGGTCAGTGTCAATAATAACTGAAAGCCCCTTGAGGCTTTTAGGTCATTTGAATCGATCTCCGCATTTTATTTAAAGTTATGTATAAGGAGTAGGAAAATATTTCTCTAATGACGGCATGACTTAAACTTGATTTTCCAAAAACATTTACAGCTGAGAGGTTGAAAAGTATCACTAAACATTTATAGAAAACTCTTTAAAAAACATTGCCCATTGTATTTTCTAAATTCTTGCGTAAGTGTAAGAGAGACCTCTACTGGTGAGAACAGGACGTGTCTTATCAGACGAATTTTCTGTTTCAAGGAAATAACACAATATTCATTGCCCTAAAAATTTATATCACATACTTCAGAGATCAGCAGATAACCACAGCTATGAAGATTCATTTGTGAAAATGTGTGGACACCGTATGGTACATTGTCAGGAGAAAACTAAGTCTGTTCAAAAGCTGAAGGCAGAAACTACTTAGGTACATGCAACGGCGTTGTTCACTTAAACGGTACAGAAGAAAGGTCAGCCAGGATACACGGGTGACAACTGAACAGTTTCCAGACAGAACAAGATGTAAGTTTAGGTCCTGTTCACCCACTAAGGGGAGTAGCTGCGAGAAAATAATCCTGAGTGATTGAAAGTCACATAAAACTTACTGGAGCTCAGCTGTACCAATGACACAGCAAGTCCTGCTCCATATAAATACATTTGGAATAATTTGTCATTTGGTTTAGTCTGGATATGTGCTAAGGACACTATCAATCTTGCAAATACACAAAATACAGTATTGTTACAGTACACTTGAGCACTCAGCATTTGAACAAGTTCTGGCCCTGCGATTTAGTTAGCATTTACTAATGCAATAGGATACCACAGTCTGGGGGTTTAAACAACAGTAATTATTGATCGCAGTTGTGGGAACTGGAGAGTCAAGATCAAGATGCCACCTGATTCCGTCCCTGTGGAGGAAGCTCCTCCTGGTTTTCAGAGAACTTTCTTGCAGCATCGACAAAGGGTGGAAAGAAAACAATCTTGTGGGAACTTTTATTATAAGGGCACTAATCTCATCATGATAGCGTCACTCTCATGACCTCTTCTAACCCTAATTATCTCTGAAAGATTCCACTTCCAAATACTATCACATTGGGAATTAGGGTTTCCATATATGAATGTTGGGGGAGGGAACAAACATTCAGCCCATAGTATTCAGATATTATCCTCATTGCTTGCTCTCAGTTAATTCAGGGTGACAAGCCTCATTCATGTATATACTGAACTTAAATCTTTAAAACTAGAACAAAGGCCATTTAGATAAACATCTCTCCTACTATGTTAACAGACCCCCTTTTCTGGATTTGTAAAGTAGAAATTATGTAAATACTGAAGGAGATGATAATCTTAAGGTAATAAAGCATATGATTTCTTTAAATTCACTGGCCTCACATAAAGTACTTTCATTAATTTTTAATTGAGAAATCTCATTAAGATAATTGTAGAGTTAACATGCCATTATAAGAAATAATGTAATCTCTTGTATACTTAGCCTGGCTTCACAAATGGTACCATTTTGCAAAACTCTATCTAATCTCACAATCAGGATAGTTACATTTACCTAGTCCATGAATGTTATTCAGATTTTCCGAATTGTATCTGTAGGTGTATAAGTATATACATACTCGTTACACCTGCACAAATTTATCATCTGTATTAGTTCATAAGTTCATCATTTGCCATTAATTTTTGACACCAAATAAAGCCATCGAAAAAGACATATAAATTCAATTTGTCATTTTCAAACATGCACTAATGTTTATGCATTAGTTCAGTCATCTTGCTGAAGGACAAATATTGCATGATTTTACTTATATGAGACATGTAAAGTAGTCACACTGATAGAAGCAGAGCAGAACCTGGTTGAGCAGGACTAGGGGGAGGGGGATGTCTGTAAAGTTTCAGTTATGCGGACAAGTTCCACAGATGTGCTGTACAACACTGCGCCTATGCTATAGTGAACAATGCTGTATCGCACACGTAAAACCTTAGCCAAGAGAGCAGATCTCATATTAAGTGTTCTTACCACAAAGGGTGATGGATATGGTTATTACCTTGACTGAGATGATCCTTTTCACGGGGATATGCGTATGTCCAAACCCATCAAATTATATACCTTAGATATGTGCTGCTTTTATACCTTAATGAAACAATAAAAACTTGCTCCTGGTTAGGACTGTTTAAAAACAGAACGATAAAGGAGGCTTCATGTATTTGGAATTACTAAGGAGTAAATGTAGAGTGTAATTAATTTAAATAAAATTTATTTCCTTCTCTGAAAAGTTTAATAGGATACTTGATGATAAAATGATATGAGTGGGAGCTCCCATCATGGTGCAGTGGAAACAAAACCAACTGGGAACAATGAGCCTGCAGGTTCAATCCCTGGCCTTGCTCAGTGAGTTAAGGATCTGGTGTTGCCATGAACTGTGGTGTAGGTTGCAGATGTGGCTGGGATCTGGTGTTGCTGTGGCTGTGGCTTAGGCCGGCAGCTGTAGCTCTGATTCGACCCCTAGCCTGGGAACCGCAATATGCTGCAGGTACATCCCTAAAAGACAAAAACAAACAAAAAAAAGATATGAGTGTTATGTTAAAAACATGAAGGATCTGAGATATTATCCTGCTTGCAAGTCAGTAAATTATCTTGGGATAGATAGTCTAGATACACAGACAGACAGGGGATGGGTAGAGAGATAGATAGATAGACAGACAGACAAAGAGATAGATATCAGAATAATGCAGCTACTATTGAATGTCTTTGTGGGGAAAAAAAAGTGACTGATTCTTTTTGGCCCTGCCTGTGGCATGCGGAAGTTCCCAGGCCAGAGGTCAAACCTGCCCCACGGTAATGACAAATGCCAGATCCTAAACTGCTAGGCCACCAGGGAATTTCAAAAAATTGTTCTTGACACCTACCTTGTCTTTTTGCTCCTAGAACCCGCAACCTCATGGTTCCTAGTCGGATTCGTTAACCACTGAGCCACGACGGGAACTCCAAAACTGTAGCACTTATACTAAAATAAAATAAACACATGCTGAAGACTTCACTTAACTCATTAATTACTTACAAGACCAGTAAAATGGGAAACCAAGTCAAGGAATAATCCAAAAGCAGACACAAACATAAGCAATCAGGAATGCTGAAAAGATTTTGATAATTGATGCTAAACTATCATCCATGGGGCGTAAACTCTTGGGGACGGTCTTTCCCAAAGGGTAGCTATTAATTGAATCTCTAACTAATAAAATGCATTTGAATATCTATGAGAAATAATCATTGGCATTACTACCAGTGATCTATAAATTAAAGAATTATAAAATAGCCCAGTAGAAAAACAAAAGGAAGGCCTGGAAAACTATACGATCAGATAAGACTGAAAGTCCCCTAGACATTTCACAATTTCATTGGAAGAAGACAAAGTAAGTCTTTTTTTTTTTTCATTTTAAAGTCTTCTAAATTTCTTCTGACAGAATGTAATCAAGTTGTCATGGGATAGAATATTAAAAATAATTTTATATCATAGATCACTCTGTGATATTTGGAATATATCTTGAAGGGGGTTCAAAGAAATAAATGATATGTTAAAAACAAAACTCATTCCATTCCTGTCTTTCTGAAACAGGTTTAAACACTTAATCTGTAAAAAACAATAAAATAGAAGTAAAACTGTGCTCGGCCCTACCTCTTCCTGGCAATAGTTTTAATACACAGATATATAAAATACTTGAAAATAAAAAAAACTCATCTATCTAAGATTCATTTCCAATGAAAGCGTGTTTTCTATGTCTAATAATGGATAAGACATAGCTCTGAAACAATTTTTATGATGAAAAATTTTAGCTATCTCTTAAAAAATAGATGGGAGAGTCAATGATTACCAAAAAAAAAAAGGTAACAAGGCATAAAACAACAGCAACAAAAACGACTGTCACAGGTTTCAGTGGTTTGGTTGTGGGTTAACGTGGCCACATGGTCTGTGTGTGGTGGCAGACAGCTGCGGTCCATTGCAACTGCGGGCTCAGAAAGAGCCTGAGAAACTAATGCAGGCACATGAAAGAGATGCACCCGACGGCCCCAAAGAGTCCTTAAATCTCCTTATCACTAAGATCCTGTGCATGGGTCAGCGTCCCTCTCCCTGTGTATCATCCTTGGAGTATCCTTAGCACTTATTGCACCCCCCCATTTCCAACAACACTTTTACCATGGTAGTTTAGTCTTCCCTTCAATACACCAGTTCCGCAAATCACAGCCAGAATACTTTTTTTTTTCATGAAGATCTAGTAATGGCATTCCCGTTCTTTTTTGGCATAAAAGCCATGATTTGCAGACGATTTGTGTGGATGGAGAAGTCTTGGAAGCTGGCTGCTATCAGGAGAAATAAGTCAGGACAAACAAATCAAGAGCAGGGAACACATAGAGAAAGGAGCAAAGGTTTTGAACACACAATACCAGTTTTTCATTAAAAAAAAAAATCAAAGCTGGTGAGGTAGAGCCAAAATCAGGAAAATGGCTCAAAGTAAATTCATAAGTTACTTAAACAGAAGCAAATATGATTTTAAAAATGCCAATGCATAGAATTTCAACTCAAAAATATTTACTAAAAAATTGTGCCTGGGAAGTGACATTTTCCCTCTTTGTTCTGGCAGGAGAGTTTAGAGTTATAGATAGTGGATTGTGAAATAATCTTTAGGTTCTATTGTCTGAAAAGTTATCTCTATATAAGTGTATACACAGTAGTTAATAGGTCATAGTGGCCTTTAAGTGACAGATCCATTTCCTGTTATCCTTGTCTGAAGTAATTCTGACTGCTTCCCCAGTGGTACCAGAATTACGTATCACCAGTTCCTTAGGACAGCACTAGAGGGGGAGGTATGGTACTTTGGGGAACGGAGTAATGATATTTGTCACGTAACCTCAAGCACCTTTTGGCAACATAATTTTATGCAATTTCACATTAGATAGATGCACATTAATGAGTCTAGAAATGCTTCCTTGAGTACATTTTGCAATTAATTGTAGACATAGCTTCAGATGTAAAGTTTAAGCCACTAGTTAGTCCGCAGAGACATTTTACCATGAAGCGATATCTACCTCCTCAACCCCACAAACACACTTCTCCCATAGGATAAGGTAGTAGCTATTTCGAAGATTGAAAACTTTCAGGGTGGAACTTGCAGTCTTATTGGAATCTAGGAGGAGTTGTTTAATATCTTTGCAGAAACTGGGACATCACTGTCCTCTTTAGCAATGTCTGAAAAGAAAGTAACAAGCGGAAATGTTTGACAGCACCCTGTCTGATTGAAGGGAGCATAACCAGCTGATGGCTGCAAGTCCACTGTCCCCTCCAGCTTCATGATTCTATGAAGCCCTTAATCAAGAAATGTTTTCTATGGAAACTTGGGGGTGATAAAATTGAGTGTGTGTGTGTCTGTGTGTGCACCTTGTATGCACATTGCTTTCACACTTTTGCAAATGAGATATATGAGACTTCTGTAATGTAACCTAGTAAGAAGTGCTTTCACATTTGTCATCTAAGCACCAACCATCATGGCTTGGTTATGACAAAGTCATCAGAGCCCATTATGTCATCTTCCCTTTGGGATCTCTCTTCATGTAAACTGCTCTCAGTTTTTGTGTAGCCTCTTAATAAAAGCATAGACTATAGAGAAGGGATGAAGGAAATTGATAGCCAAAGAAAGGAAAGGAAAGGGGACTTGTCTAGTTTGGTCACTTCTTTACTACTTAGCGGGAGTAGGTGAAAATTGCTCAAGAGGCAGGTGAAATTAAAAATGCAGGCACTAGGGGTCAAAGATAACTGGACCATGACAAGAGGGAAGGGGAGAAAAGGAGAGAGATGGAGAAGGAGAAGAGAGGGTGAGATCTCAACAGGAATTGGACTGAGGATGAAGGTTTTCCTATGCAAATGTGCACTGATCTTAGTAGTCAGTTCAGTGATACCATGGGCTTGTCTTCATGTAAGACTCACTGTGGAACCAAAAATATGAAAATAATCACACAGGATAGTCCATTTAAGAGGAGAGTGAGAATTTTAAGTCTTTGAAAAAAAAAGGAACTGAAAGCTTCTTAATCCCAACCGACAATTTTTAAAAGAGATGTCTTTTAAAAATGTAAGTTGGTCTTCACGACCCTTCAAAAACCCATTGTCTTCACTTTTGTAAGGGAATCAAAACTTTAAATGTTCATGCAGCAAAGGGCATTATCATTAAAGAGAAAGACAACCTGGAAAATGGGGAATATATATATCATATATCTGATAAAGTCCTAGTATCTAGAACATACAGAGAACTTTGCAACTTAGCAACAAAAGAAAATCCGATTGAGAAATGGGAAAGGATTTGAATGGTGAATTCTCCAAGGAAGATAAACAAATGGCTAACAAGCAAATAAAAATGTGTTTTCAATTGACTTTGTAATTGTTTTTGGCAGAATTTCTGTGATGGATATTTTAAAATCTTTACTAGATAATTCCAATATGTATATCATCTTTGCATTGACATCTGTTGATTCTCATTTCTTATTCAAATTGTGGCTTTCCTAGTTCTGGTTCTAGTTCCTAGTTCTGATGAGTGACTTTCTACTTTATCCTGGAAATAGGACCTTAGAGTCACAAGATTCCCCCTTCCTCCTAAAGGCAAGAAGACAGAAGTCTGGTGTGTATCTCTGGGTTGTTCTGCTGAAACTAAGACCCCTTACCTGGTGGTGGATAGTGACTATATGCTGACCACAAGCACGAAGACCCTGACTCTTTGGAAACAGAAGATTGAGATTCCAGAAACATCAACCTGTTACCCCACTACCAATCAATCAGAGGAAAATCACCCACCCTGCAACTCTCACCCCAAATTTTTGCCCTTAAAAACTTTTCCTGGTGAGCCATCAGGGAGCTCTGGTATTTTGAGTATGAGAAGCACATTCTCTTTGGTTGCTTGGCATCATGAAATAAAACTTTCTCTGCTCCAAACTTGGATGATTCCGGTTGTTTGGCCTCACAGTGCAATGGTCACAGGAACTTGAGTTTGACAATAAAAACCCTGCTCTGTGAGGCACTCACAGTGCTGGCACCTGTTTCCGTGGGCGCGTTGGTGATGCTCACAGCTCAGCCTCGCTAAGACTGTGCGGAAGGAGAGATGGGGCTTTCCCTTGCTGTTTGGCTGCAGTACCGTGAATATTGCTCAAAAGATTTTTTGTTCGTAGCTCACTCTTTTCTCAGTCCTTCAGCCAAGAGAATATCGTCTTTACTAGGATGGCTATTTATCTGTCTCCTTTGGCCATTCTGGATTTATAACACCCTGCCTGGGGTTTATGGGAGGCAATATGAAAACACAGGCAACTCGCCTCTCCGTTCTTCAAGTCCCAAGTTTCCTACCCATTCTGTATTCTTCTTTTCTGCTTTCAGAATCTTCTTGTTCCTGTTGGTTGTCTTATAAACAGAGTTTTTTTTCATGGCAAAAGAGAGGAACTGAGAGGAATGTGGCAATGCTTTCTTTGCAAGAAACCATCAACGTGCCTTTGAAATAAAATCATGCTCAAATTATCTGTCCAATGACTGACAGTTAAATGCACATTTAACAAGTAAAATCCAGTAACAAAAGTGGAATGAGTGATTTGATACAATGATATATGGAATAACACAAGTTACTGAAATGGCTCATTAAAAACATTATGAAATATATTTACTTTGAAGGTCGTGATGCGAACACTTCAAAACCTGACAAGCCCCACATCTGCACCTTCTGTTTTTTGTTCACTTACTGGAAACCCTGTCTTTGAGCCAGATCTTTAACTATATCTCCCTTTGAGGCTGAGTGGCTGTCAAACTGAGAAAATGCAAGGATGTCTGCTAAGGGGAAAAGGAAAACAAAAACAAAGCTCAAAAAAAACAACAGAGAGTCTAACCTTTGGATGTAGTGATGTATCTGGGTTGCAGTGCACTCTGCCCCCTGGGAGAATTCTGAGGACATAAGAAGGATGGAAAAGTTATCTGTTTGGAAACCTCCTAATTTGTTAAGGTAAACAGCTACTGAAAGGGAAGCCATCTAGCATGTTGAGCAATTGGAAGCACAAATATTCAGAGCTACCAGGTCACTGCCTTGGTTTATCGTCTGGATAAAGACGTTGCTGGTACTGTATTGATTTAAAGAAGAGGAGAACCTAATGCTCAGACGGTGAAAGGAAGATGCTACCATCTGTTCTTCTGGGATGGAAAAAGGAGGATTATGACAGTCACAGATACAGCACAATCTCAGCTCTTTTCCTAACCCTGGTAGGACCCTGTTTGTGCAGGGACTGCTCTCGGTCACAGCTGAGCTCTTATGGAAGCAGCAGCAGAAGAAACTGTGCTCAGACAGGGCATCTGTTGATGCCACCTTGCCACTAGGCTTTCCATAAATTCAGGGCTTGAAGTGTTGGCTACATATGCCAGGAGTATAATACAAGTACATACAGGTACATATCTGTGCATGTGTGAGTCTGTAACCCTACCTGAAACTACATTTCTGTGAATATGAGGGTGGGTCTACATACATATTTGTGTGAAATATATACTGATTTCCCTTATATCTAATGGAAACTTACTATATATTTACATATGCAAATAACTGTTGGTTAAAAAAAAGGAAAAATAAAAATATATTCCATGTAGTTACTGTTCTGCTCTAAAGACTCACAGACAGGGAGTTCCCATCATGGTGCAGCAGTTAACAAACCCAACTAGGAACTATGAGGTTGCACGTTCGATCCTTGGTCTTGCTCAATGGGTTAACAATCTGGCGTTGCTGTGAGCTGTGGTGTAGGTCGCAGTCGTGGCTTGGATCTGGCACTGCTGTGGTTGTGGGTAGGCTGGCAGCTGTAGCTCTGATTCGACCCCTAGACTGGGAACCTCCATATGCCGTGGGTGTTGCCCTAAAAAAAAGCAAAAAAAAAAAAAGAGAGAGAGACTGAGATTCAGCTTCCAGGAGGCCTCCAGAAAGGAATGACCTCTGCCAATACCTGGCTGTGGGCTTTGGGGGACTCTAAGCAAGCAACCAGCTGACCTGTCTGTACCCAAACTCCTGAGCAGGAGAACTGTGGAACAGTTTGTTACGGTAACAATAGACACCGATGCAGTGGCCTGGCAAACACTGTGTGGGCAGTTTCTTAAACATCTGGGCGCAAATAACTCCTTGCCACATCTGCTTTTCCTTGATCTCTAAACCATGTGTGAGGCGGCTCCATTCAAAATAAACTAAAACGAAGCAGCGAGTTCACATCTGCTGGTGTAGCCTTTGATAGAGAAATCACATATTTGTCTCTATTTACAGAATCTCAGTCCATACTACACATTTATCCGTCAGCAGCAGGACTTGTCTCTCCCTGTTCAGTCTTAGCCCTTTTGAGAGTGAAACTATCCACTCTCTGAGCTCTTCTATGGAGCTCTTAAGATGAACTTCATAGATGTCTCAGAAATTGTTTTCACCAGACCGTCTGAAGTGGTTAAAGATAATCCTTAAGGATCCCCAGCAGTCAGGTGGAGGGAAGTTTCTGACTCCTGGAAAGAAGCTGACAACCCCAGCTGCCCCTTTCTGGCCTCCCCAGTTTGCAGCCTCCTGAGTGTCTGATCTGTGTTCCAGGCCCCAACAATCAGTAGAAAGAGAGGCAAACCCCCTGCTGGCTGAAAGCGACAGCTGGGGCTAAGTGCCATTCTGCTCTCCCTACAAGAAGGACCCTGTGGCCACAGGGGAACTCGGTCGAGCCTCCAGCTGCAGCACCTGCCAGACCTGCCAGACTCAGAGGAGGACGCTTCCATTGGGCAGTTCTGTTCAATGCCCAAGCCTCGGGGTGTGGAGAGCTGGCTATTCAGGCCCATGGGCGGCAGGGGCGGAGGGGTGTTTGTCTTTGTGAGTGTCTCTGCACTGGAGGCCTCCTTGGTCTTGCCTAGACTTGTCCAAGTAACACCATAACAGAGGCTCCTCCGTTCACCTGTGTCAGAGCAGCATCGGCACCTGAAGTCTTTCCTGCCTTGCCCTGCTTCCTATCCCCTATCTTTTATAAATGGTACCCCCAGTAAACTTCTTCCACTTCTTCTTCTTCCCTTTTTTTTTTTTTTTTGGTCTTTTTTAGGGCTGAACCTGCGGCATATGGAGGCTTCAGGCCAGGGTTCAAATCGGAGCTGTAGCCGCTGGCCAATGTCACAGCCACAGCCAATGCTAGACCCGAGCCACATCTGCAACCTACACCACAGCTCATGGCAATGCCTGATCCTGAACCCACTGAGCAAGGCCAGGGATCGAACCTGTGTCCTCATGGATACTAGTGAGATTCATTTCCTCTGAGCCACGATGGGAATTCCAACTTATTCCATTTCTAATTTGGTGGTAGCTGCTTCCTGGAGGCCCCAGGTATTTCTGGGCCAATACCTACACTGCCTGCAGGACTCGGTGTTGTGGTGTTTGTGATGCAGCCTGGTCCTGCCTGCAGTAGAAACAGCTGTGTCCTAAGAACATTGCACAGTGGGCATGGCTTTGGCTGCTTTGCTACAGCATAGTCTCCTTCTTGTGACTTTCTGAGTTTGCTCGTATCCCTTAAATAATTTCCTTTTTCCTCTTCTATTTCAATCAGTGACTATTTCCATTACTTACAACCAAAGACACTAACAGGTAAACCACCTTCAAAATTGGACAAATTCTTTTTTTTTTTTTTTTTTTTGCCTTTTGTCATTTTAGGGCTGCACCCGTGGCATGTGGAGGTTCCCAGACTAGGGGTCTAATCGGAGCTATAGCCACTGGCCTTCGCCGCAGCCACAGTAACGCAGGATCCAAGCCGCGTCTGCAACCTACACCACAGCTCACGGCAATGCCGGGTCCTTAACCCACTAAGCAAGGCCAGGGATCCAACCCGCAACCTCATCGTTCCTAGTTGGATTCGTTAACCACTGTGCCACGACGGGAACTCCCAAACTTGGACAAATTCTTCTCAGGTTTTTTTCAATGATACTCTAATTGATAGGGGTGCATATGTACATGAAGTTGACAGGACAGTTTCTTCAAATATCACGTTAAAAAGCATACAAATTGTTTTATTTAAAGAATCCCTTAAGATGCTATCAGAGCTTTATTTTACACATAAGAGAGCCATAAGCAATAACTGTTATACTATATTGAGGGAATCCCTAAGGGGACAGAGTTGCCAGGGAGTAATTTAAAGGTCATGGTTCTTGAGCCAGTCTGTAAAGGTTATTAAACTTGCATCTGCAGAGAGGAGGGTGCTCTAAATCATCAATAAGGTTGAGTTCTGAATTAGGGACACTCTGCCAATTCTGCTTTTTGGCCTCTCCTTATTACCGTACCTTGCCTGATTCATACATTTTATTCCAAAGACACATTTGATGAGCCTTGCTTTGTCTCATAAATATTCCCTTAAAATAACTGTGATATGTAAAAATGTGATTTTATTACTACATGAAGGTTTGATAGTAAGTTGGGGCAGCGCTACGCCCTGGGTCTTGGGAAACACTATGTACTCGAAATCCTCAATCCGCAGAGAAGCATCTCTTATGAGAGTTGTGCCAACACCAGTATACTGATTCTAATGCTGCGAGAGCCTCACATCCCAGGTCCCTAGACTTTGTCAGGCGAAGCGTCTCTCCTTATTGTCCCAGTAACACTGTAAGTCAGCTCCCACATCAATGTTGAGGATGTGGAAGAGCTCGGAGGCTGCTTGACTTAACTAAGATCACAGAGCTTGGAAACGTAATAACTGGGACTCAAAACAGGTGTACTGATCCTAAATATTGTTTCTTTTTTGGGGGAAAAGTACTGATTTTTCTCACGGCACCTTCTTATGGTTTGAACTCATTTCTGGACTTGGAATAAGTTAAATTCAGTTACATTGTGAGTGAGTTTGTGGCGGGCAGATATGTTTTGATAAAGAAACTACATTCTACTTTTCCTGTAAATCTCTGTTCAAAAGCTAAATTTATATTTGCTTTTGAGATATGATTACAAAGAGGTGATTCATGAAGAAATAAGGAAAAAACACTTTCTTCCCTTCCTTCCTCCCTCTCTTTCCCTTGGTTTTTTTGTGCTAAACTGAAGAGGACACTTGACTAATATATATATATGTGTGTATATATGCATATACATATTAGTCAAGTGTGTGTGTGTGTTTATATAGACATGTATAAAGTGCATATGTATAACATGTATAAAGTGCATATGTATATGAAGTTGACAGGACAGTTTCTTCAAATAACACGTTAAAAAGCATACAAATTGTTTTATTTAAAGAATCCCTTAAGATGCTATGAGAGCTCTATTTTGGTGGTATTATTGTAATTCAGAGCTATTATTATGGAGAGAAACTTCTCTCAAAACCTGACATAGATCTTTGAGATTCTCGACGCCCTGAGTTTGTTGTCTCCGTGAACGCATGTGAACGCGTTCTCTCTGTGCACACCTGAAGCAGCCTGGGGTATCTGGCGCAGACATCTCTAGGCAGCTTTGTTTCACGCATGTGTTGTCTGTGCTTCTGTGCCTCTAAAGTAACAGGCGCAACGTCCCGCATGTTGTCGATCACATGCATCACTGGCAAACCTGGGAGAACGGGGCCGCAAGGGGCCTCGGGTGTGGTTCAGACTTGCCCCCATGCCCTTTCTAATGTGACATGTGAAGTGTGGGCTGTGTATGCCCTTTCTCTTTGTAAGTGCTTGCGGGGGACTGATGTGATCTTCCGCTTGGCTGGCTAGGAACCAGCAAAGCAGGACTCCCTGTCTCACCGTGTCAGCCTCTTCAGTTCAAAACTTCAAGCTGGCTGCTGACATACTTGTGCTTTTGTTTCAAGGCTTGCTCAAGGTAAAGACGATTTAGCAATCTTCAACCAAAAGAATAAATCTGTCATTTATTGGGGATTCAGACTTTTAAGGGAAAATTATTGTCTTTATTAAACACAAACTATTTATAAAAGTCTAAAATGAGTTGTAGCTGTGAAAACAAAAAAAACGTCTTCTCTATGATTTCTTCCAAATGACTTACCAGTAACAGAAAACCCAGATTTACTAAAATCTTTTCAAAGGTGAGTAGTGGTAATACCTGAAAGCTGCCACCAGAGGGAGCGAGTGAATTTCAGTGGACTCATTTCTCAAGGAGAAAAGGAAGGAAACTTTATATAAAAGCAGAGGTACTAAAAAAATGAAATTTTGCTAATGTCTGCCCCTTCCCTCTCCCTGCCTCTAGAAGCAGCAGAGTGTGTTACGGATGAAAGTTAAAGGAGTGATTTCTTAGACACTTACATATACAAATCAGTGCTTCCACTTGCTACACTCTACTCACAGCCCCTCCAGATATTGACCACAAGTAAAACAAAATACAAAATTCGTTGCAAAATACGTCTTGACATCCTGTTTCCAAATCAGATTAAAAATTCATGGTTAACTCTGTTGATGTTTTCACTCTGTTACTAAAAGAAAATTCTGTTTGTAGTCAACATGCCATTTTGTGTGAAGACAATTGGGAGGAGGGCCCTGAGAAGAAATGGCAAGCCTTTTGTTTTATGCCTGTCTGTCTAAGGGGTGCTACCTTTGTGTGTATGCAGGTGAGGGTCACTCAGGAATGTGTGTTTGTAGAGACGGGAGCGGGCAACCTGCTTACCTGTCTCTGGGGCCTCTGCTCCTGTGTACCTTTATACAGCAGGCATAGTCTTGGGAATGTGAGCTTATCTTAGGCTTCTCGGTAGAATTTAAGGCAATAATTATTTCAGAAGTTAACTGCAGGTAATGAAGATGTTCTCTTAAGGGATTATCATTGAACCCAGATTGCCTATTTCATTTATTTCATTTACTCTTCTATTTTTTTGTTTTCATCTTCTATTTCTTTGACATACTGATATAATTCCGTGGACTAGTGCTGCCTCAGGCTAGATGTGCTCTCTCTCCTTTCTGGATTTTAGAATTTCTGCTTCCTGCAGTTAATTTGGATGCTTACCAAGAGATGGTTTTGTTTCTTCAAAATGCCCTATGAGGTGGGTGAGCTTAGTATTTTAATTATTTGATTAAATCAAATGTCATCTAAAGAGACAAAATGTGAAGGAAAACCTAGAGATTTATTTCTTTATAAAAATTGTGTTGATGGTCTTGTAAAACCTGATTAGAGCAAATGCAAAAATCCCCATTTACGTATGAGTAAAAATTTAAAAGACAGAAGAAAACATGCAAAAATTCCTTCTGAATCTGAAATAAGACTGCTTTACAATCATCACATTAAAGAAAATGGAACTAAAAATCATAAATACGTTATAGGGCTATAATATACTCAAGACAGAACTAGATCAAACTTCAATAAGTGGACTCAAATTCGATAGAAGATTCTGGCTCTTAATTAATAGGCTGGCAGATGAAAATACATGTGTGTCTCATGTTCAAGTATGATGTTTAACATATATAAATATCACATTTTTTAATTCTTCAATTTAAACTGACTTTTTGATTAACTGATCAAATCAGATCCTTTTAGACAAGAAGTATTAAAACGGTAGACATGTTTACTGCCTTTAAATTCCCTAAGAAGTTAAAGCCAATAGTCAAGGTAGAGAGAGATGAAGTCAGTGTAAAATGGAACATGTATTGGGTAAGGACAGCTGTGTACATAGGTGCTGACTCAGGTTTAAAAAAACCTACCAGCAGTTCAGTTGGAAAAGACACTCATCAAATTGGTTTAAGATAAATGTGGGGAACTATCTATCAGGCAAGAAACTGAAATTTTTCCAGGACCCCAGTGTGAGAAACACTGACCATCACGTTACTCGAAAGATAAATTACTGAACAATTGATTCTGTTGACGAGAATTTTCTCAAATAAGACAAAATAGCAAAATAAACTTTAAGCTTATTCTTATAGGAGCCAATGTAAAGCCCTCTGCAGACAACTGTTCAGTGGATGTGTTATACCATTTATGCCCACCTGCATTTCTCTGGCCAATTCAACCCCAGGCCGCCCACCACTTCTGTCATTTTTTAACTTGGCTCAGCTCCCTTTTGTAATTTCTAGAAACACGTGTTCTCTTAAGCAGTGCCACCTTTCAGAGTGGTTCCTGACATCGTTACTTCTAAAAGACCTAGGTTTATCTTCAGTTTCTCTACACTAGGAAGCCAACAGCAGACAGACCTATGTTCAGTAACTAGTGTTTTGTTATTTCACATTTTACAAATAATTATCATTATTCAGAAATGATCTAGATAGTCAATGAATTTCCATCATTTAATTTAACTTAGCAAAACTCTAAGAGTGTAGGTTACCAAAGAGATCTGAGAAGCTTTTTTTTTTATAAGATTTAAGTAGGCATATCATTAAACAATTATTGTTTAAAATTTCACCAAAAAACTCTTATTCATTTACATCTATTTAATTCATTTGTTCTTAACAATCATACTTGGCTTACTCCTGAAGATTTTAGGAGACATTAAAGCAATTAGTCATCTTATGTGTGTGTGTATCTATATATACATGTAGATACACTTGCACATATATATATACACACATATATGTATATGCTGACAGATTTTCTACTAGAGAAACATTCTTATTCAACTCTGAGTAAACCTACTTAGGATAAAAGTATTATACTTAATGTTGATAATTCTAAAGACATGTCTGTATTAATTAAGCCAACAAACTTAAACGACCTTTATTTACTAAAGCTTAATTCTGGATTATGTGAACTTGAAAAGCATTTGGGTTCATTCATATTATATTTTTAATTCATATAATTAATTATTTTTAAGCCAATTTAATAGAGCTGTTTTTTTTTTTTTGGTTACATCTGTAGTGTATGGAATTTCTTGGGTCAGGGATCGAATCAGAGCCACAGCTGTAACCTACACCACAGCTGTGGCAATGCCAGATCGTTTATCCACTGAGCCACAGTGGGAACTCTTAATAGAGCTCTTTTGGAAATTAATTTTGACAATACCATCTGAAGGTGTTAAAAATATCATATCTATTATGTACATATATAGACATACACACAGACACAGAGATCTTTGCTTTCATTTCAGAACTTTATCCATGAGTCTTGTACATTCATTTTTTTTTCTTTGTCTTTTTGTCTTTTTAGGGCTGTACCCACGGCATATGGAGGTTCCCAGGCTAGGGGTCTAATCAAAGCTGTAGCTGCAGGCCTACGCCACAGCCACAGCAACATCAGATTTGAGCCGTGTCTGTGACCTACACCACAGCTCATGTCAATGCCAGATCCTTGACCCGATGAGAGAGGCCAGGGATAGAACCTGCAGCCCCATGGTTCCTAGTTGGATTAGTTTCCTCTGCCCCACGATGGGAACTCCCATTCATTTTTTTCTTTTTAATTTTTGGCAAACTTTCCCTTAATAAAAATGTACTACTTAATAAATAACAGTTGGAATAAATTAGCTTAATTTAAGTTTAGCTCAGATGGCTAAAGTCTTGCTCTTTGCAGCGAATTTTAAGATTTTTATTTGACCTTGACAGTCTTAAGGAGGCTGTGGTCTAGAGTTTGGTCAAGAGAGCCCTTTTGCAACTCGAATTTTATTTTTATTTTTATTTTTATTTTTATTTATTTATTTTTTTTGTCTTTTGTTGTTTTAGGGCCACACCCGCAGCATGTGGAGGCTCTCAGGCTAGTGATCTAATCAGAGCTGTAGCCACCGGCCTATGCCACAGCCACAGCAACGCGGGATCCGAGCCACGTCTGCAACCTACACCACAGCTCACGGCAACACCAGTTCCAAGCCGCATCTGTGAACTACACCACAACTCAAAGCAACACTGGATCCTTAACCCATTGAACAAGGCCAGGGATCCAACCTGCAACCTCATGGTTTCTACTTGGATTCATTAACCACTGAGCCACGACGGGAACTCTGCAACTTGAATTTTAAAAAAAGGTCTCTTTCCCTCTTCTTTTCTTCACTCTCAGGCATTTGTGGGCTGTATTTATACTTTAAAGAGATGGTAAGATTTATAACTTCAAGAAACAGAGAAAGAATGCATGTTTGTTTTTTTTTTCCCCAAGAGTTTCAGGGTAATTGCTATTTTAAAAATGTCTTCCTTTTCTAAAGTACAGGACAGTTTTGTTCCAATTGTCTTTTACAGTCTCTGCAAGCATTTTGGGAGGTAGAGGCAAGGTTTTGAAACTGGTAAAGACAGGTCAGCCCTGACTTGCACTTAGAGCTGTATTTCTGGTTTTGTAAAGATTTTCAAGACAAAGACAGTTATTTCTATTAGCCCTCAAGCATTGGCCTCCAGCTGATCTATTTCCTGATTATTTATAGGAGGACAATTTTTAAGAAAGGGGATTTATGCTGGATTTTTGTTTTAAGTCTAATTTTTCCTCTTTCACCCTGTTAGGGAGTCCCTGGGGCTAGCTGCCACATTTTGTTTCCTGCTTTTAACTTTGTATTCTATAGGAACCAGTAAGACAGCTGTTGATGATGAGAGCTCTCTTAAAAATTTTCCTTTCAAATGTAGCCAATTCAAAGCACCATCATGAATTTGTTTGTTGTTTGTTTTTATTCAGGCTTCTCCTGAAAGTGTTTTCAGGTATGAATAACTGCAGGTTGCTTCTGTAAAAGCAGTAGGCTAAGAGAAATAAAGAAAGTAAGCTCCCAATTATGGAGCTGTTTTTTTGTTTGTTTGTTTGTTTGTTTGTTTTTGGTCAGTGCTGTAGCTTGTAAAGCTGTTTTAATGCAATTCCTTTTTTTTTCTTCTTACCTTTTTTTTTTTTTTTAAGGGTCACACCCAAGGCAAAAGAGGTTCCCAGGCTAGGGGTTGAATTGGAGCTGTAGCTGCTGGCCTACACCACAGCCACAGCAAGGCGGAGTTCGAACCGCATCTGCGACCTAACCACAGCTCATGGCAATGCTGGATCCTTAAGACACTGGGTGGGGGAATCAAACGCACATCTTCATGGATGCTAGCCGGGTTCTTAAGCCGCTCAGACACAATGGGAACTTTGTACACGTCTTTAAACTGAGCATCGTGTTAGGTAGGGACCTGAGAAAGAGGAGGAAGACCCATCTACACTGGAGACACTAAGATCTAAGGTTTATTCCTTTAATTTTTCCCCTTCTAGTTTTTTATCCTTTCTTTCTTCTTTCTTTCCTTCCTTCCTTCCTTCCTTCCTTCCTTCCTTTCTCCACAGCGTGTGCTAGTTTCCCAGGCCAGGGATCAAACCCATGCAGCTGGGACCTTGCCACAACCACAGCAACACCGGATCCTTCACCAACCGTGCCACAAAGAAACTTCCTCCTTATAGCTTTTTGACTTCCTGACTTTTTGGTATTTAATTCACGGCATCATGATTGTTTAGTATTTCCAATCCATTTTGTGCTTTCAGACTCTGCTAAGCCCTGGATTCATTCTTCAGCAAAGCCGAGCAGCCTGTCCTTGCTAATCGTATGTTCTTACATATAATATCAGTAAATGCAATTGACGATTAAGTCACAGGGTTATCTATAGGCTGGTAAAGGCTTTAAAGAATAAAATGTAGAGTAGAGGAAAGATGATTGGGAGAAAGGTTTACAATTTTAAATAAAGTAGAGAGAGTAGATGATATGAGGAGGTGCCCTTTAAGTAGACTCTGGAAGGAAGAGTGGAAATGAACCAGACTGATGCCTAAGAAGAGAGCAGTTCACTCATGGGGAACAGAGGAATCTCAAGACCTACGTGGGTGCTTCTATATTTGTTTTTTAAGGAACCTCCCTACTGTCCTCCACAGTGGGAATAACATAAGCACAGTACTGTATAAAATATATGATTAACAAGAACCTACTGTATAGAACCTAAAGTCTACTCAATGGTTTGTAATAACTTACGTGGGAAAAAAGAATGGATATATTCATGACTGATTCATGTTGCTGTCTGTATAGAACCTAAAGTCTATTAAATGGTTTGTAATAATTTATGTGGGAAAAAAGAATGGATATATTTATATATATATGACTGATTCATGTTGCTGTACACCTGAAACTAATAAAACATGGTAAGTCAACTATGCTCCAAAAAAATTAAATTAAAAAAAAGTAGGAATTTCTGTGTGGCTCAGCAGGTTAAGAGCTCATGTAGTCTCCAAGAGGATGAGGGCTCGATCCCTGGCCTCACTTAGTGGGTTAAGGATCCGGTGTTGCCACAGGCTGTGGTGTAGGTTGCAGATGTGTCTCGGATCCAGTGTTGCTGTGGCTGTTGCTTAGACTGGCAGCTTCAGCTCTGATTCAACTCTGAGCCCAGAAACTTCCATATGCTACAGGTGTGGCCATAAAAAGATGAAAAGAAGAAAGAAAGAAGAAAGAAAGAAAGAAAGAAAGAAAGAAAGAAAGAAAGAAAGAAAGAAAGAAAGAAAGAAAGAGAAAGAAAGGAAGGAAGGAAGAAACTGATGAATATTTATATGTATGTGACCATGAAGCAAGTCTCAAAATGTTCAGAGAAATGGTAGATGCTAACAGTGCTCTCTGGGCACAATAAAATTTGGCTATAAATCAAAGCAAAAAGATAAATTTTAAAATATTATTATAAATTTTAAAACCCATGAAAATCTTCCCAAAGATATAAAATCTAAATATGATCAAATCTCTATATCCATTTACCAGTGTCCTGGAAATATTAACAAACAAAGAGAAAAGACCGACTATGGGGATTTGCCTGTAGTGTTCCAGGCTTCCAGGCAGAGCACGGCGACTAATGTAGGTGCAAGGAGTCAAGAGCAAAGGAGCATCAAAGGGCAGAGCCAGGTCTTCACAGTTGCAACCACCCAGTGAGAAGAACTTGACTTTTAAGTACGGTGAAAAGCAGCAAGGTGACAGACCTGGTATCTGAAAAGATTGTTTTGATGCTCCTTTAGGAACAGACAGTAGAAAAATAAGGTAGAAGCAGAGAGATCTGTTCTAAGACTCTGTATTAGTCTAGGTGAGAGATAGCAGTGACTAGGAACAGCATGGTACTTGAGGGAGCCCGCCTCACTAGGCTATGGATACATTTCAAGGACAGAGCCCACGGACTTCTTATTGTTAGGGGGGCAGAGTGATACAGGTCCAAAGATTTCCCACTTATTCCTTGGATGCAGGATATAAAACAGTAAAGGAGGAAGGATTTGGCTTTGAGGGGATGGAAGGAAGACTTTGCATCATCAGAGATGGGAAAGCAGACATAGAGAGATACGATGAGAAATACCAGGGTCTCAGGATGTGTTGGGGCTGTCTGTGAGACACCCACGCTGATGTGCCATGTTGGCAGTTGGATATATGGGGATTTCAGGAAAGAGTTCAAAGCTTACAATTCACGTAAGGCAATTCAGTATGTAAATGGTACGAGGTGGTGAGACAGGATTAGATTACAAGGGGCAGGGGTAGAGAAAAGAACGCAAAAGTGAACCCTTGAGATTCAAATTTAAAAACTTAGGGAAAAGGTGTTCCTAAGAAGGAAAACCAATGAAGCAGCAGGAAAACCAGGAGACTATAGTATCCTCGAACCAAATGGAAAAGTATGTGAAGAAGATAGGAGAAACGATCTGTGTCAAATACGCTAATACATCAGGTTAGATGAGGACAAACTCGAGGTGGAGTTAACAATGGTGTGTCCTTGGAACCGTGACAAGGGCCAGTGCCCTGAGCATATCTTCATGTATCCTGCTGTGAAATCCCAAATCTGCACTGGGTCTTCCCCTCTGGAAAGGGTTCATTTATTTCCTAACGGTGCTATTCATAGGTCCCTGGTCATCTTCTCAGCTGAGAGCTGCACATCTCTGTCCCTTTGAATTGGCTCCTATTACTGATTCTAGATTTGTTTGTCCATTGTCATCCTGGGTTTCTTCAAGTTCTTTGTTTGATTCTAATGAGGAGACCTGAAACACTTTTTTTTATATTACGTATGTTCTTCTAAGTGCTAGAGAAAGAGAGGAAGGAAAGATGAGGGATCAGAAACAGATTAAGTGCCCTCAACTACATGGTGATATTTTAAGTATAACATGCATTGACATTGTAAAATAAACCTGTTTCAACGAGGTATTTTTAGAAAACTTATTTAGTACTTCTCCACTTTGAAATGTGCTACGCAGAGTGGCGCATAATTTGGGGGGGCCCAGAGAATCCTGACTCTTGATACCATTGCTGAAGCACAATGACTGACATAGAGAGGGGCTTTGTGGATGCCATCAGTAGAACTTTTTTGTTGAAAGCAATAATAAAAATGCCACTACTGTTCTTTTATTATAGCATGATATAAATCACTGACAAAAATAAATATATTCCAGTAAGTTTTAGCTCAAACCTTAGGAGGTGTGGTTAAGCAATTTAGGTATAGACACTAATTCCCATATCATAATTTCACTTGATGAAGAAATAATTCTACAGATACTTTCTACTTATGTGTATGTCTATAGTATCAATCTCTTATTATCTAAACATAAGTTAGTATTTAAACAAAATATACTTTAACATTTTTATTCTTATGAATGTTTCCTGGATGTAGGTAAAAGTTGTCCAAAATTTTTAGGAAGAAACAATAAGGAAAAGTCTCCATGGCCAGATATATCCAAAATGATAGGGTATAGAAGTAACATCCCATAATTTCTGCTTCCCATTGAACCTTGTTTCAAAAATATGCCCAACTGCTTTTTGTGAATCCTAGAGCATGGGAAATCTCTCTTCCTTATTTTGGAATTTGCTTTGCATGCCTTCAGCGTGACATAAGTGTTCTTTTTGTCTTTTTAAGGGCCATGTCCATGGCATATGGAAGTTCCTAGGTTAGGGGTACAATCAGAGCTGTAGCCACGGGCTGATGCCACAGCTACAGCAATGTCAGATCTGAGCTGTGTCTATGAACTGGACCACAGCTCATGGCAATGCCGATTCCTTAACCCACTGAGCAAGGCCAGGGATCAAACCTGCATCCTCATGGATACTAATCAGATTCGTTTCCACTGAGCCATGATGGGAACTCCCTTGACATAAATATTTTGGACTTGCAATCATCAATCCTAAATTACCTTGGGATGCATTGGACTAAATGTGCAAAAATGTGTGTGTAGCTATCAGAGCCAGTACGGCTCTGACATTCAATATTTTGTCATTGATAGCTTGCTGTAGGAGCACAGTAGAGTAGTAAGCAAAAGATGTTTGCCTGAGATTGATGTTTGTGTGTCCATTTCATCATCATCTCTTAAGCACATCCTGAAGAATTCTGATACCCAATTATTCCAGGAACTGAGTCCCAGAAGTGGAAAACTTTAATTGTTTCTCCAAAGTGAGAAGCCACTTGAACAGCAGAATCAATTCCAAAGTAATTACTCTTCCTCAGGGTCTCCCTTTAAAGTTTATCTGGTGTTTAAAAAAAAGTGCAGTCCTTGAACTTTAGGTGGGACGTGTGAATTGAAGTTCAGAATCAGAAGAATGTTGTTTTCTCTAAGTAATGGCAGGTTATCTCCCAGAGGAAGCTGAACTACAACTAGAAAAGCAAAATGGCTTACAAACAGTTTTTACAGTTAATGTGAGTGTACTAGCCTGTAAGTTGCATATTGTGTCTGACTGCTCGGTGAGGAAGATAAGTGGAGAGAAAGGGGGAAGCTTACCTTTGTACTTAATTCTGGGAGAAACAGCCTTTTGTTTTCTAGACTGAGAGTTCCTGAGGATAGTAAAATAAATAAATATTATGCATGATTATGTGATTAAATGGCTTTGTGTTCACCAAAACCCATCCTCATTTTCCAGAAACTTCTATTCCAGCTAATACCAAGCATGGGCCAGAATGTCATGACAGCTGTGAGAATGAGCACAAGCAAGAAATAACAGCTTTGGGAAACACCCACGTTGTAGTCAGAATAAAGCTCCTGGTCCCCAGCATAGAATATATTTCACAAATGTGGTGAAGAGAAGCATTCAGAGAGAGAGAACTAAAGGTTTTTATGTTTGAGAATTCCTGAGGAAGGAGTTTTCTTCTCTACCCACTGTCTGACTGAACTCCTCAGAGAGATTGGTGATAACACTTCTCTACGTGCTTGGGGAACCCAGGAGCAAGGCTTACTTCTGTTCTCCCTAGAGAATATCTGGGGAGAAGGTGGAGATCCAAGTTTCAGAAGGGCCCAGGATTTATCTAAAAAGCTAGATTTGAACAAGCTTCACAGACATTCTCTTGCCTTCATGTAGTATTAGAACCTCAGGAGGCTGCCCGTGACCTGGATAAATGTATAGAAGTTGGGGAAAGAGAGACAAGAGACCTGCAGGGAGATTCTCGTGATGGCTTAGCTTCACCTGAGAGGAGCACTGGATGGGACTGAATACTGGGAGGTCTCCACTGAAGTCATGATACAGAGGTCGATAGTGAGACGCAGACTGTTTCCTCTGAGATAGTCACAGCCACTGCTCTTAGACAAAACTAAACCTCTGAAAACCCTCTTTAGGAAAAATGAGTTTAAAAGATGCTAAATCATCTGTGTGTGGTGTGCCACATTTCCCTCCCTTTTCCTCTCATCCCTAAAGCTGGGAATATACCTGTAACGGCTGAAAGTCCAGCAGCCATCTTGTGACATGAGTTGATCTGGAGGAACGAAACAAATGCTGGGACGGTTGAATAAAACAGCCACAGCCTGGTACTGAATGCGATGTGGGAGACTTCATGTTAACCATAGATCGCTGACCTCTAGATTTATCTTAACATGTGAGGTAAACATTTCTCTTGTATTTAGCTACTTTATTGTATTTTATTTTTCTGTTAAATGCAGCAGAACCTAAACTAATTGGTTCTGGCCATCTCCCCAGTTCTACATACTGGGTTTGAAAGGCACATCATACACCTGCTCTCAAATGTCTCTTCATAAATCCAGTCCATTCAGCCCTTTTGTGTCTCCCTTATTTCCTGCAGGTCCCTCAGGTTGCTTTCCCGAATTTGCAAGATTGTTCCCAGAGACACTGAGCTCCAAAAAAACAAGCAACAATAAGGGCATAGTGAGAGCTCAGTTCATACACTGTCTAGGGACAAAGTCTCTGTGGACCAGCTCTGCGGGAAGAGAGGGGAAGAGAAAGAGAAAGAGACTGAGAGAGAAAGAGAAGAGATAGAGTGGGACGGAGAGAAACAGAGAAGAGAGAAAGGAGGAAGGGGAAAGGATGGAACAGAAAAAAAATAATCCAACAATTTATTTTACTATCTAACTGAACACTTATTGTGTGTGTGTGTGCTAAAATTCCACCTCTAGGGAGTTCTTACTGTGGTGCAGTGGGTTAGGGATCTGATGCTGATGTAGGAAATCCATTGTTAAGATAAAGAAAATGCTAGCAACTAAGAAATTTAAAATGAATAACAAGGAAACTAACAAAATACATAACAATGAGGTTCTTAGCTTTTGGCTTTTGGTTTTGTTTTTTCATTTGGTTCGTTTCATGGAAATTTGTATTCTAGAAGCTGTCACATTTTCACCAAGTTAGTTAAAGCTTAGTACAGGTCACTCTGCCACAATACAACTCTGAGTGTAGAGAAAATTATGACTACACTTCCTTTCCCCAAAAGGCAATGGCGGAATTTCAGAGAGAAACAGATTTTTCTAACTACCATAATGGGATTCTTTGTGTTCAATCTGGGGACCTATTTATTTTTATTCTGTGATATTATGAAGATTATTGATGATGCGGATCCAGCCAGTGGATAAGGCAAAAAAAAAAAAGTTCTCTTGATTATGTTAGGGGAGAAATGGAAGTCCAACTTTAGAGTAAAGGCAGCTGGAGCTTGTGCGGTTGCCCTGCCAACAAGTGGGAAAGCTTCTGTGTTGGAGGATGGAGAAGAGGCTGATTTTCACACTTCTGAGGTGTTAAAGCAAAAGTGGGCTTTTTACCATTTTGAAAATGTATCTCTTTAAAATGCCGCAAGATTTAGAGAGAAAATGGAAACCACTGAAATGTCCATCAACTGGTGAATGGATAAACAAAATGTGGTATATCCATACAAAGATACATTATCCTCAGTAAAAGGGATGAAGTTCTGAATCACACCACCACGTGAATGAACTGTGCAAATGTTCTGCCAATGATGGAAAAAGACACAAGAGACTGTATATTATGTATGGTTCCCCTTATCTGGTGTCCAGGATAGGCTAGGCTAGGGATGAAAAGTAGATTCGGGGGTGTGTAGGGCTGAGAGTGAGGGTGAAATGAGGATGAATGCCTATGAATCACGGAGTTTTTTTCTCAAGTGATGGAAATATAAATAATGTCCACTGTGACGGTTGCACTGTTCTGTGGATATACTAAAAAATGTGGAGTTGCACAAGATTAAATGGGTGCATTTTATGGTATATAAATTATTTCTCAATAAAGATATTAAAAATAGAGAAAGTAGACAGGAAATATCTTTAAATAATGCAAGACAACTTCTTGAAATAAATGTCATTTTTTTCCCATATCAGGAATAAATTGCCTCTTACCTGTTGTTTGAACTTGTATTATGTGACTCTAAAGCTATTATATAGTTGACATTTAACCATCTAAATTACGCAACCTGGATAAATCTGTGGTTACGTTATGACACAGCAAATGTTTTCCTGTGGAACAAGTCTTTTTTTAAAATAACACATTTATGCTTAATTTAATAGAAGAGTCTTTAAAGCCCAAGTTAACCTAAATGTGCACAACGAGGCACAAATGGAAATATATTTATGTAAATTTCAGATGAATTATTCAGTGTTCAGACACCAATCTGATTTTGCTTTAAATTACATTGATAGAGGCTCCCCAATCTTGACACAAATTAAATGTTTGCAGAATTTGGCCCTCTCTTCTTCCCTGCCCTGAATGGGGATTAGGGAATGACCTTCACTATACATAGTTGGGTCTTCTAGTTTTTCCAAAGAATGGCAGGTAATAAACTCTGCTCAAGGCTATTACTTTGAAGGACATCAACTGAATGTCATTATGTACAGCTATAAGTCACTCTTGTAGGTATCGTGAGGAAGAAAAAGAAGACCCAAACCACTGCCTTCAAAGATCTTAACTTCTAGTTGGAGAGAAGTTATTGACCAATAAGAAGTTAACCAAATGACTGTTAGGGGGTGACCCCTTAGACGGCATCCATGTAGGTGTTCAAGGTGACTTGGTGTTTGTTACAGGTCTGAGAATATACACAAGGAGTTAAGCTCAAGTAACATTATAAATACGATCCTGTTGTCAGTTTGGCACAGATATTGACATGTGCAATTCATTATTTCTGGTCTTCTCCTGTTATATCTGTATTTTAAAATCTCTGTAGTTCCTATCTAAGCCTGAAGCAACTAAAAAATAATTTTAGGGTGTAATTTCCACTGTCCTTCAACTCTCCAATTTTGGATTGACTTAATGTCATTGAACTCCTTGTCAATTTGGTCTCAGAAAGAGTAATCCATAGGGGCCAGCAGTGTATGGTGATGGGCTGTCCATTGCAGCTTCCAGCCCAAATCCTGATTAGTATACTAATATCTCATCCCAGGTAATCCCAGTTTCCCCTTTTTTCTTTCTTTCTGGTCACTGATACAGATGCTCTAGTTATTTGTTTGGTGACGTTGCCTCTGTTCACTTGTCCTATTTTTAGATATCATATCGGGTGAGGGGAGTGTCCTCATTTTTTCAAACTATTATTCTTTGGATAATTACAATTCTTCCCATCAGACCTTGGGGATGTGGTCATATATCCACCCCTTTTACCCTTCTCTCCCTGTCATGTCCCTCTATAGTCTGGTATGTCCATTTTGGTTTCAAAGATTGCAGAAAATAATCTTGCACAAATCAAAAAACCTCCCTGATGTTTATGGCAACTTTTAAAATACACACCGAGTGAATCAGGTGAATTCTGAGCCTACACACCGTGTTGGAAATTCTGTGATGTCAAGGGAACACTGTAAGAAACAAAGAAATAAATTGCAAAAGTAACTGTGGCACCCCAAAAAAAGCATGTACCAGGATCCTGGGTGAAATCTGGTTGATGTGGGCTGATGAGGCCCCCACAGCCTAACAAAAGGAGTTAGGCTCCATCTAACTATCCACCTGAACTAGGGATTCAATTTTTAACTTGCCTTCAGAGGTTTCAGAATAAGCTCTGAAGCTCTAGGTCTCCCCTGGAACCAACACGCATCTCGGGTGTACTCTACCTCTGAGATTTTGCTGTCTGGACTGACTGATAGTGAGCAAAAGTGGGAGAAAATTTCCTTGGTCCGAGTGGTCACTTTTTGCCAGTTTTCTGCTATGCACCAGCCTTCATAATCGTGTCCCTTTCAGAGACCAATAGGGATCCATTTTCCTGAAAATTAAACCACGTCTGTCTAAAATTCCTTAAAAGGGTGGGAGGTAGGACTGGGGAGGGACATTTGGAAGTGATAGCTAGATTTCTAGAAAGGAGATGGAATTAAAAATGTACCGAAAGTGGCTATCTCGGTATTTCAAGGGCAGAACATACACAAAGAGCTAACCTCTCTGAGCTAGCCATCTCTCGGGCACAAGGCCAGTGTCAGGTTGGAAACGGTGGTTGTTCCTCACCAGCCTCTAAGAATGTGAAACAAGTTCCTCTACAGGGAAGCTCAAGCCTTTGTATATAGCCTGAGAAACCCACGAACACCTCAGAAGTCAGGAAGCCTAGCATTCACCCCTGGAGGTCCCTGCTGATAAGTAACTAAGGGAGCAAGCAGAACAGAGCAGTGCCAGCTGAGAAACAGAGCTGCTGTGCAAAATCGTCCACAGCAGCAGCGCGGTGCATCTCCAGGGCCAAGGAAATGTCCGCCCATTCATATCACCGTGGAGGTGTGACACAGGGCCTACTGTTACAGGAATGATAGCTGTGACTCTGGAAGGCCTTGTCTATAGACCTTCCTAAACACATTTTGGGTTTGATTGCTTTTAACATACGTTCAGTTTCTGGAATGCTTTTTGGAATTCTCTGCATTTGCAAAATCCTTGAAGGACCAACTTAATACATATTTATGGAATCTGTTCTAAATGCAAGACATTCATAGAATGTTGTGTTGTGGGTATATTCATACCAGTGTCAAAAGTCTGCTTACATTAAATTGGATGTACAGAGGAAATGCAGTATAACTTTTTTATATTCTACATTTGATTCAGCTTACCCTGTAAGCCTCACCCCAGCGATACAACAGAAATTAAAACTGTCTCTCAGTCTCTCCTGGTTTTAACAGTTTCCTTCCAGAAATAACCTTCAATTATCTAAACTCAATTCCTTTTTAAGGATGATATAAATCAAATAACTTGGCTTCCCATTAAATGCTTGGTCTTTCAGAGTTCTGCCTTCTCCATCTTCTCCACAGACTGAGGTCTAGGTGAGGAGTGAGCGTTAGTGTGTGTTCATGGCACTTGAAGTGGGATGGGAGGGGACTCCTGGGTAGTAGCTGGTCCCGGGGTGGGTGCCTTCAGCATGATACTCCAAACAGTTCTTCTGATAACTTCCCTGAATTTTATCATCTCGATGTAGACCTGACTTGGTTAGGACCCAGGGGTCCTTCCTTTGTGTGATCTCCGCATACCTTACCTCCTGCTGGTGAAGGCATGTGGTTACAACTCTCATTTGATCTCTCTCCACAGTTGGCCCAGAAGACTCTCCTTTCTTAATTATATTTGTCCTTCTACCATTACTTAGCAAATCAGTCCAGAGTCTTGTAGGAGCCTCAGGATGCTTCCTGCCCCATGGGGGATTGACGGGTTCTGGGAGTGCTTTTCTCCTCTCCACCCAGGCTGTGCTCTCACATGAAGAGAGAGGCTGCTCCATCTACACTGGTGAACAGTCTACCAGGGATGGTATTTCCTGCAAGATTCTTTATGAACAGTGGGTCAATGGACTCCCTCTGTTTTCAGATTTCCATTCAAACTGCTTACCTGTGGTGGTAGTTTAGAATGTATTTGAAGGAGTTCCCATCGTGGCTCAGTGGTTAATGAATCCAAGTAGGAACCATGAGGTTGCAGGTTGGATCCCTGGCCTTGCTCAGTGGGTTAAGGATCCAGCGTTGCCGTGAGCTGTGGTGTAGGTCACAGACGCGGCTCAGATCCTGCTTTGCTGTGGCTGTGGTGAAGGCCAGCAGTTACAGCTCCTGTTAGACCCCTATCCTGGGAACCTCCATATGCCATGGGTAGGGCCCTAGATAAGGCCAAAAAAAAAAAGAATGTATTTGAATATTCTTAGTTTTTTTGTTTTGTTTCTTTTTTGGTCACCTATCGACATATGGAGTTCCCAGGCCAGCGGATCAGATCTGAGTCACACCTGCAACCTATGCCACAGCTGTGGCAACACGGGATTCTTAACTCACTGTGCCAGGCCTGGGACTGAATCTACATCCCAGCTCTCCAGAGATGCTGCCAATCCCATTGCTCCACAGCAGGAACACCAAAGAAATTTTTCTTGACCTTCTCCATCTTTTTTAAATCACCCCCCACTCCCCTGGCATCACCTATGGCGTGCAGAAGTTCCTGGGCCAGGGATTGAACCTGCGCCATAGCAGTGACCCAAGCCACGGCAGTGACACTACCTTTAACCTGCTGTGCCACAAGAAAACGCCTCTATCTATAGATACTTTGACACTTGTTATGGTGCTTACCCTCCCATTGCCTATGGGTCATCCTTAGAGACTTTTATCTAAAGAGTGGATATGTTACTTCTCAGGCTAGCCAGCCCAAGAGAAAATTTTTACTGCTTGGTCTCTTGATCTCTCTCTCTATTGATTCCTACTGATTTTAATCTCCCTCTCCCTCTCCCTCTCTCTCTCTCTCCCACGTGTCACCCTGTAAGAAGTCCAGCTACCTAGAGTCTATCATCTTGACAGTCACGTGAAAGGACCACACAGAGTCAGATGGAAATCCCTGAGGATGCTCTGCTATTTCCCCCAGATGCTGAAGTCTTCCCAGCCTGGGCATCACCCCATGACACAGCCACCCTTTCAGATTCCAGCCCCCACTTAGTGTTGACTTAGTGATGCCCTGTGGAGCACAGCTTACCTAGGCTGTGGATACAAGTTCTTTTAAAGCATTAGATTTCAAGGCGGTGCATTATAAACCTGCGATAACTGGAACACAGTCTCCTCTTCCCTGTGGGACTTGAACTTTAGAGAGAAGAACAAGATTTCTGTGCCCCAGCCCTGGCTTTCTCTCTATCAGACTTTCCCAATTACCTAAAACTTGAAAGTGTAGGCTTTTCATCTCCTCCTCAAGTCTTAATAAGGTTTTTCCTTTTTAAAAAACTGTGATTAATTTAGCAAAGCCGGCCTCTCAATCCGTAAAATTGGAGCTAAAGAACTTCAGACAAAATATAGATTTATTTCAACAAAACTTGGCTTTCAAAATTATTGTCTAGTGTACGATTCACAGCAGTCTGTGATTCAAAATCTGGTCTGTAACTCTTCTATTCAGCTGTATTCTCTTTCCTTGGAATATTTTGGCTCTTCATTGAGCCAAGGAGAGAGAAGACAGCAAGGAAAGGGAACCTAAAGAGGAAATGATGATGTGTCATTTTGTGAAACCCAAAATAGTATCTACATTGGACAAAGAGGCAGAAAACATATCCCTTGTCCTTGAAGAGTTTTGAGTTATTTCTAGAAGCAAGAAACAGATTTAAAAAAAATAAAATACACACTCACTTACACACTGAAGATTCCTCATGTAGTCAGTTTCCAAGTGAGTGATGCAAGCAGTGCTTGCATATTTAGTGAGTGAGATCATTTGGGATTGGAGCCCTAAAAGATGGTTTCAGGAGAGCAGGACTTGAAATGGTCCCTATAGTCCAGATGGCTTCACAGGAGAATTCTATCAAACATTTAGAGAAGAGCTAACACCTATCCTTCTGAAACTATCCCCAAAAAAATTGCAGAGTAAGGAACACCCCCAACCTCATTCTAAGAGGCCACTATCACCCTGATACCAAAACCAGACAAAGATACCACAAAAAAGTAAAATTACAGGCCAATTTCCCTGATGAACATAATGCAAAAATACTTAACAAAATACTAGCAAACCAAATCCAAAGATACATTAAAAGGATTATATACCATGATCAAGTGGGATTTATCCCTGGGATGCAAGAATTCTTCAGTATATGCAAATCAATCAGTGTGATTCACCACATTAACAAACGGAAGAAGAAAAAAAAAATATGATCCACTCAACAGATGCAGAAAAAGCCTTTGAAAAAAATCCAACACCCATTTCTGATAAAACCCTTTCAGAAAGTGGGCATTGGCATAGAGGGAACCTACCTCAACATAATAAAGGCCATCTATGACAAACCCAGAGCTAACATCATTCTCAATGGTGAAAAGCTGAAAGAATTCCTGCTGAGATCAGGAAAAAGACAAAGATGTCTGCTCTCGCCACTACTATTCAACATGTTTTTGGAAGTCCTAGGCATGGTAATCAGAGAAGTAAAAGAAGTAAAAGTAATCCAAATTGGAAAGGAAGGAGTAAAACTATCATTATTTGCAGATGACATGATACAATACCTAGAGAATCCTAAAGACTGTCCCAGAAAATTGTTAAAGCTCAACAATGAATTTGGCAAAGTTGCAGGATACAAAATTAATACACAGAAATCAATTGCATTTCTATATACTAACAACAAAAGATTAGAAAGAGAAATTAGGGAAGCAGTCCCGTTTACCATCACATCAAAAAGAATCAAATACTGAGGAATAAACCTACCTAAAGAGACAAAAGAACTGTACTCTGAACATTATAAGAAGCTGATGAAAGAAATCAAAAATGACACAAACAGACGGAAGGACATACCAAGCTCTTGGACTGGAAGAGTCAATATTATCAAAATGACTATACTACCCAGGGCAATCTACAGATTCAATGCACTCCCTATCAAATTGCCAAAGACATTTTTCACAGAACTAGAACAAAATATTTTAAAGTTTGTTTGGAAACACAAAAAACCCAGAATAGCCAAAGACATCCTGAAAAAAAAAAAAAAGTATAGCTGGAGGAATTAGGCCCCCTGACTTCAGACTACATTACAAAGTTATAGTCATCAAAACCATATGGTACTGGCACAAAGGTAGAAATATGCATCAGTGGAACAGGATAGAAAGTCCAAAATTAAACCCACGCACCTATAGTCAACTAATCTATGACAAAGGAAGCAAGAATATACAATGGAGAAAAGACAGCCCCTTCAAAAAGTGATGCTGGGAAAACTGGACAGCCACGTATAAAAGAATGAAATTAGAGCACTTCCTAATGCCATACTCAAAAATAAACTCAAAATGGATTAAAGACCTAGATATAAGACCAGATACTATAAAATTCAGAGGAAAACATAGGCAAAACACTCTCTGACACAAATGACAACAACATCTTCTCAGATCCACCTCTTAGAGTAATGACAATAAAAACAAAAATAAATAAATGGGACTTAATTAAATTTAAAAGTTTCTGCACAACAAAGGAAATCCTAAAAAAATAAAAGACAACCCACACAATGGGATAACATATTTTCAAATGAAGCAATGGACAAGGGATTAATCTCTAAAATTTATGTCTTCAACAGCTCAATACCAAAAAAAGAACAACCCAATCAAAAAATGGGCAGAAGATCTAAGCAGACAATTCTCCAAAGAAGACATACAGATGGCCAAAAAAACACATGAAAAGATGTTCAACGTCCCTAATTATTAGAGAAATGCAAATCAAAACAACTATGATGTACCACCTTACACCAGCCGTAATGGCCATCATCAAAAAGTCTACAAACAGTAAGTGCTGGAGAGAGTGTGCTATTACACTGTTGGTGGGAAGGTAAATTCGTGCAACCACTGTGGAAAACAGTATGGAGATTCCTCAGAAAACTAAAAATAGAATTACCATTTGATCCAGCAATCCCTCTCTCGAGCATCTATCCAGAGAAAACCATGACTCAAAAAGATACATGTACTCCAATGTTTATTGCAGCACTCTATACAATAGCCAAGACATGGAAACAAACTAAATGTCCATAGACAGAGGAATGGATAAAGAAGATGTGGTAATATACACAATGGACTATTACTCAGCCATTAAAAGAAAAGAAATAACAGCTTTTGCAGCAACATGGATGGACCTAGAAATTATCATGCTAAGTGAAGTCAGTCAGACAATGAGACATCAACATCAAATGCTATCACTTACACGTGGAATCTAAAAAAAAGGGACACAATGAACTTTGCAGAACAGATACTGACTCACAGACTTCGAAGAACCCATGGTTTCCAAATGAGACAGGTTGGGGGGTTGGGGGATGCACTGAGGGTTTGGGATGGAAATGCTGTGAAAATTTGGTTGTGATGATGGTTGTACACCTATAAATATAATAAAATTCATTGAGTAATTAAAAATAAATAAAAGATATAAATTTGTTATAAAAATACAATGTTTAAAAAAATACAAAAAAAAAAAAGGAAATGGTCCCTATAGATAGACAGACAGAAAGGCAGGGTGAACAAGTGGGAAGCACTTTCAGGTAGGGGAAGAAGGAGGAGCTGGGCTGAGGCATAGCCTTGGGAAAGTAAGTAGTGTATGCAGATTCTGAGAGGCAACTTGATACATATCCGAGGGACTAGTGGAAAATCAGCTCAGTGAGTGGTAGTGGGTTGAATCAGAAGCTGAGGAATTCAAGCACAATCTTTTTTTGTGGTATAATTGGGGTCCAGGAAAAGATTTTGAGCAGAGAGATGACATGGTCTGAACATGATTTAGAAATATGATTCTGCCAATAGTGCAAGAGATGAGTTGGGGTTGTTAAAATGCTATGAGAATTTTGGAGGAGACTATGCCGCAATATATGTAAAGTTCTCCTTGAAAGTATGAGTGGAATTTCTAAGTAAATACCTAGAGTCTATTTTAAGAAAATGGAGTAGCAAGAAAATAATGGAAAGAGGAAAGTGAAATGACTGCTAAGAATCTATATATTTACTGGTCAGTTTGGTTAAAATATCAGTAGAGGGTACTCAAATTTAAAATTTTGTTTAGAGACAAATCAGTTTATGCCTTCAGTATTCTGGTCAATAACTTATATAATAATATTAACAGCTTCATATATACCATGTACTATACTACATTTACATTTTACATATTCCCAGTGTAATCCTCAAAATGAACCTATATAATAAATACTGCAAGAGATAATTTGTAATTTTAAGCCTGTATTTCAAATGAGGGCATTCAGGACAGTTACAAATATAAAAGGTGGTATACCTAAGATTCCTGGTTCTGTCTTATTGAGCCTGAGCTTTAGTTCTTTTTATATAACTTTAGTTTTTACTAAGTCCAAGGGGAACAAGTAAAGACTTTAGAGCAGGAATGTAATATAAATAGAAGTGTAATTTAAGAAGGCTCTGCTGGCTCTACTGTATTTCATAGATTGATTGGTTAGAAATTAGAATCTAGAGCCCAACGAAGAGGGTTGTTGCACTATTCTGTTACAGAGTTGAGGACTTGAACCATGATGGTTGTCATGGGACTCAGAAATATGTCAAGGGTAGGTATAAATGGGAGACTGGAAATTAAAGATGATGCTGATATTTCAGAGCATAGTTAGATGTTGAAGCAGTATTCAAAAAGGGAAATGCAGGAGGCAAACGTGGAATGTTAACACCTGGGAGGAAGAGATGGAGAAGAGGGGAGATGACAATGAACTTGATTTTGAACGTGCCAACGAGTTGTTACTTATTACAATGCAGGGTAATGTGTTAAAAGTTGTTTAAAGAAGTAGTCTGGAGCTCAACATGTAGGAATGAGAGTATGAGCTATATGGAACCTTTGAGAATGTCTGACATTTGAAGTAGGGTGGAGATATGTGACTTTGGGCATATGGTCATAAAATTTGGAAATAAAATCAACACAAAATGGGTGACAAGAGCTAGCGTTATATTTTCCCAAGTTACCCATCTTTGAAATGATCATTCACTGTTCTCATAACAGAACTGGGTAGTTTTCTAAATCTCAGTAAGAGGGCAGATGTCTTTTCTTATAAGATCATCTCAATTCCAAATGTGAACTAAATTAACCTAAAGCTGTGTTCTTGGCAATGGGAACAGATCTAGCACAAGGAAGTAGTATAATGATGAACACCTACCAGGTGAGTGGTAGGAGATACTGAAATTGGGGCTCAGATCCTGAGGAATGTCAGTATCACTCCAGTGCCGGCTGGCAGAAAAGAAATGACTGATGCTAATGATTAGTCCTGATTATCTTGATAAAAATCTCTGTAGAATAAAGGACTGTCATTCATCCAACTACTGCAGCTTTATATTTCCCTTAAAAATCATTTAACTCCTTTCCCCTTTGCTCTAAAAGCAACCTCCTGGTCATTATTTTGTTCCCACCAGGGGGTCATGGCATTGCTGGTCACTCAGCCATCAAAAACCTCATTAACCCACAAAAAAGGATTTCTTCCTCGGGTTGTGCTTATCTCTGGGAACTCGATAGAGACAAGTGTAAGAAAAATCTACACAGCAGATATGGTGCTGGATTTTGAATGACTGCATAGAGACACAAATTTCTCTTGAGGCAGATCCTTAAAAAAGAGAAACAAAAAAGCTCAAGGCAGCTTTTTTCTTGAAACATAACATAGACATGGTAGAGTTAAATCTTTGTAGTATGTAAGATTGCCAATGGGGTGGGTGTGGAATGAAAAGAGAGAGAGAGAAAGAATGGAGTTAAAATGCATAGGCTTGGAAAAACTGGAAGACTGGTAACATGCAATAGAAAAGGGTTAAGATCCACTAAAGGATAGAAAGAAAGTGCCATAAGAGAGAAGGGTGAGGGAACTATCACATCCCAGCAACCAAGGTAAAAAATGGTTTGCAGGAGTTCTGTGGTACAGTGAGTTAAGGACCTGACATTGTCAGGCTTGGGTTGTCATTGCTGTGGTGTGAGTTCGATCCCGGGCCTGGGAACTTCCACATACCATGGGAGAGGCCAAAAAAGAAAAAAAAAATAACAATTTATAGGTAAAGTGCTGCAGAGGATAATGTTACATAAAGAAAAGTAAAATTCACACCAAATCTTGCTATTAGATGGTTAAGAAAAACACTATTTGGGTAAAGGGTTAGGGGAATCTGTGTTTTAAAGGCAAAAGCATGTAAGCAGTTAAAGACAAAGACTTCTGAGGGAAGCCAATTCTTTTTCATAAATCTGATGTATAGAATTTGATAAAATGTGAGATGATGGCTTGTGGCTAGAGAGAGGGTTTGTGTATTTTCGCAAGAAGGGGTTGGCACAGTAGAGGGGACACAGGACTCAGGTGAACAGGGAAAGGCTAGGCTGATTATTTTCCCTGGGGTGGACATCCAACATTTCCCCAAATAGAAACCGTACTTTACAACGGATGCTGTTGTAAGAGATGTCCTTATTCTGTGGGAATGCTTCTTGAAATTGCATTTTTTTAAAGTTGGTATCTATAAAATGTTATGACAACTTCTTGAACAAATGTCATATTTTGAACTTTCCTAGCCAGTGTTCATATTTCCACAATCTTCCTCATGTCAGGATATTGCATTTTAGTAAATTCTGCATGGTAGGGAATGGAGTGATAAATGTCAATTTCTTAACTGTATTAAATGGGATTCTCCCCCTATCTCTGTTGCATTGCAGATGAAGCTCATGTCATTAACTAGGGCTTATCATGAAAGTCTTGGAAGGTTTGAGTGGCAGCTGAGTGTTTTACAAACAGCAGATCAATACAAGTGCCTTTTTCGGAATCTTTGTTTCTCTTGACAGCTCTGCATAATCTGACACTCTTAAGGACTCTTTCCCTGAATACACTCCTCCCAGGAATTTTGCTTTCTCACCAGCTGACTTTCTTTCTCTGAATCTGAAGGCTCATTTTCATTCTTCTAAAGTGGCTCCTCCCCTTGCCCCTCCCCTGTTTTGGATTTATGCCAACTTTCTCCTCCCCTTTTTCCCTCTTTTCTCTAGAGGTATTTTCCATCAATATCTTATCCAACCCGATATCTAGCATGTTTATATGGCTTGCTTTTATGTTTTGTCAGCAGATTCATTTTTTTTTCATATAGCTTCCCACATTTTACTGAAAAGTTTATTATCACTTCAACACGTATGTATATAAAACCCAAATACATCACCTTGTCAATAAAATATATACATTTATATAAAGAAAGGATAATATTTGACCACAAAAATGTTAAAGCAATGATGGTTCAAAAACATAAGTCAATGACAAACTAGGAAAAATATTTTCACCAAAAATTATCATAAAAGGATTCATGCCTACCCTGTGAACCTCCATATGCCAAGGGCGCATCCCTAAGAACACAGATACAAAAAAAGGACTCATCTTTTTTTTATTTTTAATTTTTGGATCCATTCTGCTTTTTTATCTTTGTCTTTTTTTTTTTTTTAACGGCCAAACCTGCAGCATATGGAAGTTCCCAGGCTAGGGGGTCCAATCAGAGCTGTAGCTGCAGGCCTACAGCCACACCAGATCTGAGTCTCATCTTCGACCTACACCACAGCTCATGGCAACCTTAACCCACTGAGCTAGGCCAGGGATCGAAACTGAGTCCTCATGGATACTAGTCGGGTTTGTTACTGCTGAGCCACGATAGGAACGCCTAGGATTCATTCTTATGAAGCACTTATAAACATATTTTTACCAATGTCACAGTAAAAAGATTGAATATGAATTTACAATTAACAAATGCAAAATGATATTAAACAAATGCAAATGATAAATATCATACTCATTAGTAATAAAAATACATGACACTAAATGAAAAAGATTTATTCTCCAAACATCAGCAAAGATGAATTGATTACTCAATGTGATCAAAATTGCAAAGGAAG
>PVHT021183530.1:7980430-8061095 GCA_004024745.2 Catagonus wagneri | reverse complement strand
AAAATTGCAAAGGAAGACTATTCTTTAACATAAGTATAAATATAATGTAACATTTTCTAAAGAAAAATATGCATCGAGAGACTAAAAAATGTTTATAATTGTTGACTCAGTATTTCTATTTCTAGGTTTCCACTCTAAAGAACAAAATCACATATTTATATCAAGATTTAGATACAATGACTCCTACTTCAGTAGTACTGCCATCAATATAAAGGATCTCCTCCAAAGCAACATTTATCATGATCCCTCTGTGTATGCTAAGGCCGGGGATTTCCTGCCTGCACTAGCATGGGCGATTGCGTTGTCCATATAAGACTCACCTACCAAGAACTATAATATCTTTGCCTAGGTGCTTTTAATTCCACAAGAGAGATAAAAGCTGGACAGAAATTTGAGCAAAGGCATAGTAACTCTATCAAGACTCATAAATTGTGTATGTGCACATACTGAGGGTGGGTTGGCCATCTCTATGGCAGCCTATGAAGGACCTGACCTTGGAACAAGATGCTGCAAGATTGTTACAGACATAAGTTACAGACATAAATCAAAGTGTCTAGAGTCTCTAGAAAAAAAAAAAAGGAGGGAATGACAGTGAAAATATATGCAAATGTCCAATTATCCCAAATTATTTTGTTTCTGTTCCATAGTTTTGAAATATCAGATCTCTTATAGGGAGTCAATAGGAGTTGATCCGATCACCTTTGTCCACTTGCGTTCCTCTTATTCTGGGTTCCTCTTCATAATTAAATGAAGCCTTGGGAGTATTCATCACAGTTTATCGCCTGCAGCATCCTCATCCAGTGGGCGCTGGGCTATACCCTTTTCCTTTTCCTCTGAAGATGTCCTTTGTTACGTACACATACACAAAAACATATTCCCATGCAAGGCAATGTATGCTAAAGATGAGAAAAGTACTAGTTGGTCTCAAAGTAAACCAACTAGTTTTTTTTTACTAATTAAAAAATAATTTTCTAATTAAAGCCACTTTATCTTAAGAAAAAATACTGCAAATTGAGTTTTATATGATAGGTATTATCATGATGCAGTCCTTAAAATTTTCATTCCTTAAAACTTACTTGTTGAATAGCAATGTCTACAAATAATGAGCTAAGCTTGAAACTGAATCTTCAGAATAAAGCCCAGGCTCTTGAAATTCTAACAGTCTGGTCTGACAGTGTGCTGTCGAAGCAGAGGACACAGAGGATTCTTGATCATGCCAGGAAGCATCAATCAGACATCACGTGCTGGGGAGAATGCTCCTCTTGCTCTCAAAATTCTCAGAATACCACCAAGTTTTAGGGCTGGTGCACAATAGTGCTTCCTTCTGGATGGTGGAACCCTATTAACGGAAGTGGGTGCTACTTTGACAAGAAAAGTGTCCAGGATTTCCTGTCGAGACATGAGAGATTAGGTGACATATGTCATTTGAAAAAAAAAGCACTGCCAGCCTGGTATATCTCAGAACGGCTTCTCCCTTGGAATGTCTAAAATAGATATGTGGGAAATAGCAGATGATTCACGGACCACTTGAAATTTAGTCATAGACATAAATGTACTAAGACTGTACAGCAGGTCCTTGTATTCATCAGGGTCAATCCAAAAACAAATTAGATGTAAATGTGGAATAAATTCAATATTCTTGGCAACTCTTCTCCAGACCCGCAGGAATATATTTCTATTTTCTGTGAGTGTTGGAATGAAATGGGGGTTGGTTAAGAGATGAAATTTCTGGCTGGAGAGAACTTAAGCATGTATCCTAGGAAAAAGTCAGCTCCTGGAAACTGGAATGAAAGAAAACAATTAAAATGATATAGTAAATAATTAAGAACCAAATGTAATCCAAAGTACTTTCATGTGTCTTCTTAATAATAAGCATTCCTTTAGAACTTACTGGAATTCAAAGACTATTTTGCAGGCCAGTTTATTTCAGGGGCATTCCTTTTTGTGTACATATAGTATGTACATGTAATTACATATTATACTATAGTTATATTATTCAGGTAGAACTATCAGAACCCATTTGACTCAAAACCTGAGTCTTCCACAAACCCTCCAAGGATGATTCTAACAAAGACCTTGCCCTCTCCCCATCTGGAACGTCCCTTCTCTTGGTCTCCACAAGGTAGTTCCATCTTTTATCTCATCCTCAGCTGCCTTATCCTGACCACCATGTTCAGTGCACTCCAGGATTTCTGCCTCATTGCCCCTTCTATGTTTGCTTCGTTCACAGCACATGCCATAATCTGAGATTGTCTTACTTATGGATTTGACTTCTGTTCGATGCCTTTCCTCCCCATTTGTCTTTGGAATGAAAGCTCCCTGAGAGTAAGAGCTTGATCTGTCCCTTCCATCAATGAGTAACCACTGAGTCTGGCCATGGTAGATGCCTAATAAATATGTGTTGACTTCATTGAATGATGTCAATTTATCAGGTACCAATTTCCCTCCAGGGGGAAATAACACGTAGCTGTGGCTCTCAGAGAGCCACAGTTATTGTGTTGACAAGTAGAGACTTCCTGTCATGGTAGCTGTTCATTCAAATATGACAAGTAGCACACTGCTGTCACTTTCTATTCACACCAGACTGGTGCCTGAAAGAACCACCAGCTTCTGTGTTGACTTGGCTCAGAAAATGGAATCAGAGTTTCAGAATTTTTCCTTCTCTGTCATCAAATTGACCACTCAAAAACCTGATTCTTTGCAAACTTTTTTTTTTTTCAGATACTGTCCACTGGTAACCACTTCTTACAATATAGATATATGAGGACCATTTTTTATTTGTTCTGTGGCACAAGCACTGGACTTTGAGATGTGTTCAAGTATTTAAATTTATCACAGAACAATTTCTGTACTCAAGAATGTAAAAGCATATATAGAGCATGGAATATTTTATAATGGTCTGTCGTGTCTCCTGAGTAAGATACAAAATTCATAAGAAAATTTTTTTTCTGTCTCTACACTCCCTAACATTTTACTGCTTCATTTCTTTTCTCATTGTGATTGGGGTTTATGGCAGTTCTGTTTATATTAATCTCTGATTATGATCATGATGTGTTCACTTCAACACAAGATATTTTTTCAGATTACATAGCCTTTCTGCATAACTGAAACTGAAATTTTGATGTGAAAATTTAAGGCTAAATTTTGTTGTCACAGTAAGAGTGATGAGAGCTATAAAATTTCAAGATTCTTTGCATGAATCTTTCATGCCAAGAGTTTACAAATGTAAATTTGCTACTATAACAACCATGCCAGGTAGAAATAATTTCCATTTTACATATGAAAAGCCAAAGGTTTTTTAATGATCTTATATTGCAATGGAATTTCTTTTAATTTTTCTTTTAAACTTTGTATGCTAATGAAACCAGGGCTCTGTGTTGAAGGGAATGAGAAGACAAGCTACCCAAAGAACTTGCATGTGCCCACCAGTTTGATGAGTAATAATTAAATTAATTTGTCACTTTATTGGCTACATTACCTTAACCTACTATGTTGTAACTATGATTAGTTCTACTGTGTTGTATACTCTGTACTGAATCGGGGTGGGGTGGGGGATGGGGGAGTCTGCATATGTGAAAATAACAGAATGTGAGATCTTTCTTCAAGACCTATTTACCTAGGATTTCAATACTTTGGGGAATATGTTCTTTAAATAATGCTCTAAATTGAAAAATAAATATATTTCAGTTTGGAAAACATAAATTATTAATATTAATTGATTAAATATCACAAGTTATCTTGGAAACTTGTAAAATAGAGAAGAGGGTAATTTTTCTTTTTAAAGAGTAGGTATCAGGAGTTCCCATTGTGGCTTAGCGGTTAACGAATCTGACTAGGAACCATGAGGTTGTGGGTTCGATCCCTGGCCTTGCTCAGTGGGTTAAGGATCCGGCATTTCCGGGAGCTGTGGTGTAGGTAGCAGACGCGTCTCGGATCCCGCGTTGCTGTGGCTGTGGTGAAGGTTGGCAGTTACAGCTCTGATTAGACCCCTAGCCTGGGAACCTCCACATGCCATGAGTGCGACCCTAGAAAAGGCAAAAAGAAAAAAAAAGAAAAATAGGTATCTAAATTTCAAAATAAAAAGCCTGCTTGGTTCAAGATAAATCTATATATATATTTCTAATTAGATATACCTATATTTATCTATATTTCTCATTTAAATAATTTGCAGGTATAATAATATTTTAATCCTTTTTGAAATATTCATATTTTCTCATTGTTTTATTTTTTCATGAATGTACATGAAGACATATACAAATGATTACTTTATTTCCTGATGTGACAGGATTGAGTATGATTTGAGATGTTGTTTCTCATAACTGATAACCTAAGAGATTCCTTTTACTCTTTATTTTATTGGCTGTACCTACAGCATGTGGAAGTTCTGGGACCAGGGATCAAACCCACACCACAGAAGCGACTTGAGCCACACGAGTGACAATATTGGATCCTTAACCTGCTGAGCCACCAGGGGACTCCAAGAGATTCCTTTTAAATAGGGACTTTCCATCAAACCAAGTTAAAATTTTGAAAGATGCATATTTGAGCTCAAGTTTTGAATGATTTTGTTTCTTTCCCCTCTCTACTTGTTTGCTGGTTTTAAAATAATTAAGGTTGCTAATTTTCCGAAAAATATCTGCCAGGTATTCTTTTATAAAATATTATTATGCAGTCAGCTGACCGAAAGAAATAAGATGAAAACAAAAAGAAAATCATAATATGCTGATATATGTACCTGCAGCTTTACTTTGAATCGTGTAGGAAGTGACTGTCCCCTTACACTGACCTGTGTCTTCATAGTACTTGCCGCCATCTCAATGAACATCCACTTGCTTGCAAGCTGTACCTTCCACCCAATTTTCTCCAGAATGAAAGAAAATTAAAATGAGGGCTTTTTCCCCCTATTTTCCTGCATTCTATAAGATCATTTCAATTAAAACATTTTAGATGCTCAGTAAACTGTTATATAAATGTGTTCATCAAAGTTAGGGACTTTATTTAGGAGATATGTAGAGTGAATAAACCACTTTCAGGGTGTTGATGCTGATTTTATTTTGAGACCAGGATGAATGCCACTTGAATTCAGGTGCACTTTTTACTCATTTAACAATTTTTCGAGTGGGAACTCTGTTCAGGAATATATGGTAAATATAAAGGGATCGCACAGATGATTAAGAGACAATGCATGCCCTCAAAAAAGCACCATTATTAACAAATCTCAGCCAAGGCAGTAATAGAAATATTCCTTTGGTCAATATGATCAAAAAAAAAAATTGCCTCTTCTGGAAAAAACCACTACTTGGTCAGTTTTGCCTATTCTCCTCAGATGGATTTCTGAAAACTTTGAAAACAAATTCTAGGTTATCAGTAAAGGTAAGGAAGGGTTTTCTGTACTACTCCCTCTCTTAGTCCCTGTATCCTACAGTAAGTGTGAAAATGTATGTGAATATGCTGCAAAATTTTATTTGAGAATAACTAAAGTATATTACTTTGTTAAAATATCTTACAGCCACAGGAGGCCACTGTGACTGCAATTATGAATCCATGAGAACAGCTTGCCTTGCAAAATAACGTAAACTACTTTTTAATATACTGCTATACTGCTTCTCTTCTAGGCTCCTAAGGCACTTGTTTTTACCTCTTGTATAACATTTCTCATGTTATGTTATAAAACATCTATCTACATATGCATCACATCCTTTGTATTGTAAATCCCTCATGCCTTATTTATTCCTGAATTCCCAGCAAGCATATACTTTATTTGGCTCTCAGTCAACATTATAATGAATGAATGAATGAATGAATGGCAGATGGTAGGTTTTAAAAACCAGCTTCAATCACATTACAGGTTTAATAATTATAGGGTTCTTGCCTAATTTATCTGGGTGCATTCTATATCACACATAACAGATTATTTTGCATACTAGGCAAAGAATAATTGATTTTTAACTGAATTAAATTACATCATTGATTAAATAGGTTAATAAAATAGACGGAAAAGGCAGTGAGTACTATTAAATCCTCTCTGACATTTTTGCCTAGATTAGTAGGATCCCATCATAGTTTGTTTCTCACAAAGCCACTGGTTACAAAGTGATGAGGTTCAGGGAAGCCCTCCCCAAAATGCCGCTTTGGCATATAGATTTTTTTGTTCTGTCTTTGTCTTTTTAGGGCCGCACCTGAAGCATATGAGGTTCCCAGACTAGGGGTCAAACCAGAGCTACAGCTCCTGATTGGGATCTGAGCCTCATCTGTGACCTACACCACAGCTCACAGCAATGCCAGGTCCTTAACCCACTGAGCAAGGCCAGGGATCGAACCCGCATCCTCATGGATACTAGTTGGGTTCGTTAGCCACTGAGCCACAACAGGAACTCCATGGATTATTTTGAATTACTTAAGAGGCAGCTGGTTCAAGATCTTTCTGACCTGTCATTGTGCTCCTGGGAACGGGAAACAAATGTCCCACTTTGAAAGGGGTCCTCCCAGTGCCAGAAGGTAGAAGGCATCCTTATTACTGGACAGAGAATTTGGACTGAAAAAGCTGAATGAATAAGCCTTGTTCCTTCTTCACCCATTTACTATCCCAAGCCCACACTTTTTGTGCCTTGTGAACTCCCCACAAATTTGATGTTTCTTTGTTAAAAGATATAAAACTACCTGCTTTGTTCACTTCAATGGGTTTCATATTTCTATGAGTTCTTGTAAAATTTGTTTCTCTCTTGTTAATCTGTCTTATGTTATTGTAAGTATTAGACTAGCCAAAGAAACTAGAAGAGAAGGAAAAGTTTGCCTCCTGTGCAAGAGCTTCTGAAAAACCCTCATATATTCTGATGATGAACTTAATATATTAGTCAAATTGTTAGTTGTAAAATCACAAAAACATACATCCTGTCTGTGTCTAAATTCTTATTATGAGTACAATACAAATATGTCTCTCTTTCACTGTATTTCTGTTTATAAAATTGTTGCTTGGAGTTTACTTTTTAAATTTATTATTATTATTTTTTTGGCCACACCTGTGGCATGTGGAAGTTCCCAGGCCAGGGATCAAACCCATACCACAGCAGAGATCTAAACTGCTGCAGTGACAAAGCCAGATCCTTAACCCACTGTGCCAAAAGAGAACTCCTAAACTCATTTCTTAATATTTTTAATTAACAGTACTTTAAAGAGAAATTTGTATGACACCATAATAAAATAAAATAGTCTCAAAGCGATACTCAAATATATCACTCAAGTGTTATCCTCCAAACACTATTCTTACAGACCTATGTTTGGACATATTTGCCCACTGTGGTCTATGATGCTTTTAATCTATTAATTAAAAAGTAATTTCTGAATTAGGAATGGAGAAGGATGATAGGATAACAGGAAAGAAGCAAATAGCCTAGACTGGAGATAAGTCTAATTTTAATTCAGAAAGAAATATTTTAGTACCATCGAAATCATCAATCAGATGATGACATTATTTCCTAAAAATACACAAGTAAACATTTGTAAGTTACTGAATTAAACCACAACCCAAAGGCATTCTGTAATGCCTAAATTCATGCAAGTTTTAACTGTTACACCCGAATGAATTTCTCAGGGATATTTGCAGCTCTGTTGCTGGTGAGATAGTCTGAGATGTGGTACAAAATAGGAGTGTCAGGGTTTATGAGGAATGATATTTGGCAAATGATGGATGGTCCAGAGATACTAATTCCATGACTTCTAACCTGAGATTTGCATAAAAAGGCAAATTGGGATATGTTAGTTTGACTTTCCATTCCCAAATTTCTTTAGTATCATTGATGAGGGGGTGGGGAAATGAAGGGTTACACATCCTGTGACCTGACACGTTTCCAAATAAGTACACAGTTCCAGAACATGCTTTCTGAATATGGAGTAGGTTTTGAAATGAATAATTACACTAGTTCAGATTAAGGAAAATAGGAAAATATTTTAAAATGTTTGCCAGTTTTCCCTTCTTAATAATTATAGAATCCCTATTGTGATCTGATTTCAACAATTTGCAAACCCTAGAAAATTGAATGGGGACCATATAATTTGAATCAGCACTGGGGATCATAAAAAAATGATAAATTCCTTTCAGGTTGTCTTTTTCCTTTTTTCCCAAAGCTCAACTGCCATAGATAGCACCTGAGTTGATCTGTTCCCATAGGAAAGCAGACATAGATTTGTGCAGAACTTTCTGGTTGCTAGGAAACAGAAATGCCCATTAAAAAATATTGAGCAGTCTCGTCACTAAAGAAGTTTGCAAAGCATCTAATCTCCTCGTTAGTATGTTTGTGACACAGAGATCCTCCACAGGAAAGCATATTTTACCCATTTTCTTACAGAGAGGAACTTATATCCTATTATTAGACAGGTAACAATTTTTCCTAGTTACTATAAAGATTTTAGTTTTAAGGCAGAAACATTTTCATAACTGCTCTTTCTCTTTTATGCTTGAGAATTCGATGAGAACTATTTCACAAAGCATGCATATATACCCTGTGTTTATTTCAGAATACGAATGGGTCCTTATTATGTGTTTGAGTAAAGTAGATGGATTTTAGGGCAAGGCTGTTTGTATTCTTTTGGGAAGGAAAACAGCAAGAGAATTCAACACATTTTAAAATAATGGCAGAGGAAAAAAGAGTGTTTCTGAAAGAAAACTGGACTACAAATGAAGAGACTTCCTGTCATAATTAAATCTGCCAACAGGATAAGTATTCTTGCGTTGGTCAGTTGAATGTCTTGGATCTCAGTTTTCTTATCCAGATCCTAAAAGTCTGTGTTTCTGTTTATCAGGGGTATTGGAACAGTGGGTGTTCATCAATGCTACCATCCCTTCTTTCTATAATTATTCATTGAGAATTTACTATAATCTCTTTGCTTGGAAATTCAGGTTTAAAAAAATCATTGATGAGAAAATTCACAATGTAATGGAAAGGATAAACAAGAAGCAAGCAATTAAAATATCAGGAAGCAGTTTAATGCTAGGAGTAAGGACAGGACAGGACAAATCACAATGTTTTTACGCAGTTTGTCTTGCATGGAATCTGTTCTCTGACCCATGGATACTCCCTCCCATTCTTCACACTCCAAGTGTCTCTAGACACCACATGGTAGTTCATCCTGTGGTATAAAAAGTGGGGACTGTGTTGATAAGTAGTTCTCTAGGGATTAACAATTTTATCAGGTATGGAATCTTAGTTATTAACCTATGACAATGGAATTCACGCAATTCTGGCCTTAGTCAGGTCCTTCCAGTATATCTAAAATTATATCAGGTAGATTTTGTTTTCCCTCTCCAAGACATAGCAATTTGACTGCTAATTTTATAACTTCTAGTTTGATTTCTTTTGGTTAAGAGGCAGGTAGTTTGGTTCAGATTGCCAGTATCTTTGGAATCCAATGGAAAAACTGTGGGATCAGAAATATCGGGAGATATTTGGAGTTGTTTATATTATAGAAACATCTAGGCAATGACTTTTTTTTTTACATATTCTTTTCAGTTTTGAAATACTGTAACCTAACCAGCATTTGATGTAATTATAGAGGAAAAGGAGTCAATTTACTGGAGAAATGGAGACGTCTAGGATTTTAGAGTCTCAACACTGAATTAGTAAACAATAAGGTAATTTTTTCTTGCTTCAGTTTCAAAGAATTAGAATTGATCCAAATCAGTAGCAATTATAGATCCACAATTAAACTTAAATGCCTTCTTCCTGCTTCACTTGGAATCTCTGAAAAAGTTTTAGGAAACAATGTATTCTGGCTTCTTTCTCTTTCACCATCCAGTCAACAAACCATCTCTTGTTTTTCTTTTGTTTTCTTTGGTTTTAATTAATGAAATTCCCTTTTCTCATCTCCTTTGCTTTTTTAAATCCTAATTTCATTATCCATTCTTTACTCTGAGGAAATCAGTAAGACTCTAATATTGCATCTAATTTTGGATATTTTTGTTTCTGGCACATGATTTTTGAGTTTTTCGTTGTGGTATGTGTGTCTTTTTTATGTTATCTCAGATATTATAGAACAAACCAAAGTAGGACAATTACCTTGTACTTAAAGTGCTGCTAATTTGTGTAGTTAACACACTAAACACTTTGACTTTTTGTTATTAATCGATAATGAGGGATTGATTTTGTAATACTGAAATGGTGGGACAATAGATTTTTTTCAAAATTTGTTGGACTTTGTAAGCTACACTTATAGAGTAGGTGCTAGAATAATCCTCGCTGCTCTGCTTGCAACTGGAGCAGCCTATGTTAGTGAGGCAAACGTGGTCATTTCCTTGGTTTAAGAGGCACATTAACGCAGGCAAGGTCATGGACTCAATTCCACTTCAATTAGCCTTGCCCCATTCCATTGACATGAGCTGAATTTCTAAGTATAGATATCCATCCAACAAATAAATCCATGCACAGGCCAAAGAGGAAATAATGAGAATGTATGGATGGATCCATAAATGCTCATCACCATTAAAAAACTGGTTTATGTGTTGGTGATTAGGAAATGATTAGACAGTGAACAAATTGGCTGATTGCTAGTGCCCAGGAGCTACTTGAGGATGACTTGCAGGTATCTCAGGAGATCAACGGCTTGTTCACACACATAGGAGACCACAGGGGACAGGTGATGTGCTATGCAGGTCCCTGTCAAAAAAGGACTGTTTGTTCTAGATGCTATGGACCCTGTTGTCACAGCTCTTTGGCTCTTAATTCTTTCAAAGATGGCCCTAACTGCAGAGTCACCTCACCAAAGTCACACCCCTCCATGGAACAGCCCAGATCCCACAACAAGGGAGGGAGAGCTCCTTGTAGGGCCAGCTGAGGCTGGGGTGGTCATGATGACAGCTTAACTGCTCCTTTTGCCCAGTTTGGCTTCCTTCCCCTCTTTCCTACAGATGTGGATCCCAAAGTTATCCTTAATGAACGGGGCATGTGCTAAACTGCAGTGCAAATCCTGCCTCCTGGGAAACCTTACTGCTGCAAAGATCTTTTCATTTTCCATCTAATGACAGGACTGACTCCATAATTTGCAGGTTCTAGTGTAAAGTGAAAATTCAGGGCACTTACTTTTAAAATTATTAAGAATTTCAAGGTGGCAATGCAGAGCCTTAAACAAGTATAGGATCTTCCAAGTACAAGCCCTGTGTGATGACGCAGGTCTCACACCCATGGAGCCAGCTCTATTTACTTAGAAACAACAGTTTTCGTCTAGAATTTAAAGAATATAAAATCATACCTCTGATTATTTACTAGAACATGTAATACCAAAGTAACAGACAATAGTTTCAGAACCATGCAAATGGATTCCTGGTAATAAATAATTGATGCACTTAATAAAGTAATTTGACAAGAAACAATTTCATTAATTTCTAAGAAAAAGAGACTAGCAATGGTTAAGCTATGAATATGTGGAACAGAATAGCTTTTATTTTAAATGTTGACTTTTGAACACTTGCAGCACAAAAGGCGGTGAAATGGTTGAACTTTCTAGCAGGGCTCTGATCTTATTTATGCAAGCCCACAGGACAGTGCTTGCTAATATGTGCCAGGTGTTTTGCCCAAATTCATACATTAGTTGCTATCCCATCCCTTCCTTCCCCTGCAATTATGCATTGTTGTTCCAATTTTACAAACAAGGAGACAGAGACAGAGAAAGATAGGCGAAAGCCAGGCAAGTCAGAAATAATAGTTAGTGCTTGCTCCAGCATCCGTCTTAACCACTACACCACACAGAGAAGAAAATCATTCACAATATTCAACATGACCAATAACAAACTCAGAGAACCCACACCACTATTGTTTAGGGACAGTTCTCTTAGATTTGCCCCACTAAGGTTTATGCACTTTCTGAGGGAAAGAGGTTGGAGATGAATAGCCACCCTATACCATATAATGTTCTGATATGCTTTGAGTATGTGGACACCCATGTACACCCACTCATAATCTCATGTATGCTGAATCCTGAACAGAAGACCAACACAAACTCTGTATCTCACATTTCACAAGGCTCATTCACTCCCTCTCCATTCATTCTGTTGTTATCTCTTTTTTCTTTCTTTCTTTTTTTTGTCCGTTTTTAGGGATGCACCTGCAGCATATGGAGGTTTGCAGGCTAGGTGATCTAATTGGAGCTGTTGCTGCCAGCCTACGCCAGAGCCACAGCAATGCCAGATTTGAGCCATGTCTGCGACCTACACCACAGCTCACGGCAACACCGGATCCTTAACCCACTGAGTCAGGCCAGGGATTGAACCTGCAACCTCATGGTTCCTAGTTGGATTCATTTCCACTGCACCACAACGAGAACTCCTCTCTTGTTATCTCTCTTGATAGTCTTAAGTCAAAGAATCCATCTCCTGGTCTCAAGGCCCCACACTGACTGTTACAGATAATTCCTGAGACACAGCGGACAATTGCAAAGTGAGTAGACAAAACCAAGAAGCATAACCCCCCTTCTGGGACAGTATTTGAGCAAGGCAGGGTCCTATCAGGGCCTGCCAGGAAGCAACATCTTCTTATAAATATCATAATAGACATTCTGCTATTACCACAAATAATAAGGTTATGAGGCTCTTGTATAAATGCAAAACTTTTTCTGACATATTTTCTTTTTAAATACCTCCTACAATAACACCTATTCTATATAGTTTGGTTATACCACATTTGCTTAAAAACATTCAAACTAGTATCCAGAATGTATTTATTTAACATTCTATTGATTGGCTTCGGGGTAGGTTTCAGTTGGTGTTTAGCAGCGCTGCAGCGGGTGTTCTTATACATAGTTTTTGAATGACTATGGGTGTATATTTTTAAATACCCTTCATTTTTACACAGTGGAATATTCTACAACAGTGAGCATAAGTCAACACCAATTGTGGTGGATGAATCTGACAAAAATAACATTTAGTGGAAAAAAGCCAGATGCAAAGGAGTACAGATTGGAGGAGTCCATCTGCATTGTTTAAACACAATGAAAAAAAAGAACCTGTGTTGTTAGGAACAAAGGTACTGGAGTGAGACAGACGCCCTTGAGCCACATCAACGTGGAGGCCAGAAAGGGAGGTCAGAGGAAGCCGTAATCCAGTCTCAGGACATTTTGAGAACAAGTGTTCATCAAAGCAGAGCATCCCCACTTGCTGACATGCCTTCCATCTGGCTCCTTCTGGGTCCTGAGCCTGATTTCCTTTTTCCATGTTGAGGACTGATGCCTAGTTTTCACATAAGTTTGTGGCTAAGAGACATTTTTTTTTTTTTTTGCTATCACCAAACTAAATCCAACTAACTTGTCTCATAACTGAAATTCTACACTTACCCCTATAATAAATGAGATTTCCTTTCATGTATGACACTTCTCACCTTACTGGTGAGAAGTTCTCTGAGAGTAATAACAAATTACAACATCTCGAGGTCAGAGATTTTTCTCATTCTTTTTTTGTAAGCACAATGCCTTGTACATGGCTTCTACCAGTTATTAATCAAAAAGAGTATAAAAATAAATTTTTCCGGAATGTGAGAGAATCCTTCAGTGATTAATGCTAATATGAATTAATTCCAGATTCTTCCTTCAGAGATATTTTCTATTGGAGAGATAATAGGAAGAGTTACTCTCCCTGGACCTCACAGTTGAGAAATGATGGTAGGGGATACCTGGGATAAATGAGTGAAAACGGAGGCTGAAGATGTGAAAAGAAATAGTGCTCTCACACAACTTTGCCCAGGAATAGCCTGAATTTTAATGCATCCAGAAATACAATTAAAATAAGAATAGAGCAGTTGGTCTAAGAGACAAGAGAATGTATGTTAATTACATCACTAGCAGATTCATTCACTTATGAATCTATTCATATATTTAAGAAATAGGAGTTTCCATTGTGGCTCAGTGGGTTAAGAACCAGACATAGTGTCCATGAGGCTGCAGGTTTAAACTCTGGCCTCACTTAGTGGGTTAAGGATCAGGCGTTGCCCTAAGCTGTGGTGTAGGATGTAGACAGGGCTCAGTTCCTGCGTTGCTGTGGTTGTGGTAAAGGCTGGTGGCTGCAGCTCTGATTTGACCCCTAGCCTTGGAACTTCCATATGCCATGGGTGCGGCAGTAAAAAGAAAAAAAAAATCAGTGAGCTGATCCCATGTACCCAGCACTGTATTGGCATAACTGGTAACTGACAGAAAAATAGCAGAAAAAAGTTATAGTCCATACTTTTCTAGAGTTTGAAACGTAAGTAAGGGAATCATACAAGTAAAAATAAAAGTACCAGAGTGGCAGGTGTTTAAGAAGGAAAGAAACCTCATTTTTTTTTTTTGAGAACATTGAATAGAGATATCTGATCTAATCTAGGAAATCAGAAAATGAGAAAAAATCCGAGACCTGAACCATCCATTGGACTGAACAAGAGGAAGGTTGTGAGGTATTTTTAGACAGCAGGTAGAATGTGCAAAAGCCCCATGGCAGGGACAACCATGGCAAATGTAAGGAACTAAAAAGCTTACTATGGCTGAGAGCCGTTCAACATACGCTGGACAGAAAAGTGGAGGGGTATATCTGACACTCTTTGCTGGATGCATGGGGGTTTTTTTGTGCTTTTTCCAAGAGAAATGGGAAATTTTTCAGATTTACATTTTTAAAGAGCATTCTGCTTATAAAAAACAGATTATAGTCGATCAAGAGTGAATACAAGAAGATGAAAGAAAAGTCTAAGAAGCAGGTGAATTTTTAAATATATTTATGGGTAAAATAAGCAGAATTGGGTGGTAGATTGGATACAGGAAGTGGAAGAGAGGAAGGGGATAATGCCAACTTTTGGGTTTCTGGCTTGGGCAGTTGATCATTGTGAAATTCCTAAAATAGGGAAATGTAGAAAAAGACAGCTGTCGAGATTAATGAGGAATTCTTGGTTCCATTTCCATAATGTTGATTGTGAGATGCTTTGGAGGCAATCAAGTGTTGGTGTCAAAGTTTTAACAGTCATTATAACATCACTCATCATGTCACCTCTCAGGATGGAGTAGCACACTTGGCTCATTACACTGAATGTTAGGTCCTTGGACATATGACTGGCATTATTTGTGGAATAGCTCATCTAACTGGGGATTATTAACTTAAAAATGCTATGAAAATATCCAAGATTACAAAAAGTGAAGGCAGTAAAATAATAAATTTATAGACACTGGTCACCCAGATATGATTTTCAAGATTTTGCCAAATTTGCTTCTTCTCATTTTTTTATCTTTAAAAGGATCTCAGCTGAAACATTTTGAGTGCTGAGTACATACTTCATTATACGTCTTTTAAAAATATGCCAGTATCACATCTAATGATTTGCACACACCGAATGCAGCAATACATAATAAAATATCATTCTTAACATAATGTGATAAGTCCTTGCATATATAATACCAAGTAATAATATTTTACAGTTGAAAAAGTTTCTTTTAGAATGTCTTTATTTGAATAAAAGTCCATACTTTTGCCTTTTTTACTATGTCTCTTCAATCTCATTTATTTGACACACTTCACACTCCATAACCACAACTTCTTTTTGGTCATGCGATTGATACATTGCATAAAATGTATTGTCTTATAAAATACGTCATATTCTGGATTGGTCAGACTGATTCATTGAGATCATTCAACTAGTTCTGTTGTTTTACTTACAACAATCTAAGTTATGTTTAGATTTTGAGGATTGATAAGATTCAGCATTTTGACCAGTGTGCTGTACAGGTGGTGCAACATGCTTCACTTTATATCACATCAGAATACAATCAGTGACCCATCGTCAGTATTACTCAGATTGTTTTGTGGGTTCAAGTGGTGACAGGTTGATTCCTTTCCTATAAAGCTCAGTATCAGTTTTTCATGTAATTGTTGCAAGAGACTTTATGTTACTCAGTTTTTATTAAATGTTGCAAAATGACCACTTCTTAATGTTATCATTCTTGTCACATGTAAAAGATAGGAATCTTTGGTAAAGAACTTTATCAAGTGAAATATATCCCTTTAGATATCATAAAATAAAGTTTATACAGAAAGGGCTTAATGATCAATACAGTTTTCAGATGAAGATGTAATATGAGTATTATTTTCAGTGATGCCAAAGTGGTGTTATTGCTACTGCTCTGCTAGATTTTTCACCCTCTCTGTTTTATTGGAATGCCATTATGGGTTTGTCTGTACATAACATATTTCAATAAATTGCATTTATTTCTCTTTTGATAAAGGCATACCTCATTTTATTGGGCTTTGTTTTCTTGTGCTTCACAAATACTGTGCTTTTCACAGACTGAAGATTTGTGGCCACCGAGCACTGAGCAAGTATATCAGAGCCATTTTCCCAGCAGGTCATGTCTCTGTGTCACATTTTAGTAATTCTCCTGATATTTCAAACTTCATTATTTTTGTATTTGTTATGGTGATCTGTGATAAGTAATCTTTGATGTTGCTATTATCATTTTTTGGCATTTTTAGCAATAAAATATTTTTAAATTAAGGTACATACATTTATTTTAGACATGATACTATTGCACACTTAACTGACGACAGTACAGTGTAAACATAATTTTAATGTGCACTGGAAAACCCAAAATCCATGTGTCTCCCTTTGTCGTGATATTTATTTTATTTGGGTGGTCTGGAGAAAAACACACAATATCTTCGAGGTGTGCCTATAGCTAATTCTTACAGTTTCAGCTAATGAGAGTGTCATCATGTTGGCTTCTGTGTCCTTTGGCACTACCACTTGATCTTGGATGGCTACTTTACTTTCTGTAACCACAGGATTTCTCTGTACTATCTTGTGTATCTCCTATGCCACACTTGGAATCAGCACTGGTTCTTTTTAGTGGGAAATGGTATTTAGAAACCACTTTCTGAGTGTGAGGGTGCTCATTATTTTTCTGTTGGCATTGCTTCTAGACCTCTCCAGAGTACAGAGTTAAGATGTGCATATTTTTGGAAATTGAAAGAAGTCATGAGTAAGTAGAAATATTTCCAACTCACGTTCAGCACTATGGGATTTTTAATTAACATATTTTATTTTTACATCATTATATTTTTCCTACAAAAATTCCATATCACTAACAACAAGCTGAACATCATTATTGAATTGCATTATCCTTAATTAGACCACTAAAATAGTTTCAAAATAATATTAGACTAAAGAACAAAAGATAATTAGACTAAAGGCCAAAGTCTAAGTATAAAATTAAATTTGTGAGTCTTTTTGTTTTTGTAATTCTATTTGTTCTTGTGTACATGTCACTGTGGATAGATAGCCTTAGTGTTCCCATTTTATTTAAAATTATTATTTTCTGAGAATGTTTATTTCAGCAGCTTCAACATTCATTTGTAGGTTTGTTTTCTATTTTTATATATTGATTTTCTTTCCTTTATTATTTAATTTTTCAATATGTGAGCCATTTAAATTTGTCAACATTAAAGCAGTAAAAGATATATTTAGCAGTACTGTTTCCCCCTCTATCCTGCCATTTTCTCTCTATTTTTACCTGTAGGTAACAGTTTTTATTAGTTTTTGATTTATCCTTACAATAGTTTTGTAAACATAACCAAACGTAAATATCTATTTCCCTACCCCAGTTTATCTGAAATATAGTATATTAATATATGATTTTCCCAACCAAACTCTTGAAAGGAGTAAGACAAATACAACATTACTAAAACCAAAACCAAAACCAGACAAAACAAACATCCCCCCCCCCCAGAAAAAAACCCTGCTTTCTGAGAAAATGAAGAGAAATGGCAACAATTGAAAAGATATGAGGCATGCTACTTCACACTGGGAAAAGATTCATAGAAGTTACCTTCGGATTTATTGATGTAATAAAAACACCAAAGTATAAGATTACATGTTCCTGCTACATACTAGCACTGAATAGAGAACCAAACCTGGAAATATGTTTTGGATGAAAATATAAATGGTCACCCTTATAAACAAACTGAGTTTGCCTTTGAATCATGCGTAGGGTTGAATTAATTTCATGCATAAGCCAGGCTATTTGGAACAGAGTCTCCACATGGAAGAGTTGTGAGATTTTTAAAGAAATTATGATTAGGAAGCTAACTTGGAGCAAAACTGTAAATTTACTTATATATCACATAAAATAAATAAGATATCCTACTAATTAAAATTGTTCATAATTCTCCAGCAACTGTTGGAAAATGGTATAAACAAACATTTTAGGAGAAATAATCTAGTGGTCCTTTTTAAGTATGTGTACAAAGAAGCAAAGCAACTCTTTTTAAAATCATAATCCAAGTGTCAACTGATGGAGACATAGTGCTTTCTGGCATAGCTATAAGGAAATTTTCTTCTTCAGGAACAAGGAGGGTCCCAATTTAGAGAGAAGGAAGAGAAGGACTTGACTATTGACCCCCATGGACTTTCTCTCCCAACCCAGGTTACTCTTGGGTTAATTGGACAGAGACTGAGGACAAGCATTAAATACACAAAGTAGATGTGACACAGCTGGATGTTCTTTTTCATATTCTAGATCTGCTTCTCATGCCCTCTGACATTCAGACTCCAGGCTGTTTCCAGCATATTTTCAAGTAAATTCTTTAGATGAGTTAGAAAATACGCTTCCCAAATCCTCACTGTATCCTTAACAAAGGATGGTAAAAGCCTGTGTGATAATCAGTGAGATTTCAGGGAGATAGATTCACCAAAGCACCCTCACTTTCTTGTAATAATTTTTAAGCTGGAAAAGCAATTTTCATTTTCTTTAGTTTTCCTAAAACTTTGATTTTTCTAAAGCTGCTTCCAATTGTTATCTGTCCTTATGCTGATTGAACACTAGCCTCTTTTGCCTTTGACAACTTTTTAATAAAGTGTTCTTTCCTTCATGTTTAAATATTATGTAACGTAAAAAGAAATTGTAATATTGCAAGGTGCATTGAGCATTAATTGTCAGCCAAATTTGCCAGTATGGAAACTTATAAAATTAGGTTAGGAAACCATAAACTATCTCACCAAAATTAAACATTTGTCATGATATTGTGGCATGTCAAAGATTATGCATGATACAATTAAGAAAATTTTTCAGTTTAGCTAGTGCAATGAATGAGGAATCTTAAATGAGAGAGAAAGAAAACCGGGAAGTTATGAGGATGGTGGAGGTGTTCTCTGGTTTAAAAAATAGGTCATGGGTAGACAAAAAAAGTCAGAAAGCTTTATTCTCTCAGGATATTTAAAAACTGATGGGGCTGAACCTTACCTTTCAGACAACAATTTGATGGAACACTCAGTCCCTGAGGGTGGGACCAAATCTCCTTGTTCCTTCTGAAATTATTAGTTAGACAGTATCATTTGCTATGTTCTAGAAATTCACTTGATCATGAAATCAGTCAATTTGTTGTACTGATCACTCTTCATAGACAATCAAAAAACAAAACAAAAATATTTTAACATTGGCATTGTGGAATGTAAACTTTTATTTCAATAGCTAATAAAAAAACAAAAATCAATCAGAATCCATTCTATACCTTCTAATCCACATTTTTAAAGATTTTTTTTTATCTACTTGAGTTGTTAACTGACAAACAGAAAGCCTAATTTATTTACATGTACAGTCAAAATAGTCAGACTCAGGCCACTCTGACTGCATTATGATTTTCTATAGAAAGAAAAATATTCTTTTAATGCACAGTTACATTAATTTGAAGTCATTAATATAAAGTAGTTTAAAATTCTGAGTAGACATATTTTTCTGAAACAACTTGTGTACATTCTAGCTATCAAGAAAAATTAGCCAACTTCACGAAAAAGAATGATTTAATAACATGTACTTAAATATAGTAATTTGTCAGTCTCAAAAGCAGTTTATATTTAATTTCATATTAAATCAGTGATTTATTTTTTCAGTTGACAACCTAGAATTTTACATGGGCTACGTTTTAATGCCAGTAGTTCGATTACTGTGGGTATGGTATATGGCTATTGTACATTTTAAAATAAATCTTTGGCTTTTTCAGATCAGACATGCACTTCTCAAACCACCAAATCCAATGGTGTAAGTCTTTCCACTTTCCACATAATTTTTTCTCTAATGAAGTCTTAATGTACACTAAAAAAATGTGTTTTGGCCATTATAGTGCATTCAGTAAAAAAAAAAAGAAATTGTATTTAAGAATTAATAATCTTGCTCGTACACTTTAAAATCCATCCTCATACTTAGATATTCATGTTAAATTAATTGTTAGATGGTATATATGAATAGAGAGCATGAAATTACTTAAATGTATTATTTGTTTTCACTTTGTCATTTATTTTAATTGATTTATTATTTATGATAAAATGCGTACGTGACTTTTAAGCCAAATGCAAAGTTGCCACTCATGTCCGAAGGTCATAGGCATCACTTTATTGTAACGCTTATTCATGGTTGGCCCAGGTAAAGAGTCCTTAGAGGCGGCACATTGCACAGCAAAGGGGGAGTTGTAACCAAGGCTATAAAAAGTTATGTAATAGAAAAAAACATGGTCCAGGAGGCCATTTGAAAATCTCTTTGACAGAGAATTACAGAAGAAATCGTCTCTCACAAAGGATTTTCAAAACACATTGCTGTGCTAGAGGGCTATATTGTCTTAAAAGACAGTTTGAATATGAATTGCATATACCTCAAGACCCTGAAAAGGAAGATAATAACATGAATTTGAAAGGCAACAGTGTATAAAAATAAATCTGACACTTCACTTCTGGAGTCAACAAGGTTGGGATCTATGAGGGTTTTGAAGAAATGGAAAACATGCAAATAGATAAGTCCCCAGGGCCCACTGGGTTGCTGCGCTTCCAACAGGTGATTTTCTGCATTCGGAACAAGCTGAATATCTGTCGAGAGGCATATTTTCTCCCCTTTGCCATGTCATCTTCTGAGCTTTCACACTTACACCCAACCTTCTCCTGAACGCACCATTGTTCAGTGTTAGGTTATTGAAAGTAAGCATGGCTCCTATGAAGGCTTGCATCACTTAGGGCATGCCATACAGGGGTGGTAATGATAGAAGAACAGCCTTTCCACACAATATCTGAGAAAAAAAGTCCCAGTGGCCAATAAAAATTAAAACTATATTGTGGGGAGTTCCTGCTGTGGCACAGTAGATTAAGAATCTGACTGCAGCAGCTCAAGTTGCTGTGGAGGCTTGGGTCAGATCCTTGGCCCAGTGCAATGGGTTAAGGATCCAGCATTGCCACAGGTGTGGTGCAGGTCGCAGTTGCAGCTTGGCATCAATCCCTGGCTTGAGAACAGTATACATATATATTCATATATATATATATATATATATATATATATATATATATATATATTTAATGGAGGGTGCAGCCATTAAATATATAGGAGTTTTCTTGTGGCTCAACAGGTTAAGGGTTCATCATTGTTACTGCAGTGGCTTGGGTGGCTGCTGTGATGTGGGTTCAGCCCCTGTTCCTGGAACTTCCACATGCCATGGATGTGACCCAAAAAAGGTGTGTGTGTGTGTGTGTGTGTGTGTGTGTGGACACAGACACACACACAGAGGAGAATACCATGTGACACAGAAGGAGAATACCATGTGAACATGAAGACAGGTGATCTGGGAGAAGCAGCAGAAACCAAAACCCTGGAGGATTGCTATCAGACTCCCAGAAGCTGGGAGAGAGGCCAGAGTAGATCACCCCTCAGAGCCTTTAGAAGGAGCTAGCCCTGCTGACACTTTGATTTTCGACTTGTAACCAGAGCTGTGAGATTTCCTGTTACATAAGCCTCGTGGGTGGTACTTTGTTAGCCCTGGTGAACTCATCCCGCATCTTGAAGGGACAAAATACAAACACACTTACATGAGACACAAAACAAGAATACAAACCATGAGAAAAACACACACACACACACACACACACACACACACACACAGAAGCAAAACCACATAGCTTTTAAATTTCTGGGTGGGGATCAGTGGCGTTCACAGACAAAGGTGACATTAAACTCAACCTTAAAGCAATGGACAGAAATGGGGCAGTTGAGGCAGAAAAGTGTGTAGTGTGTGGAGAGGAGGTTTTTTTTTTTTACCCCAGGAAGACATGATACAGAAAAAAATATGGCAAACGTGCCTTTCAGCCAAGGGAGGTAAGGGCTCAAAGAAAATTAGAGCCATCTGCAAAAGCTTTGAATGACAGGATAAGGGGCTTACACTTAATCTGGGGACAGTGGACCTTTAATATTCTTTGAATACACAGAGCAAGTGCACATACACACACAGAAATGTGTGCAAGCACATGCACGCACACACACACACATGCACACAGGTATAAATAAGCTACTTGATAATTTAAGTTAGACCGGATAATTTAAGTTACCACCGGAGGTGTTCTTGGAATTATAATGTAGGACAACCACGGAGAGGGGAACCCTTCCTATTAGTTTATATGTTCCAGAGGGGTGATATTATTAGACGTCTGTGTGTTCAGCGTTGTCCTATGGGTGGGGTCACAGCAGTGGGTGAGACAGAGCCCCTTCCCGCATGGAGTTACCGTCCAATGGAGACACACACAAAAACAGACACGTTTAGGGGCTTCTGTCATGTGGCTCAGCGGAAATGAATCTGACTAGTAACCATGAGGACGCAGGTTCCATCTCTGGCCTCCCTCAGTGGGTTAAGGATCCAGCATTGCCGTGAGCTGTGGTGTAGGTCACAGACACAGCTTGAATCTAGCATTGCTGTGGCTGGGAACTTCCAATTGCCGCGAGTGTGGACCTGAAAAGACCAAACAGAAAAAAATAATAAAACCTGGGTATCTGATGTAAATCAGGCAGTGGTAAATGCTCTGGGGAGAAAATTCCAGGTGAAGGAAAGAAGATATGGGAGTGCGTATTTATATATATATATATATTTTTTTTTGTCTTTTTTTTTTTGTCTTTTCTAGGGCCGCACCTGTGATGTGGCATATGGAGGTTCCCAGGCTAGGGGTCTAACAGGAGCTGTAGCTGCCGGCCTACACCACCGCCTCAGCAACGTGGGACCTGAGCCGCGTCTGCAACCTACACCACAGCTCATGGCAACGCCAGATCCTTAACCCACTGAGCAAGGCCAGGGATCGAACCCGCAACCTCATGGTTCCTAGTCGGATTCATTAACCACTGCACCACAACGGGAACTCCGGGACTGCGTATTTTTAGATAAAACCATCAAGAAAGTTTCTAAAGGGGAGTATCTGAGAAAAGACCCACAAAAAGAAGGGGATGGAGGTTTGGTCTTTTCAGATCTGAGGATCTGAGGGAAATAGCACACACACAGACCCTTAGATGGGCACCTGCTTTGTACCGAGGGAATGGAGGGAGGGTGGATAGGGTGGGAGAAAGATGGGACAGAGGAAGCTCCCAAGGTGTAGAGTGGGGAAAAAAATCAATGCAGAAAAGCCAAGATAGAGTCCAAAACATTTAGTTCCAAAACAAAGAAAAATCAGGATGGTACCCGGGTTGGGCCTTGTATGAAACTCAGCTGAAGGAGGTGATCACACAGTAGGGACTGGCAGTGCGCGAGTGCGTCCCCAGGGGACGACTCTCAGAGGGTCAGAGAGCACAGGCGGCTGGCCTTTCCCTCCCTGGATCCCAGCTGGGAGCAAGGTGACAATGACACAGAGGAAGGGGTGGCAGCCTCCTGTACTCACTCCCGACAGGACCTCCGGGGAACCGGAAGCCAATCTAGAAGGCAGCCTCCCTATGTTTGTTCTGAAAGGGGTTAAGGCAGGGTCCCCGTGCAGCAAACAGAGTGATGGGGAGGGACAGTGTGGGCACCAGGGTGGCAAATCGGAACCTCTCCCATGCCATGGATCCATGACCTGCTACAGAAACCCTGCTATTCTTCAGCCTCTCTTGCTCCTGAGTAGAGACTGTGTGTCAGTTTCTGTATCCAGTTGCTCCAGCAAAGGCCCACTGGCCAGGAGGCTTAAAGATCAGAAATGTATTGTCTCATGGTTCTGGATGCTGGAAGCCTGGAATCAAGGTGTCAGTGGCGTTGTTTCTTCTGAGACATCTTTCCTTGGCTTGCAGATGCCACCTTCTCCCTGTGATCTCATGTGGTCCTCCCTCTGTGCCCATCTCTGTCCTGTGCTTCCCTTCTTACAAAGACACCACTCCCATTGGGTTAGGGCCCACCCATAAAACTTGATTTTATTTTAATTACCTCTCTAGAGACAGTATCTTCAAATTCCAGGGTCCTGTGGGTCAGGATTCCAACCTATGAATTTGGAGGGGGGTGGGCACCGTTCACATTTTCTCTTTATGAAAATGCATCAGTGTTCTGACAATTATAAAAAGGTCAATCAGCTTCCCCCATGGGCCTGTGGTTCTCCCTCTGGTTCTTCCTGTGCACATGCATCTGTGCCCCTCACCTGTGAACCAAGCCTCTCAATCCCTCCACCCTGCACAGAGCTCCTTATACTGGGATGGGGGAATGAGTCACATGCCCTCTTATGGGATTTGCGGCTTGTCTGACTCGCTTTCAGGCTCCTCTTGCTGCTGGCTTGTCAAAGCAATCATCAGGAATTTGGGGACATCAGGAAATTGAGGTGCCAGAAAATCAGAGCATGTAAATTTGGATCCAGTCAGGTTTGATCACAGCCCGGCGCCCAGTAAGCATCACCTTCAGTGACAAGCGGGCAGCAGACAGGTGAGGGCTTGAGAAGGGAGAAGGAGTGCAGGGGCACTCAGGGAGAGCAAAAGCAGAGATGGACATGTATCAAGGAGGACACAGACTGTTCTTTTATTCTCCCTGCATCCAGCTCCCCAGGAGAAAAAAAATCAGAGGTTAAAATGGAGATTTATACAGTGTTTCAAAAGCTATGAAAGAAAAGAAAGGATTCTTAAGAAGGATTTCTCTTTCTAGGATTTGTTTACAAGGAACAAAGCAGTTGCTGGATGAAAAGTATTGTGGGGACCGTTATTATAAATTCACCAAGAATAATTATAAGATATTGTTGCAGGCATATAAGCCTCAGAGGGAAGAAAAATTACGAATGTATGTAGATAGCTCATTTTGAGGAAAAATAGTGCGATAGGAGGTTGCAAGCTTGTTGAAAGAGTTCGGGGAATATGCCTTACAAATACGTCTGGGCTAGATACCATTCTCTTTGGAAATAAAACAGCTTCCAGAGAGATATTGATTAGACTACTGCTCAGTGTGGCTGGGAAAAAAAAAAAAAAAGCTTGTAATATGTTTAATGCTCCCAATGAAAGTGACAGTGTGATTAGGGAAATGGAAGGCTAATTAGGGGAACAGACCAAAAAGACAGAATTCAAAAACTGAGCAGAAAAAGAGAGAAGGGACTCAATCAGCCACTTGGACTTTCAAATTTAGAATAAAAAAACCACATCTACCAGCTCCTCTAAGTACTGGTTTGGCTGATGTTTACATTCTGGTGACACACTTATGCGAAATATTCTGGAAAGAAGAGTAATGAATTAGCATGACCTGGAATAAAGGCAGCTGTAAAGTCTGTGTTTGGTGTTTTGTGGGGAGAGGGTATCCAGAAGCAAGAGAGAGAGAGCAAAGAAAGCTTGTAATTCTTTTAGTTATGAGCGGCTTGAATACCAAAGAAGTAGCCACAGCTCCTCCTGTGGGAAAGTGGGAACCCGTGCTATTCTTTCTCCTCAGCAAAGATGCTCATTATCTGCTGAATGAAAAATGCAAACGTGTGCCTCTGCACGTGAGGGAGAGGTGCGTGCATCCAGGAAACCGCCACGGGCTACTATCTGCTTGCTGGGGCTGCTGTAACACAGAGTCCCTGAAGGGCTCCAGGAACAACAGAAATCTGTTCAGAGTCTGAGGCTAGAAGTTTGAAGTCAAGGTGGTGTGATGCATGTTCTTTCTGAGGGCAGCGAGGGAGAAAGCTGCTCCAAGCCTGGGTCCTTGGCTTATACATGGTCATCTTCACCTTCATAAGGCATTCTCGCTCGCTGTTCATGGTTGTGTCCACACTCTGTTTTCCAGAGTGACACCAGTCATATTGGATTGGAGCCCAATATGGGATTAACAATGACAGTGGCTTTTGAGGATTATTTTACTGAAATGGTACAATGATGATTAGAATAGTTAGCATCCAAATAAAAGTATTATAATTGTCCTGGATTGGGGCTTAAAAAAACACGCAAGAGGAAAAGTTAGAAGAAAACATCCCTATTCCATCTTAAGGGAACTTAAGAATTTGTGAGTTTTTCACCTGTGGGAAGAATTTCAGGGACATGGCAGGGGGGCGGTGATGGGCAGCATCATTGCAGAAGAGACTGGTTGGTTAAGTCTACACACCGACTGTATCAGGGCTGGGGTGACTGAATGCTGTGAAACTTAACCCAAGGAGAATGAGACTGATATTCTTCAGATATTCTTAGCCTAGAACTGGACACTTTGGTCCATTATAACATCTAGTTGTACAACAAACTCATCTGTGCACACCAAGCTGTAGACGAGATGGAGAAGAAAACAACGTTAAAAAGTAGAGTAAGAAGGAAGACAGAGGCCCTAAGCCATCTCTGTAAGGTGCCTTTGCTGCCTGGTTTTCTCGGTAGGGAGTCTAATAGAAAGTGAACATGATGGAGTTCCCGTTGTGGTGCAGCAGAAACGAATTCGACTAGGAACCATGAGGTTGTGGGTCCGATCCCTGGCCTCACTCAGTGGGTTAAGGCTCTGTCATTGCCATGAGTTCTGGTGTGGGTCATAGACACGGCTTGGATCTGGCCTTGCTGTGGTGTAGGCGAGCAGCTGTAGCTCCCATTGGACCACTAGCCTGGGAACCTCCATATGCCATGGGTGAGGACTTTAAAAAAAAGCAAAAAAATAAAAATAAATAAATAGAGTGAACATGAAAAGGTAGACAGCTCTGAACTAGTGCATAGATGTTCTTGTTGAACCCATAGAGAAAGTGAGTTTTAAGTATTTATGTACCAAGTATGTGCATCATCAACACCTTTAGAGGACCTGTAGATATCATTCCCTAAATTCCTACTGTATTTGACTCTTTTTTATTGTCACTGAGCGTGGGTCACTATGAAATGATATTGTTCCCATATGGAAAAACATTTTTTTACAAAACTTAGAAAAATCTATTCATAAAAATGTATTATTTCAGGTTTCAAACAATTTATTATCTCAACGTACTTGATACGAGCAGTAGAAGAAATGTAGTAGAAGCCAGTTGGGTTCAGTTTCTAAGCTGGCTTGGCACTGTTAACAGAAGGTCAGTAATTAACTTCTGCAGTTTGTTCTGAAGGAATATCGAAGCATCCTGCCAGGAGGGAAGGGTGACAGTGAAGACTGTGTAGAGTCATAAATTAAAAACAAGGACACTTGCATTCCCACACCATGTTCAAATGTCACTTTACAGCACGAGAAGAGATGGGCATGTGAGGAGGTGGGTAAAGTGATCTTACTTTGCTTGATTATGAATTAATTTCAATTAGAAACTTCTTCTGAGAGAGGAAGAAGGAAAAGTTGTTAATCCATTGTGAAAGGTAGGGTCCAGTATTTAGATATGAAAAGAACCTAATTAGATATAAAAGAGGGTGACATATTCTCCTAGAAATGTTCTCTAATCTGCCAAATTCCTTTCTTCTGTGACAGCTGTAAGTCTTAAGGCTATGTTACCATTAAGTGCATGCCATCCTATCTGGTCTAGCCAGACTAGAAAAGATCCCTAAACAAAATATGCTTAATTGTGCATCCCCGAAAACACATATATTCCAACTTACTACAGGACCTTAGATAGAAGAGAATAAAAGATAGAATAAAAACAGGGATCTATTAGGGTATTGTTTACATTATTGGAGAAAGTACTCACTCGTCCCCCTTTTGTACAAACTGATGAAGAAATTATGGAAGACCTTTGACCAAAACCAGCAGAGGAGTAAAGCCGTGGCTGAATTAGAGCAGAGGAATCATCTGTGGATCTTGCTTAGAACCAGAACTGTGATTCAAAGTCCCCGCCAGCTGACACTGCCTGTGGGCCTTGAAACACGCTTTGAGAAGAAGGAGTTCAATGGAGATCGCTGATTCTCGTATTTGGTTGTACTTTTTTGGATCTACTGTCTCTTAGGCCCCATCTTCAAAATATTGATGCTGTTGATCTGGGACGCAAGCCTGGGAATCAGGATGTTTAGAGCCTACTGTGTGTGTCTATGTGCAGCAAAGCTGGAAAACTACTGGTGTCAAGAGTATTGTATTTTTTAGAATATGGCAAAAGCATTATTTGTTTCAGAGAAAGTGCATTCCAGAGGGTATTATTTCCAATAAATAGCTGAGTCATTAGGAGGTCTTTAAATAACTATTGCATGTCTTTTTGGGTTTCCATTGAACCATATTAGATAAAGCATCCTTAAATTTTGGTTTTATGAGTTTATTTCCTTACATGGTGCAGTGGATAGATCATTTGGGGTTGGAAGTCCTAGCTACTAAAACATTTCAAGGAGACAGTCTAGTAGTAAATGTACTCAAACAGATGACAGGTGAAAGGTCACAGGTGAACTTGAGGGAAGGAAAATAAATAGCATAAATAAGAAAAGAAAATAAATAGCATAATTTTTATTACCAAAAGCCCATTATTCTGAAAGAGGCAAGAGCCAGAAATTCATAAAATATGAATGCTTGAATTAGCATTTTAAGGGAATCTCTGAAAGCTTTAAGTGATTCGAGATGGTACAAAGACTACTATCCACATATTGATCAGCAGTGCTATTTAGTAATTTAGACAGTGAATCCTTTGTTTAAAAAAAATTCACCAAATGAATTAAAACTTGGAAATTCTGAGATCTAGTTAAAATTCTGATGGGCTGAGTTATTTCAAGTACTAATGGTCTCATACCCGTGAAGAGATATTTTTATTATTTAGAGACATTGGAGATTTAAATAAGAAGGTTTTTGCACAACCTAAATACAAATTATAAAGTGTGTTAGCAGTAGAAGAAAATGTAAATGATTGAAGGTTTTTAAAAACAGAGCAGAGAAAAGAAATGGAATTAATTTATTAACATTTCTCCTTGTAGCATTTAATCACTTCGGTAAGCCTTGAGGATGAGCTTAATTAAGTAATTAATTTTTTATTTAATTGATTAACATTGAAATCCTTTTGCTACCTGTGCCCCTACACAGCACAGACATGCTTTGGGGTTCCCCGTGGAACAAGCAGCAAAGGAAGCTCACATTCTCTCTTTTCTCGGGCTGGGCTGTCCCTCAGTTCCTGCTCTGGGACCTCTAAGCTCTTGGTTCAGCCTCAGTACTTCACACCATCAGCGCCTTGGTTCGCAGACCTTTGGACTTGGCCTGAATTATACCATCAGATTTCCAGTTTCAGATGGTATGTCATATCTCAGCTTCCCATGGAGTCCAGTTTCGCTACATACCATTGGTTCTGTTACTCCAGAGAACCCGAGATAATGGGAGGTGGATTCCGAAGGGACGCTCACTGTTTTGTCTCATACTTTGGAACCAAAGGAATCAGTTGAGGTCAGAAAGTAGCCTGTCTTCTGAAGAATAAAGACAACAAAAAGTGTTAGGTTCAGCACATTTGTAAGGCCTAGCATGCTCTAGGGCGCATACAGTGAGAGCATCTTTGGGGACAAAAATTTGTGAAAAGCTTTGGGCTGACTGCTGCAACAGAGAGCAAAGGGGAGGAAGGGTCAGCCGGATGGCCGAGCAAGGCGCCACGGTGTCTTAATTCCTTCACTCAGTGTGGGAACCCTTTCCCTCTGCATGCAGGCTCCTTCTTGCCTTTTCCAAGCTAAACTGTGTGGATGGGTGCCCGCCTCAAGCAGGCGCTGTGCAGCTCAGGCCCCTTCACAAGCAGTGGAGGCCACACTCCCTCTCCAGGCTCCCCAGCCCCAGTTCTACAGGCTACGCCTCACTCTCATCCTACCCACTGAGAGGAAGCCCTGTGCCCCCAAACCTCTGCACAGCATCAGCATCTTTCCTTCTCTCCATATTTTCCACTCAGGTTGCCTACTTCTCCTTGTCAGGATTTGCACTAGAAAATCGCTGATTAATACTGGGACCTTCTTGTATCCAGACCTATGAACTTTTCTGTTGAGTAGTTTTAACTCCATTATTGTCCAATAATGCCTTTTAAATATCTTTAAAATAAATTAAACATTCTTGCTTTCCTATAGCGATAGAAATTTTAAAGAGTAACACACTTTGTTAAAAGATTATAAATTAATAGTGACGGAGAATTCAACAGTATTGCTGCAGCACGTTCTCAGATAACTTCGGGTTAATTTTTAAAAAGTTATGCAAAGCTGTGATTACATTGATACCAATTCTGATAGGTTTGTTGGGCATCTCTTTTTTTATCCTTTATCCTTATCGCTATGTAATATTTATCATTTTGAATTAATTGAAAGAGATAGAAACAAGTCAGTCACTGTACTTGGTGTTTTAAAACTTATGTCCAGCTGAGTAGTTAGTGTGTCAATCACAAGATGAGAATTGATTTTAATTCCTTTTTCTAGAAACTCTGCTGAAGATCAACACCTGTCTTACTGGCTTTTGGCATATTGATGGTTTGAGTCAGAAAACATCCTTTCAGCTAAAAATTGGCCATATATATCAAAGAGCTGTCAAGCAGAGCCCTTTGTCTTTGGCAATGCCAAAAAGCCAGAGTCATAATGTTCCTGTAGTATTCTCTGGAGGAATAATTTGAATTATACAGGATAAATATGACCAACACAGTGATGTATTGGAATACTGTTTACATGCTTGTTTATTTCATTTTATTTTATTTGCTCTTCATGACTTATTTTGCAACTACTTAGCCAATTAAAAATAAGAAGGTTAGGACTTAAACAGCATTATTCACCTGAAGGAAATCAATGATTTATTGTGATACTATGAGTGACTGGATAATCAATATACAAGAATATTTATAGAATTTCAGTTATTCCATTACCATGGACATTTGGTCCTAAGTCAAAATCAGTGTACCAATGCCATAGTTGCATAGCCAGATACTCTTGTTGTTGTCATTGTTGTTTGCTTTAATTTTATGCATTTTTTAAAAGAAAATACAGTCAATATTATAGTCAACTCTACCAAAAATTTATTTGTAAATTATGTATTGATTTCTAATGTGTTTCACATTTATTGACCATGATCAAAACTATTGAGGCATTCCAGTTGTGGCTCAGTGGGTTAAGAACACAACAGTGTCCGTGAGGATCTGTGTTAGATCCCTGGCCTTGCTCAGTGGGTTAAAATCCACTGTTGCCTCAAGCTGTGGCATAGATCACAGGTATGGTTCAGATCTTGTGTTGCTTTTGCTGTGGTGTAGGCAGGCAGCTCCAATTCAGCCCCTAGCCCAGGAATTTCCATATGCCTCAGGCATGGCCCTAAAAGAAAAAAAAAAGCTATTGAAATCTTCAAGCAACAAAGGTCCCAGATAGCCTGGGGTCCTCACCTTTGTAAGTTTCACAATGACTTTTTATTTCCACTACACCTTCATGTCTCATCCACTGGTTTGCAAGACCATTGAATTTTATCTTATCTCTCTACCTCTTTATCTAAAATCCATGTCAACTCTTTGTCTCTTAAATATGAAATTATTTCAATGGAGTCATCAATAGTGTGGTAATTGCTACACATTCCCTTTTTAAACCTTATTTTATGGCACTTCTATGCCTTGTTTTTGCTTTTCACCCAGTTATTTATTCTGCATTAACCCTGAAGCCGTATCATCCATGCCTGAGACTGAGTTTTACCAAAACCTGCATCTGCTGCTTCAGCACTCCGGCCCCACCTCTACCCCAAACTCCACGATTCCTCCACCAGGATGTTCACAGGTATTGAAAATACACTATGTCTAACACGGAAACTGCTGTAGTCCCAATTAACTCATTTCTTTTTTACGTCTGGATTTGTTGTTGCATGCTTTATTCCTGTCCACCAAGCTGGAAATTTGGGTACTATTCTTCTCTTCTCTTACTCTCAGTAATCATTTCTAATTAATTTCCATGATCTTCAGATTTTGCCTCTCAAACATCTCTTACATTTTCTCTTCCTGTTCCTACCACTGCCCTTGGCTGTGAAGGATGAGTAACTACTGCAGTTGATGGCCTTGTTGGTTTCCTTCTTCCTATATCCCCTTCCTCTGATCAGAGCCATACGGCAACCAGAATATGGACAGAGAATGAAAATCTGACTAGAGCAGCTTCAGTGTTCTTTTTTTTAGCTGCCCTTTGCGTGCTGTGTGCTGAATGAGGTTCGCTGACTCCTTAGAAGCACAGTTCTCAGAGAGTTTAGGACCCGCTTCTGCCCATGTTTTAGTCCCATCTCCCTGCCCCTTTTCTTCCTGGGATTCCGGCATTGTGTGCCAGGGGTATGAAGTTTTTGATCTTCCCTAACACGCAGTGCTTCCCCAGTCCTGTCTGCCTGGAAATGTTTTCCTTCCCCCTCCTCAAGATGGACAAGTCCTTTTTCAGTCTTCAAAGGTCCAATAAGATATACCAGCTGCCTTTCGCTCACCTTCTTACCCATCACCAGAGTAGATTTCCCTTCAGTTGCTGGAACTGGGCTGTCCTTAGCCAGCACCACAGAGCACCCAACACTTCCCCGTGGAACCCTGTCTTGACCACTAGTCTGTAGGGCTCCTCCTCTCAAAATGATTCCCATCTGCCTTTTGGGGGCTTAACGTGGTAGCAACTCAACCTCCCCCCCAAAATTTTTGGAACTAGATGGAGGTGGTTGTGGTACAACACTATGAATGTGCAAAATGCCACTGAACTGATCACTTCAAAAAGGTTAATTTTGTTGTGTGAATTTCACTTTTATAAAAAAGAAGAAAATATATGTTTTTCTAACTGCTTTATTCAAAATGCTAAGATTCAAGGGTGAGTCAGGATTTGAGCTCAGAAAGACACTGACTCTAAAATGTACTTTATAAGTCAAAACCAACTTATTTAAGAAGGGAAGGGCTGTACACGTAACCTGTCACACTAGTTTGAGTTTCCAAAGACTGTGATAACAGACTCCCTTGAAAATCTTAGCTCTGAGTCAGTGATAGGATGGGAAATTTCCTGTATGAATTTGTTGTGGGTGAGGAAATGTAGCAAATGACCGAGGCATGCATTTGCTCTTAACTAAATGAGCCAATTTATATAATAGCAACTGAAAAGTCTGATTCAAATACAATGTAATTTTTATGATGCTTTTTCTAAGAATATTAGGTAAGGACGAACACTCTCTGGGCTAATACACAGAGATTCTGCACACACATTACGTTAGTCCACATGTATACTTACAGGAAAGACATAATTCATTAATTTAAATTTTTATTTCAGAGGTAGCTAGTGAAGAGAGTACAGGGCTTGAAACCCAAAAATTTAGCTTTGAGTTTCAGCAATGTCTCTAATCTAACTCCAGGCCAGCTGTATTACACAGGCTCACTGAGCGTTAACTCTGTAGAGTCACTGGTTCATACATGTTAAACTGTTTTGTAAAACGTGAAGAATTATTCAAATGCAAATAATCATTGTCACCAATGTCAAACAGAAAGAGTGGCCTATACCTTCAACAAATATGCAAAATTGTGGGATTTTTAAAGTGTAAACAACATCTATTATTATCATTTTTTTAGAAATAAGAGAGAGAAAAATACTTTCCTAACTTTATAGACTTTTTAATCTGCTACATTCATAATTATATACCCTTAATTCACTTTTTGTTTGTTTGTTTTTATAGCTGTACCTGCAGCGTATGTAAGCTCCTGGGCTAGTGGCTGAATTGGAGCTGCAGCCATAGGCCTGCGCCACAGCCCCAACAACACCAGATCCGAGCCCATCTGTGACCTTCACTGCAGCTTGCAGCAACGCCGGATCGTGAACCCACTGAGCAAGGCCAGGGGTTGAACCTGCATTCTCATAGAGACTGTCAGGTTCTTAATCCACTCAGCCACAGTGGGAATGCAAATTCACTCTTTTTTTAACTATAGAAAAAATTTTTGAGAACCATATGTAACTGAAATAATTATCGTCTTCTTTTTCTTTTTAATTTTATCTTTTTTGTGTGCAAAACCTTAATTTACTTTTTAAGTGGGCAAAGTGAAAGGGTGATTGATATCTCAAGTTACATATTAAGTGAATAGTGAAACAAGTTAGTATATTTCAATTTCCATAAGGAATTACATTTAAAAGTTTTCATTTTCTTCTGTCGTATTTTCTATTTATCTTGATGACATGGCCACTTGGTACCAACTTTATTTTAGGAAAAACCTCTACAAATCTTTAAAAAACACAGAGAAAAATAAATTCAAAACTTAGTATTTTTGAAGTGACACAACTTTATTAAACCTAAAAAGATTTGTTAGGTTATTTGAATGTGGATAACGGGCGATGGTCATTTCCACATACAAAAATGCAAGCACCTTATCTAATTGTGTGCCTTTTCACACACTGCAACTGAATAGCATGTCAATATAGATATCCTGCAGCTATAGTCTGGACATTTGAGCATTTTAACCTTCCATTTGGATGTTCTTCTTATGCTAGTGCAGAGAAAAAAAAAAAAGAGTTGAAATAGCAGCCCAACTTAAAATCTCAGCAGTAATGCCTAGAAAGACCTGCTTCACTTACTTTATGGTGGAGAACTCTCTTAGATAGTTAATGTCTATTTATATGGTAATTGCTCCCCAATACATGTCTACTTTTTCTCCTTTCAGCCAAATTCCATTTTCACCTAATAACATCAGTCACTAACAGACGCTGTGAGTACAAATGATCTTCATGAATAGCGCTGAACAGATCGATAAAATGTTCAAGTTTAGCTTAAGCCAAATGCTTAACAGTTCATGAATTAAAATGAGATGAGAGAATACTCATGAAGAGTAGGTCATTTCTTTTCTTTCAGTGATTCCTTGGAAAGACCGGCCTCTCATTTGGCAGTAATATTTCCTCCGCTCTGCCCTCTGCTACCCCCAGCAGGCCTTTTGGTGTTCTATGAGAAGTTAGGGAAAAAATAGTGTTGGTAAAAATATTCATGAGAGTTTCTCATCTATATTGCATTGAACTCAGATGTTCCACCCACATCATATACATTATAGAAAAAAAGAAGAAACAACTGTAACATGAAAGAATAATGAGAAACAAAAAAGAGGAAAACTACGAATGCCTTGTTTACCTATTTAATTCTTTTTTCTTTCTTTTAAAGTTTTTTTTTTATTATTGTAGTTGATTTACGATGTTCTATTACTTTCTGCTCTAGAGCAAAGTGATCCAGTCACATATATATGACTATATAAAAGAATGTACATTCTTTTTCTTGCATTATTCTCTATCATGCTCCATCACAAGTGACTGGATATACTTCCTTGTACTATACACCAGGATCTCACTGCTTATCCACTCCAAATGCGATAGTTTGTATCTACTAACCCCAAACTCCCAATCCATTCCACTCCCTCCCTCTTCCCCTTGGCAACAACAAGTCTGTTCTGGACATCCATGAGTTTGTTTCTTTCCCTTAGGTAGGTTCATTAGTACAAGTCACAGCCTCACGCTGGTGAACCAGAAATAACAGATGCTGTGGTTTAAGGAGAGTTGCCCCAAACTTTGGTGGTGGAGGGTCCAGGCCCCAGATGACTGAAATCTCTCCTACCCCCTTTTCTGAGGTTTCCTGATGGATACCAGGAATTCGAATTGAACACCTAAGGCGCTGTAGACTGAATGTGTCTATGTGTGTCACCCTCAGAATTCCTGCTCTGATGCCTAATCCCCAATGTGATTGTCTTTGGAGGTGGGACTTTGGGGAGGTGACTAGGTTTGTGTGAAGTCCTGTGGGCGGATCCCTCCTGATGGGATTCGTGCCCTCATGTAAGGGGATGAAGAGCCCAGACCTGCCTCCGTCTATCCTCGGAAGACACTGGCAGGAGACAGCCGTCCACAAAGTGGAAAGTGTGCTCTCGCCAGACAATCTGCAGGGCCTTGATCTTGACCTTCTGGCCTTCAGAACTGTGAGAAATAGATGTCTGTTGTGTAAGTCACCCAGTCTATGATTTTTTGTTACAGTAGCTTGAACTGACTAATACACGTGGCAGAGGGGAAAGCAGCCTCTCCAGCTCTATGCGGGTCTTGATTAGCTCAGAACCCACCCCATCACAACAAGTCCAGCCCTCGTCCCGGAGGCCAGGGTCCAGGCACAGCTTCTGCCGTGCCCTGCCCCGTGTCCTGCAGATTCCCAGGTGGGTGCTGTGCTCCCACCCAGGCTGGAAGGGAGGAGGTGGTCCAGGTCACAGAGTGAGCCCCAGCTGAGGCTGCAAAGCTGGCAGGGGAGCAAGGCAGAGCTATGAGCATAGCTCGATTTAAAATTTTCAAATATTTAAACATAGAATGTAAATGTTATTTGTAGGTCTCAGTTAGGCATAAATTTCTAAGGAAGGTTGTGATCCTTCCCTTAAGGCTTAATAGTCATAGAACTCAAGAGCTCATGGTTTGATTGGTGTTTAAGCTGAATGTGATCACCCAGGTCTTCCAGTGTTACTGTTTTTCCAATTGTTTTTACCTTGGATATGTGGAAGTCTTGCTCTTCAGAGCATCCTGCCCACCAAACACACACACACACACACACACACACACAGGTCACATGCATGTGTCAAAAAAACCAGGCAGCTCTTCAGGTTCATTGCTCAGGGTTAGAACAGTGTAACCCATAGGTATCTTCTTGTTGGCATCTTGTTTTCTTGTGTAATGTCACAGAAACAAAACATTTCTGTGTCCAGACACCATGAAGTCCTAATGGCTAGTGCTTCTCAGACACCTGAATGAACAAGTCTTAAAGTATGGGGACACTTTAGCGGTGGGAGCAAATCACTGTGAGTGATGTTTCTTCTCCACAGGCCCCACGTTCTTCCTCCGTGAATCAGCACCTCAGGTGATGTCGAGCAGGAGACAGCAGCTGGCTTCTGCCTGCAAATCCATTCATTCATTCACCCTTTCTATTCCATCTCCTCAATCTCTTCCAAGCTGTAAGACGCATTCTTGTGCTCTCTCTTAAAGCCTGTGTACCAGTACTCTACATTTTCCTATGTCTTTTAGGAAATTTTGTGTCGCTGTATTTGCCTAAGTGCTTTCTTAAGTTGGTCAACTCAGCTAAGCAGGTATTTCTGAATCTTTTAAATGTCTTATTTTGCTTTATGTGTAAGTTTATATCTTGATATCTTATTTTGTTCATTTATTTATTCATTTATTTATTCATTTATTTATTGTCTTTTTAGGGCCATATCTGCAGCATATGGAGGTTCCCAGGCTAGGGGTCCAATTGGAGCTATAGCCGCCGGCCTACTCCACAGCCACAGCAATGCGGTATCCAAGCCATTTCTGTGACTTACACCATGGCTCACCACCACGCCTGAAGCTTAACCCACTGAGCAAGGCCAGGGATTGAACCCGCATCCTCATGGATGCTAGATGAGTTTGTTAACCATTGAGCCATGACGGGAACTCCTTGATATTTCATTTTTTAATCTCTAAACTGCTTTAAAGTTTTTGGAAATAGGAGAGAAATGTACCCGAAATAAATACATGAAATGGTCAAGTAATTTCAAAACAGATCTTATGTGATATTGAACAAATATCCCTTATTCTTATTCTTTTCAAAGTATAAAGTAAAATATATTTATAATTCCTTAATACTAGTCAAGCTTCATGTAAAACTTAGTCACCCTTATTAAATAAGTTGTGTTGAGGAGTTCTCTGGTGGTCTCGTGGTTAGGATTTGTCGCTTTTACTGCCGCAGCCTAGATTCAGTCCCTGGTCTGGGAACTGAGATCCCCACATTAAGCCATTACATGCTGTGGCCAAAAAAAAAAAAAAAAAAGATGTGTTTAAACAGCAACACAAAAACACAAACACAACAAAGTTGGGTATTGATCAGCTGACAAAAATACTGTGGCCAGGGCTTACTGGAACCTAGGGCCAAAGGATTCAGTATTTGCTAATTTGGTAGTGACAATTGAACATAAGTACTAGGAAGAATGAAAATCAGCTATACCTACAAACATGTGCAAAATATGCAAAAAACGCCAGAAACTTTAAAAAAAATATTAAGAGGGAGTTCTCTAGTGGCTGAGGATTGGTTAAGGATACAGCATTGTCACTTCTGTGGCTGGGGTCACAGCTATGGTGGGAGTTCAGTCCCTGGCCCTGGAACTTCCGCATTCTGTGGATTCAACCAAAAAAAAAAATACTAAGGAATTTAAAATAGGTTTAGTAACTTGAGATATATACTATGCTCATGTTTTGTAAGATTCAACACTGCAAAAGTGTCAGATCATCACAAATTGTCTACATAGTTAATTAAAATCTCCATAAAAATAACAATTTTAAATGGAGCTTGACAAGATGCTTCTAAAATTTGCATGGAAATGTAAGGATCCAAAAATAGCCAAAGCTCTCTTGAAGAAGAATGTGGGAGGACTTGAACTGCCATATACAAGAAGCCAAACTTTAAAGCATATGGTTCTGATGCAAGACTAGACAAAGAGAAAGGGGCAAAAATAGAGAGCTTTCACATAGGACACTCCTCCCCCCCTGCTATATGGACACTTGATTTATGGCATAAGTGGCACTTAAATCATCAGAGGAAAGGTGATCCTTTCGTAAAAAATGAAACCTCCTCAAAGAATGAGAGGAAAATCCTTGAACCCTGTTGCGTATCATTGACAAAAAAAAAATTCCAGTAGGATTGCAAGTATATATGCAACACCCACACACAAACTAACCAACTAAACAAGCAAGCAAATACATTTAATTAAATTAATAGAATATCTTCATGATTTCTGAGTAAAAAATATTTTAACAGAATATTCAAAATGCTTATCACAGAGAAAAATATTATAAACTGAATGACATTCAACTTAAGATCTTTTTTTTTTTGGTCTTTTGTCTTTTTAGGGCAGCATATGGAGTTTCCCAGGCTAGGGGCTGAACTGGAGCTATAGCTGCTGGCATCCGCAACTGCCTCAGCAAAACAGGATCCCAACCATGTCTTCGACCTACACCACAGCTCACAGCAATGCAGTGAGCAAGGCCAGGGATTGAACCTGCATCCTTGTGGATACTAGTTGGGTTCGTTAACCACTGAGCCACAATGGGAACTCCAATTTAAGATCTTTTGTTCACCAACATTTCAGATTTAAGAAATGAAAAAGATATTATTTGCAACATATATAATCATAAAGTGCTGCTTTCAGAATACAGAGAGGAATTCTACATTTCAATAAGAAAAAGACAGAAAACTCCTAAGAAAGTGGGCCAAAAATATAAGCAAGAATAACCAAACATAAACAGAGGTAAAAGGAGCTATTGACATGATTCAAGTGGTCAGTATAATGATGATCCTGTCTAAAAAACCAGAAACAGATAATGGCCAAGGAGAGTAGGATTGGGGTTCTCAGTGGGGAAGAAGGAGGGAGTGGGACGGACTGGCATTCTGGGAGTTTTTTTGGATGCAAACTCTTATATTGGGAATGAATGGGCAATAGGGACCTAATGTACAGCACAAGGAACTGTGTGTGACTGGGTCACCTTGCCATGCAACAGAACTTGAAGAAACACTGTCAATCATCTATAATTAAAAAATAAAGTAAAAAACAATAAAAAAACCCAAATGATCAGTATACATGTTAAAAGGTGCTTTACCTCATTAGTGACCAGAGAAATATCCATTGAACCATAATAAAATTCACTATCCATCCACAAGGCTAGCTAAGATTCAAACAACCAAATGATGGCACATCATCATTTCCAAGGGCCAAGGAAACTCTTATATATGATGGTGGAAGTGTAAATTGTTATATCCATTGCAGGAAATAGGAAATATTGATTAAGTTGAAGATGTTGATGCTCCATGACTCAGCAATTCCTCCTTCGATGTTCACTGTTGAAGACAAAGTTACATGCTAAGCCAGTAGGGGAGAATTTATTCAAGAGTATTACATCTGTGTTATTGCAATAGAGGAGAGAGATTAGGCTCAACTCCTAATACAGTAAAGACAGTTGGGTATTTATTGCCAGCTAGCAGAGTGAGGGGGTCCATAAATGGAAAATTACCAAGAAGAGATATTGAGGGGCTCTTGTTCTAAACTGACAGGCAAGCCAAGGACTTAGACATCAAAGATGGGGTTGAAGAACCTGATTACATATCAATTTTGTCAGATAGGAAAGGTGGAGGGGACCATTGCTAAACAAATTGGCAGGATTCGTGCTAAGACTTGGGGAGGCAGGCAGAAAATAGCAGGGGCCAAGGTTGAAGCCCAGTGGAGCAGAGGACAGAGGAGCCTGCCTGAAGCTTAGTTAGGGAGGGAGCCTATCATAACCCAACCACAGCCTGTGCCTTTGTGCCCCAGGAGAGACATCCACATAAATGGTCACAGCATTCTTATTCCTAAGTTCCAAAACTATAGAAACATCAGTCAACAGTAGCAGAATAAATAAACCATAGAGTAATCATACAATATAACACCTTACAACTTTGAAATGAATGACGTATAATTATACAAAATGTATGAGTGAATTTCAAAAGCATAATGGTTAATGCAAGCAAATGACGGCAGGTTAAAAAATGTATGTATGGATGATTCCATTTATGTAAAATTTAAAAGCAGGCAAAGTTATAACTGCAGTATTTAGAAATATAAACTTAGGGAGTTCCCATTGTGGCTCAGAGGAAACAAACTCAAGTAGTATCCATGAGGATGTGGGTTTGGTCCCTGGCCTCCATCAGTGAGTTAAGGATCTGGCATTATTACAGAGAGCTGCAGTATAGGTTGCGCATGGCTCAGATCTGGTGTTGCTGTGGCTAAGGTGTAGACCGGCAGCTGAAGCTCCCATTTGACCCTTAGCTTGGGAATTTTCACATGCCACAGGTGTGGCCCTAAAAAGAAAAAAAAAAAACCTTCGGTAGTAAAGAGAAAAGTAATGAATTGACAATACTCAGGTAAGTGTCTACTTTTTGGAGATAAAAACATTATGATAGAAATAAGCCAATTAGTGGTGGCTGGGTTTCCTGGCAATATTCTAGTTCTTGCTCTAGGTGGTAGATACATGTATACACTACGTAATAACTCAATAAGCTGAATATTTTTTCTTTGATGTACTCTTCTGCATGAGTTTATACCCATAATAAAAAGGGGTTAAAATATATCCAATTGAATTGATATGAATTTTTAAGCATTTTAATATTATTTAAAATTGTTTTCTGATAGCTTTTAAAAAAACTTTGCCAGTAATTTTCACATAAAATAGGAGATATTATTCATTATAATGTCACCTATATCTTTTTTTTCTATGTGTATATTACTTTAAAATTTGTATTAGTATTTTTTTTTGTGTGTGTATTTTTTAGATTTGCACCTGCAGCATATGGAAGTTCCCAGGCTAGGGGTCTAATCAGAGCTACAGGTGCTGGTCAAATTGGAGCTATAGCTGCTGGTTGAATCAGAGCCACAGCAACATGGGATCCAAGCTTCCTCTGCTTCTTACTCCACAGCTCACAGCAACGCCAGATCCTTAAACCACTGAGCGGGGCCAGGGATCGAACCTGAGGCCTCACGGATACTTGTTGGTGTTGTTACCATTGAATCACAATGGGAACTCTGTACTTTACAATTTTTAAGTGGGTAGGTTGTGATACTGTAAAACTCTAGTTGTCCAAATGGGTGGTTGCTAGAGGCAGAGAGTGGAGGGTTGGAGAAATGGGTGGAGGGGTCAAAAGGTACAGAATTCCAGCATTAACATAAGTTATGAAGATGTAATGTAGGAGTTCTCGTAGTGGCTCAGTGGCTAATGAATCCGACTAGGAACCATGAGGTTGCGGGTTCGATCCCTGGCCTTTCTCAGCGGGTTAAGGATCCGGCGTTGCAGTGAGCTGTGGTGTAGGTTGCAGACACGGCTCGGATCCCACATTGCTGTGGCTGTGGTGTAGGCCGGCGGCTACAGTTCCTGTTAGACCCCTAGCCTGGGAACTTCCATATGCCACGGGTGAGGCCCTAGATAAGGCAAAAAGAAAAAAAAAAGATGTAATGTAGTCAATAATATGTATTGCATATTTGAAAGTTGCTCAGAGAACAGATCTTAAGAGTTCTCATCACAGGAAAAAAATGTTTTGTCATTATATTTTGTGACAGATATTAACTAGACTTATTTTGGTGGTCATTTTGCAATGTATACAAATATCAAAATGTTATATTATATACCTGAAACTAATATAATGTTATATATCGATTATAACTCAATTAAAAAGTAAGAAAAAATTAAATGGTTAAAGCATAACTCCAACTTGCATATTTCTCTTCAGGGGTATCAATCATTGACCAGTTCCAATTCCAAAATACTTTATTTTCATTATACTACATTTTACATTTCCTTAATTCCATACTGACTTTGTTAAATCTCCTGAGACAAATATAGCATAACCAGAAATCTTTAGGGCAATTATTCTCCAGAGAAGATTTTTATCATTTTCTTTTATTTCTTCTTTCTTTCCCTCTCTTCCTTCCTTCCTTCCTTCCTTCCTTCCTTCCTTCCTTTTTTGTTTCTGGGGCTGCATCTGTGGAATGTGGAAGTTCCCAGACTAGGGGTAGAGTTGAAGCTACAGCTGTTGGCCTACACCACAGCCACAGCAATGCCAGATCCTAGTTGTGTCTGCAACCTACCATTTTTACCATTTTCTTCAGTAATAGTTCATAACTATACAAAGGCAGTTACATTATTCTGTGACTCCAGCAAAACAGTTAGTAGTCTGATTCATTGTCCTGCTTCTCTTATCCAGAAACAGTAAATAGACATCTACTACGGGCAAGCGTGGTACCAGGTACTTGGCATAAACTTGACGAAGTCATTATTCCTAAGCATCCATCTGAAATGGAAAGCTGGGTGACACTAGGAGGTCTTAATCTGAGAGAGACAGTGTCAAAATTAACAGTTAAATTTAACCTTTCAACTACTTTGAAGAAATGAGAAGTGAAGGGTGCTTTCAGAAAGAAAAAAAAAGGTCGAACTCCATCAGGATTTTTATTTTGACTGTATGTATTGTAACGGAATAGAGTTTAGGAGAAGCATATTTGCCTCAAACCTCCACCATTCTAGGCAAATGACACATTACATAATTCTTTCTTCTTTTTAGGGCCACACCTATGGCATATGGAAGTTCCCAGGCTAGGGGCTGAATAGGAGCTGCAGCTGCAGGCCTACACCACAGCTACAGTAGCACCAGATCTGAGCCACATGTGTGATCTACGCTGTAGCCTGCAGCTACACCAGTTCCTTAACCCACTGAGCAAGGCCAGGGATCAAACCCACATCCTCACAGACAAGACGTTGGGTTCTTAAAATGCTGAGCCACAATGGGAACTCCATTAAATAATTCCTATAGGAGAGAGGATTGAAAAATCTATGAATTGAATCCTCCCTGCATTACAGAATAGTAAATACCACAGACCGTAGTAGCTTGGTAGTAAGGCTTCTAAAAATTAAAATGGTTTAAATGGAAAGCTTTAGAAAAGGAGACTAAAAAGTCATGTTTCTCAAAAACAAAACTTTATAAGCATGCTTAATAGAAGGAGAGGACAAAGGCATCCCGGTAAATAGGAAAGAGGACCTCAAAAGTGTAGAAAATTCTTCTGTGCCCCATGGAATGACATCAGGTGCACTCCTTATAGTTGTTCCCTGGTGTCTCTGTTATCTCAATATAAGTGGAGAACATTTTGTCTATATACATCATGTCATTTTTGAATAAAATGTAAGGGTCTTTAAAATCTAGTAGTAATTTCTTTGCAAATATTTGTGAAAAGAAAATGAATCCCTGGCTGAGTGGGGTTATATGATTTTTTAACATAGTAACATATGTGAGAACTTCAATACTGAAAGTCAGATTGCTTTAAGATTACATTATGCCAGATTCATGTCCCTGTAGCAATACTGCAGGTATTAAAAGGGTCATTTTACTAATGCCCGGACTGAAGCTTCAAAAGGTTAACCAAGCTGCTAAATCACCCACAAGGAAGACGCAGAGCTGACACTGCAACCCAGATCTGCCTGAAGGAAATGCCCTCGCACTAACTACAAGACCGGGTTGTTGAAACACTACACTTCATTATTAATCAGTGATCAGAACTGGACTGGAAGTTGGTCTTAACTTGCTTTGCTGACTTTACAGTGCTACACTTTGGTTGTAACAGTGTTATTCATAGTGCTAACTATTATGTCATAGGTAATTCATTATGAGAACAACTCATATCTTCATATTTTTTAACTGCGTACTTTCAGGATGGAAATGATATCAATTGTGATGAATCCATCTGTATCATTACATTAACGTACATCAGAAATAAAATGAACCCAATAAGCAGCACACCACAGGCTACCTGGGGAGTTTTACAGGCTGGGCACTTACTTGGGGAGCTGTTTGTTCCCTACACTAATGTATTTGAGAAATACTAAAGTGCTAATTTAATAAAATATGATGGAGTCATTTAGATATTGGATATTAATGTAACTGTTTGTCTCTATTCCTAAAGCTCATATTCAAAGGGGAGGTTTTTTGGTGTGATAAAGAGAGGTCAGCATGAACTTATTAATGATTTAGAATTTACTTTTCCTCAGATGTCATTAAGTCATACAGAATGATACACGACTACAAAACAAAACAAAAAAAAACATAGAAAGTTAGAGTGAGGAGTTCCCGTCATGGCACAGTGGAAATGAATCCCACTAGGAACCATGAGGTTGTGGGTTCGATCCCTGGCTTCACTCAGTGGGTTAAGGATCCGGTGTTGCCATGAGCTGTGGTGTAGGTTGCAGGTGCGGCTCAGATCCTGCGTTGCTGTGGCTGTGGTGCTGGCCAGCAGCTGTAGCTCTGATTCGATCCTAGCCTGAGAACCTCCATATGCTGCAGGTTCTGCCCTAAAAGGCAAAAAAAAAAAAAAAAGAGTGAAACTATTATAATAAAGTTGCTCCCCTTATAGTTACACTTTAAAAATATATGGCTTTGTGATTAAAAACTAATTTATTGCAGTTGCAGAGTATCTTTTTCTTTTAAAGAGAAATTAAAGGAGAGAATCAAACTGCTCTTAAGGTAACAATTACTGATACATTAATAATCATATTTTTATTCTTTTTCCATGTATGTATATTTTCATAAGTTTACATAATATTAAAACTGCATGCTTTTTCAGCCAATATTTTGTTATAAATATTTCCATTGCCATCAACATTCTTTTTTAATATAACTTTCAATGACTGTTTTTAATGGATTTAGCATAATATGCTAAAGCAATTTCTTTGTTATTATCACTTTTAAATTTTTATATATAATTCTTGGATAAAAATAATTGTACGCATATGTTCTACTTGTTTCAAAAAATTTAACACTCTGGCAGTTCTTTAGATATAGAGCTATTAAGTCAGCAGAAATAATTTGTTTAAAACTCTTGAAATATATTTCTGGGTAATATTCCAAAATCCTGAAAGATCCTTGAAGAAAGAAAAAATATGATATTTATTTTGCTTTCCTCAGATCCCAGTATAGGATCTGGAACAGAATTGGTACTTAATAAAAATGTTTTTTAGAGCAGAACTGACTGGCTTTGCGCTGAGAAATGGAACAGTTTTGCAGTCCTGCCAGCAATGCTGAAATACCATCCATTGAGGATGGTAATTCTAAAACATTTCTAAGTCTTAAAGCTAGCATCTTCTCATTTCATTCTGCATAAACTTTAATAGTGAAAGTGAATATTTTAGTGTGTTTATTAAATGCTTCTCTTTTCCTTGTGATACATCTCACGCACATTTTAAAATACTGGCCAAAGTTCACACATGGATAAGCTGTGATGGCTGTTGGGTGCAGTGTTTTGGGCTGATAACACATATGAACTTGAGGTGAAGCTGCTTTACTGCACTCTGAGCAAATATGCATGCCCGCTTACCCGTCACTTCCCTCCTGGAGTCAATTTTACATCACAAGACACACATTCTGGGGGGAAAAAAGAAGAAGAAGAAGCAAATATCCTATTAAGAAGCCACATACACGTTGTTGCTGTGGTTGTGGTGTAGCCTGGCAGCTACAGCTCCAATTCAACCCCTAGCCCGGGAACTTCCATATGCCGCAGGTGCAGCCCTAAAAAGACAGAAAAAAAAAAAGAAGCCACTTATATACGGCCATTAGGGCAAATACTGACACAGGAAGCTGTATGAAACACTCCATGACTGTGCCAACAGCTTAGTTACTTTTGGTTTTGAGTTTTAGTCCTAGTTTTAAACTAACACTTTTTGTCTGCTCTGTTTTCTAGCATATACTCAGTTCCTGGCCTGTAATATGTTCTCAGTAAATATTATTAGATGAATGGTATAACCAACAGATCAAAAATTTTGAAGGATCGGGTTCAGGTTTAGGGTGACAAGGGCTGGTCTGTGCTACAATCCAGGAGTGGAGCGGTTTCTTTCTGATTCACCTCATTTATTTTTATTACGGGGTCCTGCTTTACAATGAAATGCTTCCACTCCATTAATAAGCAAATAAAATGAACCTTTTAGGGATAATGACTCAGATCACCAATTCACTGCACATCTCCTGTTCTCTCACTCTTCCCAAACTCCAAATCCTACTCCTGGCCCCTCTGAAAATTCCAGTGCCAAGTCAGCGCAAACGCCCTTGTCCTCTGCCTCTCCGCAGATTGGCCCTCCCTCTCCGGGCTTTCCTGGATTCTTCCAAGGATGCACCAAAGACTCTGCTTCCCTGCAGTCCTCTAGGTGGTGGCTCTCCTCTGTCATAGCCCCTTCCCTACAGCTTCTGTAGGACTGGACCCTGCTCTTTCCGCATTGCTGCTTTCAGATTATAACACCCTTCCCTCTTCTGAAAATCCTACAGCATTGAAGTACATCCCAGCAGTTTATATCAACCACCACTCACCCCTGTGGTTGTCTTGTGCGTATCCTCTAAAGAGTCTCCCTCCTTTCTTGACCTTTCTAGCTCCTGACTCACTGCAACTCTGTTCAAAATATCCATGATTTACATGTGTAGCAATTTGAATGTTCTCTCCAAAACCCTAGCCTCAAAATTTTTGAAATCTTCTCATCCAATGATCTCACAGGGCAGCTTACCTAGAGCACTCTTTCCCGTGTCTGTTCCCTGACTTGCTCATCACGAGCAAAACCGATGGCGCATCATGCACCTCAGCATCATGCATCACATTTTCAACCATCACTTTCCAATCCCTTTAGCAGCTCAACTCCAACCTTCTTTCAGCCCCACCAGGTTTACAATCTGTCCATCTGATGTCTTTAATGACCTCCTTTCTTGAACTACCTGTGTCAGCCCCATGACTACTCAATACAATGACTTGCGTGCATATCCTCTCAACTCCCTCACTCTCTCTTGTTTTATTATTCTCACTTGAGAACACCACATTCTGACTTAATCCACCACCTCCTTGCTTGCATTTCTATAGTGAACAAAACTAAAAGAAATATACACAAGCATAAGGACTGAACTCACCCTTTAACTTCATCCTTGGAAACAACAGACTGGTCCTTGATGCATGATGACCATGGCTCCTTCCTTATCTCATTTACTTTCCCATTCTCTTCTCCTTTCTCCCCAAACTCCAAGCACCACTTCTCCCATTTTTATTCTTGGTTTTCTATTCATGGAGGAAATCAAGTTCAGAATAGAATTCTGCAAACTCCCACTACCACATCTAGTCACTTTCTGGCATCTGCACCCACATGCTTTGTGTCCCTGCAGCTCACATAGATGAGCAAACCGCGATCCCATCTAAGGCCACCCCTCCATCTGTGCACTAGATTCCTTCACCTCCCACATGCCCAGGGATAGACTTCAGCAACCCTCTGCTTTTGACAAAATCACTTTAATTAATTACGTTCTTCTCTCTCCAGCTACCACACGTTTCTTTGCTCCCTTGGTAGCGAAACTCCTCAAAAGGAGTGTCTGAACATAGATTTACTAGAAGATAACATGGGAGAAAGTCTAGATGACCTTGGGTTTGAAGATGATGTTGGAGGCACTACATCTAAAGTGTGATCCATGAAACTTAACTAAAATCAAATTAAATTTTTCTGTTGTAAAAGACATTGTCAAGAGAATGAGAAGACAAGCCATAGACTGGGAGAAAATGTTTGCAAAAGACACATCTGGTAAAGGACTGTTATCTAAAATGTACAAAGAATACCTAAAACTCAACAATAAGAAAAACAATGCAATTTGTGAACAGGCAAATGATCTAAACAGGCACCTCCCAAAGAGGAAAATCAGATGGCAAATGAGAATATGAAAAGAGGTTCCACATCATACATCATGAGGGAAAAGCAAATTAAAATGAGATAGCACCACACACCAATTAGAAGGGCCAAAATCCAAAACTCCGATAACACCAATTGTTGGCAAGAATGTAGAGCAGAAACTTGTTAATTTCTGGTTGGGATGCAAAATGGTACACCCACTTAGGACAATAGTTTGGCAGTTTCTTATAAAATGAAACTTATTCTTAACATACAATTCAGCAATCACACTTCTTGGCATTTGCCCAGGGAAGTTGAAAACTTACATCCCAAGACAGATCTGTACATGGTGTGGCAGCTTTAGTCACAGTGTCCAAAACTTGGAAGCAACCAAGAAGTCCTTCTACTTAAGTGAATGCAAAATAAACTATAATGCATCCAGACAATTGATATTACTCAGGGCTAAAAAGAAACGAGCTATCAAGCTATGAAAGGACATGGAAGAAACTTAAGTGCATGTTACTAAGTGAAAGAAGTGAGTCTGAAACATCTGCATACCATGTGATCCAACTATATACCCTCCTGAAAAAAGGCAGAATTGGAGACAATAAAAAGATGAGTAATTGCTGAGGCTTGGGGAGTAGGAGAAAGGAATAGGCAGAGAACAGAATTTCATTATGGCAGTGAAACTATTCTATAGGTTACTTATATTCTTGCTTAATATTTCTCTTTTGATAGGATATTACTTTAAATATTTAAAGTTTGCATTTCATTTGTGATATACACCCATCCCCCCTTAAAAGAGTTATTTTAAATAATATCAATTTCTGCTAGATGCCAGCAACCAAACTTGGACTGCAGTTTCCAATTGATCTTGTAAGTATGTAGGGGCACTGAGTAGCTTTTCACAATTCAATCAGAGAAGAAGTGATGTGTATGTGTCCGTGGTGGTGAAGATGGATGTGCTTCTTCCCTTTGGGTTCATCTTCTAACGATTTCTTGAAGCCACTGGGGCCAATTTGCTGAAGATCATAATGTCACAAAATAGAGTCTGGGTCTTTGAATTACCTCTTGGAGGAAAGCTCACTTGCTGAACAAGAGGATTTATCTGTTTTTTCATATCTTTATATGAAAGAAAAATAAACATTTTTGGTTAAAATTATGTTTATTTTGTCAGTTTTTTATAAAACATTATTTATGCTAACCTCTAATGTGTTTATTATTATTAAACATATTAATAGGAATTTTTTCTAATATAATAAACATGATGAATATGACCAATGACATGCTGAAAATCTGACCCTCTGGGCAGGGGAACCCTGATTTGAAGTACTTGCCAGTTTCCTTGTGATACTTACTCCAGGGGTGCTTGATAGTAAATATTTAATAATTTGTTTTCTAAGAAAAGTTCCAACACAAATGTCTAAATGTACAAGAGATACAATCTTTTTTTTCTTTTTTTGTCTTTTTTAGGGCTGCATTAGCAGCAAATGGAGGTTCCCAGGCTAGGGGTCAAATCAGAGCTGTAGCTGCTGGCCTACACCGCAGCCATGGCAATGCAGGATCCAAGCTGCATCTGCAACCTACACCGCAGCTCATGGCAATGCCAGATCCTTAACCCACCGAGCAAGGCCAGGGATTGAACCCGCATCCTTATGGATGCTAGTCAGATTCATTTCCACTGAGCCGCGAGGGGAACGCCAAGAGACACAATCTTGAAACAATAACTCCTTAAGTTAGAACTTCATTCATTCATATAAATAGCTTTTAAGCTGAATTAGATAATCTTTTTAATACTAGAAGATTATTTCTTTAATTTTTTACACTTTTTATAATATAATGACATACTTTATAATCTTCAATATTAGCATTTTTTAAAATACCAAAGCAACAAACCAAGCCTTACTCTGTTGCATATGTCAATTGCTATGGTGTAAATATTCCCTCCATGGTCAATTTCAAGCCTCCAGCGCACATCATGCCACAGGCAGTGGTGAAACCATACAGGATAGCACAAGAGGATATAGCATTTCCACCTTGCAGATAAACGAGACATAAATCACCTCAAAAAACAGATAAAAGAAGTTGTAATAAAATGGAGAGTGGTGAGTTTTGAGTAGGTGTTACTTTTGTTTTTAATATAAATTATTTATTTGTAAGTTTATGCAATTTATTTTTTAATAATTAATCTTTTTAGAAAACCGGCTTGCAAAATTCTTGAAAATTTAACAATTGTCCTTGCCAGCTGGCTCCATTACACACCGAAGTACTGGCATGTGGGCATTTTCAAACTAAGGATATGAGTCACTAAATGCAAAGTTGAGAGTCAGTGTTCAGGATCAGTTCCAGAGAGTCTGTGCTGTTCTGCTCCAGCGCATCCTGGATATAACCTTCATAAACAAAAGCTCTTTCAAGGTCTCCCGTACCTTTAAGATGGTTAAGGATCCTGAGATTATTGTTTGAGAAGTGCTGAGTTAGTGTGAAGTCTGTGGATTAGTTTTAAGCCTGGGGCCAGGGTGTGGATTGAGGGTGATCCTGAGGGTTCCTGTAGTTGAGAATGTGATCTGATTAAACACAGGATGTCCTAAATCTGAAATAGTGGACACAGAGGTGTTTGACAGAGGAAGTAAGTACTCAGTTAAAAAAAAAGTGGTGAGAAGTGAAATAGAAGGTTCTGAATGAGAAAAGGAGTGGAAGTAAGTTCATTTAAACAAGACATGAGATGAGGCCTATTAGTCACGCCAATTTTACTGGAGTCCTTCATTTCTATAGAAAAATGTTTGCTTCTTGGGTTAATTTTGACTTGTGCAATGGATAAACAGGAAAGCAAAAGTTAATTACGATGTGTGATTGCCACTACTTTCTAACCCCCTATTTTTTTTTTTTTTTTTTTTGCTTTTTGGGGGGCCGCACCTGCAGCATATGGAGGTTCCCAGGCTAGGGGTCAAATCGGAGCCAAAGCTGCCGGCCTTCACCACAGCCACAGCAATGCCAGATCCGAGCCGCGTCCGCGATCTACACCACAGCTCACAGCAATGCCGGATTGTTAACCCACTATGCAAGGCCAGGGATCAAACCCGCAAACTCATGGCTCCTAGTCAGATTCGTTGACCGCTGTGCCACGAAAGGAACTCCTCTAACTTCTTATTACGAGAGGGGCCTTTTGTTCTAAACATGTTGAGAGGTTTGAAATGCAAAATGGGCCAAAGGAAGACTAAACACTTTTGAGGGAAGCCATACTTCTCTGCATCCTAGAGCCTTTGGAGTTCTGAAGATAATCCAGGGAGGAGGAGTTTCGGAGGAAGAAAGATGTAGAAGGAAGAGAAGAAGTGGTCTCAGAAGCTTGGAACCAGGAGTTCCTTGGTGGCTCAGAAGGCTAAAGATTGGGTGTTGTCACTGCTTTGGCACAGGTTTGATCCCTGGCCTGGCCATGGGTGCAGCCAAAGGAGAGGAAGGGGAATAAGAAGGAGGAGGAGGAGGAAGGAGAAGGAGGAGGAGAAGAAGAAGGAGGAGAAGGAGAAGAAGGAGAAGGAGAAGGAGAGGAAGAAGAGGAAGAAGAAGGAGAAGGAGAAGGAGAAGAAGAGGAAGAAGAAGAAAAAGAAGAAGAGAAGGAGGAGGAGGAAGCAGCAGCAGCAGCAGCAGCTTGGGACCATGTAAAACAAAACATAAGGATGTGGAATATTCAACATGGAATTATGATATTGCCTTGTCAATGTCCCTCCTCCACACTTCCTTCAGATTCTTCCACATTCAGATTCCTTGAAATTTGTGTGTGTGTGTGTGTGTGTGTGTGTGTGTGTGTGTGTGTGTTTTCTCCTCCCATGCCTGGGTGTGTGTAGAGATTCTGTAGGATTGCTGGAGGCTGGTAACTCAGATGACAATGATGAGATTACTCATAACTGAAATAACAATTCTACACAGGAAAGAATTTGGAAGAGGTGATTGCTAGAAAACACACTTGTAAAAACTCACAGAAGTCTTAGGAAGAGCTCTGAACTTCCGTAGAATATGAAAGAGACTCTTTTGGGAGGGAAATGTTTGTCAGCCTCCAGAAGCAGAGATGCTCTGATTTAAATGCCGTCATTCTTCTGACCCCCTTCATGTCTTAGTGAAAGAAGACGTTTTTACTGAAAACACTGAGGTGTTTCAGGCTGATGGAACACCACAGACTGGGTAGCTTCACTACAAGAACTACTTCTTACAGTTCAAAGTCCAGGGTCAGGTCTTTGCAGCTCATAGCTGGCCTCTTCTTCCTGTGTCCTCACATGGCAGGGGGTCCGGCAGCTCTGGGGGGTGGTGTCTCTTTGATAAGGGCAGTAATCCCATTTATGGGGCTCCACCCTCAAGACTAAGCTCCTCCCCATCCACCACCTGCTAATCCCATCACACTAAGCCTTAGATTTCAACATAGGGGATCTGGAGGGCACAGCATATTCAGGCCTCATGCCTTGGTTCAGAAGCATTTTCTACTAATTTTTCAGGGCTTATAGGAGTCATGACTCATTACATCGGTCTGGTTTGATGAAACTTTGACCATTCAATAGACTAACTTACCTGGGAATTCTATCTGGGCTTATTGCACCATTTTGGTTTCCCCTTTCATAATGGAAATCTGGTTTAAACTCTGTGATTTGTAAGGGATTAATCTGTAATTTAACCTCTGGATTCACAGCACGTGTTCATTATTTTCTAAAGCTCGATGTATGTGTATATGTGTGTGGGAGGGTATAGGTCTAAATCTGTGTCTACATCTAAATTTATGTGACTATTTGTAAGAGTACTCATTGTAATGTGAGGTTTCCCTAAATATTAAGACAAAAACTTTACAGTGGTATTACTTACACTACTGTTTGCACAGCATTTGCGAAAGTAGGAAAGAAATTCTAAGCTCAATGTCCTAGAAGCAACTTGCTTTCAATTTCCCATAATTTAAAACTAGCAACTGCCAGCAGGTGTAACCAAGTACATTTCAACTGTCAGACAATTTCACAGAGATAAATAAAATCACTAAGGTAACCAGCTTCTAAAAACCCTGCGAATCATGAAGGCATTTTCACATAACGTCAAACCTAAATTATACTTGGAAGACTAACATTTGAAACTGCCTCCTTAAAAGGAGGATTCATTTTCTACTATTGTCTGTTTCCTAAGGCTCTAAATATGTATTTAGCATTTGTACTATATTGGCTTCTTTTTAAACTCCAAATAAAAACAAAATAGTGAGGTGAAGAAAATATTTCATTATTTTTGTACCAAAGCTAGTCAGAGAGGTCCCTAAACCCGTCAATTAAATTAGGTCAAATGTGTCCCTGGTCACTTATAGTAAAATAAATGACATACTGAGTATGGATGATTAAATGGAAAATTTGCACCATATGTTTATCCCTGGGGAGAAAAAAAATACTGTATCTCAATTTAAACGCTTTCTTTTTCTGCCTCTATGATGGCATTCCTCAGTCAGAATTGTACTGAGTCGTCTTTGTAATCATTTCTCAATTCTGTTTTTGTCCCTGCCTCTTCTCCACTCCACCCTAGCCATGCCCCTCACACGCCATATCAGTCCTCACCTATCACACACATACACTCAATTTATCTGATTCATAGCTTGCTTCAGATAGCTGTCATCTGTTGTAAATGAAGTCCCAAACGTTGCCCAGCTGACAGTTCCCTATGGGTGGTAGCAGGTACATCAAACAAGCCATGCGTTTGTACAGGGCTGTGACTTACTTCCACTGGCAATCAGTTACTATGGGCAGAGGAACTGTGCAACCTGACAAGGGTTCCGTGACTTGGCCTGGCAGACCACCTGCCAAAGTTCACCAAAATACACCTCCTGCTTTAGGACACCATGAATTTCCCCCCCAAACCGATGGATAATAATGATCATGGAGCCTCCAGAGCATTTTGAGATTAATGGTTATGTACTTTTAAGCCTTCATGCTAATGCACAAATTATTGCTACATGGGCAGAGGGGAAATTGTGAATGAAACAAGCAATTTGTTATACTTTGTATACCCAATTGACAGAAGAGAAGCCCCCTTTCAAATGTTCTTCTCTGTCATGGACTGCTGAGAAGCGACACACACAAGGATGGATGTGGTATGATCATTCTCTGCAGTTTTCTGAAGCTTGCCAATTGAAAAATTACTCCTGGTACAAGTTAATAAATAATGTATGCACTGTTAATAGATCCAAATTCTTAAGTTCCTGTTAGAGAGAGAAACTGTGCCAAATCATCAGAGAAGTGCTATGTTAGATTAGAGAGGGTAGGAGGAAGAGAGAGAGAGAGAGAGAAGGAGAGGGGAGGAAAACCAAAGATGTGTTCAAGTCACGGATGTTATTTTTACTGTAAAGACCTAAAACTAATAAATTTTAAGTCATCAGAAAATTTTGTTCCAAGCCTTGAATATTTGTATATGTCATATTGAATTTCCTTTCCAGTTTGAAAATTGATTTTTCATATTCCCTATAACTTTATGAAAATTAATTCCAAATATCTGGTTTTTAAAATTCTGCTTCCTGAAATGGACTTCTAGATTACCTTTTTTTAACTTAATAGAAATACACCACTTATTTACACATAATGTATATATACATACTGTATAATCTAAATATGTATATCTCTCATCTCAATACCACTTACACTTAATTACAATGTTATACACAGTAATTGCAGGGCTTTTTATTTTACTCATAATAAAAACCTTCATGCTGTATACATGTCTACTTACAGAGATCAGCAAACTCTATAACCAGAAAGTAAATATTTCAAGCTTTGCAGCCATGCTCCCTCCTCACCGCCGCTCAGCTCTGCCATTGCAGTGAAATCAGAGACTGGTTCATAAATGGATCAGGATGACTGTGTTTGGTGCATGGGTCATAGTTTGCCACTTTGTGTCCCAAGAGAAAATTAACCCAATAGAAAATGTATTCCAAGTTTTTCCTATAGTCCCCCAGGCTACAGCAACATTTTTTGAAGGCTTTGGAAAATCCTCCACTGGCTGAAAAAGCACTTCCCATGTCATACTTGAAAGGCAGGGGGACAGTCCCACGCTCTTGGTGGTGAACGTAGGTGGCTGGACTGCCTCCTGACAGACTGGTGTATTTTTCCCTCCTGTGCAGGTGGTCTCTTTCCGTGGCAGGTCTTCCTTCCTGGCACAGGAGGGGACCCAGCCTCCCTGCACCCATCCTATTCAAGAGAAAGCCGTACGTGCGTACACAAGGCCCTTTGCTTGTCAAGAAGAATCACTTGGTTAGGTGCTGCCCATGAGGGTGGGGAACAGCTGGGGGCTGGTGGAAGAAACATCATCCTCTGCCTGTTTTCTGTTCACTGATCTCCTCCTGGGCTCAGGGCAAGCACAGCTGATACTGTTATCTGCACAGAGAAAAGAACCAAAGTGATAGCTATTTGATCAATGAGCACATAAAAAATTAACAAATGCCACTGAAGAGAGTGCCTTAGACTGATTACAAAATCAAGGTGCTCTGAATCTTTCTTTTACCCACCTTTCAATATACTTTGATTTCAGCAACACCAAGAGGCAGCATTTCCAAATGGCCTTTCATCTCCTCTGCCATGTGAAGTGCCCTTTCAAAGTCTATACAAAATAATGTCACCTGTGTCTATGCGTCACTCAGCTTTGCATTATGCTCCAAAAAGTCAAATGGATCTGTTAGCGTAGATGCCATTTTTGAATCCAGTCTGGCAGCTGATGAAAGGTGTTTCCTCCAAGTGACTTTTCAAGCACACACCCAGCCCCACATAGACCAAGTGTCCCATCCACTTGTCCTTCAGGTTACCTTCAGCTGTGACTGTCAATGAAGTATTTATGTCTTTAAATAGTCAATAATGAGTTATGTTTTATATTGAAATGAAAGCAAACCATAAATATCATCGAATCCCAAACAGCCCACCTGATGTGTGGTCTGAGTAGGTCTTTCCCTGCTCCTCAGAGCTGTTGAAGGCTCATTTCACCTACTCCAGGCAGGCTGCACGGAAAGCATCTTCTTTACCTAAGGAACATGAACTTGCAAATCGCCAGAAGAATTGGTTGGTACCCCACTGCTGATTGTGTTGCACAAAGTATCTAGTGCACGCTGCACGGCTGCCCAGAGAAATTATAGCAAAGACTCTGATCTTCGCTGGCCTAGGAGGTACAGGTGGCTGTGGGGTGGCTCACTGCTTCAGACTATAATTGACAGCTTTAATTTCTATTGATGCTTTCAAACTTTATAGATAGAGTAACACAGAGAAAATATTGGTAAGATCACCTATAAGTTGACTTCAGATCCTGGAGTGGTCCATGCTTTCTGTATCTACATTTTGCTCTCATGCATGCCTCTCCTCTTCGCTCCTTAGGACAGTTGTATTGTAGGGGCGACAAAGCCATATGACCAGCTGCTGGAGTAAATGGGCAGAGCCCTTGCATATCCTCCCTGGAGAACACCTGTGAGTTTGAGAGAGACGGGATATTACCCTCAGGTTGAAGGATTCCCTAGTGGAACTCAGAACTTGGCAAAGCCATTGTGCTCACAGTGACAGTGTATTATAGCTAGGGCCTGTGGATTCTAATTAGCAGAGGACACAGTGTATGGGATCAGGTCAAGAGAGACCAGATATACAGATCTCAGCTGTCCTCCTTCAGGGAAGTGAGTCAAACAGTGACTACATGTCATAGCAATGATATGTGACAATACTCATAGAAAGCTGCCAACCAGGGACATGCACTCACTCACCCATTCCTGTCCAGAGATTTTCTTGGGGATCAGTCACATACGCGTAACTGGCCAGTCACCAGACTGATCTCAGTCTCCAGTTTCTCCAGATGTCAAGCTGGTACCACATAGCCAAAGACACTGTCAGCATTGATTTCTCCACGAGGTTCCTCAAAGTTGTAGGCATCCCACACTGGTTGGGGAAGTCCTGAATGTTAACTTTTTCCTCCCTCTACCCCTCCAGGTACTCTTCATAGTCACATTTCATGGAATCTGTTTATTTTTGCTGCTTCATCATCCTTGAATAGCTAATCATTCTCCCCACTCTTATTACTGATTCTTGTTCTAAATTTTATTTTACCTTTCCATTCATTTTGAATTTATTTTAGAAAAAAAATTGTTGTATTTACAAATAAAATTAAAATAAAGCAAAGCAGCAGAGTTTCTACTGTGCTCAGCAGGTTAAGAACCTGACATAGTGTCTGTGAGTATGTGGGTACAATCCCTGGCCTTGCTCAGCGGGTTGAGGATCCCGAGTTGCTGCAAGCTGCAGCATAGATCACATATATGGCTTGGATCCAGTGTTGCTGTGGCTGCAGTGTAGGCCGGCAGCTGCAGGTCCAATTTACCCTTAGCCTAAGAAATTGCATATGCTGCAGGTGCAGCCATTAAAAAAAATTAAAGAGGGACGCACTGTATTTGTCATATTTTTATTTGTCTATATGGCAAAGAAGGATGAGGGCTCATTGGAAATGCTATAGGATAGAAAATAATATCTTTTCCTTCTTCAATAACTCTCTAGATATCAATATAAGAAGACCCAAAACATTCTTCTGTCTTTATGAGTGTGGTTTCAAAGCATACATCCATATATAATTTGGTCCTTTATCTCATATCTTTAACTATACGTCTTCTGATTTTAGGATTTCTTTCTGACCCCTGCTTGTCGTTCCAAATTTCATTATGGTTCTACATCTTCAGCTGACAAAGCACTCAGAAACTGTCTATGGGTAATTTGCTATGTAACAACTTTATTTCCCTTTAGTCTTAGAGCAAATAGTCTCAATAGTTGAATTTTTTATTGCTGCCTAACCATCCTACATGTTTACTCCTATGCAACAGAAATGGTGATAGAAAAGGACTGTTTTTATGCTGAGTAACTACTTTCTCCTCCTCAAACCACACCAAACTCACAGCAAAAGGGCTTTTACGTCATGAGGAGGTCTTTCTTTCTCTATTTCTTTCTTTTTTGTTTTAATTTTTTAAAGATAAGAGTAGATGGTAGCTATTACTAATTGATGTTCATATGATGGGATAAAATATTCAGATATACAGGTAGAAAATTGCTGATAATAAGACCAGGTGTCAAACTTCAGATCTACCATATGCGAGTGAAGTTATCCTTGCTAAATGCTTTCTCTTTTCTTTTTGTCTGAATCATTACCATTAGACTAAGAATTCCAAGTGTAAAATCTTGTTAAAAATATTAAATTAGGCCCAGCCAGTGGAGCCTGGATTACACTGTGATATCAAAAAACCCCAGATTTAATATCTTATAACCCAAACACCTATTTCTCCCTCATACTACATGCACATGGCAATTAGTTAGGGTTTCTGTTCCATATCCTCTCACCAGTGACCAAGAGCAACTCCCTTCCCAAACGCCAGCAAAGAGCTCAGCTCTGAGGGCTTCCAGCCATAAGCCCTTGAAGCTAGACACACTTTCATGCATGTTATCCTAAAGCTGCACTGCTCCACCATACCACAGGGGGACGCCAAAGGGAGACCACATTGGGAACTATTTCGTGACCAGAATTACTGACTCTATCCCCAAATCAGGTGTTCATCCAGAGCAGTGCTGTGCTCATAGTAACGATTCACTGAAGTTTAGACATCATAGTTATTACTTTGCCACAAGACTGTGAAGAAATCACCTTGCTGGCTTTTTAATTCCTCTGAAGGAGGTATTTCTAAGTTGTTTTATTTTTTACATTTGAGTTTAAATGACTTTAAAAATGTCCGTGATAAATTAAACGGAAAGAGATGGTTTAATATAATGTGAAATGTGGGTCCAGATTTTGTCAAATTAGATTTTACATCCTCCACCCTAATACACGTCCACCCAAGCACATTCAAATGTTCCAGTGACTTTCTCTGATCCTCATCAATAGATATTCCCCAAGGAATAACTAGTTTCCTTTGACTAATTACATTAAACAACAATAAAACAGTTTTGATTGCAGATTGAACCAGTTGTGTGATTCTGTGACTTCTCCAACTGCCAGCTTCCTCCTAAAAGGACACATTCAGAGCAAAGTACTCCCCACTTTAAATACATCCCCATGACTTCAGCTCCCTGCATATGTAATAGTTAAGAATTAAGGGAAAGTAAATGCCCCTTTTGCCCTTTTGTTTTTTTCCCTTGTTAATCAGTAGTGAGGAGGAGCAGAACAGAGAGTGGTTGCAGTGGTGAGAGACTAGCCTTCTTACTTTTATTTTTTTTTTCAAAATTTAACCTTTATTCTGAGCTTTGCCAGACATTTTGGCTTAATAAAAGATCAAATTTAACATTTTGTCACTGAAATTCTTTCATCTGAACTTCCTATTTTATTTTATTTTTTTGAAGGCATTTAATTTTGCTTGGTGGGTGAATTATTTAGCCTCGAAAGTCTTGTATCCCAATCTTCCCGTTTAATATATCCAAGTTAATACGGAGAACTATGTAATATGCACCACTTTTAAGTTGTAATTCTAAACTCTGACACTTACTTCCATTGCTTGAAACTTGAAAGGAAAGGGAACAATGTTCCCACTTAGAGTAACTAGAAATCATCGTCTTCAAACGCTCTCTTTTTTCCATAATCTTTTTTGCTTTTATTTTGGCAGAAGTCCAAGAGGCTGGCAAAGGAGTTTATTTTTCTTTTCAAACTTATTCTTGTCACTTTCTTCTAAACATCCACTAGGTAAATCAGGCATAATAGATTTCAAATTGTATAATACTTTTCAAATTGACTGCTTTCATCACAGTCAAACCAGAATAAGAAGAGCATAATGAAAACAACAAATATTAATAGCCTTATGATTTTCACTCCCTTTAACAGTATTAGTCATGTTATACTCTAAGGATTATGAAGGATAAATTATAGAAGAGATTATGCGATTAGTTATTAATTCTTTCCCTGCAGGATTGAGAACCAAAGGATGCTATAATATTTCTTCATTACAGAAATATGCACTTCCCAGTAATGTAATCAATTTGCACCAAGGCATGGTAATGAAGAATAGGAATAAAGCTGAAAAATGAATCTGACAGTTGTCTTCAAATCGCCTTTTAGCCAAATGTTTCAAACTTCTTCCAGTCTAGACCTTTTATTAGAGTTTATAACATCAATCAGAATTAATAGTGTGATTTGGGGGGGTCAATTTACACCTTTCAGTCAGCCTTCTAAACTTGAATTATGGACTGCAGTCTTGCTCTGCTTTCATCACTCCATTGCATCTCAAATTCTATGGCCTGGATTGCACAGTTTTCTTGCAGTTATATTATATGGCCACCCAGTAATAAATTAGCCACTGCTACTAAAATTATCCAAACTTGAAGATTTGTCTGAACTTCTTATCACTAAAATATATTTTACATTCATTTAGCTATTAAAATTACATTTTTAAGTGAGTGAATCTTCTCTAAAACACACACACACACACACACACACACACACGTGCATGCATAGTATTATAAGTTCCTAGTCTATTTACTAAGTTTGTCTGTGGGGATCCCTTGTTATTTTTCCTGGGCTATATTTCTTACTTGCCCTTTGTGCCTATAAACAGAAGTCTGGGACCCCTTCTTTTGACTTATTTCTATTTTGAATCTCCTGAGGAAGGAGGATGTGGGGAGCCCTACTCTGCACTTGTATTTCCCCAAGTCCCCATTTGAGGTTTCAGGCCTGGGATCCAGTTTGGTCTTTTCTAAGTGAAAATGTAAGTCACGGGGTCCAGCCCTGAGAGAAAGGCCCTGAAACACACTCTCTCCTCTCTGGCCCCTGAAGTCAGCCCCTCTCTCCATTCCTGCAGAAGAATCTCCAGCTCCATTCCTCCCTCCTCATCACCCCTTTGCACTAAGTTCAAATGTGCACTTAGAGGAGATCGTGGTATATTAAGACAATGTATTTCATGTTTTTTTAATAAAAGTGATTTCCAAAGTAATGCCGTCATAGTAGCAAATGAAAAAATACAGACTTGCATAGGATTGTCATACCTCTAATGATTTCCTACCTGACATCTTCCTAATGCCTGTCATTTTATTTATTTATTTATTTATTTGTTTGTTTGTTTGTTTGTTTGTTTGTTTATAGGGTTGAACCTGTGGCATATGGACGTTCCCAGGCTAGGGATTGAATTGGAGCTGCAGCTGCAGGCCTACACCACAGCCACAGCAAAGGGGGGATCTGAGCTGCATCTGAGACCTATGACCAGCCCACAGCAATGCCAGATCCTTAATCCATTGAGCAAGGCCAAGTATCGAACCTACATCCTCATGGATACTTGTCAGGTTCTTAACCCACTGAATCACAACAGGAACTCTTGTCATCACCTTTTTTTAAAACAATTTTTGTTTTTCTCCTCATTCCCCTTATGATTTCCTAAAGCGTAACCAACATGACTTCATATCTATTCATAAACATCAACTTGATTCGATGTCTATTGATTTCCTGCTACAAAGACGGGGGTTTGGCTCCATAACAACACCCCTCCTTTAGTTTTTCTCTTGCAATCAACATCTAAAAGAAATATTTGATTATATTTTTAGTGGCTGTTATCTCTTGTAAATGATGTATCTTTTCCCATAATTTTAGTGAGCGTTACAGTGTATTTTAAGAAAAATGAGGTCATAAGTATCACTGGCTCCTCTCTACATTTTGGGAGTGCTACTTGCTTTTTGTTCCTTTATCAAACTGATAGTGTCATATCATAGGAAAGGCTGTTTTGAAGCACACTTTTAAGCAAGAAGGTTGTTGGTTGTTGTATACTTTTTGAGAAGAAACATAAAGTATTAATATTTGTATGATAGACTAATTTATTATTTTTTTTTAATTTTTGTTTTTTAGGGCCACACCTGAAGCATATGGAGGTTCCCAGGCTAGGGAGCAAATTGGAACCATAGCTGCCGGCCTACTACAGTCACAGCAACGTAGGATCCCAGCCGTGTCTGCGACCTACACCACAGCTCATGCCAACACCAGATCCTTGACCCACCAAACAAGGCCAGGGGTCTAACCTGTATCCTCATGGATACCAGTCAGATTTGCTCCCACTGTGCCACAATGGGAACTCCTGATAACCTAATTTAAATCTCTTTCTTCTATGAAAAAAATCCCTTTCCCTGGGGTGTCATGTTAAGAAGCAGTGGGATCCAGAAAAACTGAAAGAATAGTACAAACAAAGGGGAAACAAAAGGCTAAGGGAACGCAGGAGCTGGAGACGAAACTCAAAAACCAAAACCAATATTTAACTTTTTACATGAAATTTCAGCCTAATTGTACAATCACGAAATCACAAAAGAGAAAGATGATCTTCTAAGTTAAATGCTTCTGTTGAGCTTCCTCCCTGTATAAATTGGGGGTCAGCAAATGAGGGCAATATTTCCTTAATGAAATAACCAGCAGTACTAATTAATATTAACCTGTATAATTAATATGTGGTTAACAGACTATGGTGCTCATATAATTTCACTTGATGTGTATTATCTGAACATCTTAGCATAACAACACTGTTAACTGTCAGATACTTCTTTGTTCTTGCTTCCAGGAAACCTACACCACACCTTTGTATAAGGTGAGAGGCCTTAGCACCAGTCCTGCTCTGCCGAGGTATAGACTCAGGTGAATGTGTGCAGGTGAAGCACATGCGTAAGCACATCCTCCCATTTCTGATAGCTTTGTGAAATTTTTGAAATTTAAAATTATGAATTTGTAAATTATGCTCAATTGTATTTCAGGTAAGAGGTTAGATCTTTCAGAACTACAAAGGCTCACTAATGAAAGTTTGGTGTTAAAAGCAGTCCCCAACTTCTGTTTGCACACTGGTGTCTCCCGGACCAGGCTGTTGAAGTTTGAAACCTCCATAAACCCCAAACAAACAAAAACAAAATCTCTTCAATCAAACTTTTCTTGGTGGGTTAATTAAAAAAAAAAAAAGAAAGAAACTTAAACTCTGGATTTTTGTCTTTACTTATTTAAATACTTTTGCCCATTAGGATTTTCTGAAAATGCACATGAAGACATATGATAGAATTACTTTAAATTGCTATTTAATGAGCTGGAGAGTCAATTTACCAATATGCAAACAGAAGTAGAATTCCCAACAAGCAAAGGGGCATGGTTAGGTGTGTTGAAAAATAACAAACAAAAGAAGCTACAGTACCTGTTGGCAAAGAATTTACAGTTTGTTGGTGGGCAAGACACTCAGGTAGCTAATCCTAGGACAGGAGCCACCATCGATGCCATCAGAGTGATGTGAACAAGACAGTAAGAACAAGACAGAAAGAATATCACCATACATAGTTTTAGGGGATTATTTAATGCATAGAAATAAATTATAAAATATATTAGGATTAATCCAACATTTAAAAATATCCTGTGCAGAATATCTTAACATTATGAATTAAACCCAAACTATCTAATTCTCAGTATTCACTGTAAGCTTCCTAAAAGCACATAGAGCATTTGAAAATAATATTTAAAAACATCTCTCTGTTAAGTAACACAGTTTATGTCAGGCCATTTTTCATGGTGTGGACTTTTTGTTTTGGTATTTTTGAGAGGTAGTAGAACTAAGTCTAGTTACTTACGGTTCAGAATCTAGGAAATTTAATATGAATACCCTGTCACTAATGAAAGTACCTGTGCTTCTTTTTTCAAAGCCCATTTTCCCCATGACCCCACAGGACAGTGTCAGCCCAGACTTAACTATCTCTTCAGCCTCTGATCTCTCTGCACTGAAGATAAATCAGCACTTTTCCTGACTTTCTGAATTTTGACTCATTAAGTGTCTAAGGCTATAGTTTCCTCCAGAGAAATAATACAGCATCATCTGCACCTGAGATACAATAGAAACGGAACAAATGGTTGTGCTTATTGGAAATGATGAGGGTCCTGAAGGAAAATCCATATATTTTCTTGCAGATTATCATGAAGAATCAGAACAATGATTTATCAAACACAAATCTTGTCAACCTGTCAAAGGATGCATTTGTCCCACATTTTGCTGATTTTAAAGCGAATTTTTAACTTGCAAACATTCTGGGAGTGAGTCAACAGAGCCCACAACTCATATACAGAAGAAGATTTTGATATTCCCCCCAAGAGAACATTTACCTTGGTGTCCATTCACCAGTTCCTAGCAGATCCTAGGACCAACCTCCCTCTCCATGGCCTTTGCTGCTAAGAAACACCTTTGACTCAGGAGACAGAAGGCTCCTATCACAGAAAACTTTCATCCCTAGGTGGGTGTTTGTCTAATGATCTGAAAATGAGCTACAACCCCTCTCCTAACATTTACGGACAAACTCCTGATAGCACCATCTTATATGGGGTGATAAATGACCAGTCTCTAGCTGTCCATTAAAAATGCATTCAAGAAGCTGTCTCTCCTGTTCCTCAGTTATCCTTAAGTCTCTTGCCAAACTGAGCCTTTAGAAAAGAACAAATGTTGTGTATAAGATTTTGATCCCAACCTGGCTTCTTTTCTTTTTGAAATAATGTGTATAGAATACAGCACATCAGACCTGAAGACATAGCTTCAAGGGGTAATAAGGAGACAGAACAGCTTTATGACCAGCCTATTGGATACTGACTCCAAGTTCATGTGAGTGTAACTCCTTCTACTTAACCATATTCTGCTCAAAAATATCTTAAGAGTAAACCTTCAGAATATTTTTCAGGTATGGATTAATTCTCCATAAGAAGAGAGGAATAGGAGTTCCTGTGTGGCACAGAGGGTTAAGTATCTGGCATTGTCACTGCAGTGGCTCAGGTTGCTGCTTGCTGTGACTTGGGTTCCATCTCTGGCCTGGGAACTTCTGCATGCCATGGCTGGGGCCAAAAAAAAAAACAAAAAATAGAAAAGAAAAAAAAGGAGAGAGAGAGAATACAGGAATAGATATTTGCTACTCTGAGTTGCTGGCTAACTTCTCAACTGTGAGCTTGTTAGAAATGTAGAATTTCAGGTCCCATCTCAGGCTTGGTGATTCAGAATGTCCATTTTTCCAGGTGATTCAGGTGATCATTACAGCTCGGGGATTATGGGCATATATAATCTCCTTCTTTAGTTTCATTTCCCACCTTTCCTACATGAATGTGGTGTTACTGTACATCCCCATAGCTCGAATCAGTTCTGTTGAGGGAAGTGAAGGAGAGAGGTGGGCCGTGGGCAGCTAGGAACCATAGATGCAGTGGGTACCTGATCAGAGCCAGAATCCCTCAGCTGCTGGCTCACTGCTTGCTCAAATGTCCTGGAAGCACATCATTCACTTTCAGGTAGAGACATGTTTCTTAAATATATTTCTTCCTGCACTCTGATCTCTGTGCAGAGCATAACTATATTTCTCTTAAAAACTTCTGATCAGCGTAAAATGGCATTTATAGGGAATTACATCAGTAGAATGGCTCCCAGGGGAGAGCTCAGCTTGGGCAAGGGGCAACCTGTGAAACTGTCAGCTTTAAGTGGTTCAGGATTAAAAAACACAACAGTCCACTGAGTACTTACTTCATATTTCCTTCAGATGCTCTCTTTCCCCCAAATCATCTCAGAATCAGCAGTGACTATCAAATATGGAATCATTAGTTATTGCTACCAAAGAGCTTCTGAAAAATCAGCAAAGGGTTATATACTGGTCTAGGCCATGTTTGAGTTATATTTATCCTGCTTTGAACTGAACTATTCCTACCCACATTCAAGTTCACTGCAGCTCCACAACAGAAAGACCTCCTGACTCTCAGGTCGTTGAGGTGATGAAGGTAGCTGAATGGTGCTCAGCTAGGGGATGGTGACAAGGAATCACTGAGTTATCTGCTAACTCAGGATCACCACATTCACCTCTCACCAGTCCTCCCAACAGAACCTACCGAATGGTTCTTCCCTAAACTCCCAACTCTTCCCTCTTTTAATGCCATCGTATCCTGCGATTGGTTGCTTTTTGAGGATGTAAACGTGTTTTTTGGTAAGAACGAAATAGATCCTAACCTCAATGACAATTGGAAAATAATTCATATTTCAGAAAGCCCAAAGTATTCTTACAAGTGCATACAGATAGCTTTTAAGAATACAGTTATATACAGAGAGCTCCAGAATTTTTGGATTTAAAGTACAGTTACAATGTATTCTTACAGGGAAACATTTGAGATGCAAAAACACACTGACCTATCGCCTTTTAGAAAATTTCTGAAAGTACAAGAGCGCAACCAGTTTTGTTTTTTTATTATATCATGCATGTTTTTATCTTGAAATTAGTTTCTAGGTAAAACTATATGATTTTTATGTCTAAAGATATTCTGAATATAAACAGCCTTAAAACACATATGTAGCTCATTCTAAAAGGAAAGCCATCTATACCATTTGGAGTGGATGAGCAATGAGATCCTACTGTATAGCACAGGGAACTATATCTAATCACTTGTGATAGAACATTATGGAGGATAATGTGAGAAAAAAGAAAAAAATATATATATAAAACTGGGTCACTTTGCTGTACAGAAGAAATTGTAAACATTGCAAATCAGCTGTAATAAAACTTAAAAAAATAAAAGGAAAGTCATACAATTATACTACAAGAAACAGCTTTTAAATAAAAAGCCAGGAAATGCTTTAGCTGCATGTTAATGATTCTTTTCTACTTTCTGAACCAATAGAATTTTTTAAGGAAGAGTTTGCAAGAGAAAGTTTCTTCTAGCAGTGTTATCTATCTTTTATTGAGAAATAAGAGTTGACAAAAGGCGTCCTTGTTTATAAAGACTTCAGTTTTGATAAGATTACAGTGACTAACAGTAGGCACTTGACCCAATTTGGTACTGCAATAGAGACATTCCCTACCATAAAATAGAAGAAATTAGATATTAGGATTACATAAGACAATGAGACATATCTGAAAAGAATAAAGATGAATTGTTTTTTTTCAACCAGTAGTTTTTGTGTCTGCTGGTGTACCTTATTTCAAATATCTGAAGTCCATTAAGTTACTAATTTGCCTTCAGTACTAATTTTAAGATATGCCTTATTAAGAATCAAGTAACATGAAACATTGCAATAAAAAGAAACTAGACTACTTTGTATATTTTCAAAACCTTTGCCCCACAAAATCTCACAAACCTTAATATTTACCACCAAATAGATAGATTATTTTTTAAGTTTATTTTTTATTTTTTAATTTTTTTCATTTATTTTTTGTCTCTTTAGGGCTGCACCCATGGCAAATGGAGGGTCCCAGGCCAGGGATTGAATCGGAACTGTATAAACAGTATCCTTTTATAAAGTAATATGTTCATTTTGTAAACTAGAAAAATGTATCACATGGTGACCAAATATTGTTCTATATTTTCTCAGTTTGCTAATGAAAGCAAAATAAAAAATAATATTTTTGAAGAATCTCTACTGAACGTTGAAGTGTATATCAGAAAAAATAGCTGGTATGCAGTCTTGGAGAATAAGTTCAGTATACTCTTTGAATGGCAGAGGTAATTGGTTTAGTGTAATATGACCACATAATACAAATAGTTTCAACAAATTTTTAGCCAATTTGACCAGATTACAAAGAGTTTTTTTTTAATTAAACTTTTTTTTTCTTTTTTTTTAGGACTGCACCTGGGGCATATGGAAGTTCCCAAGCCAGGGGTCAAATCAGAGCATCAGCTGCCTACACTACAGCCACAGCAAGGCAGGCTCTGAGCTATGAGCTGATACCTAAGCTGCAGCTCGCAGCAATGCTGGATCCTTAACCTTCTGAGCAAGGCCAGGGATCGAACCTGTATCTTCACGGATACTAGTCAAGTTCTTAACCTGCTGAGCCACAACGGGAACTCCTATTACGATTTTTTCGTAATTCCAGTCAAAAACTACAAACCAGTTGCTTAGACAAAGTTTACTTGGTCTTTCTGTTGAACTGAATTAGAACTGGCTTCACTTTTTAAAGATTTTTACTTATGTTGCTAATTCATTAGATTAAAGGGCCTACTTAACACTGAGTATTTATTTACACTTTAAACTTTAGCATGTCTTGGAGTTCCTGCTGTGGCACAATGGGCTTTTCCGGGTCTCTGCAGCACAAGGATGCAGGTTTGATCCTCAGCTTTGTGGGTTAAAGGATCCTGTAGATCGCCGCTGCAGCTCAGATCTGATCTCTGGCTGCAGGAAGGCCAAAATAAATAAATAATTTAAAAAACATTTAGCATGTTTGACTTAAGGACCATAGAAGATTTAGAATTATTATTTTCCATATCTTGCTACTATTCTAGAATAGCATTATGCCACACTGGAAATATATCTAGCAGTTATTTTAGAAAATTATGTTTTTGGTGAAGTAAGTAATAATAGAACTACCATGGGATCCAGCAGTCCCCTCTTGGGTATATATCTAAATAAAATGAAATCAGTATCTCAAAGGGAAACCTGCACCCCCATGTTCATTGCAGCACTATTCACAATAGCCAAAAATGGAAATAACCTAAGTGTCCTTCAACAGATGAATGAATAAAGAAAATGTGGTATTTATACACAACAGAATATTATTCAGTCCCCAAAAGAAGGAAATAATGCCATTTGTGACAAAATGTATGAACTTGGATGATTTTATGCCAAGTAAAATAAGCCAGACAGAGCAGACCAAACTCTATGATCTATGTGGAATCTTAAAAAAAAAAAACTGATATCATAGAAATGGAGAATAGAACAGTGGTTTTGTCAGGGAATAAGGGGAGGGGGGATGGGTTGAAGTAGGTCAAAAAGGTCATATTTTCAGTTATATGGAGAATAAGTTCTGAGGATCTAGCATATAGCGTGGTGACTATAGTTAAGAATACAGTATCATATACTTGAAAGTTGCAGAAAATAGACCTTAAGCATTCTCACCACACGAATAAAGAGTTACCTATGTTAACCACAGGAAGTGACAGATGCTTCAATGAGCTTGATCTTGGTAATCATTCCACAAAGTATATGTACATCCGATCATCACATTGTACACTTTAAACATATACAATTATGTTTGTCAATTATTCCTCAATAGTTAAAATTTAAACATATTTTTGACATTTTTATTGTCTATGGAGATGTCCTTCCACTTAAAAGCCTAGAGTCTACTGTTTTAATAGTAATGACAACTACTGGTAATATGGAAATGAAAGAGAAAAGATAACCCCTGTGATAACTAGAAAACATGTTCACATTTAAATTTTAATTATATTCTGAAAGTTTTTCTAAGCATGTTTATGGGCTAAAATTCCATCACAAAAAGAACCTAACTGTCTCCTATTGATCGAGCAACCACCTAATCAGTGAATAAATAATGTTAGGTTTCTATATCAATCTGCTACTTTTCACAGTTACTAACTTCCTTCTAAAAATAATCTCAAACCTAAATTTAAACCTAATCTGTTTTTCCCATTAGAAGAACACATTGCTCTAACCCCATAATTAAGTTCACTATATAAAGGTTTATTTTTTATATCATTTAAACATTTTTGTTGCTACATAAGAAAGAGTTTTTTTTTCTCCCCAAAGGTGATAATCATGTGTGTTTGCATTAGTCAAACTAAGCACTTATAGCATAACATGTGAGAAATGATAGAGCTGTTAAAGAGGTACAGATGTGTGAGAGGTATTGTTACTTAATTAGCAACCTCAAACTGGTTTAATTCTCAGTCTAGGTTCACATTTCTTTCATAGATCTAGAGTCCTTTGCTAGCTGTGTTTGCACACAAATCAGTTTACAATGGAAAGGCAGAGTTGTGCTTATTTTGACAATAAGATTGTTAAGTTGATGCAATCTTGGAATAAGAACCAAGCAGTAAGAATGCACAATTTCCAAGGTGTTAAACGCATAAAACATGGAAACAAACGACGGTGACTCTGACAATGTTTCCTGACAAAGTCCAGTACATCTGACCAGCATGTTGTAAAGATATTGAAGCAAAGAACTTCATTTTCAGCGAATATCCTTAGCAGGATAATGGATTGGGAGGTTGTTCTGTTCTATTTTGCATGTTGAGTAGAAAACCTTTGGCTCAGAAGTTCTTTTAATCACATTTTTATTGCCATACCAAATACCTTGTTTCAGGTAACAACATGCAATTCCGTTTCCACATTGTCCCTCTCTTCCTACGCATCCATTTCAGCTGAACCGATCTGAAGTCAATTTCATCCCTAGCGCTTAGAGATGAGGCCTTGGCAGTTTTAAGGAAGGAGGGAGACCACGCAAAAGCCTATGGAAAATAAGGCCTCGAAAACTCCCTACCTGTACAGACCCCGGGATATGGGTTGGAACCAGAACCCTGGCTGAAATTTTCAAAGGAAAGAGGGTTAGCTGCAAAGTCTGGAGGAGTAAGATATACTTTCGTTCTGTTCTTTGGAATAGCATTGGCCCACTTATGGGTTATTTCTGAACAGCCTATCAGCAAAGGCATACTAAGCAAGTTAAAGGACTGAGTATTTTTTAACGACGTTTTTAGAAGTCGGGTTATAAAGAGGGTGCCAACTTAAATACTGTTTCTGTTTAAGGGCAGCATGGACTATACAGCTCCGTGGTCTATGCAAAGGTTCCGAAGACAGGGATAAGCGATGATAACCTGACTGCAGCATAAATCATCCTGGCAGAGTTGTTAAAACAGCGAAGATTTGCAAAATCCAGGCTATGGCTTCACTTTCTCAGGAGCAGCGTATTGGAGGATACCGGAAAGATCGCTTACTGTGGTGACATTTTTGCAGAGGCCGGGCTGCTTTGGGGGGTTCAAAAAGACCATCGGCAAACCTTACCCCAGTCCCTGGGACTCCCCCGCCTCTCTCCCCGAACCCGCTCTCCCGCAGCCTGCAGCAGGGAAGCCCCAGCGCCCGTAGGTGGCGCCCCACGTCCGTGCTTGGGCTCCTTGCCCGCGCTCTGGGCACATCTCGGAAACCGGTGTGTCTACCCAGGTCGTTAGAGCCCAGAGCAGGCGTTTTAATAAATAAGCGCGAGGGCCAACGCGATCCATCAGCCCCGAGGTTCGGAGGAGCAGACACAGAAACCCAGACGGAGGCGCCTCTTTAATCCCTGCCCAAACCTGATATTTCCCAAACTGGAGGTTCCGGAAACACAGCCTTTACACAATCAAGATCCCAAGATTTTTTCTCTCTATCCCAGTCCTCATTTCTTTCTTTCTTCTTCTTCTTCTTCTTTTTTTTTTTTAAGAAAATTGCTTTACCCACTAATTATGAAAGTGGTGACGCTCTTCAGGATTAAGACTTGGAGGAAATTTGGAAAAGAAAACAAAGAATCGAAAAGAAGAGGCGCGATTGGTGCTTTTGAGGTTGCCTAATTTTTAAGAGAAGCGTCTGGGAGGATTTCGCTCTGGGTGTTTGGGTGAGAGTGGGACCTGGGAGGTGCAGGGCACGGCGGGGGTGCGGGGCGCGGGTGCCCAGCCCGGGAGGGGGCAGTGCGCAGAGTCCTCAGGGCGTCCAGTCTGGAGACTGGAGGAGAGGCCGGGTCCGTGGGTACAGCAGAGAGCAAGGCAGCAACGGGACAAGAGCCCCTCCGAGGCTGTGGGCCCGGGTGCGGGGCAAACTGGGTGTGTGATGCGGGGCAGAGCGAGGCTTCGAACATACCGGTGTGAAGCTCCAGGCGTACGCGGTGCGGGGAGCGAAGTGGGGCGCGCGGTTGCGGGGCGCTGGCCGGCGCGGGAAAGCGACAGGGCAGGGCGGGGCGCGGCGGTTATTGGCCACGCGCGGGGAGAAGGCTCGCGCTTGGTGTCTCCTCCCGCCAGCTCCCGCTCATCTTCTCCAAGCAGAAGAACTTCGTGGACAGCGGTGCTCGCTCATCATGGATGTTCCAGGTAAACCCAACCCGCTCCTGCCCTCAACGATCCGCGCGTTCATTGCCTTCGTGCGTAAATTTCAATGAGGACTGTGGCTAGTCTGCGTCTGGACGGAGAGAGAACGGGAGGAGAATATCGAAATCAATTTGTTCAGGGGTTGAGGAGGGAGGCTACCCATCGCGAAACAAGTTCTCTCTTCTTAGGAAGACTATATTAAGACTGTTGGAGGAGTTGTTCGGAGACAGTGGGCGGTGAGGGGAGAGGGTTTCTTTGTTTTTTTGTTTCTCTGTTGGGTATTGGAACAATCTGTTTAGTACGGGAAGAAGGGGCCCGGGTAAAAGTGAAGACTGGCAAGGAAGTTGGCAGAAAGCTGCAGGGGCTGCCTCCTGGCCAGGAAAGAAAGAGCCCTGAGTCTGGAAACACAAGCTGCAAGAGAAGCCAGGCTTGGGGTTCCCACCGCTGGAATCCTCTGGTCCTGCGCCAGAGAGGGATCCGAGGGGCTGCTCTAAAAGGGCTCGCTGCTGGCAGGGGGACTTTGGAAGTGGATACTTGTTTTAGGATTTCTCCCTCTGATTTTTGTTTTTTCCTCCTCTTAATCTTACTCACCCTAAGGAGCTTCCTGGGGATTTGCTCTTTGGGTGGAAAACCGACAGTATCTTCATTAGAAGGGTTGCTTAAACAAAAATCTCTAGGTTGGAGACAGAGGAAGCAAGGGAAAGCAGAGAAAGGAAAAAGGAATTAAAGCGATTAAGCCTTAGCGGATATTTTCTTTGCCCGTGTCTTGAGCCCTCCTCTGCCTTGGGTTGAATGGGCCGGGGATGGCTTTGACCGAGTCTCTGAGGGTCACCGACCAGATCGTTATTGCTGAGGCCCTGCCAAATTGCCGGCCCTTTTCCTGACCGCACCCCCGGCGCGTGCCGCCCCAGAGCCTTTGGGGATGCCCTGCCCAGCGCGCCCTGGCGTTTCTTGGGACCTGTTGTGCCAATCCGGGAGAGGGGTGGCAGCGCGGTGGACCAAGAGGGTGGCCTCCAGAGAGGGGGCTCGAGCGCCTCAGGGACCTGCTCTCCAGTCCTCCTCCCCACACAGCTTCACCTTGCTGCCTAAGGGTTTGGGTTCTTTGTCCCGACAGGTCCGTTGGCGCCTTTCTTCTGAGGACGACCCTGGCCTTGACCGTCAGAGCAGGGGACCGAGGCCAGAGGAGGCTCCCCCAGGACCCGCGCGTTCCTCTGCGCCCTCCTGCTCTCCTCTCGCCCCTGCCTGCCGCGCCCCCGTGCGCTGCCCCCGGAGCCCAGATGCCGGCTCCCGGCCGGGGCCCCCGCGCGCCGCCGCTGACCATGCCCGGGCGCCGGGGGGCGCTGCGAGAGCCGGCCGGCTGCGGCTCCGGCCTGGGGGCGGCGCTGGCCCTTCTGCTGCTGCTGCTGCCCGCCGGCTGCCCCGTGGGGGCGCAGAATGACACGGAGCCCATAGTGCTGGAGGGCAAGTGCCTGGTGGTGTGCGACTCCAGCCCGTCGGCGGACGGCGCCGTCACCTCCTCCCTGGGCATCTCCGTGCGTTCGGGCAGCGCCAAGGTGGCCTTCTCCGCCACGCGGAGCACCAACCACGAGCCGTCGGAGATGAGCAACCGCACCATGACCATCTACTTCGACCAGGTCAGCCGGCGGCCTTCACCTGCCTCCTGCCTGGCGAGGGGAAGGCGGGAGCCTGGCGCGCGCTTGTCGCCGGCCTCCAGGTTCTTCCCTCCTCTCAACCCTGTCCTTCTTGCTTCTCCAGCAAGCTCTCTTCACAATGTAGCTTTAAAATAACTAATCAGCTCAGTTAGCACTTGGGTGATTGAAAGTCCTGTAAAGCTAAGCGTCCCGCAGAGCTAGGAAGAGATCTGAAATAGGTTTCCCCAAAGGAGACTGCATGTTTTACTTTTCGCTGGGGTGGGGGCCGTCTTTTGTGGTGGGTGGGCTTCAGCCACTCCTCTGGCGGACTTAGCATTTAAACCGCTCCTTGCTCAGCGCCAGGGTTCCCCGAAGGTCTCCGCCAAAGCTCAGAAAATATGTACCTATCGCTTATTTTGGAAAGAACTGGGGAAAGGATGCTTATCTTCACGAAGAGCAAGTGGGGAAATAGCAGGGATGGTTATATAGAAACAAAACAGGGTGGTTATATAAATGCAATACATGGTAAATACAGTATATATACAACATAACATACAATTACAGCATAGCATTATGGTATATGGCGTGGTTCAAAAAAAAAACAAAAACAAAAACAAAAACAAAATTAAAAGCAGTGACTTAAATTGCCCTAGCCACTCAACCTCTTGCTCTGGGTTCAAAGCCGAAGGGTCTTGGATAGGATCGGCCCTTGGTGATTTCTTCTCTGGGCTCCTGATGCACAGAATTAGAAGTTGTGGCCTTCCCCTTGTGTCTTCCCTCCCCACCTTGGTTTCTGCTGTTTTTCAGAAACAAACAGAAAACAACATTGTAGTTGTTTCCAAACTCTACCTCATCATTCCATTCCTTTGCCAAAAAGCTTCCCACAGAATGGAGCTCTGGGCTTGCACATTCGAGTTCCCTTCTCTCTGTTAACCAACCCTCACACCTGAGATGGAATAAGTCTGCCCTAACCAAAGCCTCTTCTTAGACTCGTGTTTGCATGTGCTTTAATCCTTATTAAGGATTATGTATTTGAAATTGGGGAGTGGGAGTGTTGGAGGGAGTGTCTCTTTAATCTTCTTTTTTTTTTTTAAAGACACAAACATATTTATTTTTGTTATGTCCAGCTACAGCAGACAGGAGTGGATCAGCTTTCACAGCATTTTTATATCCATCCTTTCGTTTGAGTGTCAGGAACTCTGACGTAGGCAGGATAAGTCGTAGTAAGCTCTAATTTTATAGATCAGCACACCGTGAGGGGGCAGATTCAATGATGTTTCTCTGGTTCCCCAGCTACAGAGTAACTGAGACCCGATTTTCTGGGGCAGGTGGGTGTTCTTTCCTCTGCAGCAGGGCCTCGAATTCACCAGCTTCCTGAACTAAGAGTGGAGGTGACCGAGTCTAGACGGTGGAGTTGGGAGAAGCAGTGCTAAGGGCTTAGGTGGAGGAGGCTTTGTTCTTTTTGAAAGCATCTCGAGGCAGCTGGAGAGCACTGCCTTGATGACAGGGGGATGGCATCCTGTAGCACATCGCCTTAAACAATAGAGCCAGCGTGTCTTTGAGCTCTGCAGTCCAGGGCTGAGGTGGTGCTCTGAGCCCCTTGAAGAAGCTGGTATGGCTCATTTCCCAAGTCACGCCTGCCCTTGTCAGTGACAGCCTTGCCTGTCACTTTGGGGGGTGGGTGTGTACAAAGTAACTGCAGAGGGTGTTTGGTTGACATTTATTTTCTGAACAGATGACAGGGTCTCTAAACTAGGTTTTGTTTTTGCTGTTGGCTGTTAGTTTTAAATGCCCCAAACACCAGATGGGCCATGTTACTATTTTCACTGGGTTGTGCATTTGTTTGTGAGGAGGAATGCGGGCAGGGCCAGGCTGAGGGGCCCGATTCTACCTTGAACATCTAAAAGTGGGTCTGTTCATATGGGGACCCTCTGCTCTCCAGGTTCTGCTTTTGGCATCATCACCGTCTCATCCATCTTTTATTTGAGAACTAGCATCCGGAGGGTCATGTGATTTTGTATCTTTTGTCATAATTCTTGCAGATTGAGGAATTACCACAGTTTGAGCTAAGCATTCCAAGCTGTCTTTCCACTGGCCCTTTAGTTTTTCAAGCTTCTGTTCATGACATCATAGCCCAGCTTAGGGTGTGGGCAGCACAGGGAGGAGAGTAAGGAGAAGGGGGCCCAGCTGATATTTACGACTGTGGCCTAGCAGCCTTTCCTGAGCACCTACTGTGCTGTGGGGCGGGGGCCCTGCCTGGGGCTGGGAAACTTGAAGACAAAACCCTCACACAGTCTATCCTCTCCTAAAGCAAATATGTTTGTCCCAAGCTTTATCTGACAAGAGTTGTCTCATTTACTGGACCTCTTACTCCACAGGCCTTTCTGTACCCATTCAGGGTGGAGCTCTGTTTGGTCAAAGCTTCACCTTCAAGTCCCCCATCATCCCGCAAACCTCAGAGCAGACTCAGTTAACAGCTTTAGTTACTGACCTGGTTTTCTTCTGTTTCTTTCTCTCTGCCCTGCCCCCACCACCCACAGTTTGCATGCACATTTACAATGGGCATAAATAAAATATACTCTAAAGACATCCTTCTAAAGCTACACTCTATTAGAACTCTGGGAATCAGTTCCTGCTGCAGGATGTTTAACTCCAGCACGTCCTTCTTGGGACTCCCCAGCTCCCTGAGCAGGTGCTGCAGGCACTTCTGCAGCTCTTAAAGGAGCTGGTGCTGGTGGCTTTGTGTCTCTGACGAAAACAGGCTGAGAAGGGGCTTGCTATGTGCACGCTGTATCCCCTCTTCTCTTCCAGGTGTTGGTAAACATTGGCAACCATTTCGATCTTGCCTCCAGTATATTTGTAGCCCCCAGAAAAGGGATTTACAGCTTCAGCTTCCATGTGGTCAAAGTGTACAACAGACAAACCATCCAGGTAGGTCGCCTTGACAACTGGACCCTTTGGGCTTTGGAGGAAGGAGCCCCCATGGCTGCATGGCCTGTCACACCCTCTGGGAGGCTGGGGTGGGAGCTGAGGAGAGGGCCCAGGGAGCAGGCTTACGGGGGCCTGGGAACCAGCCCAGGCCTCTTGTTCAGCCCCGGCTGAGTCCATGGCCAGGGTGGGGATGGAGAGATGAGAAAAAGAGGATGGGAGTGGGGTCCTTCCTGGGTTGCTGAACTTTACCGTCTCTCTGCGTTTCAGGTCAGCTTAATGCAGAATGGCTACCCGGTGATCTCTGCATTTGCAGGGGACCAGGACGTCACCAGAGAAGCTGCCAGCAATGGTGTCCTGCTGCTAATGGAAAGGGAGGACAAAGTGCACCTTAAACTGGAGAGAGGCAACCTCATGGGGGGCTGGAAGTACTCCACGTTCTCGGGCTTCTTGGTTTTCCCTCTATAAATGCAGAGCGCCCCCCGCTGGTGGCAAGTCGTCCCCTGGACCCAGGAATCCACCCTTCCTAATACCCCGAATTTGAACTTGCCAGAACAGGACGACTTGTTTCCCACCTTCTCCGTCAAACTGTTGCGGTAGCAGAGTGATTACCTTCTGAACCTCCAGTATTTTCTTTGAAGATGGACCATGCCTCGGGAACCTGGCCTCAAATTAGTTTTAGACGACAAGGTCTTAAGGAGAAATGAAATTATCGACCTGAGCAATTTGTACCTGTGATTGTAAAGTCAATATCGGATTTTATTGTTGGGACCATTGACTTTTCTGCTTTGGTTTGTACGTGGTATTGTTGCCCCCAACCCCCACGCGAGGAGTGCCGCTGACCCCTGACCCCGGGATGGATTGCAGGCTGCAGGCTGGGCTCCAAGCAACAATCAAGAGCCTGGCAGGTCCCCGCTTGCCCGCCAGTCCTTGAAACCTGTTTTCCGTATGTCTGTTCAGCCTTAAGAAAGAGAATGGCTTCACTTTCCTGCTGTATTCCACCCACCCCACCCACCTTTGCGGGTGGATGGGACACTGGGGATGGGCGAGGGGACATTGTGTCAGGAAGTGCTTTATCCGGAGAAGCAAATTTTGCACGATTGGACTGCAGCTCTTGTTTTGTATTGTTTGTGTATTTGTGTGAATTTTTTCCCAAGAAGCTTTACTTTTCTCTCCACACTCAGCTCTCCCTTCGCTCCCTTCCTTTTATCTTTTGTGCTGGGGTGGGGAGAGAAAACGTGTGTTGAATTTCTGGAGGAGACCAAACAACACAAAACAAACAAACAGAAAATACTTGTCTATTTTGTGTTGGATGAGACCAAACCAAACAAAAGTTACCTGTATGTCAAAGTAAAAATGACAAATGGACATTCCTGCTTATTCTTTCAAAGAGATTCTCTCAGATGCACTTTTAGGACTAACAACTGGATTTTTTTTTTTTTAATCGACATTCTGGAATACTTTAAAAGCCTGATGTTCCTGGGTGGCCTGAATCATGTCAGAAGAGAGTAGAAGCTGTGATGACCAAGTTCCAATCGCACAGTGGTTTCTTTGCCAAATACACCTGGGTTTTCCAGGCAGCTTGTTTTTGTTCATTTGGATCCACTTCTGGGTGAGTACACCACCATCAGGCACCTCAGAGTCCAGAGACCAACCAGCTCCTCTGCCCCAGGGTCCTCTTCTGATCTGCCGCGGCCAGAGGATGTGGACATTCCCCTGGGAGCAACTGGCTGGAAGCTACCTGGAAATCGCAGTGGTTGAAGGTATTGGCAGAGGCACCCTAGAAGCATTTCCCCAGTCCTTCTTGTTTTGGCACCTAGTACATCAGTATTTATTAAGACACAGCTGAGAGTTGATGGGTGCAGGATTCATACGCCAAGGAAATGGCACTGATTCCAAAGCAATCAAAGAAGAGACCTCAAACCGGATGTTAATTTGTCCTTTGTGTAACAATGTAACCAAAATATTGATGATAAAAAATCATAATTTAAGATTCAGAATAAATGGGTTTGATGTCTGGCTTGCTTTTCTCCCTCCACATTGTCTCCCAACTCTCAAAAGTCAATGTGTAAGTAAAGGCCAGCGACCGAGGGTGTGGGGAAATTAAACCCATACTGTGGATTCTGGAGAAAAATACACAGAAAACACAGACATATAAAAACCTTACTGTGGGGCTAGATGAATGTATATAGCACTTAAATATATACTTTTCACATAGATCTGGGGGGTATCATGTGAAAAAGATAGCATTCAGAAGGCTTTATGGAGAGGCAGTCTGCTTTCATCACATTTAATCTTTGATGTGGTACAAGGTCCAATCCACTATTTCAGTCAGAGGACACAGATACACAAGAAACTGACCTTTGAAAAGAGCATCCATTGTTTCTAAGAGACATATGAGGGTGGGGGAGCATTGGGTTTCATTTTTCAAATAAGAAATGCAGTGGGGATTCTATACATGGAAAAAATATAGTTGGGCAAAGTGTCTAAGTTAGCCTTATGAGATGAGCATGGCAGGATATGGAATTTCATTTGAATCCGAATGCTGTCAACATTTTGTGAGAAAAAAATCAAAAAGCATTTGGGGTATTTTGGTTCTGTGATTAGAAGACATATTTCTGAGCAGAGACAGTGTTTATTAATGCCGGTAACATACACAGCAGGATCCTAGCTAATATTTGGTTCTGTTTTATTGCCTGTAGTTATTAGGTCCTTCTCCCTCGATTCCTTAACCTTCTGTGCAATTTAAAACAAAGAGCAAACAGTTTTCCATAGGAGACAAGATAGCACATCAGCGATTGAAAGATATGTGAGTTGTTATTTTTATCACTTACTAACTGGTACTACACATTTCTTCCTGGTTACAAATTTATTGCATACAGGTTATCATTTGGGCATGCTGTCTAATAAATAAGTTATTACATCGATCTATCTTAAAATAAGGATATTTCAGGAGGTGATTTTATATTAGGAAGAAAAGCCGTATCTTTTTTTTTTTTTTTTTTTGAGATGGATGCCAAGAACTCCATTAGGAAGAAGCCAGGATGTTAGTGTTTCTGAAGTTGTTGATCATCTTCTGCTGCTTCTCCTGCCAAGGTTCTGTCTGGCCGAGGACCTTTGAGGGAGATGAAGCTTCTGTGTATGGGCTACCAAATTACATAGGTCAGGTCAAAATTTGAAATATAGCTTTCTTTAATTGGAAAAAAAAATGACATTTATAATATTCTCAGACCAATTTGAGCAGCCCTATCTCTGAGCCACAGTTTTTCTTCTGCGACCCGCAAGGCCAAAGTGAGGGTCACACAGAAGTGTTTGAACTATAAGGAACCATGATGGAAAGAGGCAGTACATGGTAGGGAGGGAGTTTCAATCAACGTGTAATTGATGAAAAATATTTCAAATAAACGCCTAATAGGAGGACATTTTATTTACTTGTTTGTTTGTTTATTTTGCTTTTTAGGGCCGCACCCACGGCATATGGAGTTTCCCAGGCCAGGGGTTGAATCGGAGCTGCGGCTTCTGGCCTAGCCGCAGCCGTAGCAACGTGGGATCCGAGCCACGTCTATGACCTACCCCACAGCTCACTGCAACGCCAGATCCTTAACCCACTGAGTGAGGCCAGGGACCAAACCCACATCCTCATGGCTCCTTGTTGGGATCGTTAACTGCTGAGCCACGAAGGGAACTCCCAGAAGAAAATTTTAATAGGAAAAGTAATTTTCCATATTCTCAAGTAGCCTTTTATTTTATTTTATTTTATTTTTGTCTTTTTGCCTTTTTTATCTAGAGCCGCACCAGCGGCATATGGAGGTTCCCAGGCTAGGGGTCTAACAGGAGCTGTAGCTGCCGGCCTTCGCCACAGCCACAGCAACGCGGGATCCGAGCCGCGTCTGCAACCTACACCACAGCTCATGGCAACACCAGATCCTTAACCCATTGAGCAAGGCCAGTGATCGAACCCACAACCTCATGGTTCCTAGTCGGATTCGTTAACAGCTGAGTCACGACTGGAACTCCTCAAGTAGCCTTTTAAAATTAGAGCACTGTATTGAAGTATAAGTTGA
>PVHT021183530.1:7921763-7980330 GCA_004024745.2 Catagonus wagneri | reverse complement strand
TAGGGGTCTAATCGGAGCTGTGGCCACTGGCCTGCGCCGCAGCCACAGCAACGCAGGATCCGAGCCGCGTCTGCAGCCTACACCACAGCTCACGGCAACGCCGGACCGTTAACCCACTGAGCAAGGGCAGGGATCGAACCCGCAACCTCATGGTTCCTAGTCGGATTCGTTAACCACTGCGCCACGACGGGAACTCCCTGAAGTATAAGTTGATTTTTAAAATTGATGATATTTGATAATATACATTTTCATATCAATTCAGTTCTCAGTTATATTATTTGACTATCCTTGGTGACTCAGGCCAATCTTTCTGTTCCAGTATATAAACATTTTATTTAAAAAAAAAGTAATTCGTATTTTTAACACAGATTAAAAAATGAGGTTCCAATATTATGACATTGTATATGGTAAGCTGCTCTAGTTGATAATGTTAACGATACTAAGCTGTAAATCCCTTCAAAACAATACTATTTTTTTAAACAACATATACTCTAATTTAAAACATAATCCTGATGATTCAACTCTAGGTCTTGAGAAACTGTGATCAACACCTGTTAAGTCCTGAGCCTTAGTTACATATTTATGTTTTTTGATTAATGGATTCATGTATGATGAAATTATTTTCATTTTTAAAGACTGTATTTACTGTGGCTGCCCAGAGCAAAGGTGATAAAAAACAAACAAACAAACAAAAAACAAAACCTTTTTGGAGACTGTCATGAAAACTATGGAACCCTGTAGAGATTACACAGATTTAGTCATTTGGGAAAAAAATTTTAGCTAAATCTAGCTATGTCATGCATCAGAAGAGTTAGAAAAGATACAAAGCCAACCTAAAGTTTTACTGCATCCTTAATTTTGTAGCATTTCCTTGATATCTTATCAAGGAAATTGTTACCAGTTCATATAATCAGTAACTATTACATATGTGTGGTTTGTATATGTATATGAACATATACATCTGATTTGCAGCATAGTGGTATAAAATACATATATTGGCTACATTATTCTGGAGTCTAGAAATATGTAAGAGGAAGACTGGATGAATCACCTTATACAAGCATAACAAAAGCACGGATTGCTCCAGCATGGCTCATACATAGCAAAAGAGCAAAGAATGTTCTGTCAATTTGTGACCCCATAATTTTGCAGTCTTTTATAAGGAAATAAATATTGCAATAAGATAATGCTGCTGTAAATAATGAGTTAACGGTTCTATTTCTACAGCATATAACAATCTACTGCATAGATGCACTTGAATGAAAGGCACTGTTACCTTATATTTAAGATGGTGTAAATAAATGTTGGAACTCATAGAAGCAGGTTACACTGACTCACTCTAAAGCATTTGCTGTGCACTCTGTACAAACACTTATAAAAAATGTAAAACTAGATTTACCATAGAACTGCAATGGATTTGGACCCTTTTGCCTTGCTTATGTAGGAATTTACTTGTCACTGGGACTATTTCTAAAGCTGGCACTTTGCTACTAAAATGGGATTTACAAACACTTTAAAATTTAAGAAAAGAATCTATAAATTCTCATGACATTCTTAAAATTAATTTTCTTGGCATTTAAGGAGCAAGCACAGCAAACCTACTGAAGTGAGTTAAAATACAATTTCCATTTTGGTCCTATGGATTTACATTTTTTGAGCTCTGAATCTTTTTTTTTTTTTGTGATCCACTCTGAAGATGTTAATTGCTGGTGGCCACACTCATTACTTAAATCTGTTTATGTTTTTCCCTAGGTTTTTAAAACATTATTTTTGCAGATAGATTTCATCAAATCATATGCTTACTGGTTTCACAGATGGAGGGCTATGATTCATTCACATTTAGGTATTTCAAAAGTCTGTATGTTACACAGCTGTCTGTGATGTGACTGTCAAATTCAGCCTTCACCCACCTCCCTGAAAAAGAAAAAAAAAAGTCTTCTCAAAATTCCTTTAAAGTAGATCCAATGAATATGATCTTCTTTAAGAAATGGGCTGTGTCTGTCTATATAATAACATTATACCAGAACATGAATTCTAAGTAAATGGGCTTTCCTTCCACTCTATAACCCAGTGGGGTAACTTGAATTTGTAAGGGCAAAAGCCACGTGGTTTTACCTCCTGCAGATAATAGGAGCTCTGTTTTCTCTTCCTAAGTGGATGTTACTGCGGATTTCCATCACCAGAATCACTGCGGTGTCTATACCTTCATAAATCATCGTCTTCATCAGCTCATCCACATACACTCACTGTGTTGTGTAAATGAGCTCCTTGACAGCTTAATTTGGAAAAGAAATCTTCATTCCCTCTTCTTAATGCCTAGGCAGGACTCCCCAGGGTTAGAATGTTGCTTTGCACTGCAGCCAACCTAGCAGAGAGGAAGTTGCTTATTAATGAGCACTCCCAGTCTTGCAACCTAACTAGCATTGCCTTAACTTGTGCTCCTCTTCCTTCACATAGTTCAGGAAGGCTGACTTCCTTTTCAGAATACATTTTAGGTGGCAAAAAATTGTTTGAGTTGAATATTGGCAATATATTGGAACACGCACCTCTTATTTTGCCTAAGTATCATTTACTCACATGAAGATAGCACTTCATTCATGTGAAAATATCAATCTCTTATACCTTCAAAGTCCAATGGACTCTACAGCATCTTAATATTTCCCTGGCTTTGTATGACAAACAAGAATTTATTGTGATTCTGGGTGTACTGTTATGGAACTCGAGTAATATCTAAGGTATAACTAAATCAATGAAAAAACTTGGCAAATAACTTTTTTTTCCACAATCGTGTCACTGTTAGATCATAAACAGTAAACTTCCCCAAAGAAAGTAATCACTGAAAAACAACTTTAGGATATGACAACGTGATACTGTCTCTTTTCATTTTGCCAAGCATCATGCCAAGATATCAGCATAGTTTTGTTCTGAAATTGTAAACCGTCGGTGGAAAGAACAATTATATTATGTACAAAAGTGATCTATTTTTGGGGGGAGAGGGTGTAGATATTTCCTTTTCATTTCAGAACATTTGCAGTTTGCTGCCTAGGGGCCACAGAGTGTGCTTAGGGATAATGACAGAAAAATAAAGACATAATGAGTGTGTCAAGAGAGCTTCTAGCCCTGGATGGAAATGGTGTTCAAAACAAGCCTGGAGGATATGCAGTTAAACTGATGGTAAAGGGGAGGCTGGGGTGGGTTTGGGAAGAAGCTTAGACATTTGAATGTATATTGACTAAAGTTAATAGTGTAATTTCTATTTTCACACATGAGGCGGGGAATGAGTTTAGCATCGGCAGTGAATACTGGACATCAGTTGATCTCCCGACCCAAAAGTCCCCCCATTACCTTGGCTCCCTTGGTGAACATGGTTGGATATTCGGCAGACAAATGCCAGCCTAGAGCTCATGAACTAAGCTTGGGGGTATTCAGGGAGCCAGATGCAAGGAATTGCCATTTTTTTAAACATGAAGATTAAACTACAATAGCCCTTTTTACAGTTGTGTTTCTGCTTTTCTCACTTGTGAATTACTTGGGGAAAGAGAAGACGAGCTAAGATTATTCAAATCCTCAGAGGTCAGAGCTGAACCAAAATCCCAGCAAGGCATGACGTGAAGTCCGTCTTAGGCTGGGTGGGGGAACCTAGCACATAGGCATGTTTTTATAAGATATTAACTTAATGAATAAAGATTGAACCTATGAAGAAACAACAGTAAGTGAAAGACCCAATGGCACTGGTAGAAAACTGGAATTCAGTTTATATTTTCTTTCTACAAACACACAGAGAAGTGTGTTTTCTGTGTGTGTGAACACTAAACATGAACAAGTATCTATGGTCCAAACGTACTCGCTGTCAAAATGGCTTCGGGTGCCTCCGGCTAAGCCATCACTGAAAACTCACTTTCATGTGACAGGAACGTGATGGACCCAGGTACCTTCGACTGGGTACCCAGAGCCACTCCTACTAACTTCTCCCTTCAGTAATTTGGTCTCTATTTCATACTCTATTTCTTGTATTCTACCTTGGGAATCTATTTCACCAGAAGGTGGAAATTGCATCTGGTCTCACTGACAGACAGAGATTGAGAACTGTTGAGAATAATTAAGCCATCTGGTGCTATAAATCCAACAGAAAGTTATGATCAATGGATCATGGCCTAATCTGCTTTTCTTCCACTGCATCTAAATTACCTTGGCACAGAAGAATGACAAGGGGTTGGATGTTTGAAGGAAACTGCCACATCCTCCCAATCATTAGCAGGCAAAGACGTGTTCATCGGAAGATGATAATTAAAGACTTGTTCTCCCCTCAGGCCTAATGTTTTCCCTACTTCATTTTTCCTTTTTAAAAAAATGTCTCAAAATCTACTGCACCAAAGAGAAAATGTCACAATTTTTATTTAAGATTCTTACCTATTGTTGAGGATGTTCATGAGAAGAAATTATTTACTGAAATAAACTTTTATTTTTATCTTAATGAAGACTTGAAATGAACTGTGGTGTATTTTGTTACATTTTCTTGCAGAATTGCAGAAACATTTGTTTCCGGAAAAACTCCCCAATAGATGGTGCTGCTGCTGTGATTTAAACCTTTGGATAATTAGTATGCAAAAAAGCTCCAGAGAGAGGCCTCTGGGAATTCCCTTATATCAAGTCATAGACAGACCAGAACGTTGCTCTATTTTTGCTAAATGCAAATCCACATAATGGTATAATTTGAAACCTTCAGAAAGATTTCTTGGTGATTTGGGGTCAAGAAATTACTTCTTGGGTCCATTGCTTATTTCACAAATATCTTTGAAACATAACCACAAGAAAATTGAGGGATGCAAAAGGATGAACTGAGTGGTTTTCCAAGTTTCTTTGCCCCTCATGCTTCAAGGGCCTATTTTAGAGATACAGTGTGAAGATGATAATGCAAATGAAAAATGGAGTCCTCTCATATTTAAGGGAAACAATTGCATAGGTGGAAATTGTTTTGGCAGAATGATGCTGCCATTGCTGTTAATGATAATCCTTAATATACTAACCCTTGACACATAAGAGGCACTGTGTTGAGTGCTCTGTGTTGAGACCTTTACAATTATTTCATCATTTTGATAACTACAAAGTAGACATTCTCATTATTACCATCACAGATGCTACGAATAAGATTTAAAGTGATTAAACGACATGGTCAAGGTCTCATACCAAATGAAATGCAGAGATAGCATTTCAATCTTGGACTTTCTAACTTCAGAACTAGTTCTCTAAACTGTGGTATTGTATTGCGTCTCCAAAGGAGAACTAAAGTGTGAAAATCACTTTGTTAAATGAAAGATCTAATTACACCTTGATTACATGTTTGTGTCACTGTTATTTCAAACATTTTTTAAGGACAATTTAGCTCTGCACCCTGAAAATATAAGAACTGTTTTATCCTAATCATAAGAAAAATTTTGCAACAGTGGCTGTAAATCTATTGATTCTCATATTAGAAACACCAAAATTTGGGCTTCCATGATGGTTAGTTATCATTTCCAGGCAGAAAATTATAATGTGAACATATTTTCCTCCTTTTTTGGCCAGAACTCTTTAAAAAGATGAATGTAAAATACCCAAACATATAAATACAAATAGCTTATTTTCTCAACAATATTGTATATTTTATAAAGGGCACAGATCACTCTTTCTTAGGAATTCTAGGATAAAAACTGAGAAATCAAGCACAAGAAGGAAATAAGCTAGGCTTCTATTGAGCTTCTTTCCCTAAAACTATTCATGGTGAAACTTCACCTCTGCCTGGAGAAATCTCTTAGAACCTGAAGTCACAGAGTTCTTTAAGAGATTAGATCTCTTGCCTGGAAAGAGTAATTAGCAAGATTAAATCTAAACAAAACTAAAGCGGGATTTTAGAGATAGTGTCATTTGGTAGGATGAAATGTACATGTTCTATTCTAATCAGAGGATATCTATTTTGAAGTTAGTAGTAAAGAGACAAAACAAAAGATGTCTCCAAATATTTTTCTAAGAATTTTTTAAAAACTTTTTTTTACCACTCTTTATGTCTTTTTTTTACAAAACGTATTAGCTTAAGAATTATGGACATAGAAAAAGCTTATATTTGGAACTATTACATCTAAATCGACTGCCAAGACTTTTTACCTAATACATATTTCTATAATATTTTAAAGGGGAAAAAGAATTTTCACTTTTTTGGGTTTGATTGTTTCTTGAACGTACTTTTTGTACAAAACAAAGCAAACAAGAAAAGTGTCATATTCTTATTTAATATGGTAAGGCAAAATTTACCTTTAACAACTTTTTTCCTGTTTACAATAAGAGGCTGTGTCTTAGTAGGTAAATATGTGGTGTTATTTTGAGAAGAAAGAAGTGGGCACCTACCTAACTGTGTAAGAGTATTTGGGTTCTCGACTTGGCTCTACCACTAGGGGGAAAGCCTTAAAAAGACCCTCCTCCATCACTTAGTACAACTAAAAATAAACTAGCTTAGCCAAAAGTGTAACAATTACATCAAGGGTCATTTTACTTTTCCGTGAGATGTGGTATTTTAATGAAATCTCAAATTAACATAAATTTAGATTTTTTTTTTTCTTTTTACAGCTGCACCTATGACCTATAGAAGTTCCCAGGCTAGGGGTTGAATCGGAGATGCAGCTGTGGGCCACACCAGATCTTTATCCCACTGAGTGAGGCCAGGGGTAAAACCCACATCCTCATGAACATTACATCAGGTTTTTAACCCAAAACGGGAACTCCATAAATTTATATTTTGATAATTTATGTTTGTTTAATCAGAAATTTTGGTAATTCTCTATTGATTACTTGGGATGGTTTAGTTCAAATGAAATGCTATGGAGCGAAGCTTACTGGCCTGTAAGATAATCAATGCTGCTTCATAGCATTGTCGCTGAAGAGCATGTAGCTGTGGTTTATTCATAGTATTTTTGCATCAGAGAAGTGTATCCTGCCAGCCCTGGTGGTTACAACTTTAGGTAGAAAACAAGGGTTCCTACAACACAGTAGTACATGCTGCAACTTGTCAGCCTTCAGCCACAAAATGTGACAGGGCAGAGCTGCCACATTCATGTCCTCTAGCAGCTGTGACATTTTCCCGCTTGCATATTTCAAGAAAGCTCATCCTGTCTTCACCGTGCTAGCTTTCACTCCAAGAATATATATATTTTAGAATTAACTTATTTGTTAGATTCAAGTGTATGGAAAAATAATATCAGGGCATAGAGAAAGTGATGATGACATGGAAATTTAGATGTACACCTGAATAGGATGGATGAACAGATAGAGATATGGATAGTCAATAATAGTTGATAACGAATAACTTGAGATGAGGGCTAGCTTTTTTTAATGTTATAATACATCTGCCTGAAAATAGTTTTCAAAATCTTCTTGGTAACTTGTAACCTTAAAGTTATGCTAGGTTAAGTAATAGATACTTATTAATAATTTCTAAGTTAAATTACTTACTGAAACATTATTTTTTTAAGTTTTAAATATTTTCAAGTATTTTTGCAGATTATATTCCACTGTAGGATGAAATATTAATTATTATTAAATATTCATTATTAAGCCTACATTTGCAATTTTTTACTTTTGGTGTCTCATTTCATATGGTATAGAAGGCTAAACATATTTGGGTCTGCTAATAAACAAGCCCTTTTGTTACACTGAGAATTATACAAAGAGGAATAAAATTTGCTGGTCTGCCACAGAATGCTGGTATGTGACAGACTATTCCCAACTGACTACTTCCTAGTTTTGTTTTTTTGTTCCTGTAAAAAAAAGTAAATGTTAAAAATGGTTAAAAATATAATCAATATATGAAAATAAAACTATTGGAAATAATAAAGGTAAAGGGAAATGACACTGTATATAAAGTATGCATACTATGTAGGACATGTTTTTGTTACAAAAAAAGAGCAATTTTGTCCTAAAGTAAAAAAGAAGAAATTAAAGGACAAAAACTAAAAATACATAGTTTAAGTAGTCTGAGAAAAAGGAATCTTGGAAAAAGAATTGTATCTTGTGAGCTCAAAGCTGGGTAAGATTGAATAGGCTGATTTATAAGTTTTCTTTTTAGGAGATTTAGCATTAATAGCACACAAATGCAAAATTAGATTTTGTTTTGTTTTGGTATTTTCCTATTAGTACAGTAACAGTTCTTCGATTATAGGTCTGCTCTTGATAAGAGATTGTAAAAGCTAGTTTTTTCTGCCTTTTAAAGTAATCCTCCAGCTCAGAAATTCTGTCTTACTAGAATAATTCCCTGTATTTTATGTCAACCTTACCATGTTCTTTGTTATTTAAGAGAACTGAGTTTTCTCACTTTTTAAATGACTGAAGTTTTGTTTGTTTGTTTTTGGCCCCCCAAAAACGCCACAGCATGTGAAAGTTCCAGAGTCAGGGGTCAAACCCTCTTAACAGTCGCCTTCAATGCCAGATCCTTAACCCCTGAGCCACCATGGAACTCCTTACTTTGTTTTTTTATTACTCCTTCTGTTTACTTTTAAATCATTTTCTTGTAACTTTGATTAAAAGGTAGCTAAGTATTTTTCAGTGACCTAGGATGGTATGTATTCAAGTGTTAAAACCTTCCCTCAGGTTTGACATATATTGCCCTCCTCAAATCAAATCCTAAATGAACTCTTCTTATCTCAAACTGACTTTGCCTGGAGGGGTCCTAAAAAATCTCAGAGGTCTTGTCGTCTTGCAAAAGAGAAATTAGATGTATTTGGTTCAACTGTATGAAAATTATTGTCAAATAAAAAGAGATGCTTAACGTTTCCTCGGTTATGCTTGTAGGAATAAATGTTATTAATATAAATATTTCAAAAACTGTATGAAGGCCATTGACATTTGTCTATACTCCTGTTGTCTGTGGTATGTCCTGGCGTAACGTTATCAGTCATTATCCCAGTTATTATTTTGAAATGATTTGTGCCACTGAAATAACCAAATTCCCTTGTCAAATGAATTTTCATCACATTGTTAACTGTAGCCATTGAAGGTCTTTGTCACCCACAGATCATTTTTTTTTCAACTCCAATTTGCTCCAAGAGTGTTTGCAATTAGCTACAGACCAAAGTGCTTTGTCTTCAACACAAAGGGAATGTTTCTGAAACCCAATGGTGACAGACCCTGAGGTACAGGGTGGCTTTTCTTAAATAAATTTGAAGCCATACCATGGCCTGAGTGAAGACTTCCAGAACTTTAGTGGAGAAGCTGACAAGTTCATAAAACTGCTAACCCAAGACTGACTGAACAAGAATTAATTACGCGAGACTGAATGAAGTGATGAAAAATGATAATGATGTTTTAAAGCTTTTGTTTGGAACAGCTCTGGTTCTTCAGTGTTCTATTTTCTGGATAAGGAACCTCTCTCCCTTTTCTCTCTGCAACTCCTAACAAATTAGTAGATTATACTTTTGTATACATGAACAAAATATTTATATTTTTCTTTCTGCTTAATCCCACCGGAATTTGGAAACTAGGTGTTCTAATTTTCATGGCAATATAGATATTTGCATACTTTCAATAAGAGTCTGTGCTTCTTATAACAGGACATAGTTGAGAGAATTTGGTGACGTAGCCAAGGCTTTGAATGAACTGTTACGCTTGAGAATGACGTGCATAGAGTCAGGTAAGGCCGGATACTTTTGAGGAACTGCAGTTAACTTAATGGAGCCCCTTTGGAAAAACCAGCCTGGTACCTGGCTTATAGTGTTCCCAGCCTTACAAGGGAGTAAGGAAGTCACTTCCTGGCAGAGCCAGGACACTTAGTCTTTCTTGGGGTCCTCAAGGAGAGAAGAATTCCCCTAATCTACAGGTACCACAGGTGTAGTCTGATGGGGCAGTCTTGAGCAGGCATTATAACCAAGAGAGGCTTTGAAAAGTCTAAATCTGCTATTCCTTGTGAAAAGTTCCAGCAAAGCAAACCTAAACTGCTGTGAGGCCAATTACCGTTCTTGCTGTACTTGGGTAAAAATTCTGGCCAAAATTAATGATGCCAGATTTATTCCATTAACTTTATCTTTGACCAAAAAGAGAGATGGCTGCAGAGGACAGAGGAAGGAATTGGTGGCCAGTTGTGTGAGGTTTTGATTTTGGATGTCCAGCAAAGTAATGATACCTATGACAGGATCAGAGAAATCAGAAATGTACTCTGATTTACACCACAGTAAAATGTATTCTTTTTAAATGAAAATCTTCTGCGCTTCAGATACATTTAAGCTTTGATTTGTACAAGAGTCTTTTCTACAAGGAGGAAAAATCATTTATAGTGTACTTGGTGGGGGGTGGAGCTAAAAATGGGATGCTTTATCTCTGTTTTTCTCCATGAAAACATTCCAAATGAGCACACTTCATATTTCGAAACCGGTTCATTTTATTTATTTATTTATTTTTGCTTTTTGTCACTTTAGGGCCACACCGGCAGCATATGGAGATTCCCAGGCCAGGAGTCTAATTGGAGCTGTAACTGCTGGCCTGCGCCACAGCCACAGCAACACAGGATCCGAGCCGCATCTGCAACCTACACCACAGCTCACGGCAACGCCGGATCCTTAACCCACTGAGCGAGGCCAGGGATCGACCCGCAACCTCATGGTTCCTAGTCGGATGCATTAACCCCTGTGCCACGACGGGAACTCTAAGGCTGGTTCATTTTAAATTAATACCAATGGTTATTGGGTTTTGTTATTTTACAGGTAAGGAAACAGGACTTTAGATCCAATACAAAAAACTGAATCTGCTGCAATGACGATTTAATATTCCTTGTCAAATCTAATCCTATGCGTAACTCCCTGATTAATGGTGCTGGTTGTGATCCCCAGTCTTGGAACCAAGGAAAAATAAAATACCATGCAATGTATTTCCAGAAAGCCCCCAATAACGTACTTAGGAGACATATGGATATTAGAGTTTATTTCCAACATTGAAACATTTTTTATGTCTTCATTGTAATAGTCACGTCTGTAGTTTTCCTCCATATTTTTCATATTCCAAAGCTGCTTCCAACTCTACTCCAAAGGTGGCAAAATAAAAGCAGAGTGTTAACCAGAAGGTGTGTTTTGTCGGTTTTTATATTAAAATTCTGTCACTCAGGACCTAATTAATATAATCAATGAAAATGACTAGCATTTAATGAAAGCTTACCATGTAGCAGGTGCCATCCTAAGTGTTTAACTCATATTACATCTTATTATGAGCAAGGTACTACCACTTTCTTGAGTCTACTGCAGAGAAAACTGAAGCACTGAGGTTAGTGAGCCTGTTCCTGATTCCACCGCTGGCCATTCTAGCCAAGGATCCCGAGTCCAGACACACTGGCTCAAGATCCATGTAGTTATAAATTATGGGAGGGAGCCTTAGAAAACCTCAATAAGGGCTGAAAGCTTCTTTCTCTAATTGACTATTGCGGTCAGATGCCTGGCTTGCAAACGTCTTCCTTTTCACTCTATAAATTAATTATTTATAACCTTTGTAAGTTAAATCTATCTGAAATTAAAATTAATTTATAAATTTAATAATTTTTTTGGCCAAGTATGAAATGTCAAATTAAATCCCAGCACTGATGTGCTTATCTCGATGTCTTAATATACTTGTCATCCAGACTCAAATTGTTTATTCTGAAATTGAGAGAACAGTTGCTGTGCATACACCACATAGGGAAGAATCAAGGGGAAATATACTGGAAAGCAAACCAGCTATTTAGTAAGTGTGACACAGCAGATGTGACTACATACAGCGGTAACCAGATAAGAAGGGCCAGATGTGAAAGACATTTCTTTTAAGTGTTTGGTCAAGAACAAGGGCATGCGTTCCTAAAATAATGGATGTTAGAGATTCTCTGACCCGGACTTGTATTAATATCGTGCCTCTTGAATCTTCATTTTTATGACTATTTTATCATTCTGGAAAAGTCTTCAAATTCAAGGTGTGGTGCTGAGGACTGCGATACTCACTGTTTTGAGGAAGTGGCTCATTACATTCATGAGCCAAATACAGCCTCCTATATTAGCCACTAGGTTTTTTTTTTTTTTAGCAATTTCACAGCAAGCTGAGACCTGAGGGCTCAAAAGCCTGCAAGCTTCAGACTCAAATTTTTATATGTTAAATTGTTTTCTAAGTAGCCCAAACAAGTACTTTTGTGGCCACTCTGTGCCTGCCTGTTTTGCATATTCTGTGAAACAACACCCAGCATCTGCTGGCCTTTGAAAAGATCATGGTGTGGTTATAGGACTCCAGCAGCTGCTGTCTTTCAGAGCTCTCCCAACTGTGCTGCAGCCTCAGTTAAACTTAAGCCAGGCCCGGGAAATTGCCTTGCCTTCCTCCCCTCTGGAATGGGGCCTCTTAAATATAAGCCTCTGAAAGTCACAGGCTACGAGGGCCCTCTCCTCTTCTGCAACCTGTTTTAGTAGCTGCTAATGAATCCGCCTGTTACTGCATCTCTTGGTCATCCCTTTTCCTTTGTCAACCACCAAAGCCCTCTACTGCCCCACAGTGCTCCTAGAGAAGGGATTCACTTGAGCTGGATTAACTCTCTGTGCTCCTTGGGTTCTACTCAACTGCCAACAAGAACCCCAGTTAGAACAAATGGTCAGAATTTTTCTGTCTTAAATTTAATAAGAAATGTTTCTTGGAGTAACTGCTAAACTAGGACCAACAAATCTTTCATCTCCAGACCTCTGGAAGTCCACTGGATGAACATAAGCCCCACACCATCTCTCTTTTTTTAAAAAGCTGATGTAGGTAAGAAGGAAGCTAGTCTGTAGGATGGTCTGCAGCCAGCCTCTGGCTATAAAGGCAGAACCCCGTGGCAACACCCAGTGGGCAGTTGTTTTTGCCTGTCTTGTTGCTCCCCATCAGTACCATTCACAGTGTTTTCTAGAAGCATTTAAGCCATTAATCTAATATTCACCTCTGTGAATAAAACGGACACATATAATGCATTTCGATGAACTCCAAAGACATTTACTAATATTCTAATTCCGTATTTGACTGTTGCAGTCTGTTTTTGGATTGATAGCCACTTTGTTCAAAAAGCAAATTCCTTGCAAATACTTACACTGTTGATAATGTCAATGAACAGAAGACATAAAGAACCTTTGGGTTTTTAACATCCACTTCTAGATTAGTTCAATGAGATCAGGAGTCAGGAGAACAGCCTACAGTATCGTAGAGAAAAAGATGTGTGTTAAATGGCAAATGTGCAGATTTGCAAGCTATTATGAGGTTAGGAAACCAAACACAGTACATCTATATTCATTAGATGGCTCTCACTGTGTTTGTTTTAGGTGTCCAGTGCTTGAATGTCCATGTTATTTACTACAACCTGCTCAGCAACTAAGGATGATTTTCACATGTGCTAATTCTAAAGTCCTTTCTTAATGTCTTCCTTATATTGCTCGATAAGAAATCCATCCTGATTTTTGCCTCAGTATCGTGAGGTGCTAATGCTTTACCCAGTTAGAAGGTATGTCATCAGGGCCCGAGGCTATGTTTTTCCATAAAATAACCTTATTGTTTTTGCACATGACTTAACCTTTTTCCAGACTGCTTAAACATCACAAGCCAACAGTTTTCTAAGGACAAGTGTCACATTTATGTTAATGATATAACTATGTGATGATATAGACTCTGTGCCAGTGGTTCACATGTATTATGTCGATGGGTATCACACAATGAACTGAAGTATGATTTTATGTATCTGAAGAGTTTGAAATTGATAAGAGACGTTTTGGATATGTATGGCATCCAAGTATGAAACTCATAAATCATAGACCTCAGTGACTTATTGTTAAAAATTTGTGTCACTCTAGGGAAAATAAAGAAACACATAGGAACCCTGCACATGGAAACACCCCCAATTACATATGTATGAGTACATATGTCAATGATCCTTAAATTGATGCATGAACCTTAAATTGATTCTCAATATGGAAAGTACAAGGAAACATATTGTATTTAATCTCTACAGCATATACAGTGATTTTGATCTTTCTTTAGAAAGTTATAGATTTGCCATGAATTAACAAATAAAAAAAGAAAGTATTTTATTTAGTAGATATTTACTTAGTGTGTGATTTGACAGTAGGATGATTTTAAAATGCTTGCGAACTGTTTAAAAATGTGTGACCTAAAAAAAGCAAAAAAAAAAAAACAATAAAAAAATAAAAATGTGTGACCTAATGACTTTTCTCTGTTCAGAAGCTGAATTCCTCTTTTAACTGCTTGGCCTCGTGAATTGTCACTTTTAAGAAGATGTGACAATTATAAATCAAGGTATCAATTTTTCAATTAAAACAATACTTTGTAAATTGAGTCACGATGTTTATCCGGAGGCACTACAAAATGTATGAAGGGCCTCTGCCCAAAACATGATCTAATTCAATTTTGCTCATGTAATATGTGTATTTTAATGGATCATAACTTAACATTTTCTACTGTGTAGTTTCTAAATGTAGAATTTGTTGATCACGATAATTTGTGAACCAAAAACTGTGTAACCATGATGTTTTATTGTATTCATTTATTTATTGTATTTAAATATTAAAGTGTAAACTACTAATTTACTGTGCTTTTCATTTTAAACCAGTAATTTGGTTATATGTTTAACAAACTCCTTTTGCCAGAAGAGGCAGAATTAAACTGTAGTCAGCTTTAATTTCCCTTTTTTATGTATGCTGATTCAGTGAATTTGCGTTAGAAGAGACACTGAGTATAATGGGATGACACCAAAATGTATTTAAATTTAGCCACCAAATTAGGCAGTTATCATATGTAATATTTTATATGTACTACATCATAGAAAGTTGATGTATAAGATGAGGAAAGGGAGAAAAGAGGAAATAACTGATTGCTAACCTCTTAGGATATATTAGAAAAAAATGCAGACATGCTTTTTTTAGTAGATTTGAGAAAGGAGTGGGAAGTGATAGAAAAAAATTGGATATCAAAATTACCCAAAATGGCAAAATCCGGGAAGAAGATGATACACTATTAGGCTAAAATTTCCCCCGTTTATCTCAACATTTCTGCTAATGCATTGTTGAAAATTCTGATGGGTAAAGAACAGACGGAAGTGATTAGAGGCTTTGGTTTTCCCCGTCACTGTGCATTTATTGCAGCTCATGGGTGAGAGAAAGATCAGCAGGAATCAGATGGAAAATGTCCTCATTCCAACGCTCTATAAAAAGTAAGTATATGATGTAATGGAATGCATTTAATAAAATATATACAGCTTTGCGAGTCACTGAAGGAAACAGCACCAGTGGGGAAGGCAGAGTCTTTACCCTTTTAAAATGGAACAAAAGCACAAAGAGCTTTCAGTGAAAACTCAAGCCCCTGCCTGACAAAGCTGAGAAGAATGGTCAGTAAGTGCAACTGGGTCCTAGAAAAAGGTCAATGTGAACTGGAGAAGTTTAACAGAACTTTATAAAAGTATGTTTTTCTGTCTCTTCCCATGGGTAAAAACACCACTAGCTTAGGGGAGAAAAAAGAAAAGCAAGGCTAAGCCTGGAAATGATGGCACAGAAATCATAATGGTCTTGGTCTTCCAATATTACTTGAATTTCACCCCCTTAGGAAAAGAACAGTGAGTTCATCCAGTGAAGTTTGAGCTTAATGCTGAGAAGAGCTTAAAAGAAAGAAGAAAGAAGAGCAGAAAACAACACAAAACAAAAATGGCAGTCAAACCAGTGTCGGGTAGGTATAGAGGGTGCTGGAATCAGCACACAGATTAGCTCAAATCTTCCTAACCATCCTCTGAAACTTTCCCTAGCTCTGGACGCAGAAGGATGGCACATGGCTAAGCACGGAGAGGTGGGCAAAGGCAGGTCACAGTTGAGCTGAACTGTACAGATCTACACTATAAAGAAAAAAAATAAAGACTTGAGAGAACAAAGCAAGGAACTCTGTTTTGTCTTTTTTTACACTTTTTTCTATATGACTTCTTTTTATTTGTATCCTAAGTGTGTTTTCTGCCCCAGTGATTTCCATACACACACACACACACACACACACACACACACACACACACACACACGTGATTTAGGAAATTAGATCATAAGTACATTTTAATAGGACATATGCCAAAAACAAGAGAAGCTGTGATGGCTGGCAATTACCTATGAATAGTTTGAGCTGAACAACCGAGGAGGTTGTGGAATTTTCCCAGTCCATTCATGGGCACCCTCTTAGAGGAAAGGTCATGTATTAGCCTTTCAGAAGTTTTAGAAAAGAGGAAGTAACATATAGACCAAAATGGCTAAGCTATGAGATAAACTGGTTACTTTTAAATGAACTGGAAAAATCCTGGTTGATATCTTCATTGCAAGGATATAAAACACAGGGAAGTGAAAGTAGCTTATGATAAGGTGGCAAGATTTAGACCTTGAGGAGAGATTATATAATGAACTTTCAAAAAATTCAGATCTTTGCTTTCAAATACATTATGTTCAAATTTGGTGAGGTATTTTTTTCTTTCCGTTTTTCTCTCGAGACAGTAGCAATTTTGAGAAATTTTAGTCAGTAGCTTTATTTCAGATCATACATATTTCACTCCTGAGGGATTATTTTCCCTTTGACTTTATCTATGCACTTCAGTGATTGGGTTAGTTAAACTCAATATGATTTTACGTAACAGTATTTATTGTCATAGTCATAAACAAGCTTGGAATAGTTTTCACTAAACAAGTTTGCCTTTTAATAAAAAGAGATTTGAAAACTTTCATAAAACCTAATTTAGGATATGATATAATCGAAGCCAAGAAGACAGAAATCTTTTTCAAGAAAATTGTATCATATATTGAAGGTACAGTGTTCTCAGCTGAAAGCTGAGAGAGAGAAAGAGAGAGAGGGAGAGAGAGGGAGATTTGATAACGACAACCAAGAAATTACATGATATTACTGCAAAATTCTAATGATGTTCTTTTGTTAAAATATTTCATCAAAATCACACCCCAAGCCTAACCACAGTGAATGTTGAAATGCTGACTTTAGGTGATACGTAGATTTTCAATTAGATCCTGGAACCATACCATTGCCCAGCAGTACAAATTGTTCATTCATCATATTTTTAGAAAACAAAGACTCCACTGGTATGAACACTAGAGTCTGGAAGAATTGTAACAACTTGCTTATCTCCTGTGGGTGGTAAACTCTAATTTTAACTCTCTCTTTAGTTTGAGGCTACAGAAATTCACAGGTGATTTGCAAAATGATTTAATCACTTTTTTTTCCGTTCTACACGTTTCCTCATGCTTTCTCTATTTTTTTTTTCCTGCTTTGGAAGAAAACAGGTTCTCGTGTAGAATTTTAAGTTATATAAAATAAGATGTAGGGATGTGTGGAAACAGCATAGCTTGTGAAGCTCAGCTTTCTAAGCTCAAGCACCCCTGCCATCATGTGCTGCATGTGGCCAGTCGTTTCCACCTCGCTGTGCTTCATTCTTTAATGAAGAGCGTAAATCCAATATTCACTGCAAAGAGTGTACTGATCAAAGAAATGAGTAGTAAATCAATAATTTACAAAAACATGGCTTCATAAACTGAAGCATCACACCATCACTTGTTATTTTATGGACCACTAAGGGGAAACATCTGTTGTTGACTGTTAGCTCAGGCTAGGTGATTCCTTACTTGCTCTTTTTCAAAGCCTCTGTCTCTATCCACTTCTACCTCAGTCACCTACTTAATGATGACCTAACACTGCTCTACTTGAAAGCGTTCCTGAAACTCTGAAATTCCCCATTTTGACTCCAATTTCCAGTTCCATTTTTACCTCTTCCATTTCCTCTGCCTTTTGTTCTCGAGATCTGAAATTTCTCAGTGAAAATTGATCTTCCGTGTCCCTTCTCATTTTCTAGCTTCTTCTGCTTCTCTGTAAGTCACACTTTTATTTTCTTTTTTTGTTTTTTGTTTTCATTTTTAAAGCATAGTTGATTTACAATGTCGTGATAATTTCTGCTATACAACAAAATGATTCAGTTACATGTACACACATCCATTCCCTTTCAGATTTCTTTTCCTGCATAGATTATTACAGAATACTGGGTAGAGCTCTCTGTGCTATACAAAAGGTCCCTGTTGGCCAACCATTTCATATACCTCATTGTACGTATGCCAGTCCCCAACCCCCAGTCCATCCTTCACACATCTACCTCTTCCCTTTGGTAACCGTAAGTTTTTCAAAGTCTGTAAGTCTGTTTCTGTTATGCAAATAAGACCATTTTTATCCTTTTTTTGTAAGATTCCACATATAAGTGATATCATATGATATTTGTCTTACACTGTCTAACTTCTCTTAGTATGATAATCTCTAGGTCCATATGTTGCTGCAATGGCATTATAACATTCTTGTTAAGGCCGAGTAGTAGGCCATTGAATATATGTACCACATCTTTATCTATTCCCCGGTCAATGGACATTTCGGTTGCTTCCATGTTTTAGCTGTTGTAAACAGTGCTGCAATGAACATTGGGGTGCATGTATCTTTTCTTTTTTCCTTTTTTTTGTCTTTTTGCCTTATCTGAGGCTGCACCTGTGGCATTTGGAGGTTCCCAGGCTAGGGGTCTAACAGGTGCTGTAGCTGCCGGCCTATGCCACAGCCACAGCAATGCAGGATCCGAGCCGCATCTGCAACCTACACCACAGCTCACGGCAACGCCGGATCCTTAACCCACTGAGCAAGGCCAGGGATCGAACCCGCAACCTCATGGTTCCTAGTCGGATTCGTTAACCACTGAGCCACAAAGGGAACTCCGGGGTGCATGTATCTTTTCAAATTATGGATTTCTCTGGATAGATAGCCAGGATTGGGATTGCTGGATCACATGGTAGTTCTATTTTTAGTTTTTTGAGGAACCTCCCTACTCTTTTGCATAGTGGTTGCACCAGTTGACATTCTCACTAACAGTGTAAGAAAGTTCCCTATGCCTTTTTTTCGTGCATGGACTCTTCTTCAATTCCTGTCTTGCTAATTGTCGTCCCTGGTTAAATGGACTCTCATTTCCTCTCATATTATTTATCACTGAATATAACAATAATCATTACTAACCTTTGAGTGATATGCTACAGTTTGCAGAATTCTTTCATGTGGATAAGAAATACAAACACATAGCTGATTTTATCTTCACAATAGCTAACAAGAATCACACAACATACTTATTTTCCTTAACAGATAAATCACTGAGAATTTTAAGTACTTTGAGTAAATTCACACAGTCCATAAGCAACGCACCCAGAATTTAGGCAGAAGTCTTCTTATGGAGTTCCAGTGCTCTATGGCTTTATATTACTGTGTGGTGGAAACATGGAGGGTTCATATGAATTAATGTTTAAGGAACCTCAGCCTGACTGTTGTACGTTTTATCCAAAATTGTTGTTCTAAACCTCAAAATTCTTCAGTGCATAATCTCACTTCACTTTCACTTCACAGTTGACCTAATTTCTGTATCTGTTCTTAGCTCAAGCAAAATCAAGGGAATTAACTACATATCTCTTAGTTGAAACCTTTCTGCATCCCTGTTTTTGCCCAATGTTTGCTCTCCTGTAGATCTTAATCTGTCTATAATTCTTCTCCATCCATTCCTAACATCAGTTTCTTCAAGAGCTTTTCTCTTCTTCTAATGGAACTTTAGTCCTCACTTCATTCATTTGTTATTCTTTTTGTCAAGTACGTACTCACTCTTTTATAGAACCTGCCTACTAACACCTTCTTTCTCCTTCAAGCTACTGTCTCAGAGCTGGTTCCTTTCCTCTCACTCTGTCTTCTCATAGAAGGAACTCAATAGCTTCCTTTCAAAGTGCATGCCATTCTATTTACCTGGATCAGGAAGGGATCTTGCCTTCCTGCGTTTCATCTATATCCCTCCTTTGTGTTGGAAGAACATTTATTCATCTTTGTATTACCCAGAGGATTGAGCACTGTGTCAAAAACAAAATAAATGGTGAATAAAATTTCTCAACTTGAAGAACACTTCTAATTTTGAGTTGATGAGTATTTTTGACATTAAGCTTCAAACATATTTTGGAATACTTGCACAAAATATTTCAAAGATGTGATAATATTAACATGTTTTCTAACTAAGCATATTTAACATTTATAGTAACATTTTTTCACATCCTTAGAGCACCTTTATGTTCCTCAGGACTCTGATACAGGTTCCAGAGTTGTCAATAATTACGTTCTATACATTTCAACCATTATTTTGTTTAACACACACACACACAAACACACACACACACACACACACACACACACACACACACACACCATACCACACAGCACACACCACACACAAATAGAATAAATAGCAAAATTTTGTACAGGAATTTACCACTTATTTAATTGGCACATTCTTTTAAAACAAGGCATGCAGTACTGTTCTGGCAACTGAGACAAACTGAATTACCCACGGATATATCCTGCAGGATATTTCACTTTCCTGGTATTTGAATTCTACTTGAGGTTGGAGAGACATGACCAAGGACACTGAAATGATTATAATCATCAAGGATTCACAGCATCCATGACTCAGAAAGCCTGTGTACCATAGAGGTCAACAGCACAGACTCTGGAGTTACATGACTTAAGTTCAAATTCCAGCTCTGCCACTGCATAGCTCTGCGACTTGGGGTAAATTACCTACTGTCTGTTCAGTAGATGGTGACAGTATACCTTGTAAAACAACTGGGAGAAGCATAGAAAGCACTTACTGCCTGGCACTTAAGAAGGACAGGGTCTGTTTTTATGGTATAGAAAGAGTTCCACTGAATAATTATCAGTGGATAATAAATTCCTTTGTTAGACGAAGGCTTTAATTAGAAAAGGTGCATTTACAGAGAGAAGTTCCCAAATAAAATGAGGGAAAATTATTCTTTCCTGGAAGCCCTTTATAATGTAAAATTCATGACTATGTATTTTAAAGAGGAAAGAAAATAAACCACAAAACATGGATCCCCAACTGTTTTTAAAATATTTTATTACCTGATTATAAATTGTACTTTTTAGAGAAAATTCATAAATTTAAGAAAAGCACTTAGAATAAATACATACAGTCGCCTAAAAACCCTGCACATAACTTTGTTAAAATCTTAGTAATATCTTGTCCTGTTTTTCAATAATAATAAAATAATCCACTAAAATAATCCTAATTAAACAGTAATAACACAGTAATATCAATCACTGGATACGTCCTACCTTCCACTCATGGTGCTATACTGTTTATGGATAATCAGCGCATGTTTTGGTCCTAGCAATCCAATTAACCTGATATTATTATCTTTATTTTACAAGTAAAGAAACTGAAGTCAAGAAGGTTAAATAGTTTGCTCAGTGTCTCCAAGTCAGCATGTGATGGAACTGGGACACCATCTGAGACATGACTGACTCCAGACTCCTTATACCTTAAATATCTTACAGTGCTGCAGCCATAGATTTCCTCAGAAACAACAACAAAAAAGCCACATGACAAATCTAAATTTATAAAGGACTTATGGGAAACTGTCTATAACACGGAGATGTGTTCCACATTCTTTTACTCCTGTTTAATAATGAACATGGTAAGAGATTTTTCTTTTATTTTTTTGCTAAATGAGCCAGAAATTGTATACTTCATAATTCGGTTGCCAAGAATATTGAAAAAAGTGGACATTTTTTTAGTCCATATTATAGGCAGTGTTTAAAATAATTTATTTTTCTTATGTAAGAGTAATAATATGATTGGATAAGGGCTAGCCATACCTTAGGAGAAAACAAGCCTATCTAGTCTCAAGTTTATCACCATATCCATTTTGTCATATGTATATAATTCCATGTTTCAGTGTGGTTGTTTGACTCTTTTGCTGATTCATTCTAGCTTGAAGCAAAAGAGTTTACTATCTTTTAAATCTGTTATTTTGCAGCCAATTTTACAAAATGTCATCAGAGATGCCTTATAATGGTTTTAATATCTTCATAAAACTCTGCATGGGGCATCTGGTCACTCTAAAAAAGGAGATGTCAAGAGGAAGAGAATGTATGTAGCTATGATTGACAGACCATTTCTTAAGTTATTAGAAGAGTGCTTTATTTCAGGAAGAGAATTTCATAAACCCAGAGCAGAGTGTTGATGTTTATAAATTCTTTTCCTGATTTCTTATGAAATCTCATGAATCCATGATACTGCTTCCATGACTACCATTCTTATACATATTTGATTACTTTATATTATAATTTACAACTCAAATGTGCACAACTCAACAGCCATAGCTGAGTTAGAATTTAGCAGGTTTATAGCTTTGTTTGGCCCTCGGCACAAGTAATAAAATTCTAGCTTTAAGTACCATTGGGGTTTATAGAATGAAGACATCTGCATTATTATATTAAAATGTTCCTCCGTGTAATAAATATAACTGACAGTAGTGCATGACTTTCTTTATGAAAAATATGTTGATAGCAATATAGTCTTAAATACTGAAGAAACTGCTGATTAAAATTTTATGTGCCTAGTTGCCACCTAAATGTTCAACAGATGTCCATATTAACAGATTAGTGCTGGGTATTCCTAATAAATGTCTTAGTAAAGGTTATATTAACAGGTTAGTGCTGGGTATTCCTAATAAATGTCTTAGTAAAGGTTATCTTAAAAATACCCATGAAAACACAGTCTTAACATGCCATTTATTTTAATAATGTTTCTGGTTTATTATTAAACTATGTTATTTGGGGTAATGTGGGTGTTTGAGTGGTTACACATTTGAATACGTTTTCTATAATAATATACTAGGGCTTCTGGATTTATGTGTCATCTAAAGTGTTTAATGTCTTTTCCCTGAATCCATGGGAACGTTTTGAGGAGGCAGAGACACTCAGCTTCACTCCCTGATATCAGGTTGACTAGCTCTCTGGGTTTGCCTGCTTCTAAGGCTATTCCTGGCACAGGGGACAATCTGGACTAAATCTGGGCAAGTCCCAGCAAACCAGGATTTTTGTCTCTCTGTAGGTGGAAACACTGTACAAGTGGAAGGCAGTGGCAAAAAGGAGAACAATTTTCAATTAATCGTTTACTCACCAGATCTTCTCAAATCAATCTTATACACACAGATAATCGTCCAAAACTGTCTAGAACAGGGTGGGATTCCTATCCACTTACTTCTTATGTTGTGAGAGATGAAATTTACCTGGAGATAGAAATTGGTACCAGCATATCACTTTGCCTTTTGTCAGCCATGAATACGTTAAATGCTGTCTGCCAAATAAAACTTACTCCATAAATAATTTGTTAATATTTCACATTAAAATGCAATCATTCAAATAATTACAGACATTTATGGTTAACACATTATTTTATCATGGATTATCTATCATGGATTTATCACTGTACATCTACCACATCAACTAGAAGGAAGTTATTTGTCAGCTATGAACATTCTCTCAATTAGTTTTTAATGACCATTATTTGGATTTAGAGTAGATTACACTCTTTTTATGAAAAACACTATAATCATTGCGACCCATACATCTTTGCTGAGAATTATAGCATCTTTCTTGAGGCCATTAAAATAGATATTTGTATTTTAGATGATGGTAATGTGATGGGTCATGGTAAATTATAATCATATCTTAAACATTGCCTGGAAAAAGTGTTATAAGAATTTATGTAATTAGAATTAATATGTATTTTCTAATCTTAATTTATTCTTGTTCAATGCACAGGCCTTTTATTTTTTGAAAAGTATTACTTTCCTTTCTTTTTTAAAGGTAGTAATACATTACTTGGTTACAATCCAGAACATAGCAGAGGGATTATCTCTTTGAGAATTTGCAAGGTAGAGTGTTTCTTTGGTTTTGATTTTGTCTTATGTATATTCAGAGACCATTTACATACTAAGTAATAATAATTGATTATTATTACTAGCTGTTTTTCTTCTTCAGCAGAGGGATTTGACTAATTCCATTTTATAATGGAATAGGTACTCAATAACTCAATATTAGAACTTATAGCTAATAGTGTACTTTCGAGATTTTAAAAGAAATATGAAAAATAAAGCAGATTTTCATGATCATTTGTGGAGTTAAGTACTTACGTGCATTGTCCTCTCAAAGATATCTCTGAAGGAAGTTTGCTTAATGCATAAGATCTATGTGAATCAGACAGGAAGTCATCTTTGTACTTACATAGGGTACAACTAATTCTGTATTCTTCAGCGTGGTCTTTGTATATTCAAGTTCATTGTTAACCTGTCAAACATAGTTTAACTGCACACTCCTGATTTTGATTGGGAAAATATATTGTTATTTTAACTATGAAGAATTGTCAAGAACAATGCTCATTAACAGGTATCATTATGAATTAAATCAATTAAACAAACAATGGATTCAATTCTTGAGCCTGGATTAAAATTGAAGGAGGGAACCAAGATGTAACCACGGAAATCACAAGCCTTGTCTGCAGAATTTTCAGGTCATTTTGTGTGAAAGAAACATTCTTTATTAAATATAAAAAATTGGGGGAAAAGAACAAAAGATAAGAACTACTAAGCAGATAGCAAGGTTTAAGACATAATCAGAAAAAAACATCCTTATAAATGCTACTTCTATATTTAAATTTCATTGGAAAAAAAATGAAGGTATGTGTAGACAGTATCTCAGGAGTGTGTTCTATGATTAAAATACCCATTTGCCTTTTATCTAAAAAATAGGAAACACAATTTATTCAAGTATAGCCATATTAATAATCACCAGACATCAAAAATCACTGACATATAAAACAGAACTTGAATAAAGAATTTTTTTACTGTATTAGGTAATAAGAAAATACAGATATGCAATTCAAGCAGACAGTAAAAAGCCTTTGACCAGTTTTTATTTAATCCTTCATAAAAGAATAAACTTAACCTTCCAAACCATTCTTCTCTGTGTTTTTAATGATGATCTCAAATAGAAGAACCAAAGACAATGGCCAGGAATGCACTAAACTGTGACCAAAATTATGGCTCAGTATCCATATCTCATTACACAGCCAACTCCATTAACTCAAGAAACCAGGCAAATTTCATTCCTGTTGGTTTAGTCAGCCCCATACTAATCACTTCTTCAAGCAGTTTTGCTCGAACAAGGAATGTGCACAGATCTTAGCTGGTGTCATCTAATTCCATGTTGTATTGTCTTCTTGATACTTGGAGCCAGACAAGCAATTTTTCCTGGCATTGTGGGTTGTTATAAGAGGAGTAATCAACTTTCCAGGAGAACACCTGTGTAAGACAAAGTATATTTAAACACACAATGCCATTCTTCATCACATAATCTCATAATTTAGACAGATACCAGCATTCCTATATATATATATATATATATGTATATATATATATATATATATATATATATATATATATATTTGTCTTTTGTCGTTTTTAGGGCCGCACCCACGGCATGTGGGGGTTCCCAGGCTAGGGGTCTAATCGGAGCCACAGCTGCCAGCCTAGACCACAGCCACAGCAACGCCGGATCCTTAACCCACTGAACAAGGCCAGAGATTGAACCTTCAACCTCATGGTTCCTAGTCGGATTCGTTTCCACTGAGCCACGACAGAAACTCCTCCAATATATTTTTTTAAGATGCGCCTAAATGTTTTGTTGAAACATATGAGCCTAAGAAGTGGCTTCAACTTTAAAGTCAAGCCAGGGATTTCCCAATGTGACTCAGTGGTAACGAACCCAACTAGTATCCATGAGGAGGCAGTTTTGATCCCTGGAATTCCTCAGTGGGTTAAGGATCAAGAATCCAGCATTGCTGCAAGCTAAGGCATAGGTTGCAGATGTGGACTGCATCTAGCTGTGGCATAGGCCAGCAGCTGCAGCTCCCATCAACCCCTATCCTGGAAACTTGCATATGCTGCAGGTACAGCCCTAAAAAGAAAAAAAAAATTAAAAATTTTAAAAAATCGTCAAATTTTTTATGCTGTAATTTAAACACCTTGGAGGCCCAGAGCCAACTGTCCTTGGAAGAGAACAGTGGCATTCTGTCTACTGTTCTTGTAATTAATTTTGCATAAATGAGAGAAAGATCCTTTTCAGTTTCCCCATGTGATGACCAACTTTATGTGTCTTTTGGCTAGGCCATGGAACACAGTTGTTTGGTCAAAGACTATTTTAGACGTTGTGCTAAAGGTACTTATGGGTGTTATTAACATTTATAGTCAGTTGGTTTTAAGTGAAGCTGATTACCTCCGATTGGGGTGGGCCTCGTTCAATCAGGTGAAAACCTTATGAGGAAAGATGGAAGTTTTCCAAAGAAGAAGCAAATTTACCTCAAGACTGCAACCTAGAAACCCTGCCTGAATTTTCAGACTGCTGGCCTGCCCTTCAATTTCATACTCAAGATCGTAATATCAACTCTTACCTGCATTCCCTAGTCTCCTAACTTGACAGCACCCAAATTCATTAAAATCTTCTCCCTCACTTCACCCCCACCCTACCCTTCTCTCTTTTCTTATAAGGTCACTGCTCATATTGGATTAGGGCTCATCTACGACACTTTGTTTAGCCTAATTACCTCTTTAAAGCTCTTTCTCCAAACAGCCACATTCTGAGGTACTGAGGACAGCAATGTCAATATACGAATTTTGAGGAAATATAATTCAACTGATAACACCCTTTTTCCAAATAAAGTTACAAAGAGTTGTTTAATAACACGCACAAAGTCCTCACGTAAGAAGTAAAGTAGTAATCCAGGGAAGTTGTGCCAGTATATACACACTTAATGTCTATGAATAAAATCACTGAAATTAATGCTTTATGATAATGGATTTTAAATTGCAATTGATGTTTAGAAAGGCACAGAAACTAATTTCACGTAAGTAGATTTTTTTCAGCCTAAAATGTGATATGTCTCAATGGAGGTTAATTCCTGAGACTGAATTTGATACCCAGTGTTTCTCGATTAGACCCCCTGGACATCACATCTCTTCTGTGCCCTGGATAAGCTGAGCATCCCACGTCCACAATATATTTAGCTTCTAGATACTTTGCCAAAAACAGTAGCCCCCTCTTTGTTCGCGACCATCCCCTCGCCACCTTTTTGGTTTCTAAGTGTCTGATGTTCAGTGCATCCTGATAGTCATCTCCTTTCAACTTGAGAAACAATTACAGAAACAAGGTGCTCCAGAAGGAGGATGTGTTTGCATGTATACGACTCTGAATCACGGGTGAACGGAGTTTAGGTACCTGATTTCTCATCCTCTAGTTATGTTGACATTGTGAGGTATAGTAAAAGATTTGGGAATTTTTAAACTGTACTCTGTTCATTCCAAAGAAATTTTTAAAAGTGACCCTTTTTCATTTCATAGCAGGACCACTACCATAATTATTTTCTTTTCTTGGATTAATAATTGATGGAGAGAAGAAACTGCAGTCATAGGGTGCACGACACACTGCACATGGCAGATAAGCTTTTAGAGGATGCAACAGAAATTTGAGAGCCACAAAATATTTGTTTGGTTACACTCACAAGTCAGTCAAACTCTCTTGTAAATAGAGATACAGAACCTAACTAATAGAATTCTTTTGCATATGGAAGTATCTACTATTTAGTTCACGCAATCACCTGACCACATCATCAGAAAAATAGATAAGTACATTATTAGGTATAAAAAATAGGATACATACGGTAAATGGGCACAAAATAGTTTCTTTTATTGTCAACAAATGCAGTCACTAAATTTCTCATATTATGTTCAACAATGAATGTTCTACTTTTAAGACCAAAATAAATGCATAAGTTAACAATTACATGATTACTACTGAGGTACCGGGGAAAAGGAAGTGATTATCTTTCAAGTTTCTGATCTTAAAAATAGGAATTGCTGCATTATAATTCCATTCATATTTCTGTCCACAGATGTGTGTGTTTGTGGGTGTGTGTGTGTTTTTGTACGGGCATGTGTGTGTGTGTTGAATGCTGGTGTGCAGAAATGAAAGGAGCATCAGAAGATTTCTGTGTATAAAACCCAGAGGAAGGAAAGTGAAGTTACTAGAGGTTTGCTATGAGTGTCTGATTTTTTAATGTTCCTACTGGGCACCACTAACTAGAGATTTCTCAGTTACTGCTGGCAATAGCTAGTGCTCTCTGACATACTAGTCACTGGGTGCTCAACTTATTAAAAATTAAACAACACACCGCTTATTCAGGATTTTTAAATGCTTTGTTCTAAGTAAATGATGTCATTGGCTATATTTTCTCCTGTGTGTGAGAGAATACACAGTGAGCTCTCTGCCTTAAGCATCAGCTTCTGGGGAGAAGTGACATAAAGAGGAACACATACCCTCTCAACATACACAATACACTAACTCATTAGCCAGCTGGGGACCTTGACAGAATATGTGGTAATTAGCTTATTAATTAACTCTGCCTAGAAACAATAGTTCTTTTGCTTGACATTTCCTGCCAGGATGTTCCTGAACATTTTACCGACAAGAGGGATTTTTCAGTCTGGTCTTCACAAATCTTTGTTAGAAGAACAGGAACTCATTCTACATGGGGGCTATAAAAATTAAATGAGATTATACATGAAAATTGCTCAGCAGTGGGTTGTAAATGTGAAAAGAGTGCTAGCTATTATAAGTTTACAGACGGTATCTATGGCCCAGTATTAAAAATGTGGAGTTTTTTGGTCTTAATGATTTGCTAACATAAGATTCTATATGCTACCTATAACATATAGATAACACATATATATATAATATAGATAACATGTATATAATATAAAGAACATGTGTGTGTGTGTGTATATATGTGCATATATATGTATATATATATAAACGTGTATTCATCCAACAGACATTTACCAAACACCTATCATACAGAAGGTGCTGTGATGTTTACAGGGAAGAGCATAAAGCTTTTCAATATTATAGCCTTTTCATAAGCACCTCTAAATGTAAGGCTGACCTGGCGATGATAATTATCACTGAGCGCCATCCCTGAGTCATAGCTGTTTTGGCATCTCTGGTGACTTGATGGACTGACAATCTGGAGGCAGACACCACGCAGCGATCATCAAACCCCACCCACATTCCTACCCCCAAGTGCACAGGAGGAGAGGCATTTCCCACTCTCCCTGTGGTTAGCTTGGGCCCTGACCGTATTCTGATCAACGAGATGTGGGTGGAAATGGTACAAATGCCCCAGCTTGGCCCTTGACATCCTCTCACTCCGAGGATGCTCTGCACTCTGCCCACAGTGACCTTTGAAGCCACATTCCCAAGGGAGGATTTCCAGCATGAGAAGCCCCTCTGCCCTGTACTGAATTTGCATAAGTGAGAAATAAGGCTAAATTTCATGGCGGCACCAAGATTTGTGTGTTTATCTTTTAGCACAGGACATCACGTTTCCCAAGGATGGATTCTCAGACCAGCGTATTGGCTGTCACCTGGGTTCCTATTAAAATACAAATTCTTGTGGAAGATAATATGAGAAAAAATTATACGTGCATGTGTGTGTGTGTGAGAGAGAGAGAGACTGGGTCACTTTGCTGTATAGCAGAAATTGACAGAATATTGTAAATCAATTATTTTAGTACAAAAATTTAAAAAAATACAAATTCTTGTTCTTAAATTAAAAAAAATACAAATCTTTGTTCTTCTCCCCTGACCTAATGGATCACAAACTAATACCTTTACCCTCTTCTTTCTCTCTACTCCATGTACTTGCTTCTTGAAGCTCTTTTTGGTCTAAAATAAAGCTTTATTTAGTCAAGCTTTAAGAAAAAATGATTTAAGAAAGCACAAAACACCAGGGTATTAATTATATGTTACAAAGAAAATTGATGCCATCCCTGTACTAAATTCATCCAAATTACCTATCAAATGGAAAAATACTTTATGTGGATGATTAACTTCACATCCCAAAGATCATCCTAGCATCCTCTTTCTCTTACTAATTACAGTTTTGGTACATTTTTCATCAGCTTTTAGAAATGGACTATCAATATGGCTTAATAATAAATCAAAGCCGTGGTCTTTTCATTTTATTATGTACCCAAATGGAGACATGTCTATTAGCCTAGCCATGAAAAGCTACATGATATTGGAACAATTTCATCAGGGGAATTTAACAGATTTGTCTTGCTAAAGGGCCATTGGATATAATGATAGGTGTGTATTCTGGGCTGGGTTATCCGGGGTCAAAGCCTATTTCCCTGTGCAGAATATTTACTTTCCCTATCTCATCCTCTTCATGGATAAATTCAAGATATTAATAACTTTTATGTCACAAGTTTGCTAAAGGACTAAATGGTAGCATACGTAAGGTACGAAGAACAATATCTATTGCTTATTGTTATGTAAGTACTGAAATCAGAGAATCTGACCAGCTTTGCTGAAATAACTCCATAGATTCCTAAGAACATAGTTGGAAAATATTTCATAAGTTTATTACAAAAACTGACTCACTTATAGACAGTTTTAGTTTTGTGACTTGCATATGGATATGGGTAGCATAGTTTTATAGATATGTTTAATCAACTTTATTGATTCAGACACTTCTTTTATAAATATTTAGGAAAAAATGTTTTGTGCCTCAAATTATGTCAACAAATATTTAGAACAAATCTTTTAGCCTTTAAAATCATTAGAATTCTTTCACGTGAATCAAACTGTATTCCAGAATCAGTACATCTCAAAGTATTTGTATGTGAATATTATTCTTGGTTTATGTTTCAAGAGAATCTTAGTCCTTTTGAGGTTTATTTTCATACTTTAGTTTAAAATAATGGCATCAACTTGATAAATGCAAATTTTGTCACTTTAATTGATTCTCTTGGTAGAGTTAGGGTTGAGGCTGTAGTTGTTAATGTAGTGGCCATGCTGTTTATGTTTAGAGATAAGAATTATATTATTTACCACTCACTGGAAAATGATACAGCTCGGTTAGTAGCTGGGTCTTCCCAAGGTTTTGTTGCTAGAACACCATAAGAAAAATTACTAGGAAATTTGTTTCTGGAAGACCCTTCCATGGGATCATCTAAAGCTTTGCAGCTATCAGATCAATACGATAAAGTTTTCTCACTCATTTTTAAGTCTTGACTATTTTGCTCTCTGTAAAATGTGCAATTTTTTGAAATTATTATTCATGAAAAAATATGTCTCATGAATATAATTTTATGCATAGTTTAACATAAGACATTCAGAGGCTAAATGTCTCAAATTAGATGCTTTAAAAACATGAATTATGACCCATTTGGAATCAGGTTTTCAGCTAGTCTCTTTGGTTCTACTTCAGTCTTAAATGATGTTGAACAAGACTCTTCATTCTCTTAGGCTGTTTCATTTACCTGTTTGTCATGCACCAGCAGACAGTATTTTCAAGGCATTTGCAGGAACAAAAATGACCATTTATTAAGCACATACTGCATACTCAGAGCTGCATTATTACTTGGAAATACTATCTTGTCTTAGGAATACAGTTAAACTGTATTTCAGATCCCCAGTACATCTGCCCTTCTTCTGGGAGCGGAGCCCTTTTTTTCACAATCACCCCTCCCGCACAACTCAGGAGCAGCTGGATCTCCTGCTGCATTAGAGTCCATTCATCATTGTTCTAATGCAATCATTGTGGGGCCCTTTTCTCTTCCAGTGGCAGGTTAGAAATGTAGATACATCCCAGTTCCTCCACTGGAGTATAAATTGAGGGCTTCTGGTAACGACCTTTGGCTTGTGAGAGACACCAAGAGGAGGACTTTCCAGCCTCCGAATACTGGTGAGTTTGCATGCAGTGCACGGAACTATCTCCTGGAGAGCCGAACAGAAAAATGGGAAAAACTCACTCTTTGATGAAATCACAGGACCCCTGAAGTGCCTTGAGGCAGTCCCTATCTAGGGCCATATACTTAAGAGATAACACATTTTCTTCTGGGAGAAGCAAGTTGAAATACATTTCATAGGATTCTTGATTACTTGAAGCAAAGACGTTCTAGCTAATATAAAAGTGATTTCCACTGATGATTTTTGCATTCATGAATTTTTATATAAGGTCATGTTTAAGAAAACAATATGCAAGTGAATACTTCAATCCATTGCAAAATAACATAAAACCGAACAACAAACCCTGGCATGTTGACTCATTTATTGCTTAGAACGTTGGTAATAAGAACACATTAATTTTTAATTTTATCAGTGCAGATGGTATTCTCATGCCTTACATGAAGTATCTCATTTAGTCCTTATGATGTGAGGAAGTAAGTGCTCTTATTAATCTAGTCTTGCATTTTAAAAATCTGTAGTTGACAAAAGCTAAGTGTTGTGGAGCTATCAGAATTCTAGCAGAGGCTGCCTGGTTAAGTTAGAGAAGCAAAGACACAAGGATACGCTAATTCTTCTTTGGACTAATAATCTACTTAAAGTTCATTCATTTAAATACTGTTTTAATCTCTTGACGAAATTTTTCTCCTTTTTATGCAAATGCCATCAGTTACATTTGCAAAATTTATTGGTAGCTTTTTAAACAAGGGGAGCCGACATAAGTAGATATTAATGACAGTGTCCCTCCCAAAGAGAACATCAGATTGGATGAAAAACATATTAAATAACATTATTTGGGTGCTGTTTTAAGCATTTCACACATACTATTCCATTTAATGCTTGAAAGTCATGTATGAGGCAGATGTTATTATTACTTCCATTTCCTAAGAAGAACAAGGCACTGAGACCATGAGTAACTTGCCTAATTTCCCAGGTAAGTGGATGAATCTGGATTTCAGTGGTGTCTACCTCTACGGGGATGCCCAGCCACTAGGATTTTCTACCTCTTATATTTGTTTTTCAAAAGAAACATGTATTTACCTATAAATATGTTCTTTTGCCCTGATTTATAATTTTATATTTATGGATTTGATTTGTTATAAATTTCAAGTGAGTAGAACTACTACAAGTGACTTTGCACGTGCAAAAATAAATTATATGTATATTACCAAACTGAATAAGTTGAACCATATTCTTTTTACTTTCTATGGTTTCAAATGTTTCCATAGATTTATTAATGAGAAATTTGTGTTTTCTATGGAAACAAAATGGTCTGGAAATTTCATCTACCTGGTGTTTCATCTACAGACCCACACCTTGGTTCACAGTGTATATTTTTTTTTCTTGTCTTTTTAAGACTTCATCTGCAGCATACAAAGGTCCCCAGGCTAGGGGTGGAATCAGAGCTGTAGCTGCCAGCCTAAGCCACATCCACAGCAATATGGGATCGGAGCCACATCTGTGACCTACATCACAGCTCACGGCAACGCCGGATCCTTAACCCGCTGAGTGAGGCCAGGGATTGAACCTGTTTCCTCATGGATGCTAGTCAGATTTGTTAACAACTGAGCCACCATGGAAACTCCCACAGTGTGTATTTTAATGTTCAAAAATGTGAGGAACTGTAATATTTTCATTTCCCACATTGTATCATAGGAATCATCTCTGCTTTACAGCAAAAATATAGTAAAAATACGTTTTCTTAAACTCAAATTTTTAATGTCAATGCATTTTAATAAGTATTAGCAGAGTAAGGGATCTGTCTGATTCAGTTTGGAGTCATTTCTATGCAGTCTCATGACAAATGGATGGCATATTAGCTTGTGATTTACATAAATATCTTCTAAAATGTCAATCTTGTGTCCTGGTGCCAAGGGATAATGCAGATTTTATTTCAGGTGTAAGAAGTTTAGCCAATACAGACTTGGAAAAATTGGCGAGGAGCAGTGGTTCTGTCTTGGCTACATATTGGACGTGGAGAGCTTTCAAAAATACCACTGCCTGGATCCCTCTCCTAAAGCTTCTGATTCAGGGCCAGCCCTGGGCTTTGGGACTGTTAAAAGCTGTGTGGGTTTTGATGTGAAGCCAAGGCTGAGACTCACTCCTGGAGAATAACTAGATAGGAGATAAATGCCTCCTGAGAAGGAAGCCACCTCAAATGGCTTGGCTGTTAACGCCCAGTAACTAAGACTTCTAAATGTCAATAAAGATTTGCTAATATGAAACCTATTAATTAAATAAGTTGTAGAGATTTATAATGCAGGAGAACAAGACCACAAAATTTTGTTTCCTTCTCGATTCGTGAAACAAATGTTAAATAAAAGATGAATTTGGGTAAAAAGAGCAAAATATAAAGCATAGAATAATTTCAGTGTCTTTTTATTATTTTTATCATGATTTTTTCTTTTTACAACCACAGCTGCCACATGTTGAAGTTCCCAGGCTAGAGGCTTATGTCACAGCTACAGCAACACTGGATCTGAGCTGCCTCTTCTATACTCCACAACTTGAGACAACACCAGATCTTTAACCCACTAAACGAGGTCAGGGATCAAACCTGCATCCTCAGAAACACTATGTCAGGTCCTTAAACCAATGAGCCACAGTAGGAACTCCCTTCTTTTATTATTATGTGTGACTTTTGAGTTTTCAAATTTAACTCTTTGGGTGAGACTATTTTGCCTTTAATTTCTTGCTGCCAAAGCATGTTACAGGGGCCCCCAAGAATCCAAAATCCAGCTTCAGTAAAGAGATCTCTTCCCTCTGCACAAATTTCCCTAACTCTTTCTACTCCTTTTTCTCCTGGTGGGTGACTCATCAGGAAGAAGCATGCTACAGAAATTCAAGGAATGCTGGCCTGAGCCTGTTAGCGTGGGCTAGGGTCCAGTGGGGGAGTCTGTGCCTTTGGCATTGGTTTCTGCACAAAGAATAAACCTAGGTCCCCCAGCAGATACAGGGAGCCAAAAAAAGTCTCCTGGGGAGACAAGATATACGAGCAGCTTTCTCAGAGCCCTTCAGGTCCCCTCTCTTTACTGTCTTTCTTCTCTGTGATTTCAAGACATGGGGTCTAGAAGACAAGCAATGGACCAGAACAAAGGGTGTTGAAAGTGTGATTCCTTCTGATGTTCTCCTACTATTCATCGCTGTGAACATGCCCTCCAAACGTCCTTAATCACTGCACTGCTGCTTCTTTCTCTTCATTTTACCTCTTGGTACACTATTTTCCTCATCTGGAAATCCCTTGCTACGCCAAATTTCTTCTTGCAGAAGCCATTCTGTTTTCTCCTAGGCCTCAGTGATTTCTTACCATCACCCTTTCAGCATACTTTTTTATTTTCTGTATCTTTCAAATTGTGACTTTTCCTTCTCTTTGGCATCACTTGTGGCTTCTCAGTTTTTATTTTGAATGTTTATTTTATTTTTTTCCCTCTCCAAAGAGACTCTAAGCATCTGGGTTGCAGAATCTGTACAGCATGTTTGGTGTCACCACCAACACCTTTCAAATCCACTCTTGCTATATTTATTTGTACATGTAGGGCATTATGTCAATTAGATGCAGAATGTAGTCATTGGACAAATGGACAACGAGGGCAGGTGGCACACGCAGACCTGCTGAGGTAGCTTTAGAACCACTAGACTGAAGGTGAGTAGCAAGAATGTACCCTCTGACTCCAGGCTCCCATTCATCCTGGGACCACTTAGGAACCTCATAGGCAGGTCACTCGACTCTGGGAGAGAGATCTTACCTCTTAGGCTGTGGGGAGTGTGAAGGGCATAAGGAGAGAAGCTGAGCCCTCTCCTGTTGGGAAGGGGTTCTGGGATGCGGTAGCTCTAGAAAGTGGCTCCTAGTCCTGACCTGCTGGTTTGGACTGTGGCCAGTGGGAGGTACTAGATGCTCCCATGCTACGATCAGAAACTGGTCAATCATCCCGTCAGGTCAGCTCGGCATCCATCACTGGAAGTCAGACGTGGCTATGGGCCGGAATCAGTCTTGGTGGTGATCATGATGACTGTTTGCTGGACTTTAGTCAATTTCTAGGGGTATCTGAGGAAGGAAGCTCCCTTCCTCAGCCACTCCCACAGAATCAGTCTTGTAGAGGATACAGTTTCTCCCACATTTATTATGTGAATCATGTGAAATTGATGCTATTTGACCTTATTGACTTACAAAGTTCAATGTTACAGGGTTCAATCTATTACTTACAGGTAATGCACACATTTCCATATGCAGTGACAAATGCCAAGAAAGCTGTGTGATACTAGGAAATAACCAAAAAATAAGTTCAGACTGTATTTCAAACTTGGAATGATGGTTTCTGCTATCTTAGAGATATTTCAAATACATTTTTCAGTACATTTTCCTATCTAGATTATTTTAAACTTTAACACAATCTCTTCTAAGGCTTTGCTTTTAATATCAAAGCTCCCTGAGATGTCCTCAGTTTTATCGTCAAGGACATGGACATGATATTCTGGGAAATGTGCAGATCGTGTACAAACTCCTCTTTTGTTTGCATGCCTAAAAAACCCACAGTAATCCTTTAATAAAATTCTGGTATTTGCTCTCTGTGCCTGATCTTTTCCCAACAAAGATACATTAAAAACCACAGCTTGTAGTTGTAAGCTAAAATATCTTTGAGGTTGCCACTCAGAGTCGGGTCCCCACTACAAGCCTTCCCTTTGCCCATCAACTTTTTTTGTCTCATTCGGGTAAAAGCTCCTAATAATTATGTGACAACACTGTTCTAAAATGACAACACTGAATTGCAGTTACTGTTATTCCGAGTAGACTTTCCCTGGTTAGATATAACTTCTAACAGTGTTGACTAGGAATTCCCTTAAAGGCTTTACAATTTGGGGGTCAGAGGAGATAACTGAGGCTGGGGGCGAGAAAAGTCTGCTAATCTATATTGGCTGAATGAGTAAATTTGGTATCTGGATTTTTGTGGTTTGGTATATGGGTCTCACAATATATAATTTGCAAAATATCTCTTGGTCCAAGATGTTTACCCACAACCAAAATAGTAAGGTAAGACATGCAACTCCTAAATATTATGTAAAACTATTATTAGCTATTTGATATATTCAAATGTCTTTTTGTACACATATAAATTATTTTTATATTTAAATAATACATTGCTTTATATACTTTTCAATTAGCGTTTCCTCGATCCTTGAGAATTCCCATATTCCCAAATCCCTGACTCTCGAGCACATTTTTTTTTTTCTTTTTACGGCCATAACTGTGTCCTGTGGAAGTTCCTGGGCCAGGGGTCGAATCGGAGCTCCAGCTGCTGGCCTGTACCACAGCCACAGCAACACTGAATCTGAGCCACATCTGCAGACTACACCACAGCTTGCTGCAATGTCAGATCCTTAACCCACTGAACGAAGCCAGGGTTCAAACACACATCCTCACAGATGAGCCACAATGGGAAATCCTCTTTATAGCTGCCCTCATATTGCCACTTTTAAGGACATATAATAATTTCATTGATTATAAATGTTCTCTTTTATAGGTAAAGTGGTAATAAAGTTATTTTTACACAAATCTTAATTTCTCAGAAGAAATCACATTCCTGTAAGTTGAATTATCAGGTCAAAAGATATGAGCATAAAAAAAATTATGTAACAAAATCTACCCAGCCACAATGAAACTTCCAAAAAATAGAGGCCTTTAAAGCCACATTCTGTAACCACAATGAAATAATATTAAAAATTAGCAATATAGCAACACAAACTTTTTAATCATTTTTTGACTTAGAAAAAGAATCTTATAAAAACATCAGAAATTACCAAAATGAGAACACATTTTGTAATGCTTATGAAATGTGATTTCACTATTATTTAGAAAATATTTTTATTACATAAAAGTATTTAGAATAAATAAAAGGATTAGTTTAAGAACTAGAAAAATGAAAATAGTGTTAAACTAAAAAAGGAAGTAACTGAAAATAATTATAGCTAAAATCAATACATTAAAATTAAAAATAGAATTGATAAGTAAAACTAAATGCTGGGCCTTTGAAAAGAAAACAGTATTGAGTTTGGCAATGGTTTTTTAGATACAGCACCAAATGTATGCTCCAGGAAAAGAAAACTCAAAAACTGGATTTCATAAAAATAAAAAATAAAAAAATCTATACTGTAAGTGACATTGTTAATACAATAAAAGACAAGTCACAGACTGGGATAAAATATGTGTAAAAGATATATCGGATTATTTTCCAAAACATATGACTCAAAACTCAATGAGAGGAAGACAGTCAACTCCATTTAAAAACCGGACAAAGACTTTACCAAAGATGATAACCAGATGGCAAATAAACATATGAAAAGATGCTCCCCACTCCATGTCATCAGGGAAATGCCAATCAAAAAACCGCTGAAGGACCACAACACACCTATGAGAATAGCCAAAATCCGGAACACTGACCACAACAAATGCTGGTGAGAATGTGGAGCAAAAGAAACTGATTAATAGCTTATGTGAATGCAGAATGCAGCAGCCAGTTTGGAGGTCATTTTGGCAGTTTCTTACCATACAATCTGGCAATCATATTTCTTGGTATTCATGCAAAGAGGTTGATAATTCGTCTCTACAAAAACCTGCATACAGATGTTTATAGCAGTTTTATTCACAGTTTCCAAAATTTCAAACCCACCAGGATGTCCTTCGATAGGTGAATGGATACATAGACTGCAGTACCTCCAGACAACAGAATAGTTTTCAGTGCTAAAAAGAAATGATCTACCAAGCTCTGAAAAAACATAGAGGAACAGTAAATGCGTATCATTAAGTGAAAGAAGCCCGTCTGAAAAGATGACATACTTTATAATTTCAACAATATGATGTTCTAGAAATGACAAAACTATGGAGATTGTAAAAAGATGGTGGTTGCCAGGGCTGGGGTAGGGGGCTAAGGGATGAAGAAATGGAACAGAGGATTTTAGGGCAGTGTCACCCTCTATATGATACTCTGCTGGTGGATACACGCTATTATACTTTGTCCAAACCTATAGAATATAAAAGAATGATGTAAACAAAATCCAGAATCTTCTCTTACATTTTAATGGAAGTGATAGTGGGTGATGATTAATTTTAGTGCTCTGGTATGTGGATAAGCCAATTTCACTTTCTGTTTCTTTCCTTTGGTTTTGTCTAAGAAACCTCCCCCTCTCTCATGTTTGCAGCAGGTAGTCTCAGAGTCACCCACAAAGACATTTTTCAAAAATAGCACATCATTATATTTTCACTTTTTGCAGGTAAACATTAAAGGCACAAAACCTAGTAATTAAACTTTTCATTAAGAAGGATTGAAAAGGAAAACTCAGTGTCCTACTAATTTCTCACTGTTTGGAAGTGTGTTCAGGCTGTTTGTGGTTTTCCACAGTCTTAAAACCCTTAACCCTTGGTCTTTCTGGTTCTGCATTCTGTAAATTCAGAAAACTTATCTTTCTATCATTCTTGAGCCCAAGACTTTTAATTGTAAGAGCTCCGCAAATGCTGATGATTCAGATTTGTGGGCACAGGGTGGGAGAGGGTGTGGATTTATTTCTATAAGCTGTTGAATGAACACTTCTAGTATCCCATTGCATGGTTTCTAAGTGGAACTATTAAAATTACACAGTGAACCAAACATAATTGTTGGTCTGAGGAAGCAAAATTTTTTCCCCTCTTTCCATCTGAAATTCAATTTTATTCCCAAGGTCCTTAAGCCCAGTTGAGGTGGGCTCAGGATATTACTGCTTTCCATTGCCTTCAGGGACCTACACTTGGGTCTGGCCATTTCTGATACAAAAGCTCTAGGACACCTCACTCAGAAGAGAGGTGGACACTCCAGAATCCTCAGGGCTCACATTGGTTTCTGTCTATGACACAGGCTTTTCTTTATTCTCATTGTGGTTCTGGTATAAACAGATAAGGTCAGAGATCTTTCAAAGCAAGAACACCATAGACCTAAGGTACCTCCTTCCTTGATCTGACTCATGAAAGTCAAGAAACAGAATAATTATTACAGAAGAAGTGGTGATTATCACTGAGTAGTGAGTCATTTTTTATGGATTTTCATAATAATAGCCATATACTTTGTTACGTACTAAATCTTAATTGATGGGCATGGGGTTACTTCATGATTCCTATAAATTAATTTGAAATGTAGAACCTTTTAATCATAGTATAAATGTTGCACAAATAAATACCTTGTTGATCAACATTTAGCTCCTATCACAAGTTATATGAGTACCATGCCTCTAAATATTTTTAGGAAGTCTTGGGTAAAATATGGAACAGTTTTTTAAAGCAATTTGTTGCAGTAAATATTGAAACCAATCCATTTAATGTCACATTCAGTAGCTAAAGCATTGCAGTAATCACACAGGAAGACAAAGTTTATACAAATGTTTGTCCATTTTGATTTAATAGCCAGTAAAGCACAGGGAAACAAAGAGACAAATTCATTAGAGGAAAAATTTGCCTTTGTTTCATCTTTTTCATTTAAATGTGTGAACTAATTGCTTTAACTCTTGGACTTTAGAGCCTTTGTCAAGTATCAAAATTACAAAATATATGTGGCTAAATTTTAAGTTCATTGAGGGGGGGGATTGTAAAGGTCTTTTCCTCACACACCTTGATGTGAAAGTGAAATTAGCCTTTCAGTTGCTACTCTGTGGCAATTTACATATCATTACCAATAGAATGACCTGACTTGTGGAGCAATTTCTTTGGCAATAGGCGCAATATAATTAGATATTTCTCCTAAGGATTCTGGCAGTCTTTATTACTAAGTAATTAGCAGACAATGCAATACTAAACATTTTAAAAATAGGCCATATGATTTCATGTTTAGGACTTAAATTAAAAATAATAATATAGGAGTCCTCTTCGTGGCGCAGTGGAAACGAACTGACTAGTACCCAAGAGGATGCATATTCCATCCCCAGCCTCACTCACTGGGTTAATGATACAGCATTGCCCTGAACTGTGGTGTAGGTCGTGGATGTGGCTCAGATCCTGCATTGCTGTGGCTGTGGCTGGCAGCTGTAGCTCTGATATGACCCCTAGCCTGGGAACCTCCATATGCTGTGGGTGTGGCCCTAAAAAAAGCAAATAATAATAATAATAAAAACAGAATGAATGAACTGTATGAAGAACACAGTCACAATCCTAATTTAAATTCTGTTATGAGGTCTTATTTTTTTTAAGCCAAAAGTAAATTTTGCAAGTATTATAAAAGAAAATATGTATTGTTCTTTAAGAACAGTATAAAACTCCTGTGAGTGCCATTTACAAAATTTAATAAACTCCTCTGTAGTACTTGTAAATCAGCATAAACTTGACACTACTCCAGAAGAGTGGTATGATTTTGCATAACTTAAAGAATATTTAAATCCATCCCTGGGCATTATATTGGGTAATATTTAAACTTCTTGTAGATATGTGACATTCAGATTGGTAATCAACTTTAAAAATTTCACCTTTCTACAGTGCAGGAATATGAATTGTCTATTTATCTACCAATAAAGCATTTATCCAGCATACTATTTCAAAAGGCAAATCATCTTAATTCATTTTGTCTTTTAATTATAAATAGTTGTTTATTATATTTATGGTTGTATCACTCATTTTGTAATATAAAGCTGATGTTGATATATACTGTCAACTCAGGAAGTTTGTTTACTTAGGACTACATGAGATTTTTACGCTATCAGAATATCATGAAGGACAATTGATAAGGCATTTTCCTAAGGTGTGATTAAATAAATCCAAATATAACAGATCCCTAGGGGAGACCTCATTGTGCCACATCACAGGACTTCTAAGTTTGAGGTCCTTCAGTGGGTTTTAACTTCCAGTTTGGGCTTCAGGTGATGCTGAAAAACAAGGACAATTTCTCTAACTAAGCATGCAAACCAACAGACTAGGCTTATTCACAGACTAACCAAAAAAATAGTCATCTGGAGTTCCCGTCGTGGCACGGCAGTTAATGAATCCAACTAGGAACCATGAGGTTGCGGATTCGATCCCTGGCCTTGCTCAGTGGGTTAACGATCCGGCGTTGCCGTGAGCTGTGGTGTAGGTTGCAGACACGGCTTGGAACTGGCATTGCTGTGGCTGCGGTGTAGGCTGGCGGCTACAGCTCTGATTAGACCCCTAGGCTGGGAACTTCCACATGCCATGGGTGCGGCCCTAAAAACGACAAAAAACACCAAAAAAATCATTTCACCATAAGCAGGTAATTTATTTGGTTCAACTATATCATATTAGCAACTTGTGTTACTAATACTCATCGCACTCGGTCCTTTAAATTGTCCCATTTCCCCTCTTCCCTTTCCTGTAAGTCGGGGAAATGTAAAAACTACTCAGCCCTGGCTTGTGCCTATGTAAAGGCAAACATAACATTTGGACTAATTCTTTTATCAATGGTGTTTGTTGCTGTGGTTCTAATTGTCACCTCCTATGTGAGAATCCTCTAAGCTGTCTTCCACCTGCCTTCTGGAGCGGCCACACACAAAGCACTTAATATGTGTGGCTCCCATAGCTGTGTCATCCTAGCCTTCTTCACGCCAGCTTTTTTCTCCTTCATGACCCACTGGTTTGGCAGGCATGTCCCTGTCACATTCACATTCTTCCGGCCAAAGGGTAAGTTGTTGTTCCACCTGCCCTTAATCCTGTCATCTATGGAGTGAGAACAAAGCAGATTTGGGAGAGGGTCTCAAGCATCTTTTTGAGAAAAGGCTGATATAAATTGTCTCAGAGGTATTCATTTTAATCTGGGGAAAAGAGACCATGTTTCTCAACTATAGAATCTTGGAACAGAAGAAAAGACTCTGGCCTTAGTATTATTTCTTTCATGATAACATGTGATTACTACTCATAGAGATCCAGGGATAATGCCTATAGAGATAGATGCCTAGGGCTTCTTGGAAGGTCCCAATTCTAGGGTAGTGGCCTGGAAAACAGATTTCTCCATGGGGTGTTGCAGTATTTATTTCATGAGATGGCTAGAGGTTGGTCTACCAAAACAGTGCTGCCATGATGATTTGGGGGTGATTCAAATTGTTTATGTAGTCAGAGGCCCCATGAAAAGTATTGTCTGAGTACCTGCACACTGTGAGGGAAGACCAGAACCTTTGTAACTACTGTTTAAATCAAAAAGGTGGCACTGCCAACAACTCAGAAGAGGGCTTCATGCAACTGCCAGCCCATAACTTTCAGGGTTCATCATTTTTTTATATCTAATACTATAGATTAGACAGATTCTGACTGGTTTTTTGTTTTGTTTTGTATTGTTTGTTTTTGTCTTTTGTTGTTTTAGGGCTGCACCCGCAATGGCATGTGGAGGTTCCCAGGCTAGGGGTCTAATCAAAGCAATAGCTGCCAGCCTAGGCCACAGCCACAGCAATGCAGTATACGAGCCACATCTGAAACCTACACCACAGCTCACGGCAACACCGGATCGTTAATCCACTGAGAGAGGTCAGGGATTGAACCCACAACCTCAGGGTTCCTAGTTGGATTCGTTTCCACTGAGCCACAACATGAACTCACAGTTTCTGGCTTTAATGTTAGTTAAATCATATAATTTGTGATGGCTTATCTTACTGAAAATGATATGTGAAATTCATTCATGGGATTGCACATAGGTGTAACTTGTTACTTTTCGTGGTTGTATAGTATTTCGTTTTATGAAACTACCAAATTTAATCATCCATTCTGGATGGACATTTGGGTTTTATCCTATTTTTGGCTATTTTGGATAAAGTTGTTATAAACAACAACAACAACAAAAAAAACAGTAAAACTACCCAGCCCTCTGAGGATCAACGTGGAGCATCTGACTCTATGGCCAAAGAAAGGTCCAGTCTAGACCTGGGATAGGAGTCTGGAGGGCAGTTCCCATAGGTACAAAGGGGCGGGCAGAACTCAGCACAGAGGAGATGGAAAGGTTGTCCAGCAAAGTCCCCCAGCATTTGCTTTGGCCAGTTGCTAGTCAATGGTGTGTCACTGGACAGATCAAAGATAACAAAATGGCTCAGAACCCAACTATCCTTTGGACTAAATGGCTTAATGACTTCCGGTCTTTACATCTGTAGAAGAATCTTATTTTCCATCCATCTAATGTTTGTCATGGTTGGTTTGGTAGCCAAGCCATGGGAGCATGCCTCACAGATGCTGCTATGGTATGTGCAGGACTGCTTTATACCATTGCAAAGAGGAAGTGGACTTGAGCTTGACTGGAAGATGGTGCCTTATCCCAGGTTGACTTTGTCAGTGCCAGTAACATTCAGACTTCCACTTATGATGGAGATGCTTCAATAAAAAATTTTGCGGAAACATAGAGGTGGGGTTTCCTCTCATCCACTGTGAGACCACTGGCAATCGTGTCTGCCCGCTATGGCCTTTTTTTACCCTCAATCCATAAGAACAATGATGTCACAAAACCACCAAAAGCACTTCCCTGTTATCAGAATCTATGCATAGCCTTGGTCTCTAACTTCTATAAATCTGCCCCTTATGAGCAGATCCCAGAAATATAAATGTAGGAATCAGAGTTTTGGAAAACCTACCGAGAAAATAGGCATGATTTATAAGAAATGAAATCAGCCTTCCAAGCATCTCAGTGATACTTTTCCCTATCAGTATAGATCATTATCTCTGCAGCTTTTGGTTTATTGGAGATGAGCTTCTTTGGTAAAGCTGAGAATCAGCAGACATCCTCATGTTCACATACTTTGGAGCAGGATAGGTCTCTTGAACCCTTGCAGTAGTTACACCTCAAATCTACTGGTTACTTGCTATTTTTCTTTAGTTAATTCATTTGTATCAACTCATCTTTAAAACGGATATTGGATTACTTTCCTAATTATTATGTTGTGACATTTAAATTAGATAATATTGGAGTTCCCATCATGGCACAGTGGAAACCAATCCAACTAGGAACCATGAGGTTGCGAGTTCGATCCCTGGCCTCGCTCAGTGGGTTAAGGTTCCGGCGTTGCCGTGAGCTGTGGTGTAGGTTGCAGACACAGCTCGGATTCCGTGCTGCTGTGGCTGTGGCGCAGATCGGCAGCTGTAGCTCCTATTAGACTCCTAGCCTGGGAACCACCACATGCCACGGGTGAGGTCCTAAAAAAAAAAGACAAAAAGACAAAAAAATTAGATAATATTCTCAAGTCTTTGAAAAGCACCTGACATTAAGTAAGAATTTTTTAAAAAGAAAGAAAAAATAGCTATTATTGTTCCAATACTGTGTCCCTCTTTAGTTAAGAAAAACTGACAATGACTTACTTAGCTCTTGTCTGATGAACAGAAGAAGATGCTCTGTAGGATGTAAATGGGCAGCTAACGTTTTTACTTTCAAGCACCTGACTCCAGACAGATGTCAGCTATAGCACCTAGAAAATACTTCGAAAATGTCAACTGTGTAAGGGTTCTGTGTAGCCCACAGTGGTCCAGTACTAGCTCATCACAAGGCTTTTTCTTAAACTATTTCAGTCATTGGGGAGGAAAAAAGTCCCCTGTCTTCCACCATCTCTCATCCCCCCTCCAAAAAAAGTCTTGGTAATGGAGAAACTGTAGTTAACTTAAAATTTTATATGACTATTTTTGCTAGTTATTAAATTATTAATTAAACTAAATTTGAGGGGAAAGAAAGGAAATCAGGGATAAGTGGTGTGAACTGAAGATGAATGGCAGGTGATGTAGTTTGATGACAGGAGATTCAATCTAGTTATTATTAGGGGTGATGGGGGAAAGATCATCTAGAAGCAGCAATGACAAAGAGGCCCAGTGGTATAAAAGCTGTTTCAGAAAATAATAATAAAACTTCTATATAAGATTACCGATGGAGAAACTGTGTTCTCAAGGGAGATTCAGATTTTGGTTAAAAGAAAAAAGTAAAGGAGATATTTATATAAATGGAATCACATAATATGAGGACTTTTGTGACGGGCTTCTTTCACTCAGCATAATGTTTTAAGATTCTGTATTGTATGTATCGTACTTTTGTCTTTTCATCAGTTGCAATAAGATTTAATAATTCTTGGGAGTTCCCGTTGTGGCTCAGCAGGTTAAGAATATGACTAGTGTCTGTGAGGTTGTGGGTTCAATCCCTCACCTCACTCAGTGGGTTAAGGATCAAGCATTGCCATGAGCTGCAACGTAGGTAGCAGATGCGGCTCAGATCTAGCATTGCTGTGGCTATGGCCTAGTCTGGCAGCTACAGCTCAGATTCGACCCTTATTCTAAGAACTTCCATATGCCACAGGTGCAGCCCTAAAAATAAAAATAAGAATTTAATAATTTTTAAGATGATAAAGCATATGGATGAAATTCAGCAACTCTGAATTATACTCCAATTTCTTTTTAAGTTAGCTTTCTGAAATTATTTAATTTGAATCAAAATGCACTTAATTAATATAACCTTTATTACTTTATATGTGGTGCTACTATCAGCTGCCTGTATCAGTTTAATCCATCAATTTATCTAAAGCCCTGTCAGTTCAGTTAGCTACCATGACTCAGTCCCCCAGCGCAAATTCCCTTTTATATTTATAGAAGCATGAAGTCATTATCTGGGAATATGCAAGCTAAATGTTCTAAGTGGGGAGACCGTGAGATATTTTCTTTCTCTTTTTTTCCTTTTTGTGTTTCTTAAATTTTTTACAATGAATATGGATTATATGTACAGTAAAAGTTAAAGGCTTTTCTTCCCTTTAAACACTAAAAAGAAAAATGTAGACAAATAAAGGAATGTACTATTAGAAACATCGGCCAAAAATATAAATGTACAATATAAGAATAGATTAACACAAAAAAAATAAACTCAAGTATATTGCTGAACCCTCATTTCCGTAAATATTGCATTGATGATTTGCCCCAATTTATCTTGGGCACTCTGTCTAATCTCCATCTCCTGGCATTATCTTTATCACCTATCCTTCAGAACATACCATTTTAAGGTTGGATGGTCCAGTTGTTAATCACATACTTTATTTATTTTTTAGTATTTTGGGGCTTTTTTTGGCTGTACCCGCTGTGTGCAGAAATTCCTGGGCCAGGGATCAAACTCATACCACAGCAGGAACCAGAGCCATAGCAGTGGCAACATGGCATCCTTAACCCACTGAACCATCAGGGAACTCCTTTTCTTAGTATTCTAAATGCTTAAATAGTTTTTTAAGTGTTGAAATATGTGTATTTATATATTTCTTTGTGAAAAATAATGAAAATATAAGCTGGGTGTGCTGGAGTCTGGGTGAATACTGATTCTCTGCTGCACGTCTGCTCATTGACACACAATTGATGAGAAAGAGACCAAAGCTCGTTCCAGGTGACACCTGGCGAGACCTTCCCCACCTGTGCCCACACCGACTGGCCCAAGGACCTTGCTCCTTCTCAGTTCCAGCTCTGCTCTTTCTTCGCAGTTCGGCTTCTTCTTGGCTCTCAGAGGGTTGGGTAAAATGTCTTCACAAGTCTTTTGCTTCCAATTCATCTGCTATGTGATTCTGAGCTCCACTTAGAACCAGAGATGTATCATTATCTCCAGGCTCATGAAGTTGTACACAATAAATATGGGCAGCTTTGGTATGTCTGCCATACCTCAATAAAGAGATTAAAAAATCACATAGGGCCCTTTAGTAGGCCATATGGAATTAAAAAACTATCTGAAATCCCCAGTTATCAGGAACCCCTGGGTTTCATTATCATAGTTCCATTCTTGATCTCATCAATTCCTCAGAGATGCTGACATTCTTCACTTAGCCTCAGTCATCCCTGTTTTCAGGGGGTAGCCCAGATAGAGTTGTTTGCTTTTTTGTGTGTCGTGGTTATTGCTTATTGAGCAAACACACATGCACTCTTTGCAAGAGAATCTTTTAATCCCTACAGACAGCAAATTTTAAATTCACATTAATAATTAGAAATCTTTTTGCAAGGCAATTTAATCTATGCAAAAAGAAACATTTTAAATTCCTAAGAGCTAATTACCAATGATTTTGACTCCTTAATTATTCCTATTAACTATTACCATTAATTTTTAAATTATTTTCATAAACATATAAATAATTTTCAGGATTGAGATTGCATAAGATTTCTTTTGATTCAGTCCTATTTCAAAAGTCTAAAATTAACAGCTGTATTGGTGGTTTTGATGTATCGATTGTGAGTAATAAAGGCGCTTTTGTTTCCACTCTCATCCCACACAAACATACACATTTGTACTGTGACTGCCAATACTACTACACATATCAACACACGTACATCACATGTAATTGTCTCCCAAAAAGAGACAGATCTTCCAGTTAACATAGGGCATTGTATTTCATATGTACACACATCAAAATATTAATTATTATAAACTTAGTTTAAAAGAATGGTTTGTGCTTAAAGAGATACATCTACAATTAAAAATGACATTCCACCAAAAATAATGCTGACTTGGTTTATCATCAAGAAATCAAAAATGACCCAATTGCACAGGGAAGTGATATCATGCTATTCATTTATCAGCATAATTTCTTTCTTTCCTTTTTCTTTTTTTTTTTTTTGTCTTTTGTCTTTTTAGGGCCACACCTGTGGCACATGGAGGTTCCCAGGCTAGGGGTTGAATCAGAGCTGTAGCCGCTGGTCTACACCTCAGCCACAGCAACAACAGATCTGAACTAAATCTGTGAACTACACCACAGCTCACAGCAACGCCAGATCCTAACCCACTGAGCGAGGCCTGGGATCGAACCTGCATCCTCATGAATGCTAGTCAGATTCATTTTCCACTGAGCCACAACAGGAACTCGTGCATTATTTATTTCTAATTAATGTCTTCAAACGATAATGATTACAGAGACACACTTTCTTCCTCTTAAAGATAGTTTTTCAGGTCCCTGATAACATGTTTATTAGCTGTCACAATTGAAATGAACATCTTATATTTAAATATTATGAACAGAAAAATCTGTTAACAATTCTAGAAGCAATTGGCAGATGAGTCATTTAGTGGATTCATTATCACTGAATGAAACTGAAGAACTTGAGACACAAATATAATTATCAGGGTTCTTTACATCAGAGGATCTTATAGAAATATGAAAATATAAAATAGTATCAAAAATTTAGGAAAATAAATTTGATAGCAAATTAATTTTGATATTTTCCTAAAATCACATTTACTTTCCTTTCCATTGTAAGTTACTAACCCGAAAGGAGCTTTACATCAAGGATGCAGTAGCCATCAGGAGGAAGTCACTAATGTGCTTCAGCAGTTGATTGGTAGTTGGTTTTCAGTCTTGTTTTCCTGCCCCAGCAGAATCAGTTCTGCAGTTGTCATTTTAGCATATAATCGCTCTCCTTGAAATCAATATTGGCTGACTGTATTAACGAGGTGAGCTCTTGATAGATAGGCAATGGACCTATGATGGCTGTCACTTTTCATTGCAACCTCAAATCCCAGAACTTTATTAGTGCTATTATTTCTCAGCTATTGATTTAGTCTTAGATGACTCTGCTTTTGGCCGTATCACTACATCTTATTTTGATTTTGAGTACTACTAGATATTCAATATTACTAAGAACATATAGCATAGAATCCATCTGTAAGAGCCATGCTGAATTTGGACAAAAGTGGAAATTTCCAAAATGCTTCTGTCACTAAAAAGGGGGTGAATAGTTGGTACAGTTTGGAGTGTAATATCTCCAGTTAACCGAATCATGGAGCAATGACTTATAATCCAGCAGAAGACAGGTCATTAGAGCCTCGACATTCCAGGCTCTCTACTTAGGTCAACTCAGTTGGACCTCTCAACAATCCTATGAACTTGATTTTTCTAGAGGGTTTAACACTTGAGGAAACTTGCCCTAAGGCAGAGATTGTGGGTGGTGGAGTGGATGTGAAGGCAGATCTGCTTCCAAAGCACTTCACTCTAAAACAGATGCTCTCAAGGGTGTATACCAAGTCTCTGATTCAAGCCTACATGCCCCGCCCTTGCCCCCAGGAACATTCTATTGATAATTATCACCATCATCCATCATCATCATAACCACTACTTGAATGTGCATTATATGTTAGCTTTCTGCATATGATGCTTTACATATATTGTTTTAACAGTCACACATGGCTCCACATAAGCTAGCTATTTTAATCTTCTACCCAATTCCAGAGGGAAATTTTCACTCAAAAAATAAAGCTGTGCCATTTTTCACCTTGTGGCAACTCAGCCCCCACCATCACATATAGTAAATATGCCTGTCTCCATTTTATAGAAAGGCCAACAGCGATGGAGAAATCTTAATTAATTGCTTGAGGTTCACATACCTAGTAAGACATGAACCTGAATACTGAGGGCTGAATTCTAAACTTGGATGTCACTTTTAGATAATCAATTGTTTATTAATTCCCCTTTGCTGCTGTAATATATTACCATAAGAAGAGTGGCTTAAAAAAAGACAAATTTATTATCTTATGTTTCTGGAGGCCTGAAATAGGAGAGCTGGGCTGCATCAATTCTGGAGTCTTTGGGGAAGAATCAGTTTCCTTGCTTTTTTCAGCTCCTAGAGGCTGCCCACATCTCAGGTCTCGTGGTCCCACATCAATCTGACCCTTGCCTCTTTCATCACGTCGCCCTCTTTGACTTTGATCCACCTGTTTCCCTCTTTCATTTAGAAGGATCTTTGTGATTCACTGGGCTAACCCTGACAATCCAGGTTAATTTCCCTATTTCACGGCCAGCTGATTAGCAGCCTAATTTCATCAGCAACTTTAATTCCTCTTTGCCATACAACATAACATTCTCACATGTTCATGTGGGTATCTTGATGGGGAGCTTATTCTGCACACCACAGCTTTCTAGTTACATTAAGATGAACTCAGTTTCATGATTAGTTTACAAATTCATGGAGCCTGACCGCTCTGGGTTGAGGTCTAGCTCTCCCATTTATTAGCTCTGTGTCCCTCAGCATATTAGTGAACCTCCTTTTTCCTCAGTTTTCTTTGAAAAATGAAGCTAACACCAGTGTCTCCCTCTCAGATTGCTGAGGAATACGGTAATTGGGTATTTGTAAAACATTTAAAATAATATCTAGTACCTAGAAATGCCATATAATTCTTAGTTTAAAAATAATTCCTCTATTGATGAAGTATAAATACAAGGCATCCATAATATGTAAGCCGCATAAATATTGACTGTATTGGTCTAAGACAGACACATGGAGTTATAAGACTTAGGTAATGATTAAACTGTGCACGACTTTTCAATTCCCAGTTTAAATCTAACAATTAAAAAAAAAAATCCATGCCTACCTGCAAGTAGGAACTACAGTTATTCAATTTAGGAAGATATACAAGTTGTCAGGAAGACCAGGAGGAACAGGAGAACTAATAAGATTTTCTGCCTGAAGCAAGGTTTCTGTCCTAGAAATCAGGAACTGTCCCCCTGAGAGCGGAAAGCAGCTCTAGGAGATGATTCATTTGACTGCCTCTCCGTAATGAGCAAGCAGAGTTTCCATCCTCCCAGAAATCAGACAGGCCTCCTTCTTTACAAAGAAGGGGGTGTTGTTGGGGGAAGGGCAGTGCATGTGGGAGCCCCATGTCGTTTCTTCATTGGTCCCAGTGACAAACGGAGATACACACAGACACACACACACTCACTCACTCCCCGCTCCTGCATAGATCACAGGAAACTTGGGGAATCGGAATTGCTGAGGAGACTAAATACTTCTCCAAATTCTCAGAAATCAAATTAGGAAGACAAGCTCTCCTCCAGGAAAACCATCTCTTGATGACTCAGTTCAACATGTACCGGAATTTGAATATTCCCCACTTACTTCTGTTTTTTAGACATTCTGGAGACTCACTCTGAAAGCTTTGTGGTGCATCTGAATTAGTGGGTAGATTTTAAATCATACAGATGCCTGCTCCCTACCCCAAACCCACTTTCTAGACATCTGCTGAGAACTGCAGCAATAGAAAGGATCATTCAATGATTTGTTTTCTTTAAACAGAAGTACATAGCGTGATGGAGAGTAAAAGACCTTGAAGGTGGGATAAACCTGGGTTGTGAACCCGACTGCAACATTCCAACAGGGTGATCTTGATTAGGATACATGATTCAAAAACTTTGAGCCTGAGATTTCTATATGTCCATAGGGGAAAACAATACCCAATATGCAGATTTACTATGGCTTTAGAGTTCATCAAGTAGAATGCCTATAATAGAGTCAGGGATATAAACACAAAAAACATATTATTTAATATTAAAAGAGCAGAAAAGAAATTCTTGAGTTGAAAGTAGGCATTACTCAATACTTAACAATGATAACTGGCCCAGTGTGTGTGATGTGTGTAATTATATACATATATATGTGTGTGTGTGTCTGTGTACATATACATAGTCTAATAAGGTATATGTTAGTCTAATTAGAAATGTTGTCAGTATAATGAATATATGAGTATGATAATAGTTTCTAAAAGGTAGGTTCTGGATATCCTTTTAAATAATGTAAAATATACACAAGAGGACCAAGGTACTTATCTTGGTTTTCAGCATTCCATAATGCTATTTCATATATGTAGCAACCCCTAAACGTGTTATGTAATATTTTATATATGTATATGAATTTTCTAAGAAAGCATCTATAGCTTTTATTAAATTCTCAGTGATGCCTTTGAAATGCTTACTAACCTCTAAGACTGCTAACACTGGCCTAGAGCCTTTTTTTAAAAAATAGCAAATAGACATTTTAGAAATAGGTATGGAAGAACATTCAAAGACAAATTTGGTCTTGAGTCAAAGTTAGCCTTAGAATAAAATTCCAGAATCACAGAATATTAGTATCAAAAAGAACCATTGCAGAAGCAAATATTTTTAATGTACAGAGAATGAATTGAAGTCCAGAGAAGTAAACTGATCTAAGTGAAACAGTTGGTGTATAGCATAGCTACCATCAGAACTCAGGTTGTCAGAATCCTGGTCCCAAAGTTTCCCTTTTGCAATTTTATTCTTGCTTGTGTATCTCCAAAAGGGACACAGAACCCTGTGAAAAATGACTGTGGTCTAAGAAAAAATGCCAATACATTCTTAAAACAGTACCTATAAAAACAACAACTATTATGTCCAAGCATAAGAAAGATTGTGGACTTCTAGCAAATTAACACTTGACAATTCAAAGTACCAACTAGTGTTAATTTCATTTACCGTAGTACTGTAAATAGTGTAGGCAGGCAAAGACTTAATACTATCTGGCCTGAGAAATTTATGATTCATTTATACAACTAGACTTTTTAAAAGTTTTATTTTATTTTGGTTGGAGAATGCACTTGACTGCCGGTTTAAGGACAGTAGCATGAGGTTTTTCAAATTGAATCATCATACTTTTACACAGAGCAATTGGAACTTTTTCTCCAGCACATATGTGACTATCCTAATTCTTAATGAGCATTAATATTTGCAACAGGGATAAACTATGGCAGTGTTATTCTGTTGTCTTTTGGTTTTCCTTTTCCCTATCGTGTCTTCATTTAGCCCTCTATTCTGGTTAATTTTTGATACTTATCATCACAGGAACTGAAAGTCTTGAAAATTTAGGATGAAAAATACTGAAGTGAAAAGTCATTTCTTTCAGTTTCAGATTGCTTTAGACTGAAATGAATGGAGCTAAGTAATTGAAAGGGATGAAACCAAGGAGCTATTCAATGAGATCACATAAGCTTTTATACTTCCTCTTATAGACACAGATACCACATTGGAAGGGAGCGCAAGACATTCGAGGTGGCTGAAGACCTAGACCTGGACATGCCTGTAATATAAATTTAATGCCTAAAGATAATTGTATATACATTTAAATGCTTAAAATTATTGAATAGGAATAAGACTGCTAGATTAGACTAAATATTCATAGGTAGAGGCAGGTATATATAGATAGTATATAGCTTTGCCATTCATCTTAGGGAGGTAGCAAGATAATGAGGATGATTAAACTATAGAAAAAAAAATTAAGCTTATTGTTTTTGTACAACCAAGAACAGTGCAAGTAAATATTCAAAACCACAAAATAGCTGTACTTTATTGAGGATTTTTTAAAAAAGGATTGTTTGTACTAGTTACCTTGTATATGCTATTTCATTTGATCCCACAATTATTCAGAGATTAATATTATTATTTATTGAAACAAAGCTGACATCAAATATTTTTTTAATGCCAGTAGCTATTATGTGCCCTTTGTAAAGAAGTGACATTTATTGGCCTTTAGTGACCCTTCCCTGTGACATTAGTACTCATTGATTTTGACCTCATCATGACAAGTGAGCAGAATGTATCCCAAGATTAGCCAGAAATACTAGATGTCATTCCTTTCGTTTTTTTCTGGCTGACATTAAATGCTTCTATCTTCAATCACTTTCCTGGAGAATGTGGCACTTAGCTTTGAAAAATAAAATTTAAAGATATTACTTACACTAGATAATATTTCTTTTATAAGTTTTTTTCCCCTGAATTAACCATTCAAAAAGAATTTGACGCAATAGTGGAAATCTCAGCAGAGGAAGAAATGTTTGTACAAGGGGGATTTTCTGGCACACTTCAAAACACTCCAACTCAATCTTATCTGCCTGAACTACTTTTATTTTAACCCTAGACTAGTTTATATTTATCAGAAATTGGGATGTAGTTTATGATATGAAAGAAGGAACTTTACAGCTAGGAAATCTCTTAGACAAAATCTCTATAAAATGCTCCTTGCAAATGATCCTCTTATCGGTCATTATATGTGTGCTCAATTATTTTTAAAATAGAACATTTCTCCTCAATTTCCTTCTGTTTAATCTGTCATGAAACATTTTTTAAGATTATCATTTGGTCCATTTGGCTGGAGTACGCGTGTGTGACAATACTAATCCCACTGTGGGATGATAAAGATTTTTTCCAGGGAAGAGAATTTTCATGAAGTGAATGCCGAGATTAAGAACAAAGGAGAGCATCATAAATTCATAACAGGTTCTACATTTGGATCTTTAGTTAAAGGATAAAAGTATGTATGTAAGCACAGTCTGTGAATATAAATTGATAAACATATATGGAGATGCATATGTTTTGGTATTGTCCTCTTCATCCTGTTGATTATGGAGGAATAATTCCTGCCCTAGGGTTATGGGGATGATGGAACACATGACAATGACCCTGGACAGAAGTGACTGATGATAGTTTGTGAGTCACATATACTCCCAGTCCAGGAAAGGAGGGTACTACACAGCTTATAGGGTTCACACAGTAGTTTGCATTCAGGAACAGAGTGAACAAGCAGAAACAGTGAGAGGCAGACTTTGTAGTAACAGCAGGGTGAGGTGGCCCTGGCTGCCAGAAGACAAGTTGGTTTGTATGAGTCTTTCTACTCCTCCCTCTTGTCTCCTTTCGTTGTCACTGGATCTTGATTGCTGTTTCCAGTCTCAGGTCACCCAGTTAGTTGATAGAAGAATGAGAAATAAAATCAGTTCTTCTGCTTCCTAGTCAGAGAATTCTCCAAAATTAGTAGATAACAGCATCAATTTCTTTCTCTCTGCACAGCAAGCTTTTTAAATTCACCAAAATTTAGGCTTTAGTTTTTAGTCTTGAATTTCTTTTCTTTTATTCTTTTGTGCTTAATCTGTTTCAGTTGCTCACAGAGTGCTCCATGCAGAGGCCTTGCACCCAGCACTTTGGAGCAGAGTTCCAAGTGAGAAATGGCTGTGCTGGGTACTGGGCCCTTAAGATTGGCTTGTCTGAAAAAATCTGTGGATTGTCAGGAAATTGAAACTAATACTTAAGGATAAGCAGAAATTGTAATTGGTTTCCATGACAAGTATTAACTAGGGGACCTTCATTGTGAGTGGAAAAGGTAGTGGAAGTTTTGGATGGGCTGTTTAAATCCCCCTCCCCACAACCCAGTTTTTCCCAGATATAAAAGCATACATATATGCTTGATTTTGAATTTTTTTTGGTTAAATTATAGTTGATTTAAAATGTTGTGCCAATTTCTGCTGTACAGCAAAGTGACCCAGCATATATATATTCCCTTTCTTATATTATCTTCATCATGGTCTCCCTGTGCTGTATAGTAGGGATAATAGTTTGCATCTACAAACCCCAAACTCCTGGTTCATCACGCTCCCTCTTGCCTTCCCCTTGGAAACAATGAGTTTGTTCCCTATGTTTGCAAGTCTGTTTCTATTTTATAGATAGGTTCACTTGTGCCATTTTTAGATTCCACATATAAGTGATATCGTGTGGTATTCGTCTTTCTTTTTCTGACTTACCTCACTTAGTATGATAATCTTCTAGTTACATCCTTATTGCTGTAAATGGCATTATTCTGTTCTTTTTATGGCTGAGTAGTATTCCATTATATATATATATATATACCACATCTTCTTAATTGATTTATCTGTCGATGGACATTTAGGTTGTTTTCATGTCTCAGCTATTGTGAATAGTGCTGCCATGAGCATTGGGGTGCATGGATCTTTCTGAATTAGAATTTTGTCTGTATATATGCCCAAGAGTATAATTGCTGTATCATACGGTAGTTCTATATTTAATTTTCTATCAGAACTTGACTTTAACCCTTACATTCCAGGACCAGTGTGACATCGTGTCCAGCTCTACAAGGCAAGGCATTTTGAACAGGCACACGGATGCTTAAAAAAGAAGTGAGATAGAGCAATCCCCTAGGTTAATTCTAGAAAATATCAAGTTGGGAGAGTGATGGACTGAACACAGAGCTTACAAAATCTAAAAGAGCTCCTGTTCACCAAACTCAGAGGCAGCACATACAGTGTTAAAAAAATATTTCAGAAATAATATAAAGCCATTCTGAGTCTTGACACATGGGAGGGTTGAGACAGAGGAAGGAGGTTTGATTAAGTACCCAGAGGGATTTTCTTAACTAGAGCTGCAAGTCTAAAATATTCCATTCCTCTCCAGCCCACAGGAAGCTGTAAGAGGAATGCCTCATCATAATTTTATGGAAGATGGAGATTGTTTTTCTTTCTTTTTTTTTTTTTTTTTTTAAACAGAGTCAATCTCTTTTCTTTAGCTCTACCCCTGGCATGGAGACTTAGATCCTGGTGACAATATCTAAGTGGATGTTCATAGCTGCAATTCTAATTAATGGCCATCCTATTTAATTTACCCTCCAGCCTGGAGGTAAAAACCTGATTAAAAAGAGTGCCCTGAAGGCTATGAGGTTGGTTCACTGTTGGACCAGGAGAGAATTTTTCAAAAATACAACTCGAGTTGGAAATGTGTGAAAACTTTTCTAGTGTCTCATAACTGAAATATGGAAATTGATCAGACAGGGGACAGAACAGTAACATGTGACTATTTAAGGCAGCAGCATTTCAATGCAAGAATATTCATATAGTCCAATGGACCAGAGATGCTGTGGTGCCAGTCTGACCTCCCAACATTTAAGTTCCTCTGAAGTTTCCTGGGCCATAATCTCTCTATCTTCCAAGTCCACAAGAATCTCCACTAACATGAGGCTTTTAGAACCATGTTTACTCTAAGGAACACTCAGGAGGAAAGGAAAGTGAGGACTCTGTGAAGTTTGCTTGACATCATCTCCTAGGGCTTTCCTCAGAAATTCAGGCTTGGATGTGGTTCTTCAGAGTGTTACCTGTTACTGACTAACTAACAATGAGGGAAGGAATGTTTGGGTACCAAGTGCATATACACTGGGGAAAGTGGATTAAAATTAAGGTAATGTTGTAATAGAGGTTGGCAGGGGAAGGCGGCAAGGACTACTGGAGAGCTTGAGGGAGAAGGGCTGCCATTTATTAGGATTGGAGGATTATCTGGATGTCAAAATGTTGGTATTTTATCCTTTTGTTATTCTTTGGCTAATGCCCTGGTAAGCCCTTACTCTGGCAATGGACTTGTTGCTGTCATTTAAGTATGAAGTAATGCCATTTGCAGTGACATGGATGGACCTAGAATCTATCGTGCTAAGTGAAGTTAGTGAAGAACAAACATTATGTGATATGACCTATATGTGGAATCTAAAAAAAAAAAAAGGATATAAATGAACTTGTTTGCAGAATAGACTCACATACTTTGAAAAACTTATGGTTACCAAAGGGGACAGGTAGGGGGAGGTGGGAGGATAGACTACGCGTTTGGAATTGGCATATGCACACTGTGGTGTGTGGAATGACTGGCCCTAATGAGGACCTGATGTGCAACACAAAGAACTCTACCCAGTATTCTGTGATGATCTATGTGGAAAAGAATCTAAGAGAATGGATATGTGTATATGAATGACTGGGTCACTTGGTAGCATAGCAGAAATTATCACAGCCTTGTAAATTAACTACACTTCAGTAAAACTTAAATTAAAAAAGTATCTTTTCACAAAGTTTGATGTCCACATTTCTCAACTGTGGTGTTGGCATGTCCAGTCTCATCAAACTGCAGACAATAAATACACACAGCTTTTTTTATATTAATCATACTTCAACAAGCTTATATATAAATATAAAATTCCATGCATTTTGAAAAAGTAATGATTTACTCTAATTACCTTGTTTTCTTTTTTTTTTTATTTTTAATTTTTTGCATTATAGCTGGTTTACAGATTTCTGTCAGATTTTCCAACCGCACCATGTGGTGACCCGATTACATGTACATATATGGATTTGTCACATGTAATTAGATATAGTTCCCCGTGCATTACAGTTGGAGCTCCTTGCTATTCCATCATTAAAGCAGTAGTTATCCCCACTCCCTCCCACCCCTCTCCCACCCCTCC
>PVHT021183530.1:7900277-7920763 GCA_004024745.2 Catagonus wagneri | reverse complement strand
TCACTAATTCGTTCCTCTGCATTATTCAAACTGCTCTTTATTGCCTTTAGCTCAGTTTGCATCTCTGCAAATGAGTTTTCTAGCTTTTCTTGGCTCCTCCTTATGATTTCTAGCTCCTTTCTAAAGGACTCTGCATTGCTGTTTGCATCTTCTCTTAATTTCTGGATATTCAGCCTTAATTCTTTAAGTATTTTCATTACCTCCCTTCTGAACTCCATTTCTGACAGACTACAGAGGTCAGTTTCATTGCTGGCTGCTTTAAAAGACTTGTCCTGTTCTTTTAACTGGGAATGGTTTTTGAGCTTCTTCATCTTGTTTGTGGTTTTCTTTTTCTGTGGGTTTGGGGAGGCCACACTGTAGACTAGGAAGGAGCTCCCCTTTGTATTTTTTGGTGGGGTTACTGTTTATTTTTGGTGTAGGAGTTTGACTATTTGCTGTCTATTTCTTTGGAATGAGCCGGCTGTTATCTCAGTGGTACTCTGAGTGTTCTCTGTGAGAGTGTAGGAATGGCTAAGGTCTACAGTGCGAGCCTAGCCTCTACACTCTCAATTGCAGGAAGGTGGCGCTGTCCACTCCTAGTTGCCCGGCCCTGGGAAGTGATCACGAGCTCTAGGCAGATCTACCAGGTGCCTTAAGCGTTTGGTAATAGCAGCAGCAGGAGGTATGATTTCCCCTGGGAGTGAGAGCCATGGAAAACTAGTGTTCGATCGCAAAGTCCTCTTTGAGGTGACTGGAACCACAAGCGGTACCCGTCAGAGGCTGGCTCAGCAGGCTGGCGTTTGTTCCACCCTTCCGCTGATGCTTTCTCGTCTGTTGGGGCGGGCAGCAGCGGCTGGCGCCAGCTCCGCTCATCTTTGAACGCTAGCTCCGTGTGCTCGCGTACTGCTCCGCCCGCCAGAGCTACCAACTCTGTGGGCTGATGCAGTCGCCTAGGTCCGTGGACCGGTCCAGGGCCCCGCCAACCCCACCGATGCTGGCTGGCGCAGGCGCCTGGGTCCACAACCTGGCACCTCGCTCCGCCCATGGGCTTCAAGGCACGGCTCCGCTCCCGCCGCCGCAGCTGCAGCCTCCACTGGCTCCTCCCCACTTCCGCTCTCTTTGGCGGGTCACCGTCGCCCCGCCCTGTGCGCTAGTTCAAGTCGCTTCCTATGGCGGCCAGCCCCTCCTCCTCTCCTCTTCCCTAACAGTGGAGGCTTGCCTTCCCTGCGGGACCAGACTTCCTCGGTTCCCTCAGTCCTGGTTTCGCTCTCAACAAATCATAGAATATCGCTGTTCCTTGCGCTATTCCCGCAAACGCCGGGGCCACCGACCTCTGCCCTCTCCCAGGGACTAACCTTAGGAACCTGTATCAGCTCCTAGGCACCGCCCGGCGCCTCAGGCTGTGGTGTCTGCGCCGGTATTCAGGCCTCTAATTCCAATTTTCCTGTCTCAATCCAGCTGCTGCATTTTTCTCAGGCTTTGATGTCCCTCTAGTTCTGATGGTCGTTGATCCGCTGATCGTTGTTTAGGTTTCTTCCCAGGAAACTTTTCTTTTTCACAGCTCCCTCCCTGGAGTGCTGGTTAGGGTCCTAATTGCTTTTCTCTCTCACCTTTTTTTTTTTTTCTTCACTTGTTCTACCCAGTTATTTCAAGGGTTTCTTGCAGTTTTTGGAGGTTTAAATTGATCAGCATTCAGATGATGATTTGTCCAACTTGTTTTATATTTAGATGCGTTTTTTGCTGTATTTGTGGGAGAGGGTGAGCGTGACCTCTTACTCCTCCGCCATCTTGCCGCCGACCCGCCTGTTTTCTTTTCTGACTCACCTAGGGGAACACTTAGATTAAGATCATTAACTTAAATTTCATAATTTGAAATAAAAGTTGAGACAAAAATATAAACCCCTGGGTGAGCAAGTAAAGGATTAACAGCCTAATAGCTTAAAGACTTATTTTCCAGAATAACAGTGATTATGTCTTCAATGACTTATATTTTGCTTCTATGAAAAAAAGAAATAGCATCTATGAGATCACTCTATAAGTGGTGGTAATGAGACTTTAAATGAGATGATTTGTTAAAAATATTTAAAAATTATAAATGGTAATCTACATAAAACACATTATTATTATACATTATTAAAGCTAGAAAGATTGCTTTCTTTTCAATCTTATCCAAGTTTCTGTTTCATTGAATGCTTTTCAGTCTGTCCTCTGAAATCATCACGAAGTTGGGTTGGAAAGAAAAATAAAGCAATGGCTACAGAGAAGAATGGGAAACAGATAAAAGAGGGTAGAAGAAAGAGAAGATGAGGATGCTGCTTATGGGACTTAGGCAAGCAGTGTTTCTGTTTTAAAAAAATCATTTGCAAAAGTTGCTATTGTAAATCCTTCAAAGACTATAGTAGCAATATTGAGAGCTGTTTAAACAAATGCAAAGAAAAGTGCTGTGTTTTATTTTATGAAAGACAAGTGATCCATCCAGCCTTCACCAACTACAGTGTGTTCAGAAGATGCTCCTGTGTCAGAAATACATGTGTAACTTTCAGTTGTTAGAGGTCATTCTGCCCTTCATTACTTGTAACCCCAGTGCTGCAAGCACATGAAATATTTCTAATCTTGCTTCCAGAGTATGACTTGGGCTCCTCCTTTTCGTGATTCTTTACTTCCTTCTTTGTTGCAGGGAGTTTTAAAAGTTCTGAAGCGCCTGGCATCTAAATGTTACATGTCTTGATTCTTATTCTATTTCCTTTACCACAAAAAAAAGTATGGCTCCAATTTATGGATTATCTCCAAATAATGTCCCCATACATATTATGGGAAACAGTAAGTAACATAACTTTTTAACATTCACTGTGAATTTTAGAGGCTGTATATGGATGAGGAGAAAGGCTGATACTGGCTTTTACTTCTGGAGATAGACCTATATGTTCTCTTTGGACCACTATAAAGCACCTTTCATTTATTTACTCAATCATCTATTCAGGATTGTCATCCAAAATCTCCCTGTGAGCTGAGCATTGTTCTACATGCTGGGGACAGGAGCTAAGAACTTGGGACAATGTCCTGGCCATGGTGTTGACATGCATAATGGTAAGAGACAGGAAAGGAAGAGATAAGCAAATACAAAATCCTTCTCTTTTCTTTAGTAACAGGTGAAGAGAAACAAGGCAGAAAAAAGTGTAGGGGTAGAGGCAGCAGTATTATTTAAATGAGATTATGAGAAATTTTCTGAGCAGAGACCCAAGTATGAAATTGCAAACCATCTAGAATTGACTCAGAGATATTTCAGGCAGAAGCTATAGGAACTGTGCAGTTCCTGAGATAAGGCCAAGCTTGATGTACATGAGGTACAGAAAATGGTGCAGAGTGCTAAGCAGTGAGGTCAGAGAAGTAGGCGGAGGCCCATCTTGCAGAGCATTTCGGGTCAGGTTAAGGAGATTGTCTTCATTCTGGGTGTGATCTGAATACACAGGAAGGAGTTCTCTTTGTGGCTCAGCAGGTTGAGAACCTGGCATCATGTCGCTGAGGATGTGGGTTTGATCCTTGGCCTCCCTCAATGGGCTAAGGGTCTTGTGTTGCTGTAAACTGTGGTGTAGATTGCAGATGTGGCTTAGATCTGGTGTTGCCATGGCTGTGGTGTAGGTCTCAGCTACAGTTCCAATTCGACCCCTAGCCCAGGAACTTCTCCGTGCCACAGGTCTGACTGTTAAAAGAAAAAAAAAAAAATGAATACACAGGAGAACATGAGCTGGAAGGTGCGATAATATGACATGACTTATAAAGATCAATCTGGCTGCTCTGTTCACTATAAAGTAATAAGGTGTAAAGTGGCAGCGGTGGAAGCAGGAGAGATCAGTTAGGAAGTAATAGATGAGAGTGTGGCCAAAGTGGTGATCCAAGTGTTTTGAAGGAGTGCTGATAGATTGCAGTGGGATGTGAGAGAAATACAGGAATGACAGCAGAGCTATGTGCTTTGCACATGGGAGGGCAAAGAACCCAAGTAGAAGCCTGTGGGAGGATAGAGTTCAAGGCTGTTTGGTTAGGATTCAGTTGCAAACAACAGAGACTATTCTGGCTGGTTTATGCAAAGAGGGATTTCATATTGGTATTAAGTAACTGACAAAGCTTTGGAAGGGCTCAAGGATCACTTTTATACAGAGCTTCCTGGGAAAACATCTCAACCTTAGAATCACTCTCCCTTTGCTAGGACTGAGGAAGTTGTTACAACCACTGCAGAAAGCCATGGGAACAGGAAGCTGTGTCCTTTGTCATGAGCTATGCCTGTAGATGTATCATGTAACTCCATTCCTGACCTAAGATTGTTCAGGCAGGTCTGATAGGCAGAGCTTGAATGACATAGGGAAACCTGACTGTGGGGAAGTCTTGGAAAGTTAGTTGCAGCTTCCCAGACTTCCTAGCTAAGAAGAGGATCTCATGTAAAGAATTGCAAAGGGTACAGAACAAGATAACCTGCAATGAGGTACACAGATGGAGCAAAGTGTCTTAGACATATTAATTATGAGCTGCCTGTGTTACATACCTGGGGGGATATAGAGTAGTAGATGAGGAGGCATGGAAGGCTGGAACTCAAGGAAGAAACCAAGAACTAGAGATGAAATAGAATATGGGTGATATGTCAAACTGGGATTTATACCAAGATCATCCACGGAATTAATATAGATAGAAAAGAGTATAAGGCAGCATGTTATTGAGAGGTCTGAGGGGGAACCTCAAAATTTTAAGAAAGAGAAATAAGTGGGATAGAAGGAAACCAGGAAAAGATGGCCTGCGATGCAAACAAATGATTTTAAGGAGGCAAATCACTCATACTGAATGGAAGTTTTATGGTACATCAACAAAGCCTTGACCATAATATTTGGCTAGACAAGTCCTATTGTGGTGGAAGAGTAGAGACAAAAGTCTGAGGAGATTGATGAAATAAAGAATGGGAGGTGAGGCAGTGGAAACAGTGAGTATAAACAGCACTTTGGGGAAATCTCACTGTATGCATATGAGATTAGAAAACCATCTGAAATGGCTGATAGCTGGAGAGGGACATAGGACCAAAGGGACAACTTAAAAAAATAATAATAATAAGCAATATTTCACAATGTTTCACTGCTAGAAGAAATAATGAGTTGAACCCTTTGAGATTTGGTTCATTTCTTTTTTGTTTGTTTGTTTCCCATTCTTGCTTGAATACAGTGTGTTAATCATTCTATGCTAGACGATTTGGTGCCTAGAATCAAAATAGATCTGGGACATGAAAATAATATATTTAAGAAAATAATATATTTAAATACATGTGTTTCCAACATCACACATTTTTTTGTTTGCAATTAATGGGTCCTAACCACATGAAAAAGTTTATTTTTTTTGTTTTACAAAACCATTTTCCTATTGTGAGTGATGATATTTCAACTGATAAAGTAAAATCTCTTCCTCTGAGTAAGGGATTCAACAACTTTTGGTGGAAAATGAATTATCATTAAAAGTGGGTGGGACAAACTATTGAAAGTATTTATTATAGGTCAAAACAAAAGAAATCATATTACAGGGAAAATTATATTTTCTCACTACATCTTATTTTTTGGAAAGAGATCACTGAGTACTTTATTTCCAGACTAGCCTGCCAATGACTCAGGTTTACTTTGTTATTATGCCAGAACATGGTAAACCTTTTAAGATTATTTCAAACTTGGATTTGAATCTGATGAATGCACTTTCAGTTTTTGACATCTGTGACTCTTGGGAAATTGCCCAAGGTCTCTGATCTTTAATTTATTTCTGTGAAAATTGAGTTGGTCATGTCTATCTCACAGCATTGTCATTAAAGCCAATGCTCTAGACTGACTTGAAAACCCTCTGCAGTGGTGGAAGGAGAGATGAGAAAGAAGGTAGCAGGACACAAAGCAAACATGTAAACTCTGATGGCAGGACCTGCATTTGTTTGAATCCTAATTGTGTTTCCTAATGAGTCTGGGTGCTGTAAGCTATAGTTTCTTTGTGCAAAAAGTATAGTTAAAGGGGTAACTTCACAGAGTGCTTGTGAAGGTAAAATGGATGTAATAGATGTGAAACTCTTTGTATAAAGTCATACGTCTTCCATCTACTTTTCCAACTATGTCCCTTTAATGATGTCGCACAACAAACTTGTAATAGTTTGGTTTCTGTAAATACAGAGAGCTTTGTCTCATGGTGACAAGGGTAATGGAGGGAGGGTGAGATCCCTCTAAATTATCTTAAGTGTTTGCCCCCAAATCCCCCACTGCTTCATCACACTCATTCTCCATGGATTGTTCTTCATTCAATGGAGAGGCTGCTTCTTCCAGACCCCACTGCCCACCCCAGCACAAGTTTCCTCAATTTTTGTCATTGTTGAATTAAGAGGACTGTGGATATTTCTCCTAACAGTGATTTATGAGAAAGAAAATGTGAGAGTCAACAATAATGACAAAAGCCAATGTGAATAAGCATTTACTATGTTTTAGGCAGTGGTGGAAATAGTCAAAGTAATGGTTTTATCTCTTGCTGGTGAAAAAATTCTTCTCCTCCTCAAGACTGGGCACCACAGAGCTGTCCCTCTTGACCCCTGGACTCTGGCTATCTTGGAGGGAAAAGTCAATTTTGAGGAAAAAGTCAGCTATACGTATCTCAGGCTGGATCAGCCTGTCAGCCTTGCCAAGTAAAAACTGTGGCAGGTATAGTTAAACAGGTACAGGAGATCTTCCCTAGAGCAATAGCGGGGGAGACCGATTAAACTCAACTCTTTGAAACCAAAGTCTGGAGAGTTTTCAAGAGCTGAAGTGGGGGTCAGTCCTAGGCCACCTGTGTTTTCTAATTGGCCTTCCTAAAAGAAAAGTAGTTTCTCAAATCTTGACAGGAGGTAGTTTTACATCCTGGATCAAGACATTCACTGAAGTTGGGCACTACCCTCCCTAGAGACAAGGTGATGGGGTCACTATTTTCCTTAGATGTTTATATATCAGAGATGGTTTCCAGGTTCTTGAGAAAGACATTCTCTGGGTCATAACACTGTTGGGAGAATTTTAAGGAGACATATACATTTCAAAGGGACAGAGATAATTTGTAATTACAGAATGCAATTATATTTCTAAAGTGAATGCTCCAAGAAAAAGGAGATAAGGAGCCTATATAAGAAACTTGTCTAAAGATTAGTCAGGATGAGGAGAACATTGAGGCTATGGTCAGCCTTGTGGACTTAACTATATATATGTATATGTTTCTTCCCCTATTTTTACTATGCCAAATAAGGCTTTTTTTTTTTTCTTGCTCAAGAATTTGTCCCTAAGTTTGGTTTACCACATTTCAAAAACCATAAAGTGAATTTACAAACAGTTACATGATTACACAATACACTCTCAGTGTTAATTTGGGAAGCAAAATGCTGGGCTAAAATGACAATGATCCTGATGCATGATGGCAGGTCTAAAAGTCCAAGACCACAAATTGATTCAGGTATGGCTTTCACGTTAATGGCTGTTTGTTTATTCAGATCATAGACAATAAATTCAGTTGTGTGATTGCTGACCTCACAATAGATGATTTGACCAGTCCGAAGCTGATGTTTTATTCATGTTTAAGTCAAGTGATTTTTGAAAATGAAAATATTCATGGAAAATTTGCTTAGAATTAGCCAACACTGGAATCTAAGCCATTTTAAAGTTTTCTATTTTTGAAGTGATTTTGCAGTTCAAAGAATCATAGGGAATTGCAGTCATGCTGTTTATTTGTTGTCAATTAATTCTAAGCAGGTTATTTTCCATAGCTATGTGTGAGATGTATAACTTGGTTTTATATGCAGGCTCTTGCTTAATTTATCTGATAAAGGGCTGCTTGAAATTCTACTCACTGGACTGTTTGAAAAATGCAATTCAAAATTAATTTAATAGCTAAATACTACTAGCAACTCAAAATAAAATGTAATTTAGCATGACAAAATTCTAGTCAGATAAAAGAAAAACTGACCAGCTTGGTTTTAGTAACATCAGTAGGCAGGCAATCATTCTATCTTTCTGCTGCTTGTGTCTATATAAGGCATCAGAAAACTGAGAAATATAATTTGAACTATTAATAAAGTACTAAATGCATGTGAGTGTAGGGAAGACAGAAATGTTACTAACAGACAACGATTTTTGCTTCCTTTTTTGTATCTAATATTTTCTTAGTGATATTTATGCTCTATTGCAAAACCATTTGTTGACAATTAAGCTTTGAGTGAAGAATAAGTACTATTAGCAGAGAGAATTCTGAGATAATTTTATGTGGGATTTGCTAATAGTCTAGGATTATCCTGGGGTCTGTTGACTTGAAGGAAGACTCAGGTACCCATTGAAGCAAATAAATAGCTTAATTCCCTGGCATTTAAATGACAGGATTTGCAATTATCAGAATATAGGCCCCACTGAACATGGTAGAAATAGAGTATGCCTTATTTTATACTTTACATTTACATCTTTCAATTTTTCTTTTAAAGTAAACCAGTTCATTTTCAACTGTACGTGAGTGTCATGGAACACAGAGGAATGTATCTGCTTCGTTAGTTTTACTGACTAGGAGCATTGGAACTAAGCTGATGCCTAAAATTTTGCCCTCCTGAACATTTTGCTCAATTTAGGTACTGTGAATTGGTGATTTTTCTTATTGTGATAAAATAACACTGGGTATGGCACAGTATATGATGACATAGCTATAGTGTTTCATCACTATAATTTGGTTCATATGTCACCACTAATCATGGAAAAGGCAAAAGAGCTTCATGTTCGTAAACTTTAAAAAGTAAAATGTATCAGAGTTAATTAGAATTATTGTATTTCTAGATGGAGATTATGAGGATATGGTGGATATTGATTTGCAGGTTTGTATAACACAGAACATAAATATGCTTTAAGAAAGGAAGTAGCTTAACACTGACATGTGTCCTCGAAATCAATATAGCATTGACCAAGTTTTTGTGGGGAAAACTGCACAGACACTTTTTTTTTTCTTTTTTGTTTTTGGATGTTTACAATACTGACAAATTGAAGAGCAAGGGACTATGATGTAAAGAGTTATATGTTATGCTCCTATGAAAAGCTAATAAAAGTCTTTCAAATAACCCTGTCTGATAATAGACCTTGAATGTTGGTTGTAGAGCTAGTTATTTCTTAGTTGGGCTCTTCCAGCTTTTATGCAAACTCCTTTAGTCTCCTAGGTTTTCTCATAATAATGTTTTGAGTCAAACTTAAATGTTATCACATATATTATCTAAATAATGGCTCCATTTGGTAGTGCTTAATTTCATTAGTGTGGTGCCATCTTTTTTTTTTAAGGTATAATTGATAGATAACATTAAGGTTGGTGCCAACCTAAGGACTTATTTATAATGGTATTTTCCCTTTTACATATCATACTTTTCTAAGAAATATTGATATTACTATATCTGTTTAGAGAGAACATCGATAAAATAAAATTGTAGGGGTAAGAAATGAAAAAAGAGGTCCAATTTTGTGAAAATACATTTTCAAGTGAAGTTATAATACCGAGTATTTTATTTGGAACAACCTTTCTGAAGGATATGATAAGGTGCCTCCCATGACCCTCTGTTACTTGCCAAAGTGCAGGAACAATGCTATAGGAAAAGTAACCATGTTGAAGGATATTTTGGGGACAGAGATGAAGAAAACAAAACCCCTGTCTTCAAGAATGTGAAATACAGTAATTAATACATAGTATCATCAACAGTTACATGAAGACAAAATATTTACAATAAGGCATACTTGACAGAGAAAGGTAAGTATCACATGCTATCACTTATATGTAGAATCTAAAAAATGATGTAAATGAACTTATTTACAAAACAGAAACAGTCTCAGAGAAAGAAAAAAAATATATGGTTACCAAAGGAGAGAAGCGGGGGAAGGGATAAATTAGGAGTTTGTCATTAACATATACACACTATTATACATAAAAGAGATAAATGACATTGACCTACTATATAGCACATGGAACTGTATCTTGTAATAACCTATAATGGAAAGGCTCGGAAAAAGAACACACACACATACATATATACCTGAATCTTTTTGCTATATACCTGAAAATAACACAACATTGAATCAACTATACTTCAACAACAAAAAAAACCCCACATACTTCCTATAGAGAATTTCACAAGATTGATGAGTATCTATCATCATTTTTTCACAGACATCATTTCACAGATCTGAAAATATCACTTCAAGCTGTGTGGAACAGAAGTGACTTGGAAGAATATGGATTAATTATTAGTGTTCTTCACAACTTAGACTGACCTCAGTGCAGAGAAGAGAATGAACAAGGCAAGCAGAATGGCTCTGAGAGGAAATCAAGCAGTAGGTAGAGAGGAGAGTGAATATCTCTGACTTGAGTGGGCTCAGGTGGAGGAGATATAAAACTGGGCAGGTAAGTTGAGACCCACCTGGAAAGACAATATGCAACCGATAAGGAGTACAATGTCTTCCTGCAGAAAATAGGGAGCTACAGACTGTTTCAGGGTCTACGTTCATTAAAGGTGGGCATCTACACATGGTTGTAGAGTGTAGAATGCCAAGTGAGTAGTGGGGGTTGGGTGATAATTACACTATATCAACAGTTACAATACATTCTTTACATGTTAACTTTCTAATAATGTTTATCTTTAGCATAAAGCACAAGTTTGCTTTACTTTTTTACATAGAGTAAAATTTGAGCACTCTCTTCAAAAATGGTTACAAAGAAAGTAATGATATGATACTAAGTTCTATTTTTTATGCTATGCCAAAAAAAAACTCTACATGAAATGATGAAAAAATGATGAAGACAATATTTTAACTTGGGAAATACACTGAACAGTGACACTGAAATACATTATGTGTGATGTCTTTGGCCATGGGCACAAAGCCCAGTTTCAAGACTTGCTGGGAATTGCATTAAAATACTTACCAAATACAGTGGTCATTCTAAGCCTGTTCTGGAAGACAATAAACTACTTTTTCCAGATTATTCATTTTAGAGAACTGAAGTAAAGCATCCCTTCAAAAGTGAACACTTTCATGAAATCCCTGGATGTTGGGTGTGGTAGAATAATAGCCCCTTGAAGACATCCACATCTTAATCCCAGAACCTGTGAATGTGTCACATTGCGTAGCAAGGGGGGATTAAGATGACAAGATTGCGCATGGACTAATGGTTACAAATTAGCTGAATCTAAAATAGGGAGATTGGCTGGGATTATTCAGGTGGGTCCAGTGTAGTCACAGGAGTTTTTAAAATTGGGAAAATGGGACAGGATAGTGGTGCATCAGAGAAAGAGTCAGATGCTAGCTTGAAGATGGAGGAAGAGGACCATGGGTCAAGGAATGTGGTCAGTCTCTAGAAGCTGGAAAGGGGAAGGGAAAGGATTCTTCCCTGGAACATGCATAACAAAGGGTTAAGCAGAACATGGGTTTTAACCCCAAAAGACCTATGTATGATTCTGAACTGCAGAATATCAGATGATAAATATCTGGGATTTAAGCCATGAAATTTGTGGTGATATGTTACAGCAGTGATAGAAAACTGATATAGTTGGTAAATATTCCTATTGGGACATATTTTAAAATCCAGAACATTCCCTCCTGGAGACGTTGAATTTTCAAAGATATTTCTTAGAGTGATGGAAACAATTTTCCATGATCCCAACAGCGTTACTTCTTGGAATTAAAAATGGATTCTTTCAAGAGCAGGTAAATAAATCATTCCCAGTTAATAGATCAGAATAAATTTTTTAATTTTGAAAAATAATACTTTTAATACATTATTATAGCCACAGACAATTCTGTTTCAAGATTTATGTAAAGGCAAAAACAAATTAAAAATTTAAATAACAAAGATGCATCTGTGATAAATTTTAGCTTGCTTTCACAATGTAAAGTAGTAAGAAATACCAATTTAGCTTTGCCTTTTGCCTCTTAGAAATATACCTACATCGTGACATGGTTCACACCAGTGTTACTACGTGTAAAAAGTTAACACATCCCTATCCTTTCAATTAAAATTTTTACATTGTATGAATTCATTAAACTCCCCATTTCCCATTGGCATTTAGAATTTTAAAAATTGCTAGTTTGAACAGCTGTGATAACTAACTATATCCATTTAGGAATAATGAAAAAAAAAGCTATTTATCTCCTTTTGATAAACACAGAAGTCTTCACGAATATGTTGCTAGTAACCATTGCAGAGGCTGCCTCATTAGGGCTGTTGACTGTCTTTTTGGTTCTGTGAGATCTTTTATGTTCTTGAAAAGAATCGGCTAAAAAGTTACATGCACTGAGATATATACCAGATGCAGAAGGGCACCTTGGGCTGAATACATTATAGACTAGAATTCACCACAGCCCGACAGTGTCTTTATTTTGCTCACCTGCTCATGCGGAGCGCACCTGTGGCTTGCTGGCCTCCTGTGGAAGCTGTTTGGGAGGCATCCAAGACGAAAGCTGCGGTTAGATAGTTCTTCTTTCATATAAACCTTTTGATCCCCCCCCCTCACTATCAGAGTCTGGATCCTAATCTCAATTCTTTTTACTGCTTTTCCATCTTTCTTTAAAAAAAAAAATCTGCTGCAGGGCTCCAAAGAGAAGCTTAAATATCCTGTTTACTCTAAGAGGATCAGTATGAAAATAACATTACTGTGCTCTCCTCCACTCAGGACACTTTCATGCAAGCATCCTGAAGCACTCTGACTGGTTTTCCCTATATCTTTTCGGAGGAAATGCGGACTTAAAAAGGAATCAATCCAAATCATGCTGAAGTGAAGTCCTTTCTGGAGTGCATGGACTCAATAGCAGTTTACAGAATTTATTTTTTTACCGTTTTTGTATAAAGCATTTTAGAATTGAGAATTTTTTTTAAAAAAGGATAACACATTCACTCCCTCAATATTTTTATCCCATACCTAGTGTTTCCTAGGCACTCTGCCAGGCAATGGGTACAGTTGCTGTCCTTACAAATCACACCATAAAGAGCACTGAGTCTCAAACTTGATATGCATCAGATTCCAAGGGCAGCAGGGGTGGGGGGTGGGGGTGGGAAGGGAAATGCTGCTTTCTTTTAATGCCTTTTACTCATTCAGTGATAGAACAATTTAATTTTATAAGGAAAAGTCACAATAGCTAGAAAAATTTAAAAAAAAAAGCATTTGTCTTTGCTACCCAGATGTTTGTTAATATAGATGTAAATTCTTTTACTTACTTTCCCCAATCACATAAACAAATCAATAAAATGTTCTCTGTTCAACCTTGTGTAGTCAGTATTTTCAAGATAATCACCACCAATGTATGTGTAATTTTTTCGGTAGCATAGAAAGGGAAATGTTTTATGCAGGTATTTATTTGAGCATCTAGGAATATCGAGTCGTCTCAGCCAATTTCTAATCACACTGTTGATTTAAGCATAATTATGGTCATTTAAATACATAGAAGGCTTTAGCAGATCATAGAAAAATGAAATACCTATTTAAAGCCAGGGATCCAACAGAAGGACCGTAACCAAGTCACTAAGGTCCCCGTTGTCACTGATTTTATTACTAAATTGAGTGCTTCTCTGTCTTCAGCCTTTGAGGACGTTCACATTCAAGAAACTTACTTTTGGAATTTCAAAATCATTCAAAGCCGGTAGATCATGAATTGAATCTTTCCTACTTCTTTTAACCACAGAATTTTAAGCCATTTTCTTTTCCCACAGAGACACCTATTTGTTCACACTATGATTTCAAATGAAACTGAAGAACAGAGAAGTGAAAAGGTGAGCCCTCTTCATCCATTCTTCTCCTCAAGCTCTGAGCTGTATTTAATTCCACTGGAGTCAAGTGAATAAATGGTACCTGATTAAATCCCCAGTTCCTTTCTCGATCACTGCTCCAACCTAGGCCCAGTGGATTTTCTCAAATTCACACTAATTTTGCTGAGTGTGTTATTATTTTTATTTATTTATTTTTTACTTCGCTTCTTTGTTAACTGTGATTGACACACAGTCACCAATTTACATTTATTTTGTATATATAATCAAATAGACCAACACAGGAAAAATAAATTAGACTAAGGGTCAAGGAATTTGCAACTGATTACAAGTCTGTTATCTTTGTTTATTATTTTAGCTTTGAAGAGCTTGCAGCCCTAGTAGTTTCCCTAATTTCAGGCCCCTTTTCTGGAAAGTAGGAGCTTGAACAGATACAAGTTTTATTTGGGAAAAAAGTTATTTCTAACAGGCCAATATAAATTTTTATCATGTAACTTATTTTAAAATATCATTAGAATTTTTTATTTCTATAGAAGTATATTTTTCTTTTTGTAGCTATAGTATCTAAACAAAATTTGTGAAAATAGACAATTGCTATAAGGAAAAGTTTGTCAAGTAAGTGGAAGTAAGGGACAGTTCCCTGCTCTTGGCTTTTACCTGGAGTCATGAGATAAAGAACATTTTGGGGGAATATAAAGAAGTATCCACTAAACTCAATTTGATAGATTTACCTAAATTTATTTATTTCAATTAAATTTCCTTTTTCAGCAAAGTGAGTAACAGAAACAAGTATTTTAGTACAGAATTGATAGTAGCTGTTCTACCTAAGTAATTAGTTCTACCTAATTATGTTTGTTAGGTTCCCAAATATTTATGTATTAATTTGAAATGTAAATGAGAAACATCCCATTATAACTGGAAAAGCTGACCAACCAGCACACAAATGTACCTTCCCCACAGAACTCAGACAGCGTTAACTAACTGTTTATCATTCTAGTCTGAAGTTCACAAAGGACCTTCATATCCTGAAATTTGCATTTTGGAAGAAATACTTTTAAAATTCATTATATTTATACATATATCATTAGTCATGTAGCTGGTTTGCTTTTCAAGTAGTGGGGAGTATGGCTTATTTAGACAAAAGAAAAATGTATGAACATTCAAGCAATAATCGTCACTACCTACCTTTACAGTCATTTTTTTTTAGTGATTACTTATACAAAGCATTTGGCCTAGCAGGAAACATGTTTTAAATTGCTGTCATTTTTTCAGTTTGAATGTAATAACTTTCTAGCAAATACTATGGATACAATGCTTTATTTAACTGTCATAGGAATATATCTATGATGTGTACTTTTAAAATATAAGCAGTATGTAAATTATGTAAATACAAAGAATATTTTTCTAGCCCTAGTGATAGTTCATACTCTAATAATCTATTTTTTTTTTGTCTTTTGTCATTTTAGGGCCGCTCCCGTGGCATATGGAGGTTCCCAAGCTACAGGTCTAATTGGAGCTACAGCCACTGGCATACGCCACAGCCATAGTAATGCAGGATCCGAGCCGCGTCTAAAACCTACACCACCGCTCACAGCAATGCCAGATCGTTAACCCACTGAGGAAGGCCAGGGATCAAACCTGCAACCTCGTGGTTCCTAGTTGGATTCGTTAACCACTGAGCCACGACGGGAACTCCCGTACTCTAATAATCTAAACGGTTGTGATTTTTCAACTCTGAAAAACAATTATTTAAAAACTTGGTACTTGAGTTTCATGTTTGTATTTCCTTTCAATCATGGCCAATAGTCACTTGATCTATGTGTACATAAATGGTGAAGGGCTAATGTATATTTCAGTACTGACTATTCACATAACACATGTGGATATAACTGCACCAAAGGAGAAATTATTAAACATAAGAAAGTGACTTACAATAATCATTAACCCATAGGCTAGAATAGCAACAAATGCCAAACAGACTCTTTTCTTGTGATATCTCAAAACAGAAGACATGTCACAGAACTTGCATGGGTAAACATTTACATTTCTAAGAAACTGACGCTCCACAAGAAAATTTCTTGAGGTCATTTTCAATACTGGCAATCCATTAATACTAGTGCAAATTACTTTTCAACTCTTGAGAAAGCTGTCCTTTAGATTTTAATTAATGCCAAGTTTATGAAATTCTGCAAGTTTAAAAGTTGATGGTCTGTGTATAATTGAAGCAAGATTCCATTCTGTTTCATATGTTTTCCATACCATTTTGCCAAGAATTACCACAGGTGTTCTTTGAAACTATTGTTGATGCTTACCTGCGTGCCTGGTTAATTTACGTCTTCCCTTCTCCTGGTTTATGTGGTTCCTCCCATTGTCCAGAAGGGCAGTGAAGCCTACTCCACAGTTGGAATTAGGTCACAGAGCTGTACTAAGCTCACAGGCATATTTTCACCCACTTCTCCATCACTGACCAGAGTTAGTGCTTCACAGGTGTGATTATTTTGTTTCTCCTAAGTCGTTAGTCATTTACTTGGACATTATTTTAGGCAACCCCCAAAACTCATAAAATAGTTATCAGTGATTATAAGTAGAAGTGGATACGTGCCAGCTACAGAAGGCCTCCATGGCTGAGGGTTCTGTGTCTATGGATTCAACCACAGTATTCAGGCAAGAAAATATTCCAGAAAGTTCCAAAAAGGATAATTTGAATGTGCCTCTGTTGGCAGCTATTTACATATCATTTACACTGTATTTACAGCTATTTACTATTTACATTGTTTTAGGTGTTACGAGTAATCTAGATATTACTTAAAGTATACAGGAGAATGTGAATAGGTTATATGCAAATATGATGCCATTTTATGTAAGGGAATTGAGTATACACAAGTTTTGGTATCTGCAGGGGTCCTAGTGTCAATGCCCAGTGGATACTGAAGGACTACTATATTTTAAACTAAAATAATACTAATTTTTTTAAAAAGATTTTTTTTTTACTTTGAAATAGTTTTAAAATTTTAAAACGAAGGGCATGTGAATTTGAGTTTTGCTCTCCGTAATAAATTGATAAGGGTGATTGATAAGTTTAAGAAAAGTCTTGAGAGTCCTAGCGAAACCATTTTAAAAAAAAATCTCTAATGGCATTTAAAAGGAGTAGTTAAAATGTTTGTTTGTATTTCAATACAGTTGCACTGTGGCAGGTACAATGTTTCTCTTTGCAAATGTGAAACCTAGAATTGATACCATAAAACATCTTAACCCAGTGATGAGCTGGTAACCAACCACCTCTTGAGGGGGGAAATGGAGCCTTGATTTGCTGATTATTATGATGTAAATACTTCCACTCTGGTTTGAAGCTACTGACATGCCACTTAGAATTCACCAGGTATAGTTGTGAAAAGATGCACATTAGCAAAGAATTACAGAGCATTTCTAGCTCAGATACATAGACCTAAATATCTTCAGGGGTATATTCAGTTAATAGGAAAATGTGTTTAAGAATTTTTAAGTGATTGTTTTTGCATATTACCTTTGTTTTAGTAGTATTTACTTAATCACAAATTTATATAATTTAATTTTTAATAATGTCTGTGTTTAATAACTCTTCACAAAATTTCTGAAATCTTAACAATCAGCCTTCATGACTAGCACTAGTCATCCAGTAAATAGGTTCTCCTTTTTCTTTTTTTTTTTTTTTGTCTTTTTGCCTTATCCAGGGCCGCACCCGTGGCATATGGAGGTTCCCAGGCTAGGGGTCTAACAGGAGCTCTAGCTGCCGGTCTTCACCACAGCCACAGCAAAGCAGGATCTGAGCCGCGTCTGCAACCTACACCACAGCCCATGGCAACGCCGGATTCTTAACCCACTGAGCAAGGCCAGGAATCAAACCCGCAACCTCATGGTTCCTAGTTGGATTCGTTAACCACTGAGCCACAATGGGAACTCCAGTAAATAGGTTCTTAACAAGCCCATGGAGCATCTCTGTAGAAATTCTGAAAATAATGAAGCCTAATTGTGAGGGGTAAATTCAGGAAAGTGTATATATATAAACAATAGACCCATTGATCTGTCAGGTGGAGAATTTTTCATCTGACTCTTGGTGATTGTGTGTGTGGAAACTGTATAGAGCAATTTAAAACCAACAGCCACAGCTCCTAAAAGAACACAGTCTTCAAAGTATCCAAAGCGTGTTTTTCAAAGATGCCCGTTTCTTTCTTGCCTTTACATTTAAGGAGCCATCCTTCTGGGCTTGTTTTTGTTGTTCTATGTCAAACTGCTTTTCCCTAAACTTTTGTGTTCACCACTGAACTCTTATAATCCCTCCCTATGCTGACTGGCTGTGGTTATTACCTTTTATACGAAGGCTCTGTGTTGAAAGCTGGTTATGAGTTTCTGTCCCAGTGGATCACATGATGAAGTTGAAACGGGCTGTCATCCAAAGCTGTATAATAGCCTCAGATGGGGAATACAAAAGTGCCGTGGATTATTGATAGAGTCATATCTGCAGTTCTGCTGACAAATTTGATGTCTCCTTTGCTAGGTTTCTAATATTAAGAAAACCTTCAGGAAGCATGTCATCCATTGAGTCATCTGGAGTAGATAGGATGACTTAGATTTCTAGTTGTTAATTCTGATAATTCTGATAATATGCACAGGATCTAGGTGATACAGTCAAATTAAACAATTAATCAGAAATGTAGGTCCATATGAGGTCTACAGAAAATAACCGTCACCAAACCCTCGTTGTATCAAAATCATGATTAATAATTTTAATAGAAAGGATTTTTCTAGTTAAAAAAATTCATTGTCTGAATAGTATAGTATCTGCAAAGGCTGCAATTATTAAGTGCCTGAGGTGGATCAAGAGACAAACCATTAAAAAGCTGTATTTTGCTTTGTTTTCTTTTGCTTTTTGCTGACAAGTAGATTGATACATTGGCAGACCTAAGTGACATAGTTGCTATTCAAAAGTACTTTCTCTAGCCTGATATACATTTTTAATTTGTTTTTTTAATACCATTCAGTGGCAAAACTTGTGTGGAAAAAAAAACTTTTTGACATTATAAAATGCTGTTTTAAAGACAGTGCTGACATCTCCCAGGAAACTCTGAAATATCATTTAATTTAGAATTTCTTTATGCTATATTTTTATTCATTCTTTAAATTGTCATTATTATATCTTACTATAAGATTAGAAATTATGCTGATATCAAAAAGAGAGGCTCAAAACTCGTGAAGGAAGTAAGATAAATATGAGGTTAACAGTGTGACCAAGACTGACTATGGCTGATGTTTGTGTGGGAAATTTAGTGGTTTTCATTCTTTTTTCTTCATTGTATAATGAGCCAGAGATGGGAAAAAAGAAGTTTGAAATAGTATAGAAGACATTTTTTCTTTCTTTCTCAGTAGAGATCACTTAGGTTACAAACGCTTCATTTTCTTCCTCTCCTCTTCATCTTCCCTTTTAACCCAACCAAATTATAGTTCTTACCTCCTGAATATGGTTAGAAATAAAACTGATGGTATGGGGGAAAAATACTTAACATATTTAATTTTCATGTACTTACAAATTTCTTGGCAATGTGTGTTTTGGGCGCACATGTGTGTGCATAATTTTCCTTAGATTTGTGCTTCTAGAAGTTCATACCTCAATGTCATAAAATAAGTTTGAAATCAATGAAGATTTCTTGTGAACATATTTTATGTAAAGTCAGAATTAAAGGTTTGATCATGATAGAGTTGTTTCTTCATCAATAACAAACTCTCCAATTATATTCAACGCCAATTCCAAAGGTTGTTCTCCAGTGAAAGTTGTTTAAAGTGTGTAAAAAGAGCCCTTCTTAAAAGTTAGGGAAAATGAAGATAATGAAAATATTATGCTTAATACTGTTTAAATTTGATTTTATTTTAAGGTCTTTTTTTTTTTGGCTTTTTATCTTTTTCGGTCCACAACTAAGGCCTATGGAGGTTCCCAGGCTAAGAGTCTAATCAGAGCTACAGCTGAGGGCCTACGCCACAGCCATAGCAACACCAGATCAGAGACACATCTACAATGTACACCACAGCTCACGGCAACACCGGATCCTTAACCCACTGAGCGAGGCCAGGGATCGAACCTGAAACCTCATGGTTCCTAGTCAGATTTGTTTCCGCTGCGCTACGACAGGAACTTCAGATTTTATTTTAAGGTCAAATTTATTGGAAGATTCTAGATGGAAGTGTCATGGCATACTTGGCATTGTATCAAATAGGCAAGGTTTGTTTGAGTTCATTTTGTAAAGATTGTAAATTAAGAGAAAAGAAGAGGGGATGTTTTACAAAAGGATTATTCCATTATTACTTTTTATTTATTTTGTTATCACCATGGTTTTATGTTAGACAAGAATTTTGCATCGCCAAAGTACATATAATAACCAATTAAATAATAACGGTCCTTTGCTGGTAATGCCTTCATAGGATGAGATAATGATTTCAGAATGTTGTCATAAATTTATATTTTGTCTGCTTCCAAAATATTGGCATTTTTGTGCATGGTGTGAGAGTGTGCTCCAGTTTCATTGATTTACATGCAGCTGTCCAAGTTTCCCAGCAAAGCTTACTGAAAATACTTTCTTTTTCCCATTTGAAGTTCTTGCCACCTTTGTCAAAGATCAATTGGGCGTAGGTATCTGGGTTTATTTCTGGGGTCTCTATTCTGTTCCATTGGTCTGTATGTCTAT
>PVHT021183530.1:7774087-7899277 GCA_004024745.2 Catagonus wagneri | reverse complement strand
CATACTGAGTGAAGCAAGTCAGAAGGAGAAAGACAGATGTCATATGAAATCTCTTATAACTGGAGTCTAAAACACTACACAAATGAACATCTCAACAGAAAAGAAAATCACGAACTTGGGGAACAGACTTGTGGTTGCCAAGGGGGCAGGGGAGGGGTGGGGGAGGGGTGGGAGGGAGTGGGGATAACTACTGCTTTAACGATGGAATAGCAAGGAGCTCCAACTGTAATGCACGGGGAACTATATCTAATTACATGTGACAAATCCATATATGTACATGTAATCGGGTCACCACATGGTGCAGTTGGAAAATCTGAGAGAAATCTGTAAACCAGCTATAATGCAAAAAAAAAAAAAAAAAAATATTGGCATTGCCTTAGCACAAATAAAGAAAATGTAAAATAAAAAAATTCAAGATTAAAAACAGAATGGATAGCAAACTTATTTAACAATTTTTTTCCTGCATTTTTTGACAGCTAATGTAAAAATTACTGAATTCAATTCAGTATATTTATGGAAGTGGATGTGTGTAAAGAGTAATGGAAGGCATTTTAGATAGTAAAAGGATGAGCAATGTAGAGTCATTTTTATTAGCTGAAGCAGAAGGCAAGTTTATCTACAGAGTAAAGATCTTTTAAAACCTTAATGTTGGTGCTTTTGTATATCAGACACTGGGTGTTTGCCAATCACTTCTAATGTAGTTGGATAAAAAGGAACAGACATTTTGAAATTTTTTATTGGCTGCATACTAGTTTCTTAATAGCATCTATTCAATAAATTGAACAGACAAGTGTTTGGATGATTCATGTAAATGTATATGTATATATGAATGCATATATAATATTGTTATTAATTTGATGACATTATATTGTGTCAATGCTCTATAGATGCTGAGATAATATTGTCAAGTATTTTTTACACTTAAAAATATAGAAATACTTCTTATAGAAATGTGGAAAAATAAATATTGTATCTGTCCATTAAATTGCTTTTCTGAAATTTGAAGATGTATAGGCAATCCTTAGTGGGCATTAACTGAAAATGCATTCATGATTGAAGTATTGATTTGTGTCACTCAGCTTTGTTTAAGATAAGTGGTGTTGTTAACATACCCCCACTTTTAGTAGCTTACACAACTGAAAATATGATAAATGCACTTTCACGTGGATTGAAGGTTGGCCATGGTTTTGCCCTGGGCTACTCTAAAGGTGAAGGTGGAGCACCTGTCTAGAACATGCCATGTAGACTATTCTTGACAAATAAGATAGTCTTAATCATTTCATTATTCAAACTAAACAGTTACGTAAAATGAAATGTGTATGGGATAGGCCACATATGTGTATTTCATTCACATATATGTACAGCAGTTCAGATATATATTTAGATATACAGAAAAAGTTTTAAAATAATAAAAAAAATTTTTTTTGACCATACCCAAGGCATGTGGAAGTTCCTGGACCAGAGATTGAACCTGCGCCTCAGCACTGACCAAAGCCACGGCAGTGAAAATGCCAGGCCCTTAACCCACTGAACCACCAGGGAACTCCCTGAATTAATGGGTTTTAATTTGTATTTTTTGATTCCCCATTAAATCACGCTTTTTCCTATTTATTACTCTAGTACCTTGCTTATATTTCTTTTTCTCTGCTTCCTTTTTACTTTCTCTGTCTTACTCTACTGTAATATAGTAGACCATTAAAAAAGCAGGATAAGTACATTTACAGCTTTCTCACTGCTGCCCGCAGGGTGCTATAAATGCACAAACTGGATATAATTGAGGCACATATTAACTTACCTTCTGTTATACAGGAAGCACATAAGCAGGCCGTTAATGTGTGCTCTATTGAAACTCTTAACTTGGGGGTTGAGAATTAGCTTGCAGTAGTAATTTGGTAAGCACCTGGGAAAACTGCAAGCTTCATTTCTTGCAACGTGGAATATGATTAAAAAGAGAATATATTATTATCATGGGCACCATTAAAAAATGTGTAGACAGCATTCTATGATGTTAAAATGGAAATTGGAAGTTGTGCTCAAATGTTGGAGATACTGCATGTTAATTACTATCTACCACAGTGCACGGCAAGTGCAGTTCAATTATTTGCTTTGTCAGGCAATATTTTGATTAACCTGAACTTTAATTTGGTGCATCTAGGGTTTTTCACATTGTGATAACACAGTAGAATGGTACCTCTCCCTGCCCACAGCTCTCTGAAACCACCAGAAATGTATTCCCTACCATAGGAAGCCACATTTAAATTGAGATAGAAAACATGTCTCAAATTCCGGGAATTTCTTTTTAAATAGCAGGTAGGGAGTTTTTTAAAACTTGATTCGGCATTGTAGCATTTTGCTAGGTGCTCATAATAACTTTTGTTCTTCCTAGCAAATTTTTGAAGTGAGCATTAACATGTTTGATCTCAAGAAACTGTAGCTGAGGGAGAGGAGCTGTAAACAAGGTGACTTAGCTAGTTCTTAGTGGAGTCAAACATTAAACTGAGGCTTCCCTTTGTCCCAAACTCCAGTTCCAGGAGACGCTCTCTCCCTGAATTTTAAATCTTATTTGCTAACCTTGGGATTTTGGAGGAAGAGTCTGGATAGCTCCTGTTTGATTTTACAGTATTTGCCCACCACCTAGGACAATATAAATAATATATTGCCAAAGCAGCACTTATTTGCAATTTGGGACTCATGTTTGAGTTTTGTTTTATTTATGTATTCATCTATTTTTATTTTTATTTTTTTACTAGGTCACCAGTTTATGGTTTATTATGAAAGGCTATGTGAGTCAGAAACAGCTGGATGGAAGAGATTCAGAAGCAAGGGCAAGGGCAAGGAGCTTTCAAGTCCTCCTGGGGAGCAGCACCTCTGTGTGTTCACCAACCAGGAAGCTGTCCACCACCCATCCTTGCGGGGTTTTATGGAGGCTCCATTACATAGGCATGACTGATTAACTCATTGGCCTTTGGTGACTGAACTTAATCTCCAGCCCCTCCCTTTTCCCAGGAAGTGGGGTAGAGGCTGAAAGGGCCAACCTTCCGATCACTTGATTAGTTTCTTCTGTGACCAGCCTAGGGGATGCAGGGGTATTTCAAAAGTCATCTAATTAAACATAACAAAAAACACCTTGGCTGCTCTAAGCATGCTTTTCCTTTTTTTTTTTTTGGTCTTTTTGCCTTATCTAGGGCCGCACCCACAGCATGTGGAGGTTCCCAGGCTAGGGGTCTAACAGGAGCTGTAGCCGCCGGCCTTCGCCACAGCCACAGCAACAGGGGATCTGAGCCGCGTCTGCAACCTACACCACAGCTCACAGCAACGCTGGATCCTTAATCCACTGAGCAAGGCCAGGGATCGAACCCACAACCTCATGGTTCTAGTCGGATTCGTTAACCACTGAGCCACGAGGGGAACTCCTCCTTTTTGTTATTTAAAACATATACACATATCCATTCTTATGTTTAATGAACAAGTGACCTTTTATTTGCCAATTACTGTTTATTTAAAGTCAGTAGTTACATCTGATGAAACATTTCCTTGTTTGACTTCTAGTCCAAACTGGCTGCAAGGAAATGAAAATGAGCTGTCCATCTGATATTTAGTTTGGTCTATTAATTCCGTTATGGAAAGTACATGATTATATACTTTTAAATTTAACGAGGATAGCCAAAATGATGCTTAAGACAGTATCTCTAGGCATTCTTTCAACAGAACTGGTTTTGAGTGTCTACCAATGATCTCCTAAGCTGCTCTTGGATATAAAGATAAAATGATGCACATGATCATTACTTATTTATTTGTTTGTTTACAGAAGTCAGTGGTTTAGTTGTGTCGACAGGCATATAAATGGTCTAGAATGTAAAAATAGTATTAAGGATATAAGAGAAGACAGAACATAAGACTAACTGACCACAGAGGAGAGACTCAGTAATTTGGCCGGAAGGAGTGCAGGGAAACTGCAGTGATGTGAGGTCATACAGGAGATTAGGAGTTTGTACAGAGGAGGCTGAAGAACACAAGGGAGCAGCTACTAGACAGCAAAATGGCTCATTTCAGGTGAGGGAGCAGGGGATTCAAAGGGAGACGTAGTATAAATACTGATGCCAAATACCTAAAATACACATGCCTAGGGAGTTCCCTGGTGGCTCAGTGGTTTAGGGATCTGGTGTTACCACTGCTGTGGTTTAGGTCACTGCTGTGACTCAGGTTCAATCCCTGGCCTGGGAACTTCTGTGTACTTTGGGCATGGCCAAATATGAAATAAATTAAAATACACATGCCTGCATGCATACAGGTGAATCAATGACATGTGTCTTGGTTTTCTCCATTTCTCTCTCTAGATATGTGATGCTTTATACATACAGCAAAGCAAGATAATGTGTGAATGTGTGTGCCTGTGTGTTTACACACATGCATGTTTACATAAAATCATGGAAAGTGCTGATTTTTTTAAAATTAAGCCTAAAAAAATTTCATGAGATGTAGTATCTTAATTCTGGATCTCTTTATAGGATCCTGGGTATGTAGTTTATTTAAGGAAATGTAAAGCTAGAATCTATTGGCAAGATTTTGATGCAAAAGCATAATATTTCTGAAAAACCAAAAGATAGAGATTGGCTTATTTGAAAAGTAACCAATAAAGGAGTCACTTTTATTTTATCTGATGCTGGGGATGATCTCTAAAGTTTAATTATCTTACATAAAATCAATGTTTAAAAGTAAATAATTTAAACCACTAAAATCTCACTTAAAGGGCATGGGTACCTATCTATATTTCTATGTATCTACCATCTAGCTACTAATGCTAAATATTTTATAAAATATATAATTATTCTGTCATCAAGAAGTATTTATATCTACCATTTTGAACTTATCATTAAAATGTATTCATCAACCCAAGGGTAAAATTAGGATGAGAATATGCAGCAAACATTCTTCAGATGTCAGGCTGTCAATAATAACTATAACTTTCTTAAAAACGTCAAAATATTTTGCAATAATATAGTAATTTAGCACTAATGAATTGCAGCATGTACCATGTTAATAATCACAAGCTTATTGACACCATAGTTTGTATATTCTGTGACTGAATGAATAATTATTATATGATCTGTTTAGTACCTTTTATTGAAAGCTTTTTTCTTAAAAAAAGGTAAGTTCTTAAATGGTAGGGTCCGTCTTTTGATACTAGACCATTTTCTGGCATATAAATATATATTGCCAGGTGTCTACATAATAGCATTCAAATTAAACTAAATCACAAATAATATTTATTATATATATTTAGATTGTGAACCAGAGATAATTATTAGAAAGTATTTTAACATATACATCTGTGCATTGGTGTGCACATATTTTGAGAATGCACCATATTCAAAATAAGTTATTTTGAATAAAGCAATGAAGTCATATTATTAGATCTAATGATCACATTATTTTTCTAACATTCTACTCAAGGAAGCTGGAGAGTTTACCCTCTCCGTCATACTTTCTTCTTTTTCTATTAATCCTCAGTCTCTATGGAAATGAATAACTTTACCTGTCAAAGTGACCTGAATGTGTAGTCTAAGCATGTTTGCCCTTTTTCTCATTAAATTTGCTGACTGTCTAGCTTATAATGACCCCAGGTTGGGAGACATAATTAAGTGATTTGGTTTAATAAAAGACCTTCCTTTTTAGCTCCTGCTAACCACCTCTAGCTGAGCAGTTCTCAGGGCTTTATAAAATGTAAGAAATTATCTCACACTTGCAATGGAAATAAATTAAATCCTGCGACTGAAAGGCATGTCCCATGACAGGTCCCTTTAAATTCGTCAATTGAAAGCATGTAATTAATATATCATTATTTATTTACTTATTTACTCACAAATACCATGTTTCCCCAACCATGTAAGCACAAAGATGTAAATCTATCCTCTTTATCACCAAATACCTGCATGTGACACATCATGACTCACTGATGATCGGTCCTTGATCAAAGACTATCAATCACAGACTTTGTCATAAAAAGCTATGATGCCTTAGACTGAGGATATTTGGTGTCTAACACAATAAAACACAAGCAGGAGAGGTGCATTAGGCAGGACCTTCCAAATAGAATGAATTTTTCTCTCCTTGTTAAACTATTCTTTAACTTCTCTCTCTACCGAATCGTGGTTTGGAAGATGACCTAACTCTTGGTGTAACAATACTTATCTTCACCCCTGTCAATGCTGGTTAGGTAATGGTTAGATAATAAAAATCCTTTTCAAAATTTATGAATTTTGTCTCACATGGACACACACACATGTATATACACACGTATAGCAAAGTTACAGGTGAGGTGGTTCATAAATATGGCTTTCTCAGGATGAAAGCTCATCATAAATTAAAGAAGATGTATATTTCTTAATTGTAAGGCACCCCCATGGCTATTTTCTACTAAATATTTTTAGTGGTTTTCCCCTGAACTTCCTAAGTTTTTTATTATTATATTGTAGGTCCATACCTGTGGCATATGGAATTTGCCAGGCTAGAGGTCTAATCAGAGCTGCAGTTGCCATCCCACACCATGGCCACAGTAACGCCAGAGCTAAGCAATATATGCAACCTACACCACAGCTCACCACAATGCTGGATCCCACTGAGCGAGGCCAGAGATCAAACCCACGTCCTCATGGATACTAGTCTGGTTCATTACTACTGAGCCACAATGGGAACTGCTTCATAATTATTTTTTATATAATGGTTTTGCCACTGTTGTCAAGGACAAATACACATGACATTGAGCATACACAGCGAAAAATATTTTGCTGATTCTCTGTGATTTTTGTCCTTTAGCTAGTCTGATTTATTTTTAGTACTTTTATTAGTTCTGTCTGGAATGTTTTTTTTCTCAAGGACATACAAGTATTATGAAGCTGTGAGATTTTATTCGAGAGACATTTGTATTTCTAAAAATGCATCAGGACCTCAATCATTCAAATTTCCTAGTATCCATAAGACATGCAATCGGTGCCTTTGTCAATGAGTTGGGCGCAAGGCTGGTTGTGTAGGAATATTTTGGAGATTCTTCCCTTCACCATAAAAAAACAAAATGAATACTTTTAATTGGATAAAATTTGATCTCATTTCTGGTTTCATAATACCAAATTAAACATATTCAATCTGCTTATACATTCCATTATTCACAACCCCACTCCAACATGACTAGATCTTATCCTTTTGATTTCAGACTCTTAATGAAAATGTGCATGTTTTATTTAAAGCCACCTAGACATGATCATGGTTGGTATTACTCTTCGAAAGGAATAGGAAATTCCCATTTAGATCTGGCCAATTGTGACTGATGGAAAAGAAGACCTATTCCCGATATACCTGCATTACTTTCTTCCATGATGGTTTCAAAAAATCACTTGAAGTTTTATGCCAATATTTAAAAAAAATACAAAAAGAAACCCACCCAAAACAAAATAATATTCTTAGTTGGAATTTGCAAGGATAAATGATTTAACTTTTATTATATTTTCTATGCATGGATCTCACCTATTAGCAAATTTGTATCAAAGCTATCCTTTGATATTAATCAGCCGATTTAGCAGCATTTTTAAATTGGAATTGAAATCACTGGAAAATATGGAGACCCCTTTGTTCACAGTATAGAACTCTTTATTTTGTTTGTTCTGCTTGTTTTCATTATTCTAACTTGAAGGAAAAGGCATGGGAGTAAATAACAAAGATAGTGGGACAGAAATTCCTCTTCAGTCCTTTACAGGCAGCTGACGTGGAGCCAGCACTCGGGCTGGGATGACATGTGGAAAATGTCATGTTGCTCCAGGTCAGTGGGTTGTCTTGGCTGGAACAGCTGGTGGCACAAGGTGAGATATTCGCCCCCATGGTTGTGGAACAGGAAGATCGGCCTTCATGATTCCAAAGGATGAGTTCTGCAAGTACATTCTCTTCATGGGTGTTCCTGGCATATGTGCCCTCGTGTTTAGCATTTCCTTCTTGTACACATTCTATCCACATATTTCTATGACCTTAGCCCATTTGTTTTCTGGTCAACATTTGATTCAGACTCTCTTTTCCAGGGTATTGATGATATTATGGTCCCATCAAGAGGGAATTCTTCCTTCATACTGTAAATATCAACCTTTATTTTCTTTTGATTGGTGAGTCACAAACTAGGTAGCTTAAACAAAACTCATGTATCCTCTTATAGTTTCCACAAGTAAGGGCCTTTCAAGGCCTAAATGAAGGTGTTGACCAAAGATACACTTTTCTGGAGACTCAGATCAGAGAGAAATCTGCAACCAAGCTCCCTCAGGTTGCAAGCAAACTCATCTCTTGTAGGGCTGAAATCCTGTGTGCTGCTGGCTGCCAGCTGACAATCCTGTTTCTAGAGGCTGCCTTCAGATCCTCCTCAAAAGTCCCTCCACAACACGAGAGCTTGGTTCTTCAGGGCCCTCAGGAAAACACCCACCTCTTAGTGCCTTGGGTCTTGTACAGAGTAAGTTTTTATGGGGGGTGAATACTGCATCATATTCACAAGTCTTACCCACACAAAAGGAAACAGGGTTTTACAGCCACGTCCACCATAGAGGCAGGATCTTGAAGGTCAGCTCAGAATTCTGCCCACCAAAGACCCCTCTAGGCAAAAACTAAATGGCCGTGTAGTTATAATTCTGTTTGGCTGCTCAATTCAATCAGTCAGCATGTATTGAATATCTACTTTGAGCCGAGTTCTTACAAAGACTATACTACATCAGTGAAATACATAGACAAATAGTTCTAAAAGTTAATTGAGGCTTTAACAAGCAACGTCTGTCATAGTGAAATTCAATAGACAATTTAGGCCCTATTCAATGCATATTTATTGGTAAATTGGATAAACTGAGCACTGGCATTTGCATTAAAACTGTACAAATGAAAATCTCTTTGGTCTGGTACATGGTTTCAGAGGGAAGTCTGTTCTTGATCTTGGAAATGCAAATGTCCCAAACAATATGTGGGTGAAAAATGCTTTAGCTAGTGATCAATAAATGCCACATTTAATTTGTAATGAGCCGAGTAGCATTAGCTAATTAGTCAGCATTAGCTTTTCTTGGTATGTTTTATTGATTTTTAATATGAATTCTAATTTATTTACAAAATTTTGCCTCATCACCTATTATTCTCTGATAAATTAAAATTTAATATTTTTTGAAGATATATTGGTAATAGCCAGGCTTCAACTGTAACATTTTGTAATCTTTTCTCTTTGAAATATTCTAGCCGTATTATTCTATTCCCATTAGGACATGTTTACTGAATATTCCCTATTGTGGTTCTTATTACATTCATGCAGTGTGAAAATTGACATAAAGAATTTATCCTAATGTGTTCTGTTTCAGAAGTAGTGTATTTATATTTTTGTGGAAATTGCCCATTTTCTGATCGTTTTCTCAGAAATAGACACACATTGAGTATCATCTTGAGCGATCTTCATGCAGTGGCTTATGTGAAAGCAAGCTTCTTTAAAATTGCAACTTGCATGCTTGTTAAATACAGTGTTATTTGATTTTCATAAAACTGTCCTTCAATATTCAGATAGACATTTTTAAAATGAGGCTAAAGAACAGATGAAATTTTTCTCAACAGTTGACAAAATGCATTAAGAGTGAGATACAAATCTTTGCTTTTATAGGGATGATTTTCTACAAAATTGGCTAGTAGGCTAAACATAGCCTGATAAAAGTACAGGTGTACATATTTCACAGAGTTTGCCTAGTAAAGGTTTTGAGCCCATTTATAATCTTTATCAGCTTGCAAACTAAGGCCAATGAGGTCTAGAATGAAAGTTACATGACAGTGACAACTAGTAGATGATTCTGTTTAATTCATTGCTAAATAGGATCCTGCCACATAGGATATGTGGAAAGCATTGTGGTGCCTTAAAAAGGAAAGGTCAAGGCTATAACTCTTTTTGTGTGACTTGTACATGAAATCTGAAAGCTTGTTTTTCCAGATTACATAAAATAAAATTATATTTTAAAATCTCGCTTTTACCAGATGTTGAATCAGTGTCATACACAATCACTGAGAACCAAATCAAAGGGAGGATTATGAAAAGCATATAAACATTGTGGTGAATTTTACATCACAGATAACACCTTTCAGTTTGCTCTATGAAAGGTGGAAGTGGCATCACCAGTATGGTGGAATAATAGTTTCCTACCATCTTCCCCCGCAAAGAATATTGATTGAGATAATCACCTACAGACAGGAAAGACTTTGTGGAAGGCTGGAAGTCTGGAGAAGTTGTAGCATAACTTTGGAGAAGAAAAGATCCAAGATAGGGCACTGAAGAGGGTGAGAGGAACATCTTCACTTTACCTGCATTTTACAGCCTCCCAGGCAGCACAGGTAAAGGCCAAGAGAGCTTCTTGGATTGTGATTTCTCCTGGGGTAGGGCTGGAGGGATGTGAGAGCATATTAATGCGTGCCTGGCCTTTCCAGCTGCATGAGTTGCTGCCAGTGAGACCCACTTTTTCTCTTCCCAGCCAGAAACCTAAAGAACACTGCACCACGGTCAGTGATTGCTAGGAGAGCATCAGCCAGGACTCTTGGAGACCAGGCACCAAAGGAGCAGGGATCCTTGCAGATCCATCAGGAAGTCTGTCAATGAACTGCATGGGGACACCATGCCTGTGGGTCGACCAACTGACCCATGGGAGCCCCTAATGCTCTGTGCATCTCACCCTCACACCCTCATTTTGTTGCTGTGGCCCTGGGTATACTGGCAACATTGGTAAGAGTGAGATGTTGCAGATGGCTAATGAGCATGTACAGAAAACAGGCTCCATTCTGCAGGGTTGGGAAAAGGTAATGAACTTGAGCATTTGGCCCCATACAAGGGAGGCTGTTAAAACTTGACCTAGCTTTGCAAGATCAAGAGAAGGAACAAAATTTTAAGAACTTTCCACCCAAAGGGAAAAAAGGGGTGTGGAGCAGCCGTATCCATAGAATGTCTGAGAAAGCCTCAGGCTCCCTAAGAGGACTCGGAGAAGGAATTTCTATCCCAGGGTCAGTCAGTAAAGACTGGAGGAGGTGACTACTTTTTCAAATGCAAAGGTAGCAAAGCAAGACTTCAGGGAACAGGAAAAATCAAGGAAATGTGACATCACCAAAGGAACATCATCATTTTCCAGTAACCAACTGTTTAAACATGGAGAGCTGCAATTTTCTTAATGAATTCAAAATAGAGTTGATCCTCGAACAATGCAGGATCATTTCTACATTCCTGCAGTAGAAAGTCCATGCATAATTTTACAGTCGGCCCTCCGTATCTGCAGTTCCACATCTAAAGTCACCCACCTGTGGATTTTGTAGAACTGGAGCACATATTTGTTGAAAACATCCATGTGAGTGGCCCACCTAGCTCAGATCTATATCAGTCAAGGGCTAATTATAGTTGCTTTAGGGAAACTCAGTGAGATACAAAAAACAAACAAAACACCCTGAAAAATAATTAAAGGAAATGAGGAAAAAATACATTGACAAAAGAAGAAATTTAACAGACACCCAGAAATAAAAAAAAAAAAAAAATTCTAAGGCTTGAAGACTATCATGAATGGAATGAAAATGCACCGGAGAGCATCAACATAGAAGAAATACTCTGTGAGGCAGAAGACAAGCTGGACATTACTGGGGTCCCATGAGGAGAAGAGAGGGAGAAAGTGGCAGAAAGCTATTTAAAGAAATAATGACTGAGAACTTCCCAAATGTGGGGAGAGTTTTGGACATCCAAGTTCATGAAGCTCAATGCGTCTCCAAATAAGTTCAACCCTAAAAGATATTTCCCAAAACACGTTATAGTAAAATGGTCTAACATCAAAGACAAAGAGAAAATTCCTAAAACAGCAAGAGAAAAAAAAAATTCCATCACATACAATGGAAACTCCCACAAAGTGGTAAGTGGATTTCTCAGCAGAAAACCTGAAGGTCAAGAGAGTGGGCTCAGGTCAGTAATGGTCTGGTGGGCAGATCTGTCCTGTGACTGTGAGTCTGCATCTTTCTAGAGGCAAGTTTTACAGTGGCTTTGTAGGTTTGCAGACAAAGTTGATAGAGTGCTTGAAATGAATGTGAAGTGTTCACTTAATCATATGGGTTTCCCATCCACAGAGATCATGTAACCACTGCCAGTGCTGAGTGCCTGTCTGCCAGTATAGACACTAGCTGAGTCTGACAAGCCCTACTCCCTGAGCCTGGCATCTCATTGGCAGGTTGATTATGTTGGACATTTTCCATCTTGGGAATGCTGTGGTTCTTCCTCAATGGAATGCACAATTTATTCTGGTTATGGGTTTACCTAGCCTGTCCACCATGATGGTTTTTTGTTAGGTAATTAATTTGTGTATTGCCTTTTACAGGACACCTATGTTGACTATAAGGTTCTTATTGGCAAGGTCATGTACTTTTGTAATCCACTCTCCTCCTCAAGTCCATGCTGGTTCTTGGCCCATTAGTAGAAGATCAATAAATAGTTGTTGAAGCAATGGATACATAAAATGCATTAGGGTGTCCTAGAATAGAAGTAGGTGGGAAAGAGAAGCAGACTGAAAAGTCAGGGACTCATAAAATGGATCCCCAAATGAGACTAATACAAAAATCAATTCTTAAAAACCTTCCACATTTGCTGTGAGTGGGCCACAAAGTTTGCCTCCAGCTTTCTAGAAGCCAATACGAAGAAGGAAGTGGCGTCCATTACTTGGGTCGCTGTGTCCATAACTCAGGAGTCCCGTACTTATTCCTGATTTGGAAACATCTGATTTTACAGCATCCCTTAATACATGCCTATTTCCATCCTAAGACAAGATAGCATTTCTTTTAAGGACCCTCATAAATTATACAGTGTTTAGTGAAGTTAAACATCTGTTTTTAGAGCCTGTCTCAATGTAGGCCTATAAGTTCAAAGGAATGCAAATGTTTATGCAGTTATCTTTTTGCTTCTCAGATTTGATCAAGAGAGAAATTTAAAAAATGTGTTTTTAAAATAAACTTGTACTTTGTATGCATGTAATTTAAAACAATGATAATGAGACAAAAATAGAAGGTCTTTTTAACTTTTGCATTTTTACTAACAGAGCATTTTTTCTAGTAAGATGTATTTCAATATATTAAGAAATAAAAATTATTCTGCATCAGTTCAAGTGGATGTAGCAGGATTTCCCAGTCTTCTTCTTTACTTTTCTAGCCAAGGTCTTTGAAATGCGTCCACTGCACATCTTAAGGAATAAATAAAACACAGATATTTTCAGCAGTCTTCCAATAATATCTGTTTAACGTGAGTTACTGAAAGCTAATAGGTACCAGTAAGCACAAGATGTTTACTATTTTTCAAGGTCTTGAGGTTCAGCTGTCTGAGTTCAAAACTTGTTGTGAAACATACAATGAATAATAATGACACCATTCGTTGAATATTTTGAGATGTTGGGTACCATGAAGAATGTTGTGTGTCTATTGTATCATTGATTCCTTAGCAGCTCTTTGAGCCTAAGTTCTATGTTTTCAGGTTACACATGAAAAGACAGACTTTTATGGGTATCATATTGACATAAGTTATATATGTGGAAAATGCAGAGTTAGACTTAAAGTCAAGGCTGCTTAACTCCAAATCTATGCTCTTAATATGCACCCAATAGGATTTTTCTTTCCTATGTGACAATGCAACTGGTCACATGACTAGTAAGCTATAATTAAAGTTAAGCTATAGGAATAAATCTGTAAGCCTGGCCAAGCTTCTCTCTAAAAAATAATTTTGAACACTCTAATTCACAGATAATGAATAATTGGAGCCCTAAAAGCTTACAATTAAATGTTGACGATAATCTGGGTATGGAAATGCTTTTGGTTGAGGTTTTTAAAATCAAGTTTTCCAAACAATGCAAATGGTTACACAAGGGTACATGTCAGGGAGTTCCCGCTGGGGCTCAGCAGAAATGAATCCGACTAGTATCCATGAGGATGCTGGTTCAAGCCCTGGCCTTGTTTAGTGGGTCAGGGATCTGGCATTGCGATGAGTTGTGGTGTAGGTCACAGACGTGGCTCGGATCCCATGTTGCTGTGGCTGCGGCGTAGGCCAGCAGCTGCAGCTTTGATTCAACCACCAGCCTGTGAACTTCCATATGCCACAGGTGCGACCCTAAAAAGCAGTTAAAAAAAAAAAAAAGACACATGCTGTTCTATTCCAGTGCTTCCTTTCCCCCCCACCCTCAGCGACACCATTCTAAGGCATTCTTCGGAATTTCTTATTCTGCCTTTCACAGATCACAGACACATACAGTACCTGGTGTACCTGTAGCCTGACTATTCTAAATTGTGTTGTGTCAATGAACATAAGTATCCAGTGCTATGTGGACAGATGTCTAGTGAGTTTACTGATTGTTTTTATCGCAACAATGTGGCAACAAAAGAAAAAAAAGCTTTGCACATGTACTTTTGTGCCATTGCATGAGTATATCTTTAGAACAAATTTCTAGAAATAAACACCTGGTTTACTTGGATCATGTCCTTGGAATGATGGTAGATGCTAAATATCCTTCAGTGAAGTTGCATTTACTTCAGGTCATTGCCAGAACCAACAGTGTACTGGCACACATTTTTGCACCCTTCTATGAGTTATAAAAATTTTGATCTATGAAAACTTAGTATGTGAAAAATCATGTACTATTCTTTAGATTTCCATTTTTTAGTATAACTGTGCATATTTTCACTTATCTTGGGAGGTGAATGTCATTTTTATAACAGTGCATTGGAGTATTTCATAAACTGAATTATAAGAATTCTCTATATATTAAATAGATTTATCTATTATCAGATATGTTGTGAATATTTTTCACAATTTTTTGAATGTTTTCTTCTGGTTCCTAAAAAGTGTTTTGTGGTTTTCACTGTATAGATCCATATGCTTCATTTCATTTTATTCTTAGGTGTTACATCCTTCTGATTGCTGCTATAAATTGGAACTTCATGCTACAATATCTTCTAACCTTCTGTTTATACTTCTTGTAGGGAAAGTTATTGATTTTATATATATTAAATTTATAACCAGGCATTGTACTGAAGTCTCAGTTCCAAATAATTTTAAGAGATTTTTCTCAGATTTTCCAGAAATGCAATCACTAGCCTGAAACATATACTTTGCAATTTTAAAGAAATCTTTATTTTAATATTCATACATGAATACATTATTATAGTAACAACTTCAGAAACAAGTCTAGGGCAAAAATCTCAATAAAGTTTCCTAGAGAAAAATCAATATTATCTTTTTCTTAGTATCTCCTACAATTTTCTTTAGTTTTTAACATATTTATGTAACTTAGAAACATATACTTTTTTACAAATAAATAGACTATAAAATCCTAAAGGTATTATAGTTTAATTATTTTTTGGTTCTGTATGTGATTATACTTAACTACATAAATACATATTTTAAAATGCTGCCTAATTTCCATATTTTGACTATGCCATTTTTATTAGAAGTATTATTTTGCTAATTCCAACTGATGGAAATTTAGATATTTATAAACACTCTTTAAGTGACAATCTCTTTTCAGGCCTATTTAACTAGTACGATTTTATTCTCCAGTCCACCTCCTGGATTTACATGATGTATGTATTCTTTGTTTGTGTGCTCATTTTAAATTTTAAGACATATTGCTAAATTAAAGAGGGAATTCCCGTCGTGACTCAGCAGTTAACAAATCCATCTAGGATCCATGAGGATGCGGGTTCGATCCCTGGACTCAATCAGTGGCCGCATCATATGCTGCAGATGTGGCCCTAAAAAGCAAATAATAATAATAATAATACATTTAGTTGTATGTAGAACTATATGACAGAGATGATGCTACCTACTTTTTTGTGACTACTATCCCTCTGAGAAAGGATACCATCCCTGTATGATGCCAAGTCAGGGAGGTGATTCAAATAAAGGAAATCCAAGTATATTCTAAATGTTCATATGAAAGCTGAATAAAAGAACACAGATCTGAGATATTAAGGGAGAGAGGCACACTTTTGATCATTTGAATGTCTGCATAGTTCAATACTAATTCTAATCTGGGACTTCCTGATTCCAGGTGTCAATAAAATCCATTTTGCATGATCTATTTTTTTTCTGTCTTTCTCTCTTTTTAGGGCCCAATCCACGGCATATGGAGGTTCTCAGGCTAGGGGTCCAATAAGACCTACAGCTGACAGCCTACACCACAGCCACAGCAAGATGGGATCTGAGTAGCGTGTGCGACCTACACCACAGCTCACAGCAATGCCAGATCCTTAACCCACTGAAAGAGGCCAGGGATCAAACCTGCGTCCTCATGGATGCCAGTCAGGTTTGTTAACTGCTGAGCCACGAAGGGAACCCTGTTTTGCATAATCTGAGTTCAATTTCTTAAGCCTAAGGAGTCCAGACAAATATAATCATTGGTCCAGGGGGGGAAAAGTCTAAAGAGATACTGCTATGTGATGTGGTCTGATTTCTTTGTCCTACACTGGGACATCAACAATCTTGTTAAACAGTTGCAAAACTGCCAGCTGTTTAAACTATCACCTCAAAAAACTTGGGAGTCATAGTTCTGCATATCAAGTTTGAGTATTTAGGAAATTTAGGGAAAATATATCAACACATGAAATATGTTGACTACTTCTTATTACATTCAATAAAGTTTTAAGGAGAATCACTATGATTAGTCTATGTCGGCATATCTGAAGGTAAAGGAAAAAAAAAATAGAACAATGAGAAGAGAAGTCTTTTCATCCTAATGTGAAACACAGAATGACTTATAGTAATATAGCAACAAGCTTTGTTTGGTTGAAAAAAACAATTACTTTCTCATTCCCCACCTCCATGCCGCCCCCATTAGTGCCTAGACTTAGGAGGGCACTTATGGAAATTATGAGGACCAGAGAGAAGCTTGGGAGCTATCTGATCTCTACCCCAGCCCCCCATCCCTTCCCTGCCATTGGGTAAAAAAGGCACTGAGATGATGTCTTCTTGTGGTGAACAAAATGTCCTGTGCTTTAGAAGACAGGTTTATTATAAACGAGGGCAAAGGAGATGAATGGAAGTCTCAAATCAGTTGTTAAATGACAGCAGGCCCCAGTGAGGCATCAAGGAGTCAAGAATCTTTTTTTTGTTTGCCAGACAATAAATCATTTAGACTTTGCAGGTGGCAAGTTTCTGGCACAAGGAACTCAATATTGCCACAGGCAGTTGGAAAGCAGCCAAGGGCAGCAAAGGTACATGAAAGAAAGTGACTGTATTCCAATCCAACTTTATTTATGGACACTGAAATTTGACCTTCATATGATTTTCACATGTAATCAATCACTGTTTTTCTTTTGAGAAAAAAAAAAATTTAAACATTAAAAAAAGCGCTTTGGTTGGAGTTCCTGCTGTGGCTCAGCAGTGATGAACCAGACTAGTATGCATGAGGACTTGGGTTTGATCCTTGGCCCCACTCAGTGGGTGAAGGATCTGGTGTTGGCGTGAGCTGTGGTATAGGTTGCACATGCCAACAACAATAACAACAAAAAAGCTTTGGTTGATAGCAGGCCATGTAATGTAGGCCATGCAAAAACTGGCAGTGGCACAATTCTGGCCCAAGGGCTGTGATTTGCCAGCCTCTGCTCTAGACAATCACTTTGCAGAGCCCTGGGGTTCAAGAAACCTCAGCAATGTAAAACAGAAGTCAGTGATTGCTGGAATTTCCGTTGTGGAGCAGTGGAAATGAATCCGGCTAGTATCCTTGAGGATGCGGGTTCCATCCCTGGCCTCACTCAGTGGGTTGGGGATCTGGTGTTGCTGTGAGCTGTGGTGTAGGTCTCAGACACGGCTCGGATCCCAAGTTGTTGTGGCTGTGGCTATGGAGTAAGCTGGCAGCTGTAGCTCCGATCCAACCCCTAGCCTGGGAAGTTCCATGTGCCACAAGTGCAGCCCTAAAAAACCAAGGAAAAAAAAAAAGAAGTCTGTGATTGCCCATCCTCCAAGAGCAACCCTTGCGTCCTCCAGACTTGCCTGGACTGGAGTCGAATTTCTTACGTAGCATATTCCACAAAGGAGAAAAGCATCCCCATTTATCTCTTGGTTGAGCACATGTTAGGTAACTGGCAAGGGAGATAATCTTTCAAGTTGCAGAACCCGGGACAGACAGATTTGTTCCCAAAGCGACCACTTGATTGCACACTCTGCCATCAAATCTTTGTCATCACTTTCCAGCAAATTACGGCCACATAATGTGTTATTTCCTCTGCTTGCCTTTCCTAACTGGCAGCTTTCATTGCAGTTATTTTGTTTTCTATCCATTGCATGATACCAGGTATTTTTGAAGTAGTTATATTCATTCTTTAGCCACGGATTTTCAGATCTCAAGAAGCCAGCTTGGGAACTAAGAGAAATACGTATCATCTAGTGGTCTGATCTTCAGAACAGAATAAAGTAGCTGTTATGTCATGTTACTACTTTATTTGAATTGGGGACACTGTTAAAGAACAGAAGTTTTTTTGAATGCTGAGCGACCAAAGAGCAGGTCATGGCAGGACTGCCTTTCTTGGTTTGTCCAAAACTTTTCCCAATTGAGATACTTCCTTCCTCCTTGTGAGCAACAGAAAGATGGCCGGACAAATTCCTTCTTTTGAACTCAAATATTAATACTCTCTCCCGATGTTAACCTTGTTTGAGTGTCTAATTGTAGTGACTAACACTTCCTTCAGTTTGCCTCCGACCTTGTCACTTCCCTACAGCTGATGAGGTGTAAGAACTCAGAAATGAGGAGCTTGACTTTTCTAAACTTGAGCACAGAAATAATCCCTCATGTAGAAACTATAAAAAGACATTCAATAACGAAACTGTAAAGAACCCGTTGTAGGGTCTACTTCAAGAAAATTTCCCTTTTTTTGAGATAACTCATTTCCCTAATATGCATAAGAAAAAAACATAGGTTACTTTGTTCTAACAATTTAAGAATCTACAGCGATTTAAGATCAGATGACAAAAAAATACGATAAAGTTTTGATTTTGAAGCAGTTTCCCTACTATGATTCTTGCCGTAATCAGATGGCGGTGCAAATTTTTCACTTCCTTATGTTTTCCTTTTTGGAGAAATATATCTAGACATGCTGTGTATCAGTATGTTTATGTGATTTTTATAATGTAAATTCACCACATGGCTTATTGGTTCACCGATAAAATATCAGTTCTTAAAATAAGATTGTTCCCCCCCACACGCCACTTCTGTCACTGAAGTATCTAAAGACTTGATGAGTATAAATGCCACTGCTAATAGTTTTGCTTGAAGGTGAAGGAAATATTTAAGAAGCTATGTCTTAGGTGCAAGTGTTTGTGACTGGACTTCTACCCAACAATGTCTGTCAGGCCTGCCACTATTTTTAGTTTGATTAATGATGAGGAAGTGCTTTATTCATCATTTATTCATTTATCATTCAGTGGAAAACTTTTATTTGGTACTCAAGAAAGTAAAATCTAGAAATAATAGGGAAAATCCAAGCATCAGGTGATACTTGGATTTAGCGACGTAAAATGTTGATTCCAAAGCCAAAATACTATGACTTTATGGTAGAAAGATGATGTTTAAGTTGCACAAGCAGGTGCTAACTGAAGGAGGAAAGGAAATGCATACTGCTTAAAAGGTGCTCTAAAACGCTTTAATCTCAGGAAAGACATCGTGAAGGCATTTGGATAACTGACACAGAAAGGAAGTAAATATTTGGAGAACATGAAAACCAATGCTTCTCTAAAATGTATTTTTTCATATTCCAATTCAGTGGATCGTGGTCACTTTTCCCACACTAAATTTGAAAAGAGAGACAGTACTCTTAATTTTGCCAAATTAGAAATATTTTCCCCCACTATCTTCCGGGCAATCCTTGGTGGGGCTATCATGCTGAAATGATTCCAACTTGTCTTGAAGAAGCATCTGTAACTCAGGCCCTTTTTTTCCCTCGAGGCAACTATTTATTGGGCACTCCTGTAAGTGAGTTGAGAGAGACCTGACAATAAATGAAGAGCAGGGTTGTGGAAGTCAGAACCACTTGCTCATAGACCTGACTTGTGCTTTCAAGACTGGATTTAGTCCGTTCTCCTGACTTGCGTTGATGATGGATTACCCTATGCACTCCCGTGTTAGGTCACAGAGGGTCAGATAACACCTCCATAATGCAGAGAGAAATGGTTTATTTGACAATTCAAACTCCAAATCAGTACTATTTTGCCACTCACTCGCCACAAAGTTTCATGAATGTTTTCAGAATAAAATCATTAGCAATAGCCACAGGAATAAAACTTGTAGATTCTGGGGAAAGGAAATGACTAATACTTCAGATGTCTTCTTTCCTTTTTTTTCTCCTTTGGAGAAATAAATTGATAATAAGTTCACTGAAACAGGGAAGGCTGGGAACAGAGCAGTCACATGGAGAAAAGACCATTAGTTAGTTCTAAGTGGTACTAGATGAAAGCAAGTTGTCTTTGAGACAGCTAGAGGGAACTGTCAAGAGAGCAGCTGGATACAAACATCTGGCTTTTATAGAAGAGCTCTGGAATTCAGTTATAAATGAGGGGTTGGCAGAAACAAAATCATGGAAACAGCAGGCCCAGACATTGTCTCATTCACTTAATATCTTCAGTGATCTCTAGGTGCAATGTGATCAAAAGATTCTGGGGAATAAAAATGAATGGAAAATATCATTCCTTAATTTCTACTGGAAAGATGAAAGAAAACCAAAAATTCTTACCAGCACGTGAAAATCATGCATAACCCCGAGAGACTAGGCAATGTAACACCACCTTAAGGAACAAGCCACGTTCAAGAGTTTTGCCATCTGCCGCAAAGCTTAATGTATCTGTGGGCTAGATTATGACCCCGTCAAACCTGAGTTAGCACTTCTGTAAAGCTTGATGTGTCCCAGATACCTCCCTAAGTGCTCTTGATTCTGTAACTAACTTAATTCTTACAGCAGCCCAGTGAGCTGTTATCGTATTATATACATTTGATAGAAGAAAAACCCAAGCCACAGACAAGACCTTCCCCAAACACAGAGTTAGTAAGTGTCAGAAACAGAATATAAACCTAACATAAGCATCTAGGCCTGCTGTTAGAATTGGTATTATGAACTCTATAAAATAATAACTGAATTCATAAACACCTTCACAGATATCTACATGGAATTGAAAAAGGGGATGAGTAACATTATGATTTTTTTTTTTAGCTTTTATAGGGTTTATTTTTTAGGCAATGCCTTTGTGGGGATTAAAACAATTTTTCCTTTCAGGTAAGACTATGGGAGAAATGCTTGAAGAGAATTCCAAGGAGATTAAGAAAGCTGAGCTGGCCTGTTGGTACTGCCAGACTCTAAGGCTAGATCACCTTTCCCTGGGACTCTGAACGGCTGGATACCTACACCAGGACGGCGAGTGCTGGAGGAGGGAGGACACAGAGGGGACAAGGTGAAGGCTGGCCGGGTGGAGGGGAAAATGGTGGGTTGTATTTGTACCCAGGAAGCTCTCAAGCCTTCAGAAAATTGTCACTGCATAGAATGCTGAATGTGTTTGGATTTCCCAGAAAATGTAGCAAAGACAGATTTATAAGTTCAAGATTTTGACCAGGAGAAATAACTTCACAGGATTTCGAAATGTGGAGTCAGAGAGATGTAAGAACTCCCTGAGATGTGCAAGACACGTCCCATGGCAATTCCTGCGATTAGAAACTTAATTCAAGTTTACCCGCATCTCTGAGGGGTCAGAGATGCTTAATGAATATCTATATTGTATACAGATAAGCAAACACCAACAAACTGATCTAAAAGTGTGGTCAAGTCACTCAAAGTCTAATGCTTGGGCTACAGATTGAACAGCATGTTCCTGATTTGTTTTTTGTTTTTTTGTCTTTTTGCCTTTATCTAGAGCCGCACCTGCGGCATATGGAGGTTCCCAGGCTAGGGGTCTAACAGGAGCTGTAGCTGCCGGCCTTTGCCACATTTACAGCAATGCGGGATCCGAGCCGCATCTGCAACCTTTGCCATAGCCACAGCAACGCGGGATCCGAGCCGCGTCTACAACCTACGCCACAGCTCACGGCAACACTGGATCCTTAACCCACTGAGCAAGGCCAGGGATCGAACCTGCAACCTCATGGTTCTTAGTCGGATTCGTTAACCACTGAGCCACAAAGGGAACTCCATGAACAGCATGTTCCTGAAACACGTACAAAATTATTTGTTATGCTGCTCTTTATGCACGAGATGAAATTAATATAATTTAAAATGAAGATTTTTTTTTAATTTGCCATGTTAACCATTTTTTTTTTTTGCCACGCCCACGGCATGTGGAAATGTGGAAGTTCCTGGGTCAGGGATCAAACCTGCACCACAGCAGTGACCTGAGCTATAAAATGACAATGCCAGATCTTTAACCCACTGAACCACAAGTGTAACTCCAAAATGAGGATCTGTTTTCCCTATGAATTTCAATAATTGGATAACTAAATTCCTTTTTAAAATTTGCTATTAATTTAAATATATTCCTGAAAATCGTCTTGAATTATTTGATAAAAAGTAACAGAAATGTTAAATTCCTTCTGATTCATTCAAGATAGATTTTATTCCAGTTTTTAAGAGGTAGATACCCAGCTCAAATAGTTTGATTGCATTAATCATCAAAAGAAGAGAAATATTAAATCCCCAAGAAAATTTAATCATTTAAAACTATTCTAGAAGGAATATGAAGGAGGAAAAGGGATGTCTGGACCCAGGAATTTGGGCGAATGCATAACTGTTTCTGTGTCAGCCTGCTTGTGCTGGGGAGAGGCCAAGAGTGTGTGGAGTTAACCATATCAACCATATCATATAAGGAAAAATCAGAACTTATTTAAGCTCTGCCTAAAATAGCATTTGCATTTGCTCTATAACCATTTTGGAAACTTCTACTGGGGGCTGAGTTCCTAGTCTTCTCAGAGTGCAGAGATGACAGGAAATCTGCCCTGCTTTCAGCTCTAACATCATTCTCTTGGCATCTCCTTTACTCACTGCACAGAAGTTAGGTCTGCTGTGATAGTGATTCCTATATGAAAAGCTGTTGTCACCACATTTTATTAATGTCCCCCAAGATATTCAATGATGTCTACACTCCCTTGAAACCAGAAAAATAAGCTACCTAAACTAACACACTTCTCAGGGAAAAAAATATCAAGTCACTTATTAGCTCCACAAGTCTAGGAAAAAACTATTACCTTGCCACTCACAAGCTATAAATTCTAAGTTTTGTATAGGATTTATTGTTGAAAGTTATGCTTTGTGAAATGCTTTTCTCATAGGTTAAACTATTGTGGGATATTTCAATTTCATTGAAAATATTAACTAAATTTGTGATATTTTATTAACAGCTGAGGTTCACAGTAATAATACAGTTTGGGAATGATTACTAAACTGCTTAGTAATAAATACAAGGGAGTTAAATAAAAAGGAAAATCCCTTTCAAATTCCTTCCATGTATTATAGGTTTATGTTTATTTCAAATTATCTGTCTTTCTATCTATTTAAAATCTATTTAGTTGCTTATCTATCAATATATCAACCAATCAATCGTCTGTCTTTCTATCTATCCATCCTTGTATCTATTATCTATTCAATCTGCCCATTTTCTTCCTGGAACAAAGACCATCTGCTGGATGTTAGTACATTGCATTATTTCTATGCTCCGATCAGGCTGGTTTTGCAATGCGTTTTCAACATAGATGTCTTTTTTTTTTTTTTTTGAGGCCACACCTGAGGCATATGGAAGTTCCCAGGCTAGGGGTCGAATCGGAGCTAGAGCTAGAGCTAGAACTGCCAGCCACAGCCACAGCCACAGCAATGCCAGATCCAAGCTGCGTCTGTGACCTATACCACAGCTCATGACAGGGCCGGATCCTTAACCCACTGAGTAAGGCCAGGGGTCAAACCTGCAACCTCATGGTTCTTAGTCAGATTTGTTTCCAATGCTTGACGACAGGAACTCCTTTTCTTAAATTTTTGGCAAGTGACACAAACTTCCTCAGCCTCAATTTCTCCAGCATAGGGAACATTTTTAAACACAAAGAAATGCTGAAAGAAAATTACCACAGATAAAAGAAAATTGCCAACAACTGGCCATATTTGTCTTTGCTTTCTGTCTCTCTGTTTCTTTTTCTCTGTCTCTCTGTCCTCTCTCTCTCTCTCTCTCTCTCCCACACACACACACACACACACACACACACACCACAGGTGATATACACTCAAAAGCACAATGCAGAAAGCATGCAGCTTTGCATCTAAATACATGGGCATCATCTTGAGGAGAATGAAGACAATTACCATTCTCTAACAACGGCTTCCTGAAGGATTATTGCACACATAGTTGCAAAACTCAGAGTTTTTGCCATTCCTTCTACATTAATTCCCAGTTTTCTTGAAAGAAGAGCTTCACCTTTTTTCCTCCTGTTTTATCTCTTATTTTGGTGTAATGTTATGGATTCTCAGATTTTTAATTATTTAAACAAGTCATCAATAGCAGCGCACTTATCAAAGAAAAATAACTTTAATGTCACCTAATATGGAGTTCACATTTGAATTTACCCAACTATTGTGAGAATGTTTTCATCCTTTTAAAATTCTATTCGGGTTCCAATCTGGTTTCGACCTTCACAATTGATTATGTCTATTTAATCTCTTAGCCTAGAAGAGGTCCATGCCTTGTTTATGACATTGACTTTTTGAAGACTCAGGGACAGTTAGTTTTCTTTAGGCTATTTCTGACTCCCAATTTGTTTGATTTCATTCTCTCTCAACTGTCTTTGAATCTTAAAATTTTATTGATGTACAGTGATTCAGTTATACATATCTACATAGTCATTCTTTCCCAGATTCTTTTTCCTTGTAGGTAATCACAGAATATTGAGGAGAGTCCCCTGTGCTGTACAGCAGGTCCCCATCGACCATCTATTCCATATACAATAGTGAGCATATGCCAAACCCAAACCCCCAATCACTGCATTTTCCCCAAACTGGAAAGAAATCTGAAGGTTGCTGATATTTCCATTACAAAGCTGAGGATTTTATGGATGATTTTGTGTATGACCTCTTGCACCCTGCTGGGAGTTATCATATCAGGTTTCTCACTGCTAATGGAGCTCAGTTTTGTCAATTGGCTAAGGTGGTAAAGGACAGATCTTTCCAAGGATTCCTTAAAGAATATGACATCTGCAATCTCTTGTTCCCTACACTTTGGCGACCCTCTGATGCCTTTAAGCAGATTGCTTCTTGTTTTATCTGACTTTCTTCTTATTCCTATTAGGACTATTTGGCTTGCTGCATGCTTCTCAGTCTTACCGAGATCAGCAGTCTTCTCACTTTTGATACCTTCCTCTTATTTTTGAGCACTTCTCTGATTTCTTGCATAACAGGGTGTCCCTGGCTGGTCTTGGCTTCTCCTTCCCCAGCTTTCAATCCAACATTTCCCTTGGAATTCTCGGTTTCTTTTATGAGGATAAGTATATGGAAGCCAAGCAGTCTTTTTCTCATTGCAAATAGGATGTTATTGCTTCTTATCTTCTCCGATTCGTTTTTATTATCTCCCACATTACTGATGCTACTGGTCCCCCCTTCCATTGCCTTGAATATCTCTCCTCTGCTCTGTGCATTGTACTCACTGGCACCCTCTTTTCTTCGTATCCCTCTTCATACAGCCCTAGGGTTGCATCTTCAAGAGGAAAAATACCATGTTAGGAAAATGGGCATCAGGTCTTCAAACCCTGTGTTTTCTGTTTCTTGCCAGTGTCCCAACTTTCATCTTGTCTTGTTTCCTCCTCAAGCCTTGGACTCTGGCCTGAGGTTCACGCATCTCCTCTCCTGCTTGTGATGTCATTGCCAAAGGAGCACTAAATATGTCTTTCTTTCCAATCAAAATGCACTGCTTTCTCCCCCTTCTTAAACTTTTCTTTCTGGATATAGGACATATTAAAAAAAAAAAAACATATATGATGTCTTAAAGATATATTGCTAAAATTATTGAAAGTTTGCCTTTTACATTTATATCCTTAATTCTTTCTGAAATTGATTTCTGTGCATAATGTAAAGCAACAATCCAATTTATTTACTTATTTTTAACTTGTGGTTAAGCAGTTGTGCCATCACTATTTATTAAATAGTCTATTTTTCAGCCACTGCTCTGTAATTGATATTACATTGTACATCTAGTTTCCACATATTTCTGGGCTGTTTTATAAAGTCGATCTATTTGACTAACTATGTATGTACTATCTTCCTTTTTTTTTTCTGTCTTTTGCCTTTTTCAAGGACTGCACTCATAGCATATGGAGGTTCCCAGGCTAGGGGTCTAATTGGAGCTGTAGCCGCCGGCCTTTGCCACAGCCACAGCAACGTGGGATCCGAGCCGCGTCTGCAACCTACACCACAGCTCACGGCAATGCTGGATCCTTAACCCACTAAGCAAGGCCAGGGATCAAACACGCAACCTCATGGTTCCTAGTCGGATTTGTTAACCACTGAGCCATGACGGGAACTTCTCTACGTACTATCCTAATTACTCTAAAGGGTAATTAACTCTGTTGTTATACTAAAAGTCTGGGTACATGGTAGGGTAAGTCCATCTGATTAGTTCTTTTTCAGAGTTTTCGTAATTATTCTAGTTTTTTATTTTCAAAATAAATTTTAGAACAATCTCATAAATTTCTCTGGAAAAGAAAAGCTTACTGGCATATGATTGAGATTCCAATAGCCTTTTTACACTTTTTTCTATTCTTGATCATATTATTTAATTTCTCTTATTAAAGATTTATAGTAATTTCTATAAAGTCATATGTATCTTAGATTTATTCATTAGCATATTATATATTTTGTTATGTTCCTTGATGAATTTTAGTCACACTTTTTTTTTTTTTAATTTTTTGGCTGCGCCTGCAGCAAGCAGAAGTTCTCGGCCAGGGTATCAAATCTACACCACAAGCAGTGACTCGAACACAGCAGTGACAATGCCATCTCTTAGTCACCTGACAACTCTTAAGTCACATTTTCTCTGCGTTCAGTACTGTTGGATAGAAAGACAGTTTGATTCTTGACATTACTCTCTCAAACTGCTTATTTTTGGCTTCTGTCTAGATAATCATATCGTTTCTGAACATTTTCAGTATGATTTCTTTTCAGACCATTCCAATTTTTTTTTTTTTAGTTTACATATTCCAGTGTTGTTGTTGTTGTTTAGATTCCCACTGCAATGCTGAATGTAAATCCCTCTGATAGAATTTACAGCATTCCTTTTGGCTCTCCTGACAGTCTTAAAGGTAAAGCACAGGCAGCTCTTTCTTTGAAATATCTACTTAACTGATAATATCTAACCGTCCCATGCCGTATTTCCCAATAGCATTTGGAGCCTCTTCTGGAATGGACTTGTGGTGAAAAAAACTTAAAACTCACATGTAGGTGAGTTCAGAAGTACAACAACTCAGAAGTGATGGAAACAACAATTACCTGGGTTTAGGAAATCTGAGGAAGGGCTCACCTAATCCTACTTAGCACATGGGTGCATCCCCACCATCCAAAAGAACTTTGTCTACATTGCTGATTCAAAAAGCTTGCCTCAAATGCCACTAGTTATGAAGGAGTCATGTCTAAACCACACACAATTATCTCAGATAATTAAGGAGCCATTCTAATCTTAGTGTAGAGATCATGTATAATGAAACAACCAGGATAATAAGGGTTGAATTAGAGCGCACCCCTGATACATAAATTTGGGGAGAGGTGATTAAATACCCTCCCTTTTTCAATGCACAAGTCAGCTGTGCTATTTAAAGTGTTTCCTTTGTCAGTGAGAATGTAGCCGAAGCCCCGAAAGGAAAGACACTAATAGGGGTAGGACAAACACAGAAATGCGACTTTAAGAAGGAAAGCATCTGTGTAATATATGCCAAAGAGGGTTCTTTTGCAAATGAGTAGCGATCTTTTTTTGGTTGTGCACCTCAGTGTCACGATAGATATCTTGTTATTTAATAAAGAAAATGACAAATAATTAATGCACATTTAAAGAAAAAAATCAATTTGAAATGTGACTTTAATGTCAGAATCAATATGAATAAAAGCAAATTTGATAAAAACATCAGTGATATTTAAATCTAGGACAATCGTCTCAATCAATGGCTTTATTTTGTGATAATCTGATTACTAAGTAGCATGTTTGAATTAAAAACAGAAATATTTGTGCAAAAAAATAAAATATAATGATTATATTAATATTTTAAAAACGTGATTCCATGTTTTAAATTTATCATAGAGAAAGCACACTATATGACTATACTCATAAAATGATCAGCTGAAAAAATAATATTTAATCTGAATTTTTAAGTGAAATAGAAAATAAAGTAAAAATGTTTAAATATATAGTCCACTGTTTCCTTTGATTCTTACAAATACATTACTATTTAAACTTGAATTTTTTTTCTGTTTTCCAAATAATTGTGTGAAGAAAAACAATCAAAAGAAAAAATCTAAAGAAAAACTGTTTGGGGAGAATTGAGTACAGAATTTTTATTTATTAAAAAATTAAGTGATAAATTTTCATGTACCTTTACTTAAAAATTAAAACAAACAAGTTGCTAGTATTTGAATTTGTCAAGGCATGTGACAAGAATTGTATAGTCATTAGTTGCAAGAGAGCCAGAGGCTGGAAATATTTAGCCTTAACAGATGTTTTGATAAGCTAATACTCATATTCAGGGAAATAAGTTGAATTTAGAGAAAAAATTAGAGAAGTGCTTATGTCAAGAAATCAATAGCAAAATAAGAAAGAGAACAGACACCAAAACAAGGAACATTTGTTAAAAATATGCTTTAGGCCTATTTAATTAGAAATAAAACATAGTTCACTCTGGGCTCAAAACATGATGATTGTTTCTGTGGTAGCCATTAACCCTCCACTGAATGGTCTTAAAGAAAATTCCACGATCAGTACACTGACAAGCTAAGTTATTCTAAGAACTAAAAAACAAATAAAAAGAAAAGTAGGTCAGAAAGTTTTGTTATTTTTAAATAGTTTATTTAACCTCTACAGAAAAGAGAAAAGAGAGTTATTAGGGTGACCTCTTCAGGGCCGATTAGGGGAAATACATGCTGTGTATATAATGGTTAGGATTAATCTACCTATGTTTTAAAAGGCAACCTAAGGGCAGATTAACAAAGAATTAAAAGATAGGAGGTAGATTTATAAATGAAATTAGAAAGATTTATGCCATTCACTTTAGATAAAAAGAAGACCTCCAAAAGATATAATGAAGCAGATATTCTTAAAAGTATCTTAAAGGCAATTATAAAAGGCAATGCTTTTAAAAGCATCAGTAACTGTGTGTGTGTGTGTTTGCGTGCATGAGTGCCAACAGAGTCCTTGACTAGTAATTACTACTCTTGTGGAAAAAGGTATAAATTACTTAGAGAAGTCAGTAAATAAATTTACCACATTTTAACTTTTTTCTTTCTTCCTAATTCCTTAGCTGTGAAAAATAGACCTGACTTTGGCACATGGAAAATATGCTTCAACATATAAAAATCATGAGCTAATAGAAGGGAATCCTGTTGCCTACTCCAACTTATCCTGTCTTATAAAGAAATTATAAAGCAATGAATTTAAAATGGGTCATATGAAAGCCATTTAGACTGTGATATATATAATCAGTTAAAGCAAGTTAGTGCTCTGGGCTTATTGAGACAAATCCTTTATTGAGATATAACGCACTAGTAAGAATAGAATATGCAGTTTCTGTAGACAATGCCTGAAAGACAATGTAATTTTACTCTACGATGTTACACACATCAACACTTTCCGCTGTGCCCACTGCACACACACCACTGCAGGAAAGAACTCTTAGCGGGGGATGGGATCTCTCTTAAGTGTGGCTCCAACTTCCAAGGATTTACAATCTAGAGAGATGTGAATCATTTCCATATAAATTAGGCCTCCAAATTGCATAAGTCTTCTAGAGATTTTTCTCTTGCCATATAAAGCAATGGCTTTGCGAAACACTTTCTGATCTGACAGTACATTTATTGTTTTTTTTTAACATGGATAATAAAAACATGATATTATGATATAAAAATGTCTATCACATGACAACATATCATGAAATGGGACTGGATTGAAGATCTTAGGTGAATCAATACACAAAAAATTATTATGCAAACTTTGCTTAAGCTGAAGAGAATTTTGAATAATCTGTAATAGCGAGGATGAGGCTATGTGACGATGCAGTGTCATAATACTTGAGTACATATTATTTTTCATAGTACAACGTTAATTTTGTCCTACTGTGTAGCACTGGGAACTATATCCAATCTCTTGGATGGAAGAGATGGAAGAAAATATGAGAAAAAGAATGTAAGTATGTATGTATGACTGGGTCACTTTGCTGTACAGGAGAAATTGATACAACATTGTAAACTGACTACACTTTAACTTAAAAAAACTAAAAAATAATTCTTATTAATTTAATTGAAAAGAGAGTATCTTCTGGAAGTGTAAATTATATGGTGCTTTCTAGCAATGACTGTAACATCAGTGTGAATTATTACAATGTATTTTCCGTGATGGAAAATCCAACCTTCTTCTAGTCCTTCATGGATACTTACAGTTGCTCAAAGGAAGAAAACTAAGGTTGGCATTTTACTCTTTACTGCAGTTCAAAAACACATGAATTCAAAATATTTACTGAGCACTCTAATGAAAAGGTACTTTTCAAATCTTGCGGTACATCAGTGAATAAAATGAGCAAAAATTCCTACCTTTTGAAAATAATGTTCTAGTAGAGAGACATCAATCAATTAAAAAGATGCTGAGTAAATATACAAGTTACAGAGGGTGTTGGTTCATGATATGAATGTGGAATAATGATCAGGTAGAGTCAGATAAGGAGGACCGGGAAAACAACGGAGAAGAATTGAAGGCTACTGTGTTATTTAGAATGCTTAGGGAGAACTCATTCAAAAGTGACATTTGGTCAAACTTCTGTAGAAGGTGAGGGTATCTAGGCAAAGGTGGTTTGGTGCAGAGGAACAAACCAGTGCAACCCATATAAAGGGAGAATAGTCATCGTGTCTGGGGAACAGCCAGAATGTTGGTGTGAGTGTGGCTAAAGACAGGGAGGGTGTCCTGAGAAGGAAGGAGATCAGAGAAATCTGCGCCTGGATGGTGGAGAATGCACTGGTCATGGGAAGGATTTGGGTTTGAGCTGGGAGTCTGAGCTTCCCTGATAACTATCTTGCACTGGCCTAAGGTCTTAATGAATTATAGACAGACAGATTGTAGTGAGTGACAAAGCTGCAGTACCAGGGGCAGGGGCTGGTGGGTTCCAGGGCTTTCTTGATGATGGAGGTGAGTGGTTATTAGAAGGCCCTACGCTTACTGTTGTGCTCACTCAAGACCTCTTTGGAGGAAAGAATATTCTCCTTGTGAGTAAATGTTCTTCAAACTGATACTTGTCAAAATTTAGGAAGTTGAGTTATATCACATGTTTGAGCTACCTCTTATCTTAGATGGTGGGGGAACTGTTTCTGGGGTACCCATCTGACACATCATATGAATGTGAAGTGATGCCACAGGCGACTTTCAATTTCAAATTTTAGGGAACAAAAATAGTACAATATAAAAATCATCCAAGCTTTTGTGTAACTGAAATTTAATCTTTAAGTTTTAAATTATAATTCTGTTAGGTCAGGATATAATGAAATATTGTATTAGTGTTTTAATTGTTATGTCAGATTATCTCACTTTTTAGCCAATTTATTTTTTAAGTTGTTAAAACAAACAATTAATTAAATTCACAGAATCTTTAATTCAACATAATTCCAAGTAACTAGTTTATGTAGGTAGCACGTACTTAAAAATCAGAAATACATTATTTCTTGTTTAAAAATTCATTAGGTAGTAATTAACTCATTGCGTGCAATTTCCTACGTTAATTGAGAATTATAAAAGAAGGCTGTGTATAATGCATGTGGAGGCTTGTATAATAATTCCTTACAAGAATTGGTAGGAGAGTAATGTTTTGTATGCCAAATCCATTTTTAAAGCTTGGGTGGGGCAGGAGCCGAGCCCCTACTATGGATGCTACGAAAGCCCCCAAATTGCATTCCCTAGTACTCAAAGCTGGAACAAAGCAGTGTGATCTGTATTGATCAGGCAAATGGGATGTGGAGAAAAAAATAATACAAAAAAGATGAGTCTGGAAGGGATACAGGAGGAGAGCAAAGGAGGAAGAGAATTGGGAGAGAGAGAGGTTATTTTTAATCTATACTTGGGTAGCGGTGTTAGTCACAAGTGATTTCAATTTCAATATCAAGTAGCAGTTGCAGAAAAGGTGGACACCAGTATAGGTCCAGTGGTGTGGGAAGTATGTCCAGCCATGCTTACAGCATCACGTGGGTAGCAGTGGTGATGATGTTTTAACAAATCTTTCACATGGCATGAGTTTTGCAGTGATTATGGTCACTTAACCATATACATATTTGTCCATTTTCTGAGCCAAATTCTCCCTCCTTGCCCTTAATTCAGAGTTACTCAATATCCTGGAATAGCATGAAATGGAAAAATACCTAAGTATCTTGTGGCATAAAGTATTCATTAAAAGACAGGAGTTTGGGAGGACGTGTGGGATCTGCCTTTGCCCCTCCAGGTATACCCTCCAATCCTTCCTCACCTGCTTGGTTCCTGGAGGGCTGACCTCCAAGGATCACATCAGCACACTCCTTTGCCCTCAAGCTTCCGGTTGTATTGCACACAGGTGGGCACCTGTAGAAGACCGGATCACAGAAAATGGTGCTAGCCTTGTGATGGAACAATTAATTCTTCTCACAACTTAAAAAAAAAAAACTTAATTAAATGTTCCTTTTTTGCCTCTTCTGAATTTTTTTTTTTTATCTGTTGGGATTCTGTTGGGATTTTTTTATCTGTTGGGATTCTTAACAGCCCGTGTTAAGGGCCTGGTGAATTCAAGAACTTAGGGTGGAGATTCTGTACTTAAGGGTGGAGATGCAATTTTAACCAAAAATTAGACAGTTTAAAAACGAAAGAGAGTGAAACCCTCAGAATCTTAAATCCCTAGCTCATGCAATAGAATAAAACCAAGGGTCTTTCTGTAACCATTGAAATAATGTCTTGTCTCTTCCAGCCCAGTGGCAAAGATACTTAAAAAAACAAACTCAGATATTGATTTTGCAAGTGTCTGACACACAATGTCAGTTCTATTCACAGTCTTACAAGGTCTCTTATAAAAATTTAGTGGACTGATGATGAACAAGTCTGAGCCTGAAGATTGAAAATGGTGAAATATGGGAAGATGAGAGTATTCCAAGAAATGAAACTCAGCACAATACTAGGCTTCCCATGATAACCTAAGAAACAGAGGCATATGAAAGGGCTTACGTCAATAAGAGGATAATGTAATTAGAAGGGGCAAGATTTATTTGTGCAGGAAGACTTTCTAGAGGTTCTAGATTCAATGTCTAAAGTCAGCGGGAGAGTTCTAATTATTTCTATGGTCCTCAAAATTTTTGTTACAATGAAAAGAACCTGAAGACCTTGGAGCACTAGAATACCAGAATGGATTTCTAATGTGCAATTAACCTTTACCTTCTCACTAAGACCATCCCTTTTCCACATCCTTTACAAATACATAGTTGCAGAATTGTGGCTTCTTAGAAAACAGTATTATGGCTGATCTCTATAGGCTGGCAATGCTGGTAGCACACTCTGCATTCAGTTATTGGGTGTGGGTGGGTCCTCGGTTAGACCACCAAAGTAAGGCATGTGTTTTAAACAATACTGCTTGAATGATAATGAGTGATTTGATTTATAAAGGTTTCCGGTAACTATTAAATGGTGATTGATTCCCCGGAATAATAATTGTTGAATAACCCACTAGAGTTCTATTATGCTTATGTAATTATACAAAACTCTAGGTCTGAGAAATAGATTAGATTTAGCAAAACAGAGAATCTTGTCTCCTGATTATTTTACAATTATGAGTTGATTCATAAGCCACAAACTCCTTGAATGAATGGTAGAGTTTAGTAACCCTAAGCCTGTATCACCATTGGCGATATTAATGAACAGGGCACCCAATGAATAGCACCCATTATTTTCCAAAAATTGGAAGCAGTTGGAGGATAGATAGGGAGAATAAGAGATGCGCAAATAAAATATCCATACCATAAAGGTATGGATTTTTTCTGTGAGTAGTTGCACTTTCTAGTGCTAAATATGGAACTGGAGAGACTTCTTGCAAAGACAATGTTCAACTGTACATGTATCTCAATATAAGAATCTCCATTTGTAAATTTCGGACAGAGGGAGACATATATTTAAGCTTTCTGCTGGCAGCTCAGCCACTAAAAGTGAACCTAATATACACAATTTATTCTTTATAATAATCATTTCTTCTTGATATTATAATGTTGGATACGTATTATTATACTTTGGTCAAAACCCATAGAATTTAAGTTTGAATTCTAATGTGATAATGCTGTACCATGGGATTCATCAACTGTAATAAATGTACAGCTCGGGGCGGGGTGTTGATGGTGGGGGAGGCTATGCATGCTGGGGACAGGAGGCTTAAGAGAACTCTGTACATTCTGCTAAGCTTTGCTGTGAACCCTTAACTGCTTTAGAAAAAATAAGGTCTAAAAATGAACAAAAAATCTCCTTGAATATTACAGTCACTTCCTAGGATGCTATAGCTTCTCATTTGAATGCTGTTGTGGTCCTACTGGGTGCCACCCCCACCTTAGCAAATGCTGCCTCCGCACCAGGATCACACCACAGACCCCTCACAAGAGTGTAGCTCTTGATTCCAAAGCTGTCTGAGAGTTTATGTTAAAACCTTACTTCCGTTTTCTCTTATGTTCTCAATGGGAAAGTTCAGGAGAGTAATAAATGTGTTATTATTAATGTTTCATAAATTTAATTAAACACTCGTTTTCAGTTCCTAACCTCCCTCTCTCTAGGACTCAGACCCTGGACAGTTAGACTTGCTCATGAATGGGAGAACTTCAGTATGTCTATTGCCACTGCTTCTGAAGCTTCTGATTTTATGTGTTTTGCTCCTGGCCTAGTGACTCCTGTAGCTGACTTCCTGCCTGACAATAGATTTGGCACATTTCTGAGTGGCTATATGTTTCCCCTGGTCATAGTGATCAGCTCAGGCTAAGGTACATAAGTCCACCTGAGCCAATAGACTGTTAGAGAATTTCGCAGAGGCTGTGATGCCTTCACACAGATCTTAACCTGGAAGGATGGTGTGCTGCTCTCTAGCTCTCCTGTCACCATATGGAATCCGAGAAGAACCAACTCCATCCCAGGAGTTTTCAGAGACCTGAGCCAACCAGCTAATTTTGTCTAAGCTCTGACTCATTTCACATTGCAGGTCATCTCTGATCATCTTGAAGATGAATTCTGTCCTCATTTATGTCACTAATGTAAGTCTCTATTTATTATGTTTCCTTTGGAACAAAGTACATCATTGATTTCATGCATGTACATTTATTTCTAGAGGTGTCAGTAAATAAATTTTCTATTTCATATTGAAATGTATCAGAAAGTCAATTTAAGAATAATAGTCTATACAAAAGTATCTCTATTCATTAAAGTTTTAAATATCTAGGACATTTCAATACAAAAGCTTGAACCTCCAAAAATCTGCTTTTCTTATGTTCGATGGCTCAGGACAAGCTAATGACACATCAATGTGTCTTGCATAGAGCAGCTACTTTTATTATCCATTGTGATTCAAGAATTTTTGCCAAAATAACCATCTGGAAATCAATGTGACATTTTTAGCAAAATACATCCAAGTTTTCAATTTAACCAAGAGATTTATTTTTAAATCTGCTATTTTCAAGCTAATAATGAATTCCTGTGTGTCCCATTCTTAAATTTTATGCATCATTTCACTTAGAAATAATTTAAAAACTATAGCTGGTGGAGCTCTAATTTGTAGTCAGTAGAGAGTTTTATTTTATGAAATGGGGTTTCTGAGTGTCCCAACAAAAACTATTTAATAATTAAAACTTTCTCCTTAAAAATGGGAAGATACTTTGATTATTCATGCTAATTTTACTTATTCCTTACCTGTGGACTATTTTTTCACAATTTGCAAAGTCTTGTAAAGGAACATATTTTATTTAGTTTTGCATTTACTTGAGTATTGTGAATTAGGAATGTTAACATTTTTGGATATCATAACTATTGTCGTCAATGAAAACGCATGTCTCCCTGTGTTCCCAAGGTTGTCTATTCCTCAGCACCTTCTGTTAGAAAAACTTGGACCTCTTAGTATACCCTGCCAAGTTTAAAGCTTATTTAATATAAATGATGAAATATAACTTTGTCATTCCAAGGAAAGTCTATGTTTAAGATTTCAGAAGAGTTCTTAAAAATGTTTCCTGAAAATTTAATAAAGCTTTTCTCCCAATATTTTGCATGACTGAGATAGAGACTGAAAAGATGCAGAGTTGCAATTGCGTTGAAGAAGAAGGTAAATCATACTAATTAATAGAAGTGTAATTTTCCGAAGAATTGTGTCTTGATATTCAAAAAATCTAAAGTTGTACTAATATGATAATCAGGATTTACATGTGGCCGTTTAAATTCTAGATAATTTAAAGAAATGAAATAAAGTCAATTTCTCTGCCTCATTGGCTACATTTCAAGTGGTCAAGAGTTATGAGTGGCCTGTATGTGGAATCTAAAACAGGATTCAAATGAACTTATTTGCAGAACTGACACATACATACAGACTTTGAGAACAAACTTATGGTTACCAAACGGGACAGGTGGGGGGTGAGACAGATTGAGGTTTGGGATTTGGCGTGTGCACACAGGTATATGGAATGACTGGCCAATGGGCATCTGTTGTGTAACACAGGGAACTCTACCCAATATTCTGTGATAATCTATATGGGAAAAGAATCTGAAAAAGAATGTGTATATGCAGAACTGAATCACTTTGTTGTACAGCAGAAATTATCACAGCATTGTAAATCAACTATATACTTCAATAAAATAAAAAATAGTTACAAGTGGTTAATAGTTACATAATATACAGTTGTTAGAGAATACTACATCATCATGGAAAATTTAACTGGACAATGATCTAAAGTAGGATTCATTTGATTTTTATCCAACAATAGTTGGCAGAAGGCATTTAGGTCATGGTTTCTAAGTCATTACTGTAATGTCATGTACATTTTAATGACAATATATGTGAAATATCAAAAGAAGAATTCATTAACACCTTCTAAAAGCACTTGGTGTGTTTTATTTCGAGAGAAATAGATAAAAGCCATATCTTAAAATCGAAAGTTCTATTTTTACCAGTGAATAACAGTGCAAAGTGTAAATTTATCAATTATTCACACTTTCCACCCTTTGTACTGTGAGTGTGAATCTCTATAATGTCTTCAGCCTAAGGTTTCAATAATTAAGGTGTCTCTGCATGGTGCAGTAATCTTCCCAGAACCTCTGTCTGCCAATAGGGCTTCTGGTGGTTTAATGAAATATGAATGAAGACACAATATTCATTCATAATTTTGAATCTCTCTTATTCAGACTGTATAACTAAGCTTAAAATACAATCTATAGGAAAATCCCTACAAATTGACAACTACTAGATTTAAATAACATTGAAAGATGGATGAGAAAGTCACCTTATTATCTGGAAATGACAGAGTCTGGAAGATGAATAAAAGGAAAGATGGCCACCATCACACTATAATATAAAATTGGAATTGAAAACACTATGACATTTTTAGGATGCAATTCAGCAGAAATGAAATGAAATTCAGTGTAGATGATTGGAGGAACATCCCAATATAAGAAGATGAGGAAGAAGAATATTCCAGGCCAGAAGGAAGAGCCAAGGAAAAGATCTTCAGGCAGAAACGAATTTGCTCTAATGAAAAAATCAGGGGGGCTATACAAATGTCCTAGATGTCCATGAGTCAGAAAGGGATGGGGCAGCAGAAGAGGAGGGTGATGTGTATACATATACACACATGTATTTGATATACATATTTATTTGGTATATGTACGCCATTTCCTGGGTATTGACAAATTACAAAAAATAAAATGTTGTAATTTATGAGTCAGGCAATGAATACAGAGCCTCCTATCTGTAACTAGGTGCTTTCTTTCACCTACAGCCCAATTCAGTATCACATCTTATATACATTTTTGTTGATGTTTAGTCTGTATCATGTCTATATATAGATATATATATATATCTACCGATGAAATTCCAGATACCAAGCATCTAACTGCCTAACTGACAACAGCAAATGAATTTTGAATAAACATCTCAAATGTTTTTTCATTAGAACAAACATATTTTCTTTTCTTTCTCCTTCCCAGTAGTCTCCTGTTCAAAATACTTCACTAAAATACTGGTATTTAATTCGAGGCATTATTCATGATTTCTTTCCCTCAAACACTTGCATCTAATCCATCAGCAAGTCAGACTTATGATGAAAATATCTTTCAAATGTATCAGTTTTGGCTATTTCCTCTAATAATGCCCTGGTCCAAGATACTCTGGCTCCTGTTAGTAAAGTTATCATTTTTTCCCTATCCCCATGCAGTCCAAGCCTCTCGACCATGTTACGTAAGGTAACAGCCTTTTACCTGGAGTATATAAGGTACATAAGATGTGATACTGAATAGGGCTGTAGATGAAAGAAAGCACCTAGTTACAGATAGGAGGCTCTGTATTCATTGCCTGACTCATAAATTACTTTCATCATTCCTTGCCTCGCACCCTTTCTTCTCATGGTAGCCTCCTTGATTAAACTTTCCTATATCCTTCTTTTGCTCACGTGGTTTTGGGGAAAGTGGTTTTGGCAACTCGCTGGAACAGGTCATAACTCCACAACTACATATCCAAAATGGTGGAGAAATCCCCAAACGTGCTGCAAGGCTCAACCTGTCAGCGCCTGAGAATATGAGTCAGGAGGGAGAGAAAGGATTGCATCTTTGACAGGGAGCTGTGTGATGCTAAGTGCACACCCCACTAAGGGAGAGGACTGAGAGAAGGTCAGACTGGGCAGGGCACCCAGCCGTGCTTCCCTCCTTCAGTCTTGATGGGATAAACAAGGCTCTCAACAGAAACCGTATAAGCTTACTATGTAGCTCAGGGGCTTTTCTTTCTTTTTTTAAACAAATTTTTATTGGAGCATAGTTGATTTACAATGTGGTGTTAGTTTGAAATGCACAAGGAAGTGAATCAGTTACACATGTACATTTATCCATCCTTTTGTCCCACGTAGGTTATGAACAGAACATTGAGTAGACCTCCCTGTGCTATAAAGTAGGTCCTCATTATTTTATAGATAGTAGTGTGTATGTATTAATCCCATAGCTCAGGGGCTTTTCAACAGGCATTGCACATTTGCTTACCTATGAAATTCATCACTCATGCAGGGGGTACCCCAGAAATTCTGACTTACTTATGTAGACTTAAATATTTGGGATTTTCAAATTTTGCACTCCTAGTGATCATTATGTTCACATCTATGTTGGTAGCTAACTTAAATGACGTTCTTTTTAATTCTATCATTGGATAAAATTAGCTCACATTCCAATTCAACTAGCAGCATAACCTGTACAGGATATTGGATGGTGACACTCTCCTTTACAGCATTTTGTTATAACTAGCTGAAGATGAACTGTCAGACATTTTTATTAACTGTATTTTCAGGTCTTTCCATAAAGAAAGGGAGTCAAAGTCCAATACCTGAGGTCACTTAAGGTGCTGGGTTAAGAACAAAGAGAGAATGGATGAAAATCTAGGTACAGTTCTGCTTGGCTGAAACACCATTCAGTTACCTGGCAGTGATCAATTCGAATGATTTTTTTTAAAACCTAAAATATTTATCTGATCAGGCTCTTCATTACATTTAGATATTTACCTTTGGGAATACCAAAGCCTTCCTTAGCTCAGTGTACAAGCAACATAGGAAACTGAAAAGCCAAGATTTGGGTGTGAAGGTTCTACGTCATGTAGTGGGGAAGCGGCTGCTAAGGTGGCCCCAAAGAAACCCACCTTCTGGAGCTGATAACCCTTGTGCAATCCCTTTCCGTTGAAGACAGGATGGGTTTCATTGTTTGCATCTTACTAGTAGCATAAATATGATTTCCGAGGGTGGGTTATACAAAGATGACGGTTATAAGAAATCTGGCCCTCATACCTGATGCTCATTCTCCTCTCTCTCTCTCCCTCTTTAATATCCCTTATTCTGAGGGAGGTTATCTGCCCTGGTGCGAGGTATCCCTGTGGACAGGCTTGTTTTGTAAGAGACTGGGTCTGCCAACAACTAGGAGAATGAGCTTAGAAGTAGATCCTCTTCCCACTGGTTGAGATTTCTCATACATGTAGCCCCAGCCAGTTGCTTGTCTGTGGATCTCATTCCTCCATACCTAATTAAGCTGCCCAGATTTCTGACTCTTATTAGCTATGAAAGAATAAGTATTTGTTGTTTGAAACTGCTAAGTTTTGGAGTAATTTTTTTTAATATAGCAATGGACAAATTAACTTGGCATATTACATATTGCTTCCTAGAATTATTCCTCTATTTTCAAAACTTTGTCAATAGTGTGTTTTTAAATACTGTGCACTGGCAAACAGCAAATTCCGATTCAGTGAAATAAATAGTGCTGATATTTACACAGTTCCAACAAGGTGGTATGCATGTGTACTTCTTTTTTATTTTGTTCATTGGAACAATATTTTACAAAAGGGTTATATGTGCAATTCAAATTGGTGATAGATAAGAATTTTCCTACTGAGGGAGTTCTAGTCATGGCACAGTGGAAATGAATCAGACTAGGAACCATGAGGTTGAGGGTTCGATCCCTTGCCTTGCTCAGTGGGTTAAGGATCCAGTGTTGCTGTGAGCTGTGGCATAGGTCTCAGACATGGCTTGGACCCTGTGTTGCTGTAGCTGTGGTATAGACTGGCAGCTGTAGCTCTGATTCAACCCCTAGCCTGGGAACTTCCATATGTCGTGGGTGTGGCCCTAAAAAAAGCAAAAAAAAAAATTCCTATTGAGATAAAAAATTAAAAAAAATTGTTTTTCCACCTAATATCTTTCTTATCTTTTTATAAGTAGATACATATCTATAAATATTTATCTACTTATATACCCATTTGTTCCTTTATTTGTTCATACCTTGCTAGGAAAAGTTTAACAAAGCAGACTTATTTTACTCAATTTTTACTTATCTCTGTAGCCACAGCAATAGATAAATTGCTGAGAATTAAATGATCACCAGATAAATTCTGAGAATTAAACTACGGAAATGTGCACTGATTAGGGATGTTTTTCTATATACTTGAGGCATGTGGCTTGAGGTGTACCAGGCTATCAGCACTGTTTAAAGATGAAGATTTGTGATGCACACCTGGTGCCTAATTTGGGGTCTGCACAAAGGCTGGTCATGTATCTGTGTGACTAGTCCCATTTAAGGATGAGGGATCTCAAGACTTGAGTGGACTTCCTTAGATGAAGATCTCTTGTGTTTGTCTCTGTTGTTTGTGGCTGGAAAGAAAAGCAAGTCCTGCGGTCCTTAAAGAGAAAAGGAAGCCTTAGAAGCCTTCTATCATCTTCAAGGTATATATATTTTTTCCCCACTGTCCCTGCTCTGTATCTTTTGCTCAACAAATCTTATCTGTGAGTTTAAATTCTTGTTGTTCTATGAATCCTTCCAGGCAACACCCAAAGTATTGGGAGGTCATAGGAGTCCTGATAATGCGCCCAATGCCCTATTGCAAAAATTTGCTATGGCTGATGAGAATCCTTTTGGGTTTGTTATTAAATACAGTTCACATATAAACGTTATATAAATTTAATGTCTATTAATCCTTATGTATTATGGGATGATTGACATTGTAGACATACATAGAACCTCTCTCACATTGCATACTTACCATATAACACTGTTGTCTATATGAGGACTCAGGCTGGGAACTGGCAGGTTAAGTTACAAGATAATTTTTTTTTTCTTTAGCAGATTTGCATTTACCTTGTTGTTAGGGCTTTTTAGATAAAACTATAAGAGATATTTGCATACCCATTAGGATAACTATTATAAAAAATAAAAATTATTGGAATCCCTGTGCATTCCTGGTAGGAATGTAAAATGGTGAAGCCACTATGGAAAACAGTATGGCAATTCCTCAGATAAATTAAACATTGAATTGTGTTATAATCCAGCAATTCTACTTCTAAGCATATATTCAAACAAATTGAAATTAGGAAGTCAAACAGGTATTTGTCTGTTCATGTTTATAGCAGCGCTATTCAAAATAGTAAAGGTGGAACAGCCCAATTATCTGCTCATAGATAAACTGATTTTTAAAATGCATTTTATATATATATATATATATGTGTGTATATATATATATATATATATATATATATATATATATATACACAATGGAAATTTATTCAGCCTTAAAAAGGAAGAAAATTCTGACGCAGGCTGTAACATGGAAACATCTTGAGCATTTCATGCTAAATGCAATAGTCCAGTAACAAAATGACAACTGCTATGTAATTCTACTTATATAGGTTCTAAAAGTAGTCACATTCATAGGGACAGAAAGTAGGATGGTGGTTGCCAGGGGGATATGAGAAGGGAATGGGAAGGTATTATTTAATGGGTACAGGGTTTCAAGTAGGGAAGATGAAGACGTTCCAGAGATGGGTGGTGGTGATGGTGGCAAAGCAATGTGAATGTACTTAATGCCACTGAACTGAATATTTAAAATGGTTAAAAAGGTAAATTTTATTATATATATATATATGTGTATATATATATATAAACAATATAACAATAAACAACTTTTTTAAAAGGTAATTTTTACTCCATCCTTAAAATATCTGAATGCATTTATGATACTATTCCTATACATTCTATCATGTATATATTGCATGAACTTGTGAGTACTATAGTAATGGATCAAGGGATAATAAGATTAGGTGTTTAGGTTGTTGCTCTCAGTAGCTCCTTGATTTTTTTAAACTGACTGCTTTGCATTTATAATTAATATTCCAAAGACTCAAATTCTTGTTGCCACAGGCACTAAATTGGAGGAGAAGAAGGAACAGCTCCCAGCTGTCTGGATGTCTAATGTAATGAGAAGCAAACCTCAGAATGCAGAGGTGTATGATTGAAAAAAATCCTAAATAACTGCATTGATGAGAGAGGCACAAATGTGGAAAATAGATTTCCAAGGATTAAATTTCTATAATGCCATCAAAAAATACAAATGTTGAGGTCTTCTTTAATCATTCACACCAGCATAAAACCTCAAAACAAAACATGCAGATCAGAGTAATAAGTTTCAGAATTTCTGAGTCTCAAGAACAGAATCTGAATTCATGTGCAGGAATTACATTTTTGAAGACGACAAAAACCACTTGACTTTCACTTACCTTGAATACATATGGTCAGGCATCATAAAGAACGTAATCTCAATGCCTCATTGGATTATCTTAGTTCTTTTTGATATTTTTTTCTGACATTCAATTTTTTTAATTAAACAAAAGAATATCTGAATATACTTGGCCATCTGTGACATTTATTGCTTCCTCTCATCCACAACCAAATGCTTTTAAAGTTATATTAACACATCTCCAAAATTGTTCTTTAATGAATACTTTTCTATCTGTGGTAAATGCTTTTAGTTGAGACCATTATAATCCTTTATCTGGAATATAGAGAGAAAATCATTTTTTAAATTCTGGATAAATCTCCAGCTCACACTCATCTTCCTCGCTGAAACTAAAGCTGTCATTCTAAAGAGAGATCTTAGCCAGTCTTACTGAAAACCTTCAGTAACTCTCCGTAATTACTGCACAAAACCAAGACACATGCTGCAAATACGCCCACTTTGGGGCCTCACATATTTACACTTTTTAAATTTTAACCTAGATTCTGGCCATATTAAGCTACTTGACTTCCTTTAAGCCTATCATGTTTTATGTCATTGTGATTTCGATTTGCTATTTATTCATCTTTTATTCCTTGCCTACCTAGCAACTTTTTAAAGAGTATCTGCTCCAGTATTACTGCTGTGAAATCTTCCCTGACTCCTACACCTTTCCCTTTTAACACAAGCACAGTATGATGCACTACATTTTTTGGCATTTCTCTCAATAGTCATCACAATATGATTCAATTTGGGGAATACATTTTGTCTTCATCATTAGACTATGACCCCCTGTGCAATGAGTCTGTGTGTCTTTATCTCTCACTGTCTAGCATGACATCCAAATTATGGAAAGTAATAAGTATTTTAATGTATCACTGCATGCCTAATTTAGTTATGGAGATGATTCACTCATGATGGAGTAGAATTACTGGGATTGCTCAATAGAATATATCCTAGTCATTACTCAATAGACTTAATCCACAGAGATTTTTGGAGAAATCTCAAAGTACCAATTTAAGAATGTGCAATCATTGCCATGCTAGTGGACTGCTGCTGATTCCAGCTTCTTAAAGACTAATTTAAACCTATTCATTGATTCATTCATTCGATGAATAGTTACTCATTAGTTACTATGTTTGAAGCATATTTGATGACACTGAAACAAAAAAATACCTTGAACAACACCAAAATAATCGATTCCCTCTTGGAGGTTAGATTCCAGTAGGGGAAAAAAAAATGTTCAATTAAATATATAATATGAATATGTGATGATAAGCAGAATAATAAACTTTGTAAAAGTAAAGAAGGAAAAGAAAGCTGAGAAAAATTGTGATTACAGCTAAAAAGTAGTTTGTGTCCAATTCCTTGGGAAAGCTTGGTAAAAGAAATTGCACCACAGACTAGTCCCACATTCAAGCAGAGGCTAATGTTTTCTATTCCTTTGTCAAACCATCATTAATTAACAATCTGTCCCCCACTCCTGGAGAACATTATTTTGTAGGTGAGGCAATTCCCAGTTTGGCTGGAGAGGGGGAAGGAGGGGAAGTTATCAATCACCAGCCAATGCATCACATTGGGGGATGGGTGTCATAGTGGTAGTGATGAGTTTGGATTCTTCAAGGGAAAGCAAAAAGGGCAATTTGCTATGGTTCTCATAATTAAAATGTTTTGATATTTGCATATATTTTGAAGTATTACAATTACATTTATTAATCTACCCATCGCTTCACGTAGATACCATTGTTTTTTGTGTGGTGAGAACACTTAAGATCTGCCCTCTCAGCAAAGTTCAAGTATACAATACAGTATTGTTAACTATAGTCACAGTCCTGTACTTTAGATCTCCAGAATTTAGTCATCCTGCATCATCGAATTTCTGTATCCTTTTTTCAATAACCCAGTTCCTCTATATCCTGGTAGTTTTTTTTTTTAATTGAGGAAGTTTTCTATTGTTTTCTCAGAATGACTACATCAGTTTACCATTTTACTGGTAGAGCACAAAGTTTCCTTTTCTTCACATCCTCACCAAAACCTGTTACCTCTTATCTTCTTTATAATAGCCACTATAACAGATGTGAAGGGATATTTCATTATTGTTTTGTCTTGCATTTCCCTGATTACTGATATGATCACCTTTTTATATGTCTGTTGTCCATTTGCGTGTCTGTTTTTGAGATTTGTCTCTTTTTAAAACTGTGTTATGTGGTTCTTGCTATTGAATTGTTTGAGTTCCTTATATATTTTAGATATTAACTCTTTGTCAAGTATATTGTTTGCAAATATTTTCTCCCATTCTGTAGGCTGCCTCTCCATTCTGTTGATTGTTTCCTTTGCTCTGCAGGAGCTTATCTGTTTTATACAATCCCATTTGTCTAGTTTTGCTTTTGTTGTTTGTGCTTTGGGAATCATATCCATAAAATCATTGTCCAGACCAATCACATAAAGCTTTTTGTCTATGCTTTTTTCCTAGTAATTTTAAAATTTAAGGTCTTAGGTTTAAATCTTTAATCTATTTTGAGTTGGTTTTTATATAATATCTGAGAGAAGAGTCCAGTAACCTTCTTTTGCTTATGGTTATCTAGCTTTCCACGTCACCTGTTAAAGAGACTATGCTTTCTTCATTGTGTATTTTTGTCACTCTTATTGAGGGTCATTTGAATGTAAATGCATGGATTTATTTCTGGGCTCTTATTCTGTTGCTTTGTTTAGTTAGGGTCTTTTCTATGTGAATTTTAGGGTTTATTTTTCTATGTTTTTGTAAGTAATACCATTAGAATTTTGATAAGGATTGCATGGATTCTATAGATTGCTTAGCAGAATATAGACATGCTACTATTAAGTCTTCCAATCAGTGAACACAGGATGCCTTTCCACTGATTTACCTCTTTTTCAGTCTCTTTCAGCAATATTCTATAGTTTTCAGGGTATCAGTCTGAGGAGAAAGTGTAGATGAGGAGGGGAAAAAAATGAGGAATTGAGGCTTGACCAACCAGTGGCCATCTCCTGAGGTGGAGAAAATGGGGTAGGGGGCGCATCTAGGGCCTGGCAGTTTGTTGATGACAGCAAATTAAAAGTGCAGTTTTGTATATGTTAATTTTAAGCTACTAGAATTTTAAGGCAAGAATCCCAGACGGCAATCAGACACAGAGTTCAGAAATCCATAGGAGAAGAGGAAGTTAGGGACAGAAATTCATCAGTCACCAGCATCCAAGTGACCCCTGTGGCTGGGGATGCTCTCAAGAGGGACTGAGAACTAGCTTCTAATAGAGGAGAAGAAACCAAGAAGTAAATCCTGGGGCACACAAAATTTTGGAGTTTCCAGAAGAAACTGGATAGTCAGCCAAGGGATTTAAAAAGACACACCAGTAGTTTCCTCAGAAAACCGGCTAAATGTAGTATCTTAGACACCAGGAGAGGAATCAATCATGATGGAGAGTGCTGAAAATGAAAGATAAAGATTGAAGATAGAAAAGTGGATTTGTCAAAACTGGACACAGAGATCCTGTTGTGTCTCAGCGGAAATGAATCTGACTAGCATCCATGAGGATGCAGTTTCGATCCCTGGCCTCGCTCAGTGGGTTAAGGATCCAGCGCTGCAGTGAGCTGTGGTGTAGGTCACAGACGTGGCTCGGATCTGATGTTGCTATGGCATAGTCCAGCAGCTACAGCTCCAATTTAACCCCTATCCTGGGAATCTCCATATGCCTCAGGTGCAGCCGTAAAAAGACAAAAACAGAACAAAACAAAACAACACAAAACCGGACACCATTTGTGACTTTGATAATAATAGAGTCAGTCGGAATGTATGAATAAAAGCCGAGTTGAGAGGCAAGTTAGAAGTGGATTCTGACTAGAGACAATTCTTGAGGTATCACACAATGAAAGGCAGCAGAGATGTGATTGAGTCTGAGGGCCTTGGAATTTAGAAACTCATTTGTTTAGTTCAAAATGTGAAATATTAGAATATTGTGTTTTGAAGAATATAATTTTTAAAAAGGAAATACTGATGACAGATGAGAAGGAAGTTATTTAGACTCAAAAGCAAAGTCTAGACAAGATGATGTAGATTAATTTCTCCCTGATCCTTTCCATTAAATGCAACAGCCTCAAAGAATGCAAGAAATAATCCATTGTTAGAATGAATGGAATGTGAACTGAAAATATAAGAAATAAAAAATGGGACACTTGAAATTAAAGTGTTGGAGGTAGATGGGAGTTATCTTGTGGCTTGGCTGGTTAAGGATCTGGCATTATCACTGCTGTTATGGTTAAAGCTGTGGCATGGGTTCAATTCCTGGTCTAGGACCTTCTGCATGTTGTGGGTGCAACCAAAAAAAAAAAAAAAAAAAGGTAAGACATTGGAGGAGGTATATGATCCCTTGAAATAACTAAAGTCTTTTCTGAATAAGGGGGTGTGGGGAGTGGAAAATATTGAATGTAAGTGGTAACAGAATTAGAGGGTCAGATGTTCAATCAATAATATATATGGATGTTAAAGTGACTGTAAAAACTAGTGCTGGTGAAGCAAACGGTAAACACAACTAGGGCCAAGAGGGTTTGGTGGCAAAATAGTAATTATGCACTAGAGGGATCATCTTTATTTCTGTTCTCTGAATAACGAACCTAATCATGAGATCACACCTATTCCAGTAATATAACTAGTACCACATGTGAGATTTCTAGGTTTGTTGAGTGTAAATTTTATATGTAATTCTGAAATGAATCCAAATAGCAATTTTACTTGAGGGAAAAAATTTAGTATTTCAGTTATCCTTTAAGACAGAAAAACCAAAGTTTAATTCAGAAACTGAGACTTAGGGTCATGATTTTGCAACTTACTAAGTCTGAAAAATGGTTGGGTATCATGTTTTCACTACTTGCCTATCTCCTGTTGCAGAATATAAATGTTAACACATTGTCATATCAAGGCCTTAAGCAGGAAATAGATACATGATCGGAATACATAGTTCTAAAGTGAAAATGAACTCATACAATTTCAGGATATGTGTACTAATTACTAGTGCTGACCATACCTTGGCATTTCTCTAGCCTGGTTTTGTTCTCTGCGTTGGCATCTACTGCTCCATTTCTCCACCCTTTATAATTTAAACATTCCAAGTTACCTGCTTTTCCTTGCACCTTTTTTTTTCATGTTGTTTTGTCTTGCACACTCTTCTCATTTTCTGGAATGGAATTAGTCTGTTTCTCTCTCTGGCTAATTCATCCTTTAGGACACAGCAGCAAGTGAAGCTCTTTCAAAAGAGGAGACTACTTCTTTTCATCTCCTGTGCCATTTTATCACAACAAAGTATTTTTTGTCAGCAATTTCTTTTTCTTATTAGATTCTGACATCTTTAAAACAAAGATCATGCCTTTTCTACATTTTGGGCCCTAAGAACTAGCACAGTGCCTGGTACATAGTCAATAAATCAATGAGTTGATGAATGAAAAATACCACTCTTTACCATTTAACTTTGGGGTTTTTTTGGCTGTACCTGCAGCACGTGGAAGTTCTTGGGCCAGAGACTGAACTTGAGCCACGTCAGTGACAACGCCTTAACCACTATGCCACCAGGGAACTCCCATATAATCTCTACAACAAAGTAATATCATTCACACATTTTAATTTCAGCGAAGGGCATTTTGAATTTACAATGACAAAATTAAGAACAGGAGAAAAAGAAGTGAGGAAGAAAACATGAGCAAGTACTGGACTTCCTGTTGTGACTCAGTGGAAACAAACCCAACTAGTATCCATGAGGATTTGGGTTTGATCCCTGGCCCTGCTCAGTGGGCTAAGGATCTGGTGTTGACATGAGCTGTGTTGTAGGTCACAGATATGGCTCCGATGTGGCATTGCTGTAGGCTGGCAGCTGCAGCTCTGATTCGAACCCTTGCCTGGGAATGTCCATATGTTGTTGATGTGGCCCTAAAAAGCAAAAACAAAAACAAACAAAACATGAGCAAGTGCAAAGATTAAAAATAAGATCACAGACATCATGGTTTCTTAAAAGTAGATTCTCTAAGAAGTATATTTTAAGTAATGCAAAGAGAGTCTATCATTAAATTACACACTTAATTTTTACCAGCTAAATTCTTTATTGTCCCTAGAGGGTGAATTATGCATAAAATCCATCAAGAGAGAATGCTATAATTTATTGTAGGATATAACCTATATGGTATATCTAATTTAAATACTTTGGTTCTCTAAATATACTTGAGTGAATGAATATTCTTAAGTTTTTCTGCTTGATTGGATGGGAGTAATACTTAGAAACATTTAAAAAACTAATACTTCTAGGAAGAGAAGCCAGTTAGAAGGTAAAGTGAAGTTGAAGTACAATATTGATAACCTTAGTATTGGTCATGTTGAGTTTGATCTGTTTGTCATTCTGTGGATATGCAGAAGAAAATGTTTCTGAACTCAATGAGGAAGTCATAACTGTGATATTTGAAAGTATGGATGGAAATGGGGACCTGCTGTATAGCACATGGAACTCTACCCAATATTCCATGATAATCTATATTGGAAAATAATCTGAAAGAAAAAGATGTATGTAAATGTATAACTGACTCACTTTGTTGTATAGCAGAAATTATCACAACATTGTAAATCAGCTATACTGCAATAAAACTTAAAAAAATGAAGCTTTTAAACTCCTACATCTTTCTTCATAGCTGTAGGAGAGGAATTAATCTATTCTGGGCTGGGTAACAAGGAAGTGTGAGGCCAGTTACTCCACAGCTAGGAGTAGTAAATGTTCATTCCAAAACCCACCAGGTTTCCCCTATAATAGTGGTTTTAAAACTATATTCTGAGGAGATTGGATTAAGATGGCAGAATAGAAGGACTGGAGCTCAACTTCTCTCCCAAAAAACAACAAAACTACAACCAAATGCCAAGCAGCCTTCAACCAACTGGACTGTAAACTTCCAAAAAAGATATTCTACTCCAGAAGACAAAGAGGAGACCACATCAAGAGGTAGGAGGGGCGATTACACAATAGAAGCAACCCCATACCTCCTGGGTGGGAAGCCCTACAGACTGGAAAGTAACTGCATCATAGAGACTTAGCTACAGGACTGAGCGTTCTGAGCCCAACCTCAAAACCCCACACCTGGGGATCGGGCACAGGGAGAAAGAGCCCCAGGAGTATCTGGCATTGAAGGCCAGCGGGGCTTGTGTGAAGGAACTCCACAGGACTGGGGGAAACAGAGACCCCATCCTTGAAAGGTACACACAGACTTTCACGTGCACTGGGTTCCAGGGCAAAGCAGTCTCCAGAGGAATCCAGGTGGAACCTGACTGCAATTCTTGGAGGATCTCCTGGGAAAATAGGGGTGACTGTGGCTTGTTGTAGGGGAAGGACATTGGAGGTGAAGCTCTCCGGAACATTCATCAGCCTGCATTTCTCTGGAGGGGGCCATTTCTGGGGAAAATCTGGTCCTTCCCATCAGCGCTGAGAACCCCCAGGCCAAACAATAATCCAGGTGGGATCACAGCCCCACCTATCAGTAAACAGGCTGCCTAAAGACCCCTCAGGCATACAGCCAGGCTCTAATCTCATCCAGAGACAAAGCGCCATCCATCAGAGGGCTAGGAATCAACCCCACCTACCAGTGGGCAGGTATCACTCCCTCCCATCAGGAAGTCTACAGCAAGCCCCGCCATACCAGCTTTAGTCACAGGGGAGGCAAACGCCAGAACTAAGAGAGGCTACCACTCTATTGTTGGCAAAAAGGTCACCATACCAAAAACCTATAAAAATGAAAAGACAGAAAACTCTAAACCAGATAAGGGAGAAAAAGAAAAGCCCAGAAAAACAGCTCAGTGGTGAGGAGATTACCAGCCTCTCAGAAAGAAACTTTAGACTGTTGATGCTGAAGATGATGCAAGGCATTGGAAATAGACTGGAGGCAAAGACTGATCATTTACAGGAAACACTGAGCAGAGAAATACAAGCTGTAAAAATTAAACAACGAGAGATGCAAAATACAATAACTGAAATAAAAAAATTCATTAGAAGCAGTCAACAATAGAATACAGGAGGCAGAAGAACCAATCAGTGAGGTGGAGGATAGATTAGTGGAAATCACTAATGCAGAAGAGAAAAGAGATAAAAGATTGAAAGGAAATGAGCTGAATTGCAGAGAACTCTGGGATACTGTTAAACGCACCAATATCCATATTATAGGGGTGTCAGAGGAAGAAGAGAGAGAGAAGGGGACAGAAAAAATATTCGAGGAGATAATAGCCGAAGACTTCCCTAATATGGGAAAAGAACCACTCAGTCAAATTCAGGAAGCGCAACGAGTACCATATAAAATAAACCCAAGGAGGAACACCCCCAGACACATATTAATCAAAATGACCAAAATTAAAGACAAGAGAAAATTTTGAAAGCAGCTAGGGGAAAGAAACAAATGACATACAAGGGAACCCCAATAAGGTTATCAGCAGATTTCTCATCTGAAACTCTACAGGCCAGAAGGGAGGGGCATGATATACTTAATGTGATGAAAGAGAAAAACTTCCAACCAAGATTGCTTTACTCTGCAAGGCTCACATTCAGATTTGAAGGGGAGATCAAAACCCTTACAGATAAGCAAAAGCTAAGAGATTTCTGCAACACTAAACCAGCTTTACAACAAATCTTAAAGGAACTTCTCTAGGCAGAAAAGAAAAGGCCACAACCAGAAACAAAAACACCACAAATGACAAGGCTCACCAGTAAAGGCATATATACAATAAAGATACTAAATCATCCATGCACAACTATGCTACCAAAATCAGAAACCGTGAGAAGAGAGCACAAATGCAGGTCACTGGAGAAGCACGTGCAATTAAGAAACCAACAACTTAAAACAATCTCATTTGTATATAGACTCCTATATCAAAACTTCAGGGTAAAAAAAAGCAACAAAAACCCCAAACAGTTAATACAATGGCAATAAGAACATATATATCAGTAATTACCTTAAATGTTAATGAACTGAATGCCCCAGCCAAAAGACATAGACTAGCCAAATGGATACAAAAACAAGAAAACAACCAATGGATCACCGAAGAAATCAAAGAGGAAATTGAAAAATACCTAGAAGCAAATGACAACAAAGACACGACACTCCAAAACCTCTGGGATTCAGGAAAAGCAGCGCTAAGAGGAAAGTATATAGCAATACAAGCCAACCTCAGGAAATAAGAAAAAACTCAAATAAGCAACCTAACTTTACATCTAAAGCAGATAGAGAGGGAAGAAGCCAGGTCATGGAAACAACCTAAATGCCCATCAACAGAGGAGTGGATAGGGAAGATATGGTACATACACACAATGGAATATTACTCAGCCATTAAAAGGAATGGAATAACAACATTTATAGCAACATGGATGAACCTAGAAATTATCATACGAAGTGGAACCAGTCAGACAATTAGACAGCAACACCCAATGCTACCGCTTACATGTGGAAACTAAAGAGACACATTGAACTTCTTTGAAGAACAGACAATGACTCACAGATTTTGGAAAACCTTGGTTTTTCAAATAAGACAATCTGGGGGGGTGGGAGGAAGCACTGTGGGTTTGGGACACAAAATCTGTCGAATTGACTTATGTTCTTTGTACACCTATAACTGAAATAAAATTCATTGTTAATATGAAAAAAAAAATAAAAATAAAAAAAAAACCTAAGCACAAGCACATGAAAAAAAAAAAAAAACTATATTCTGTCTTGCTGTAATGTTCAATACTGGTACTTCTAGGCCATTACCCCTTCTTTTCTGATTTACTATGCAAATTCCATTGACATCATATCAGGGGTGGAGATCTTTGATGTTAATTAAATAAAAATTAAATAAAAATAATAAAATAAAATTGATTAAAACCCACTGTACTTTAGTATAGATAGATTTCTTGAGAGTAGGATTAATTAAAGGGCAACTGTAGGATAATGTTCTTACATAGTGATAATGAAGTCTTTTTGTAGGAAGATTTCTTTTATGGTGGAAATATTTGACAATCGATCATTTGCAAACACACACAAAAATATTCCTTTATAAAATCTTCTTCTCTTTCCCCATTTACTTTCTGTGCATGTACCTGTGTATGTAGATACTTGTATATGCATACATGTATAAAAATACAAAGAGAGAAAAGTATGCTATGATCATAAATATCAAATAGCCAGATATTACTAATAGACCAAACTGTAACGATTAACAACAATTAACTGTATTAATCAACAGTGCTAACTGTTCGTACCTCAATAAAAATTACCAGTATTCACTTATATATTTAAACTACCAATCTTTTTTTAGGATAGTAGTGAATAATAGATATTGTTGTACTTATTTCTTATCGTGATATTATTGTGATTTTTCACAAATATTAAATGATGTTATAACTCTGGAGAAAGATATTGAGATCTTCAGTTTTCACAGGAAACATAACCATACAAATCAGCTTCTACAGCCCTTCATCGCAACCCTTGATTATCTTTCATTTCATTAAAAAGCTGTTGAAAAATAATTTATTATTTAGTTGTTAACAGATGATAAAACATTCATTTGTGCTAACAGCACAATCAGATTATATTTTATTGCCTGATTTTTATTGGTCTCGATAAGAGGACAGTAGATTAATTACATATCTATTTCACCAGCTCAGAAACATAGAAAATTATATCTGCTGAACTAGGACTTACTTAGATCAAATAGATTTTGCTATTTTTCAATTAAATGGTATCCGAGACTGAAAAGTAGATATAGCAATTCCAGTACTTTACGATTACTCTCGAATACTGTATTTTACTAGGCTATTCATATAGAAACTATAATTACATTATTCTTAACACATGCAATGGATCTGAAATATTATTGCCATTAGAGCAGTCAACATAACAGACACAATTCTCAAAGACTAGCCTGTTGATGGCCTTGATTTAATAAAAGCCAAATATTCGAAAGGTTGGCCCTGAAGGACAAATAGCAGAAACAGAGTCTCTGCTAGTGTTTTCTGGTATTTATTTTCCTGGAATCTCCCACTTGTTCTCCACATCATTCTTACTCTGCACTCAGGGAAAGCACTGCTGTTGAAATATCCCAGCAAACTCTCGAGAAGGATAAGATTCCTTTACTCCTCCTTAGCTTTAGAGAGACCAAGCAGGAACATATGGAGACATATTTACAAATAAATAACACCTGAAAATGATAATTAGCTCATGTTTATGTATTTTTCTGGACTCTTTTCCTAAATCCCAGCTGTCTTTTGGGAAGAGAGAATAATCATCACCAAAGCTCTACATCCTAACCTCGGTGTTCCATCTGCGAGTATCCATTAGGGCTTGAGTTTTTCCCCCCGGAAGGTGCTGAAATACTAACTCCCAGTACCTGTGGCTGTGGCCTTATTTGGAAATAGGTTCTCTGCAGTTTATCAGATTAAGAGAAGGATATTAGATCAAGCCCTAATCCAATACCCCTGGTGTCCTTATAGAAAGAGCACATAGACAGGTGCATGTAGAAGAAGGACACTGGGACAACACCATCCACAAGCCCTACCAGAAGCTGGAGAAAGACATGAAACAGATTCTTCTTCACAGGCCCTCTGAAGGAATTCACCATCTGACTCCTTGATCTTGGACTTCAAGCCTCCAGAGTTAGGAGAAAAAACATTTCTGTGGTTAAGCCACCAAATTTGTAGTACTTTGTTATAGCGATCCCGAACTAATGAAATACGTTTCAGTTGTATGACAAAGGGGGTTAACTGCAGACTTTTCTACAGATATAGTTAAGTGTGTTAATGAGCTAACCTTAAAATAGTGAGCGTACACTGGATTATTTGGGTGGGCCAACCTAATTACACAAGTTACAAAAAAATAGAAGAGGGCAGAGAAGAGTAGATCTGAGACATGTGATGTGAAAAACACTTGACCCTCCATTTCTGGCCTTGAAATTAGAGCAAATGATGCCAAGAACCAAGGACTCTGGGAATCAATTTTAAATGATATTAGTGATAAAAATGATTCTTCCTGCCAGTGTAGACTCCTCCCCCACCCTTTGGTACAGCACTGGCACTGTGGCCATAAAATATGAGATCTACTTTTCAATAACAATAGATGTAGAATTTGCCTAAGATTTATTCAAGATTTATACAAAGAAGCATTATTTGATTCTCCATTAGTTTGTAGCTCAGATTGTAATGTCCTGAAATAAATGGAACTGTTTCATTCAACACTGAAAGACATAGCATAATTACCTTAAAACAAAAGAGAAATGTAGTAAGGAAAACAACAGCAAACTTCTTAAAGTAAAAATATTATTTGTTTAAAAAAGCAGTATAATTTATAACATACTCATGTTTTATGTAAAAATGTTCCAAGCATCCTATTATCTAGTATTTTTAAAAGTCTTTTTCTTCCAAAGACTTGTGGCTACAAAAGAACTTATGGAAATAATTCTGATAATTTTGATAAAACTCAAATATTACAAGTATTCTTATTCAGTATTGTCATTTCCTTTCATTAATTTGCTCTATATTTATTTTTATCCCTCTCAACACTGATGACAATTTGTTCATTTTTCATAGTTTCAATCTTCATTCTTAACCACAAATAAAACAGCTGAGGGGTGATTGTCTCAAGAACTCATCAGTCACAACTTTCCTCCTTCCTTTTTCCTGTTTAGTTTGAAAGTAAAACTATTCAAAGTCCTCTAGCATTTTATTTTCCACAATTGTTTTACATCCCTTGTTTCTAACATTCACACTCATTCACTATGGTAAATATTCCAGATATAATTTTTTCATGTAGTTTTTTTTTTTTTTTTGCCAGAATGGACAATATAATCACAGCTATAATTATGTTCCCCTTGTTTCTACTTTAAAATATTTTATTTCTTAGTTTTCATTATATTTAGAAAACTCTGTAAAACTTTGATCCACTTAATGGCCTGCATTTTCCCATGGCATTTTATTAAACAATAGTTAATATTATGTCATTATGTTCTTAACAGTCAGAAGAGAATTTTTCACTGCACTGCAAATAACCAGGGATATTTAAGCCTCTTGAAAAACAGACTGAAAGAAAAGTAACATAACTTTTGTGCACTATGTAAGGTCAGATGATATTATAGATAAATAGCTTAGGGGTTAGAACATTTTAAAATACAAATTCCAGATAGTTGTTGGGACTTCCAGTTTAGCTCCCATATGTAAAGAACTTGGAAGTGTTGCTCCTATTCTTATAGCATGAGAAAACTAGAAGAAACTGAAAGCAAAGGACTTATTCCTATACAGGGAACTGACTTGAAAATTCTATCGCCACCCTGAAATGTGGAGATTGGACACCTGGAGAGATGGAGCTGAGGTCTGCTTACACTTATTTCAGCCTTATGAGATGCAGGGTGAGCCATGTAAATGTGCTGTTTTCCTGATGAAGGAAACTGAGATAAAGAACTTGAACTGTTTTAACCCACTAAATCTCTTACATAGCAACAGAAAATGAATACAGAAATACATGGAGTATATTTCATTATTCATAGCATTCACCAAAGAAATTATACAATCTATATAAAATGTATTAAATATATTCTAGTGTAAGAGTGGCATTTCCTCTCACTACTGCTACATTTGATGTGACATTGTTTAATTAAAGTGTAAAAAATTATTTCTCCTCTGATCTTCTCTTCATATTTTATAAATATGATTGTTATCTAGGACCCCTTTGAAAGAAAACATTGTAAACTATTAAAAGGCATAATCTGCCTTGGAAATAAATGATTAGACTTCCATAACAGTTGCCTATCTCTGATTTTGGCATGAATTTGCACATCAGGGAGAAGTGATGTCAGTAATACTATACAAAAGTAGGTACTTTATATGTAAATTTTCCTGAGCTTTTTCACCATTTTGTTCACTGCCACAGAAAAGTAAGAGAATAGTAATGATTTCCCCCCCCACCCCAAGATGTATGGAGATGAGGAGTTTAGTGTGAGAGAAAGTGGGAACTAATTGCTAATTTAACTAATTTAACATAAAATGGATGAACATTTGAGGAAAGATTTTTTTTATGGATTTAAAAGATAATAAGAATATCTACATGATAAAGTGTGAAGATGAAATAATTGTTTTCAGTGGAATAGCACTCACAAATTATTTAAATTACATTGTGTCAGAAAATAAATTTTGAGAAATAGTGTGAAACTTGAGCAAGGTAAAGAAATTAGTTAAGACTCTTCTGTCACCAACTCAATGACCTGCAGCATTGGTTTTAAAAAGTTAGATAATTGAAAGACACCCCAAGATCCCACAAGGTGAACGTATAAGGCTGTGATGTAAAAAGATGCAGTGAGCAGGAGACAGGAATGTGCAAGACCAGGAAGCTCAGAGCCATCCAGCTGTGGTTCCCCAGGTCCTTTCCTTGTCACTTAGGGCATGCTTTCTCTTAGATTATGAAACATCAAGACATGTAAGGGATTGTGGGTTCAGGAGGAGCTTGGACAAAAGTCAAGTAAATTTATTTATTTCTAAAAAATATTTCACTGGTTACTTAGCCAAGCCATGTGGTGTAACTGTTAAACCTGGTAGAATGTATCAATCTGTCTATCCTTGAACAATGTACATAGACTAACCCCTGTTTCCCCAAAGGCTTTTTGAACTTCAGACGCGACATTACAAACAACTAGCTAGACCTTTATATTCTTTATCTAGGCTGTGGGTCAAGACTAGACTTTGGGACATTCCTGGAAAGAAACAGAGGTGTGACAAACTCTTTTAAACACCTACAACTTCAACCTCAGCCATCTCTCTCTCCAACCATTAATACTCTCCTAAACTCCAGATGTATTTTGATAAAGTGTGAGATATACACATTTCTTTAAATTGTGTATGTATTATGTTGTAAATATGTGTATACATAGTGTACATTGCATACAACCCTTTCAAATTCGATTTGATCAAATCTGATGTCTTTCACTTAATATTACTTCTCTCATCTTTTGTAGCTTAGATTGTAACCTGTCTTAGCTCAGGCTGCAGTAACAAAACATGACAGACTTAGTACTGAGAAAGCAAAAGTGTATTTTCTCACAGTTTTAGAGGCTGTATGGTTGGATTTGGGTAACAGCCTGCTTCCTGGATTACAGATGGCCACCTTCTTGCTGTGCGCTTACATGGCCTTTCCTCAGTGGATAGAGAGAGAGAGTGTGAGCTCTTGCGTCTTCTTATGAGGACATTAATTCTGTCAGATCAAGGGTCCAACTGTATAACTTCTTTTAACTTTAATTACTCAAAAGCATCCATCTTTGAATACAGTCCCATTTGGTTAGGGCTTCAGCATGTGAATTTTGGGGGTGACATAATTCAGTTTGTTGCAAGAACCACGTATTTTAAAGTTAGAAGTTAAAAGATAATTAAATAATTCCAGTCAGTGCGGAAGTAACAAAAGAAAGGGGAAGGAAGGAAGCAAGGGAAATCCCAAGAGTTTCAGGCATTAAGAGTAATTATTCTAGAATCACCATATGATCCAGCAATCCCACTCTTGGGCACATATGTACAGAACTACAATGTAAATGACCTAAATGTCCATAGACAGATGAATGGATTAAGAAGATGTGTTACACATATACAATGGACTACTACTCAGCCATAAAAATGATGCCATTTGCAGCAATGTGGATGCAACTAGAGATTATCATACTAGGAAAAGTAAGTCAGAAAGACAAAGACAAATCCCATGTGATATTACTTACATGCAGAACCTAAAACATGGCACAAATGAACCTATCTACAGAACAGAAAGAGACACAAACATGGAGAATAGACTTGCAGATTCCAAAGGGAGAGGGGAGAGAGTGGGATGTATGGGGAGTCTGGGGTTAGAAGATGCAAACTATTGCACTTAGAGTGGATAAGCAATTAAGTCCTACTGCAGAGTGCAGGGAACTGTGTCCAATCTCTTGGGATAGAACGTTATGGCAGATGACATGCGAAAAATAATTATATATATATATATATATAGATATAGATATAGATATAGATATAGATATAGATATGTATAGATATATATAGAGAATTGGGCAGTTTTGCTGTACAGCAGAAATTGGCACAACATTGTAAATCAACTATAGTTTAATAAAAAAGTAATTGTTCTGTTTTTAATTCCATTTTATTCTGTATTGCGTAACATAAACTTGTTGAAGCATTTTCCACCAATTTGCTTTCCTATCTGTTCTTTTTATCCATGGCTCAACTATCTCCTGATTCCAAGAACAGCCAGCCCCTGGCAGCAGAGCCATTTGAGATTTTTGGAGAAGTGTCCTTGTCCTCTGGCTCTTCTTTGTATTTTGAGGTTGAGACATATGGCTTCTCTGTGTATAGTTCCTCACCATTCACCCCTCAAGTTCTCTCTAATTAAGACTCACCATGATTCAATAGCTTGACATTTTAAGTCTTATGACTTTCCAACAAAACTCTCCTAATACTTAAGACAACTTTTTTTCTAAAATAGCGTATTTATATACTGATGAAATTGTTCCATGATATATTATTTACCATCACATCATACTGTGTTTTACCATATTTAAAAATTTAAGAAAACAATGTTTAAATAATTTCATAGTGAATTTTTGGTGAGAAAGGTGAGGTGTGTTTAAGTTGTAAAATTAAAATTACGGTAGAATTTTACAGGCATGTCAAGGATTTAATGAATAGATTTCATAGGGAACACTCATTTCCTCGTAGAAAATTACTACACCTGGGAAGGTAGCTGCCTGTCATGGTGACTGTGCACTAAGAAAGGATCGATGTGGGAGACTGACTTAACTTCTTGAAATAACAGCAGCATCTGAGTTTAATTGGATGAATAATGATGCATGAGTGATAGTTTTATTCAGACTCAGCTGAGGCCACATTGTTACTGGGAACTGCTGAGTAAGAAAACAGGACTGTTGGCTTTGTGGGTGGGTACATAATTCTCTACAGAAAAGAACTTGCAAGTGGACCAAAATACTTCACATGAATTAAGGGGTATTCTACAGCATTCAGGGTGATTAAACTGCCTACAGCACCAGGAAATAATTGATGCTGGGAATGCAGGACAAGAAAATATGCAAGCTGGGAGGAACTAGTCATTTTAAGGTGGGACAGAAGAAAAATGGAAAAGATTGAAAACTTACTTTTGTACATAATAAAATGTATTCATATTTTTTATACATTAGATTTTATCACTAAGTTTCACAGAAACTCATGAAGATGCTCTATAATATGTGGGTCTTAAACTATTAAAGTAACCTTCTCAGAAATGGGTAATAAATAGGCATCCAAAATTTTTCCTAAGGAACCCAGAAAAAAAAAATTCCTTCTGAAATATTTAAGCCTTCTTCTTCTTCTTTTTTTTTTTTTTTTTTTTTTTGTGCCACAGGTAAGTTCCTGAGCCAGGGATTGAACTTGAACCACAACTGTAACCAGAGCCACAGCAGTGACAGCACAGAAGCCTTAACCCACTGAGCCACACAAGAACGCCTTAACTCATTTTTATGTGGTTACAATAAAGTTTTCTTACTGTAGTTGGACATTGCTGGAAGTGTGCCCCATCTCCCACTAAATGAGCCAGACTTGATTCCTACCATAGTCCCATAGGCAGATGCGTGATTTTTTAGTAGGTCACAGAAAATATGCTAACATTCCCAACCACTTTCCTCTGGACATCAAACATAAGAAAGGTAAAATCTACTTTTGTGCTTAATAATAAGTATATATTAAGTCTACAAGATACTTTAAATTCCTCTGTGGTAGTTATGGCCCCATCTCCACAATTCTTTGTAACAGCACTGACAGAAGTCACTTAGACCTCACAACAATTAAAAGCATCAGGGGTAACAGGAGAGACTCTTTGGAGTGATTAAATTGATAGAGCAGCCATAAAAACACTTGAAACAACTTTTGGAATCTGGTTAATGAAAAACTCATTTCGCCTATTCTATATTTTTCCAAAGATGAGAAAACAAGGACAGCCTATTTTTTAAATTAAATTATTTATTTTGATATAATTGTAAATTTACCTGAAGTTTTAAGAAATAACTCAGAGATTCTTATGTATTCTTTACTTAGTTTTTTCCTGTGGAATAGCTTTACAAAATTATGTTACAATGTTACAACTAGGGTGTTCTCAATAGAGTCAAAACATAGAACATTTCCATCACCACTTTCAAACCCCAACCCACCTGTTCCTTGACTTTGACAGCCACCAAACAGTGCCATGCTGTTCTGGTTACTGTAATTGTATAATCGGCTCTAATATTTGATGGAATTATTCACTTACTTTGGTCTTCTTTTACAGAATTGTTTTTAGCTACTCTACAGACTGGGTCTTTCTAAATATATTTAGAAATAAGTTTTTCTAGGTCTGTAAAAACCCTGCAGGCATTTTAATAAACATTGGTTTAAACCTATAGATAAATTTGAAGGGAACTGAATTTTTTCCTTTTTTACTGTTTTAGGTCTTCTAATACATAAACAGACTATGTTTATGTATTTAGGTCATCAGTGTATTTAGGTTATCTTGGATTTCTTTTAGCGTTTCTAACTTTCAGCATATATATGCTACAGCATATTTTGTTAAATTAATCCCTAAGTAGTCTATTTCTTCTGAGTGATTGTAAGTGGTATTGTTTTATTTTCAGTATCTACATGTTTATTGTTAGTACATATAAATATGCTTCAAGTTTGTATGTTGACATTGTACTCTACCGCATGATAGATTCATTTATTAGTTTTATGAGCCTTTTTTCTTTTAAAGGGACTGTTAGATTTCTTCTCTTTTAGTATGCTTGCCTTGTATTATGTCTTTTTTTGTCATATTGCTATTTTTACGACACGGTTTATTTAGCTCTTTGAATCTGTGGAATTATGTCTTTTGCAAAATTTGGGAAGTTTTCCGACTTTTTTTAAGAACATTCATCCCACTCTCTACTTTCTCTTTGAGATTCTGCTAATATGAAGTTGGATCTTTAGTTACTGTCCTGCAGGTTTTAAGGCTTTGCCACTTTCTCTTCAGTTTATTTTTTCTGCTTTATTCAGATTTGGTAAATTATTTTGATTTGGGAAATTTGATTTGATATTATTTGATTTGGGAAATTATTTATTATTAAGTTCATACTCTTCTAAACTTTGTCATCTCTACTTTACCCTTAAGCCTATCCAGCGAGTTTTTTACATTTCTATTTTGGCCGGTTTTTTTTTTTTTTTTGGTTTTAAAACTTTCATTTGATTCTTCTGTACTATTTAAATTTTTATTTTTTTGCTGAGATTTTCTCTCCTTTCATTTGTTTCTAGATTATTTGCAATTGCTTGTTAAGCATTTCCATAACAGTTGCTTTAAATCCTTGTCAGATAATCCCAACATCTTATTCAATTCAGTGTTGGAATCAATTTTTTTTTAATTAAATAAATTCAGTCTGTGACATTTCTGGTTCTGGTTATGATTGGCAATTTTTGAAACTGCTTTCAGGACATTTTAGCTATTATGTTAGGAGGCCCTGGGCTCAGTTTTTATATTTATTTTAGCATGCTGTCATTCTGTTGAGGAATAGCACACAGATCCTGGCTCATTGCTGTGGGCTGTGGGTCCAATGACAATCTAATTATCAGAAACTTGCAGGGGCCCTTTTGGTTCATTTGGTTTAATATCACGTTGTGTTGCTGGGCCTCCCTCTGGACCGTGTGTGGGGGCCAGAAAGAGCTTCCTCTGGCCAAGCTGTTTGCTGTTTCATCTCTTGCACAAGAGACCAACAGTGCTTCTCAGGAGGACACCGGTTGTGGTGGGATCACTCTCGCTGATGGAGTGTCATCTCCGGGCGAGGAGGGTATATCTTAGGCTCAGTGGTCCAGCGTGGGAAGAGCTTTCCCTGGAGTCCTGTTTTCAGGGTGCTTCTGATCAGTTCTTGCCATTACAGCCAGGCTGACTTGGTATTGCTGCAAACCTCATACTTGATCAATGTGGGAAATGAACTGACTTGGTCCATTTTCTGTTGCTTCTTTGGGAGTACCAGAAAATTCCAAGGCTTGGCAACTTTCCTTGGATGGAGGTGTTTGCAAGATGTACTTTTCCCTCTGCCATTGCCCCTAACCAGTTTACTTTCCTCATTTCAGAGCTGTACTTTGGTTGTCTCTTGAATTACTTTTTGATTTTTTGTTTGCACTAAGTGAGGAAAAAGGGGTCTACACTATTCTGTGCCAACTAGAAGTCCAGTATAATTTTATAAGGTACATATAATTGTATAAGGTCCTGCCATAACATAATCATGCATCACATGATCAAGTTTCAGTCTTAAATATGTTTGCAGAAGGAATTTGTTTCTCTGTGAAATATCACATGCAAATCCTTATGATTCTAAAATGGTCATGTACTAGAAACTTTGGAGTAAATGCTATAAAAGGCTTCAGAGTATATGAAAATGTTCATTTTGCACTTGTGAAAATTATGTTTATTAATACAGGTTCTTATATAACTGTCCTTTAAATTTTTACCATGTCTGATGATGCATCATAGTGACATATCACAGCATAGCTGGTTGCCAAGAGTGACATTACAGCAAAGATTTATATAAAATATTTGAAAGTTATGAAGCTATAGTGCTTCCACTCCATGGGTAGCACCATCAATACCCACATTTAGGATAATAGCTCTGAGAGAAAAAAGTTCAAAAAAAAAAAAAAAAACTCTAGTAATGAAATTACTTGCTTCTAACACTCCAGCAAATGAAACATGGCTATAAAATTTGTATCTAAAAATATGTTTTCCACATGGAGTTAACATTTGAAAGTTGAAAGTCAATGATTAAAGAAAGTCATTTGGAAAGGCAGAAAGTGCATACATTTTTTAGTAACCTAGTAAATAAACTTTTTATTTTAGAATAGTTTTAGACTGACAGAAAAAATGCAAATATAATGTTTATAAGTAATTTAAACCTAACTTTAGATTGTTGCAATTTATTGGGATAAAAGCTATCATTTTGTTTTAAATGTGGTTATAATTTAGCAGATGAACAGAAATGGTTAAATTCATGGGGCAAAGAGATACAGTCTTGCATTTAATGATTATTGCTAGAAATTAGGCAATTTGGATTTTGCTTTCCTCCAAGTAAAACTTTGATCAAAAGAGGTCTTTTAAGTATGATTATATGTATGTGTATTGTTACTCCTTTGTGTTTCCAAAGTCTATATAATAAAGGAGAAATATTCAGTCCTTACTAACCATCTAGCTTCTAAGATTTTTCCTTTTTTTAAATCTTTCCTTTTTTTTTTTTTTTGCATTTTTTAGTGTCTCACCTATGGCATATGAAAGTTCCTAAGCTAGGGTTCGAATCGAGCTATAGCTGCTGGCCTACACCACAGCTACAGCAATGGGGAATCCGAGCCACATCTGTGACCTATACCACAGCTCATGGCAATGCTGGACCCTTAATCCACTGAGTGAGGCCAGGGATTGAACCCACATCCTCAAGGATATTAGTCAGATCCATTTCCACCGTGCCACAATGGGACCTCCAAGATTTTTCTTTTAATGCCTCCATAATGAATAAAATATAAACTCTTATGAAAGAATTTTAGTCTAAAAATTCCACAGGAGATCTAAAACAAAAACAAAAAGGTAGTTTTTATTTAATTTAATTTTTTACTTATTTAATTTTATTTTTTTGCTTTTTAGGGCTGTACCAGCAGCATATGGAAGCTTCCCGGCCAAGGGTCGAATTGGAGCTGCAGCTGTCGGTCTACACCACAGCCACAGCAAGGTGGGATCTGAGCCACATCTGCAAACTATACCACAGCTCATGGCAAAGCTGGACCATCTATTCACTGAGCGAGGCCAGGGATAAAACCCATATCATCATGGTTACTAGTTGGGTTCATTTCTGCTGTGCCACAACAGGAACTCCCTGCTTTTATTTTTTTACAACATAATGTGGATTGAAGAATCAAATGGAATGGTAAGAATAAGGCACATATTATTAGATTAAAAGGAAAAATGACAGAATTTTATTTCTGACTTATTTGTGTTATTTATTTCTGTAATAACTCATGGTCTCTATCCTTTATTCTAAGGTATCTTCGAATTAAACTATTCATCATTATGTTGCTTTGATTTAGAACAATTCTGTAGTTGGAAGTAATAATATTTCTGCCTAGTTTTCATTAGTATTCCCAATCTTAATTTTGCTGACTATTTGTTTGCATGTCTATGCTTATATAGGAGCAGAGGAGAATACAATAGCCTATTACACCTAGGAGAGTCATTTAAGTCTTTGAAATGATCCCCACTTACAAAAAAAAAAAAAAGGAAGAAAAGAAAATAACATGCATTTGTGAAAGTTTACAGAGAATAGTCACCTTATTTCTAAATCTCTCTCCATTTTACTTATGAGAAATCTAAAACTAAATGGCATGAGATATATTTTTTGAGATCATACAAATAAGTAATAAATTCAGGACCTTACCATGTGTAGCTCCAAATTCTAGCAAAATTAATGATAATGCTGGGGGGGGGGACACTTTCTGCCATAGCAATCTAGGTCTTTTTTATATTAATGCTGCAGTTGGGAGAACTAGCCCAGCAGATACCATTTCAGGAAAAAGTGGTATAAGGACCACTTTTGTCGTGGAAAGAGCCCAGGATTTGCTCTTCTAGCTCTGTGACTCCAGTCAAAATAATGAAAATATGGAGTTCCCATTGTCGTGCAGCAGAAACAAATCTGACTAGTAACCTTGAGGTTACAAGTTCAATCCTTGGCCTTGCTCACTGGGTAAATCATCCAGCACTGCCCGTGAGCTGTCGTGTAGGTTGCAGACGCAGCTGGGATCCTGCGTTGCTGTGGCCGTGGCATAAGCTGACAGGTACAGCTCTGAATGAATCCCTAGCCTGGGAACCTCCGTATGCTGTGTGTGGCCCTAAAATGCAAATAAATAAATAAAATAACGAAAATATTTTATCCTCAGCTTTCATATTAGTAAAAATGCCATAACAATTCTAAATCTACCTAACTCCAAAACATTATCAAGAAAATCACCGAGGAGTTCCCAGGTAGCCTACTGGTTAACCAGCCGTTAAGGATCCAGCATTGTCATTGCCGTGGGGCAGGTTTGATCCCTTGACCGGGAACTTCCACATGCTTCGGGTGAGGTAAAAAAAAAAAGAAAAAAGAAAAAGAAAAAAAAACAGAGAAAATCACTGAGAAAAGGTATGTATAAGTGTAAAATTCTGATTTGTAATAATGAATCTTCAATATGAACACCACAAAATTTTTATATCGTGATTGGCAACAACTCAAATATTATATAACAAAATCACTCCAGTTTTACAGGTAAGAGCATGAGCTTTGATCAAGATAGAATCAAGGAGTCTAATAGTTAAACTTATTAACTTTCTTATATCAAATGTGGCGTCACTGAAATATCTTTAGTTCAAATATTAATTTTACTTTAATGTGATTATGTGTATATAAAGCTGAAAGCAGTACAACATACAAAAGCAAACATATTTCAGTGAAAGCTGAGACACAAGCTGAGATGCACTGGTGGCATTCTGCTTCTGCTAAGAGGTAGAAAGCTGCAAGAAAGCATTGCTCCCTAATGTTGAGGGAAAAGAAATCTGATTATCTAAAAAATAATAACTTTTGTTCATCCCATCAGGGTCCTGAGTTCACAAGGCATAGAGGTGGACAGAATTAGAATGATGGACAATCCCATCCAAGAGAACACTAGGAGTGTTTCAGCTTTGGCTGAGCCCAAGAAATAGAGGTGAGCACAATGCAATCGAGTAAGAAGACCGCTAAATTTTAGCGAATTGTGATAGCTGATGCATGGGCTCTCCTGACAGTTAAGAATCCCTGGGACTTTCCTGGTGGCTCAGCGATAAAAGACCTGGCTTTGTCACTTCTATGGCATGGGTTCAATCCCTGGCCTGGGAACTTCTGCATGCCACAAGTGTGGCCAAAAAACAAAGGGGGGGGTGGTGACACCACACCCTGTCACCACGGGAGAGTGGAGGCAAAGCCCATTTAGCTGAAGAAACTGCAGAAATGTTGCTCAGACCAGGATTCCATACTGATGAAAAGCAAATTTTGGAAATATAAATACCTACAAATATCCAATTAGAGGCTGTCATGCTCTATCTTAGCCAAAGTACTAAGACTCGAGTACTTATCTGTATATCATTGACGTAAAGTGAGTTAGCTGATGATTAGTTTTTAGAAAATTTCTGGGAAGAAAGAAATCATTCCTCTTTTATAAAAGAAAACATGATCTTTGCTGAAAACATGCTGTAATTGGACTTTTCAATAATGTATACATAGGCAATGCACCTCAATCACATAATTTTAGTGAGTTTAATTAAATAGAAATTTCTTTTGTGGAAGGCTGATTTTCAAAATCATAAATTCACTTATTGACTTGATACAAATAATCACATCTTTCCCCCTGATTGCAGTCTCTCTCATGAGTTTCTGCTGGTATAACTGTCAATTTCAAATGTATCAAATGAAGAAAAGCAAGAGCTAATGATGGTACTAGTTCCTCATGGAGCCAGGAGTGTTTTGGATATTTGAAAAATCAATGGGACCCTGGAATAGAGGTTGTCATGATCTACTTTTACCAAGTGTCATATCACTTGCGAGGAAATGGAGGAAGGTTTTGCTTTCTGAATACAGGTAATAAGACCAAATAGAATATAATGAAATTCTGGGACAGAAGTCAACAATAGAACTGCTTTGACAGCCATTATTTTTTCATGAAATCTGTAGGCAGGGTCCTTACATGTTTTACTCTACAATTATGCGGGTTCTTTTAAAGAAAGCATTCATTTTCCAGCCCTGTTTTTTTGAGATCATATACTTCAGGGAAATAATTAAATGTAGTTTATACCTTACATTTCATAGGGATTGATAAATCTTTGTGTTTTCACATAGATTGCTCACTCTGTTTTTGTAATAGTGCTGTGAGGCTATTCTCACTAGTGGTGCAAAATGTGCTTTGTGCAGATATTAAATGATCTGGGTCAGTTCACAAGACTTGTAAATGGGGTATGTAGGATGAGTGTCTACTCTGCTGTTTCCTAACCAGCTTCCCAAGGAAAACATAGCACTCCTTGAGGTGCTTGCAGGAATTGGATAGGCATACAACTGGAGAAAATCGAGCCAGTGGCATATATCAGTTATGAAATGTAAGTAACAATCCCTGTCCTTCTGTTCCAGAAAAAGTCATTACTTTGCTTTCTGATGGACTTTGGCTTTAGTGACCTAGGACCAAATTTGTGTTAATGTAGACATCCAAGTAAGATCTTCTGCCAGAAATGTGGCTCTCCAGACCAGTCAGGTTAGCCTCATGGGCCAGAAAACTTTCCATATGCTATTACTTGCTTATCCATTAACCTTACTCTTTGTATAAGCAGCTGTAACATAAGCACACATCAACAAACAGGCTGTTATTAAATCTCTAAAACTCTTCTATTTGTTAAAAAAAAGGGGGGGCAAGGACTTTAAAACTTGTAGTTTGTGATAATTTCAGATTTAAAAAATTTATCGTCAGATTTACAGCTCTGTTCCGTGTGAGTTAAGGATATCAAGATTTCACTTTCTCTTAAGTGGAAATGAAAAAAATAAGATGTCATTTCTGTATTTAGCAATGTTTTGTATCTTTACTACTAAGTACTTCTGTGAAATATAAAATTTCTTAGAAAGAAGAAATCTAAATAAATATCATTTAGAAACCCTAGAAAAAAATTGTCAGGAGAAATTATTTTGTAGGGCTAAGTAAATTTTAACAATGATCTCTTTATAATTCAAACCAATAAAAATTCTCCTATAGAATATGTTTCCTTCCAAATCACTGAATGGGTAAAAAAACATGCATTTGTTCTTTAAAAACATACACATATGTTATTTAAAAACAGATGCAGAAGTCCACAATCCTTTGCAACATAGCAAGTTATTGATAAAAATTGTTATTCTTTGGTTGGACCTCATACACTTGTAGATTGGCAACAGTCATTATACAAGTCGGATTAAATAGTCCAAACTGAAAAGCAAAAATAATTAAAAATAAAAATTTAAAAAGCTGTAGCCATAATTATTGTTTTTGGCAATAGAAATATGCTATTCTCTGACTGTAAATGCATGTTATGTAAGCACAATAGATTGCCAAAAGACAGCCTCATGACACATGAAGCTCTATCAATAACCTAAGGACAGTATCATTGACAGTTCTAATGCACCAGGGGTGAATTAGCACTGCTGTGAGGGTCTACAGTCATGAAATTTACCCACTGGGGATAAGATGTGGAGACATAATTTTTATAACATTTAAGAATAATTTTTAATTATTTTTAAAACATAGTTATTATTACTATTATTATATTAAGTTGAGCTATTACTGATAGCTTCTTTTTTAGAAACAGATAAATATGAAAGTACACTGCTATTGGCAGGCACTAGCTCTGCTGGTAACTCAAGGCCACATCTTTCTTGACTTTTTGGTTCCTTGACTATGTTCGGGTAAGAGATTGGATCTATAATTCTAAGTGTGACATATGGAGCACATTAACCATTAGCTTCTAGGTTCCTTATTCAAACTATAAACAAATACTTATATTCAAAGTTTGATTCCTGAGGCTTTTATTCATCTCAAGATATAACTATGATTTGTGTTTATCCTAGTGCTGTTAAAGACTAGATTTTTTTAAATCTCTGAACAGACATGGAAAAGGTCCTAAGGTATGCCATTTCTGCTCTGCTTTGTTCAGGTCTTTTGTTCTTCTGCAAATGGAGAATGGCTGTTCACTGACATCTCTTGATTATAAACACTGAAGCATATAATGGACAAGAGTCAAGGTGTTTTCCTTCCTTTTGGGGGACACAGCTTGCTGTTGGAATTCAGGAGACAGAGCATCTGTAGTCTAAGAAAGCAACTGTCCTGCGAGATTTGAGGAAACACCCCCCGCCCCCCCCCCACACACATACATTAATCAGGAAGGATTTTCCTGAGGACACTCTGAATCCTGATATTTAGTTTAAAATGATTGCCAATACTATCTCTGTTTTTTTTGTGTGTGTGTGTGTGTTTTTTTGTTTTGTTGTATGTTTGTTTTGCTTTTTGGGGCTGCACCTGCAGCATATGGAAGTTCCCTGGCTAGGGGTCAAATCGGAGCTGCAGCAGCTGCAGGCCTACACCACAGCCACAGCATCACCAGATCCTTAACCCACTGAGTGAGGCCAGGGATGGAACCCACATGCTCAGGGATACTAGTCAGGCTGTTACTGCTCAGCCACAATAGGAACTTCTCTCTCAGGGCTATTTTAATGGTGAATTGCAAAACACATATTAAGCACAGTTTGTATGAAAACCACTGGGAAACACCTTTTCTTTTGTTCTTGGCTCAGGAAGGCACCCCTCATTCCTCCCCTCCCCTCTCCTTTTTTCCCTTCCCCTCCTTCCCTTTCTCTTTTCCTTTCTTTTTTTTTTTTCTTTTCCCCTTTCATACTAACTGGTTTCTCCCTTACGATACTGTATCTACTGGAAGAAGAGCAGGTTCTTCTAATTTGTTGAGTATGCTGTGCATCATTTCTAATACGACTTTGTGTTTTGCTCACTAAATCATTTTTAGAATCTCCTTCTCTCATGCTTCAGATTAATACCGACATCTTTTGTTCCTCAGAATCATTCTTGGCCCCAGGTTGGTTTATTGCCACCGAATGTAGAGAGATTTTTTCAGGATGGGTGCTTACCAGCTTAAGGGATTTGTGAATCCTCTTTATCCCTCCCTTTTTCTCAAAGCTGAGGAGTTTCCTTGCAGCTCTAGAACTGGTATGTAACAACGCATGTGCACAGTACCATGGACCACAGCGTCCTGACTGGGGCTACACTGTCCAGCCTTTCCAAGCAGAACTTACAGCCTTGGCGCTTTGCTCTTGCATCCATTGAGCCAATTTTATCCATTTAATGGCTCCACGTTAGGTGTGGAATTAACAGAAATTTGCAGGAGACACAGAAGTTAAAGTGAATCAGCAGCCACTGTCCTCTGAGCTGACCCAGTTCCAGGGGTTTCTGCAGCAAGGCTGACTTGCTGCAGCAGTGGGCGCTGTGGCCGCTCGGATGCTCACTGCACAGTGTGCCTGTCCTGGGTCTTCTCCTGAGTCCCTCCGAAGTGCATCTGTCAGCTCCTTTTCAGATCCCACAACCTCGATGCTTTTTTTAATTGCTCATTTTGATGCGGTTTGTTTTCCTGAACTTTTTATGAGGTTCGGAATAGCTTTCCCAATGTCAGAAAGCTATCTACTTGCTGTTTTTACTTGGTGTTGTTTCCAGAAACTATTCCATCATGTAACACTCTTCCCCTAAGAGCACTCTGAGAAAATAATGTCCTTAGGAAACTTTTTGGAAATATTAATTCCCCAGTCTAAAATATATAAATTTAATGTCTTTCAAAGTGTAAATGTTATATGATGCTGTTATAATAAGTAATCAACTAAAATTAATTTTCAGTGTTTCTTTACTCACATTTTTAATGCTTTGAAGTCAGATATTTCAAGACTGTTTTAGAATAATTAGGATGGAGATGAGACAGTCCTGTGACAATGATGATTTCAGGTTTTATCATTTAATGCTCAATATATTCCAGGATGATTCCCAGTGCATTTAAGGAATCCATTAAAAATTTGTCTATTTTTGGTCATTTGGCATCTCATTTTAACACCTTTTTAAAAAAAAATTGATGGTTGGTATGAATAACAAAAAAAAGGGATAACATTGCTTCTTTTTTTTTTTTTGTCTTTTTGCCTTTACGTAGAGCCGCACCCGCGGCATATGGAGGTTCCCAGGCTAGGGGTCTAACAGGAGCTGTAGCCACCGGCCTACGCCACAGCCACAGCAACGCGGGATCCGAGCCCCGTCTGCAACCTACACCACATCTCATGGCAACGCCAGATCCTTAACCCACTGAGCAAGGTCAGGGATTGAACCCACAACCTCATGGTTCTTAGTTGGATTCGTTAACCACTGAGCCACGAAGGGAACTCCAACATTGCTTCTTAAATCCTTGGATTACCTATAAAAGATGGTGGCAGGTTTGGAAAAACAGAATTATTCAGCCTCAGCTTCACATTATAAAGCCCTATCTCTTCAACATAATCTTTCATTTTCCATATCAGGACCAGTCCAGGAGTTATATATATACATATTTATAGGAACATATGTATACTTAAATGCATTTAATCAGAAAATTCCTATAAACAAACATATTGCATAGACATAGATTTGTGTGTTTTTTTTGTGGGGGGGGGAGAGAAAACACTTCAAATTATCCAAGAATAATTTACCCCCTGTATAGTTCTAGTACAGAAATTAATGACGGTAATTCCTATTACCATCTGCTCTATAGATGCCTTGGTGATCGAGTTATAAAGAAAAGTAAATACGCCTCACCATTGAAAAATTATGATTTTCAAATGTACATTAAGAAATATTTTTCTTCTTATTCTCTTTCCCAAATCAAATAGTTTTGCTATTAAAACAGGAAAAAAAAAAGAACAAGTATTACAGCAAATGCCTCTATAATGTAAACAGTAGACTCTGGTTGATGTGAAAACATCTCATACTAAAAACATTTTAATAATTAATCTCTTGTGGTCATTTCCTTTGAAACTGTAAGTCATATGTATGGATATCTTTCAAAATTATGTTGAAAAATATACACCTATATGATTTTGTATTAAGTAGCAAAAAATTATGCCTAAAAGCATAGCAATAGCTAAAAAAGAAAAAAACAAATTAGGAGCAGATTTAATTTCCTGTTTTTTTCTCCTTAAAATATTTTTTAAAATATAAAATAAATAACATAAGTAACACATTTCCCTTAACCAGGTCATTACAAATGTACAAAAACAAATAAAAAACAAAAAAACCAAATGTTTTATTATATCAGTCTATCTCAATAACCTATTTTAACATTTCTTGTATACATATTTTTGATAATGTACTATAGCTAATTAAGTGCATTAGGTGCTCAGATAGATCAGAGATGACTTTGGTTAATATTCTTGCTTAGAGGAGATTCAGCTACTTTAGAGGTTGTTTAAATACAAAAATTTCCAGTAAGACAGCGCTATAGGTAACGGTAACTGGCAGGTAGTTTGAACCCTTCTCACAGCTCTTGACTGTGAACCTAGTAAAAGGACCATGGACGATTCTGTACATTATTATCTGGTATGAGTCATAGCCAATTAAAAATGGTGACACTTGTAGAATACAAATAAGGAATTTGTAGAAAGGGAATCAAACTCTTCCTTCTTGCCTAAGCTTTACAAGAACCTTAAAGTGATTAGCAACATTGTTTCAGACAGCATCTCCTAGTATCTTCCCTTTAAGTTCTTCCATCCTCATCATCCACTGCTCTACTCTAAGCACCAACCACCAGTCACATCGTATCCCATCCTTCTTCTCTGCACATTTTCACCTTCTGCATATAATGAATCCTCTTTCTGAAATGTAGTCTCTCTATCTATTTGATATCGACCATCAAACTAGCATCTTCATTGGCCTTTTCTGATTTTCTCAATCAGTTAGGATTTCCCTCTCTACTAAATTCTTATGGTACTTGATTTATGACATTTATAATGTTATGGATCCTGTCTTAGTTGCTTGTGGGCACACAAAGGAAAAGGACTGTGTTTATCTTAACATTATATTTCTGCAATAATGAATATATCTCACTGAATAATCTAGAAATATGTTACATCCTAAGTTTCTGAGCACACTTCTCATGTAAGTCTCAATAGTAGGTATTTAAGTTTCTGACTGAAGCAGCATATGTTCTATCAGTGGTACTGAGGGGAAGTGTCTGTTAAGTGGATAATGATAAATGCCACAACCATCAGTAACAAGCTTGATTTTGTTGCCAATGTGAGGTAATGTTACTGTACTTGTAGCCAGTACTTTGATTCCCCTCACTGTACTGTGTTTTGAGTTCTGGATGACTGTAATTCCTGAAGGGAAAAAGCCTAATTATTTATGATGAGTTTTGACATCAACTGTACAACTAATAAAATCAAGACTTATCAGGTGGGTCAAAATTTGAAAGATAAAAACATTTAAGTATACAAATAACTCATCCTGTAATTTACCCTCAATTGATAGATATTAAGTGGATCTCAATTCCTGCCTGTCTTTTATTGGTATAAAATGTGGTGCATGATGATGTTTTAGCATCAGCTGAAATAACTGATATGAAATCAGATGGCCTATATTCAAGTCCTGACACTGTTAGGACATATGTGACATTCAGAAACTTACCCAAGCTTTTTCTCTCAAGTGTGTGTATTTGAATTTATAAAATAGATGTAAAATGAATAATTACATATTTCCATTTATATGAAATGCCCAGTACAGGCAAATCTATAGAGACAGAAAGCAGATTAATCATTGTTTAGGGCTGGGTACAATAGCAAATTGGGGCAAGGGATAGATAAAGAGTTTACGGTTTCTTGTTGAGGTGGTAAAAATATTCTAAAATCAACTAGGGTAAACGTGGACCTGTGTGTTAATACACTGAACACATTGGCTTGTCCACTTTATGTGAGTCAAATGGTTGGTATATACATTGTATCCCGGTGAAGCCATTACAAAAATGAACATTCTGTTTATTTCTTTTATTGTGTTTCATATCACTTTTTTAGAGGAGATACATTTGAGTTACATAAGCTAGATAGATATAATAGATAAATGAGAAAGGATGATGATAGTGTAAATAGACTCCCTGAGACTCTAAGGACATGGATTTTAAAGGTGGCTGGAGGAACACTGATCTGGTGTTCTTGTTAATGTGCCATCCTGGTTCTGAACTGTCCTGTGTGGAAGCAGGCTGTGGGGTCAGTGGGGTGTCTTGTCCTTTCTTCTTCAGAGATAATGGTTGCTATGAGTCTGCCAGGTAAGTGTTTTTTTCATATACTCAATTACAAATTATTCTAATTCAATCTGCAAAAAGAAAGAATTTTGAAGACATAAAATGATTCTTAAACTTTTAAAAAATTTTGGTCGAATTTTCCCAGATTCCTTTTAAGAAGGAAAATCTGAGAGTAAACATTTTTGACCGTTGAAAGGTCCTCTTATCTATGTTACTTCCTGTTCAATTATTAGTGATTTGAAATCAATTATAGAAGATGCTGTTCCACAGTACCTGAAACTCTACCCTGACATCTTCTATGACACAGTCAGATTTAATATCTTCCTCCTGGGGCCTCTAATAAAATGCTATCACCCTGGATTGCATGGTTTTCTTCTTTAGATATAGTTAGTTGTATTTCCCTCTTCCTCCACGTCCATGCCATCCCACACAGCTCACTCTAAACTTCCTGATGGCAAGGACCCCATTTTGACTAATCTTTGAATTTCTGCCTTGAATAACTCAAATCTTCATATTAAATTAAAAAATATAAAGGAAGAAAAATCAAAGAAACTCACATTTGACATCAGTGTACATGGTTTTCTACTCATTCTTTAAAAATGGATATAATACAGCATCATTTCATTAAACTCTAGGCTTAGTTGATGGGAACAATTCCTCTATAAGATCAGAAGTCAGTAGAGATTTTGGAAGATTATTTTACAGAAATATTTAAAGCTTTTTCTTCAAAATCTGCCACCTGCTATTGCCACAAACTTCCTATTGAGAAATATATAACTACAGAGTGTCACATAGAAATAACTTAGAATTTCATATTTATAGGTTTTAACTCTGTATTTAGGTACTATTTGCTTAAATATTCTTTTGCTTTAAGATCAGGGTCTCTTGTTTGGGCATTCTGCAGCTTTATCATTTTTATTTAGGCAAACCGTATTTATTTTCCATGTGTGGCAGATCTGCCCTCCACATGTTATATATTTGTTTCACATGGAAAAGGGCTGCTATTCCCTGGATATTAAAGTGTCGATCCTACAGCTAACCCCTTACAACACTGAAAGGGTCTCATCATCTCCTGTTACTCTTGTGGCTCCTTTGTGCCCAGTTCTTTATGCTGCTGTAACTGCTTTCTTTCCTGCTTTATTCTACTTAAGCCAACATTTTCCTCTTAACCTGAAATATACTCTACTGAAGAGTGTTTTAATTATTTTTTCTTCTTTTTTGCAGCTGCAGGTGCAGCATATGGAAGTTCTCAGTCTAGGGGCTGATCAGCACTGCAGCTGCCAGCCTACACCACAGCCATAGCAACACTGGGTCCGAGTTGCATCTGTGACCTATGCCACAGCTTGTGGCAATGCTGGATCCTTAACACACTGAACAAGGCCAGGGATGGAACCTGCATCCTTATGGATGCTAGTTGGGTCCTTAACCTGCTGAGCCACAATAGGAACTACCCACTGGAGAGTGTTTTAATTTAGCAAACTTCACTCTGTCTTGAGGACAATAAAAGAGAGTTACATCAAGTGAAGTGATTGTAAACACAGGTAGCATATGGGACATGCTCTTTGTGTTGGCTCTTCAGGGTCTGGCCCACCTTGGTCCTCTCCTGGCTGTCAGTTTGCTCAGGACCACTGCTCCCTGACACTGAAATTTCTGCTGACGTGTTTTTTTTTTTATAACCACATAAAATGCATAGAGTTGTTTGGGATGATGTGTTTCTCCAAACAAGGAAATAGCTCATCTAAAAGTAAACTTTGGTATCCACTTGAAGCAATACGAAGAAGTGGCAGAACCATTCAAATCCCAGTTTAGTTTAAGGATGTTAAATCCAGGAGTTCCCTGGTGGCTCAGTGGGTTAAGGATCTGGCATTGTCACTGTGGTGACTTGGGTCCTTGCTGTGGTGTGGGTTCGATCACTGGCCTGAAACTTCTACATATTACAGATGCAGCCACAAAACAAAACAAACAAAGAAACAAAAGGATGTTAAATGACCCAGAATTCAACTCAAGTAGAGATAATGAGAGGATCAGAGGTTCCATGCATGGAGGTCTTTGTGAGCGGTAAGCTTTTACTAAGTCACATCCTAGCTCTGAGCAGGGGCAGGAAAGGCCCAGGGGGACGTCATGCCTTCTCAACATACCAGAGACATATTTCTCCTCTTCACAGCCCATTATCAAGTTCCTTTATAGCTGTCAGTCTGAGACTGCACAAAAAATTGCCACTTGAAAGTGATCATATTGGGCCAAATTATGTACTTTTTCATTTGAAATAATAATTTGAAATCTTAGTGAATTTTTAAATGATTCTAATATTGTATTTCTCTTCACGAGGATAATAGAAAATGCTGTTCAAAATATAGCAAATTAGATGTGCCTTTGGAAATAAAATTTTATTTCATCCATTCACAGGTCAGTCTATGTATTTACCTAGCTCCTATTACCATGGTAACTATGCATCTCTGGAGAATGTATGACAACTTAAAGCCTCTATTCAACTTTATTCCACATTGCTTTCCTTCTACTAACTAGCAAAAAATTGGATATTTAAAATGTATACTTCCTATAAGTCTTGTTATAGGAAGAAACTCTTGAAACCATAGGAGGACATTTTAAAAAATCTAAATTGTAATGAGAAAGTAACCTTAGCAGTTAATAATGCTATTGCCTAAGTTTCAATGGTGTCAAGGACTGAAAATGGTATCTTCAGTGACTTGTGATTTCCTGAACACATACAATTCTTAAAAAGGAGGCCATTTGACATCTTATCCTAAGTGTCCTCAAAGGATGGACAGAGAAACCTGTTCTATTTCTTAGAAAAGAATCAATAGTTTTCTTTTAAGCTTCAAGGATCCTGTTACGGAGGACCAGGATATCAGCACTTAAAGATCTATAGATGGATGCACTACCTCCAAAAAAAAAAAAAAGGTGATTTTTGGGATTGCCTTTTGAGAGATCAAGTGTAAGTTTAGATGAAATGTAATATCAAAGAGAGACGCAGCATCACCTTAAAGGAAAAAGCAGAGGGCAACAACAAAAATAACAGTCACCTTTTTTATCTTGCCAGGAAGCTGTGAGAATTACCTCATAGGTGACAATTAACATACCTAAACTATGAATGTACCTGCCATGGATGTACAGAAATATCTAGAAGGCAAATCAAGGAGGCAGCACCCACAATATTCAGGCACAAATGTTCAGGGAAAGAGAAATGTCTTTTATGTAGGTAGCTTGAGGAAATATATCTCTCTCAATCCTGATGACACAAAACTTTTACTATTTACAACTAATTTTCATTGTTCTTAATCTATTCTCCCTGAGGCAATGCCCTATAATTGGATATTTTTTTTTTGTTAGCTTTTATATCAGGGATGAATTCAATAGTGCATCCAATTTTATTTCTACCTGCAAATTAACACACAGATTTTCTGGTTTTATGAAGCACTTTCTTGAGAAGTTTAAGTTATCTTTGCCATGGATAAGGACCTGTTCTTGGCACAGAATTTTTGGCTGAATAATGTTAAGGTTGGATGTGGATCAATTCAGCAAGGAAAGAAAATGCTCATTTCCCTCTTTCTAAACATAAGGAATATGGTATGATAACTAATATAATGTCCTTGTTTGCTAGTTATATCATTTATATTAGCTCTTGGTAACTGCTTTTTCTCCTGGTTACGGGTTAAGATTTCCTGCTTCTCTGCATGCCTACTGATTTTTTTTAATTCAAAATAATTGTGAATTTTCCCTTGTTTAGGTTCTGGGTGTGGTTATACTCAGGTAAATATATATATTTTTTAAACTTGTGGAGGGAGTCAGTTAGGCTATTTAGGAACAGTTTGATTTTCCTGAGCCTCACTTTTCAGCTTTGTAGGTAGGACGGTATCAACCTACATGTAGGCCTAGTTTTGTCCTATTACTAAGGCAGTGCTCTTCAGATTACTCTGGCCACTCATACTCTCTCTTTTTTATTTTTATTTTTTATTTTATTTTTTGGGGACTGTACCCTTGGCTTATGGAGGTTCCCAGGCTACAGGTCAGATCGGAGCTGTAGCCACCGGCCTACACCACAGTCACAGCAACGTGGGTTCTGAGTCTCGTCTATGACCTACACCAGCGTCCACACCAGATCCTTAACCCACTGAGTGAGGCCAGAAATCAAACCAAATCCTCATGGAGACTATGTCATGTCCTCAACACGGTGCGCCACAACAGGAACCCCTACATTCTAATATTTTAAATTCAATATTATTTTTTATTCAAAACAAATTCAATTTACTTTTTTAAGTAGAAACATATTTCATAAAGATTGATTGCATGCAATTTGTATAAGTGAGATCATCTTTTCTTCTTTATACCTGTTCAGAAGAGAATAAATATGTGATGGTACCATGTGAATGGAAATTTGCTTTAAAAATGTTAGGAGAAGGTAGTGTTATTATTATCATGTTTCCCAGTGGGTACTTCTTTCCAAACCAAATTTAGAGTGTCAATGTTCTACCAAACTATCACTTTCTAAGTAATAGCTAATACTTTTTGGGGAGGGGAGCCGCAAGGCGTATGGAAGTACCTGGACCAGGGATCAAATCCAAGCTGTAGTTTTGAACTACACCACAGCTGCAGCCATGCCAGATTCTTAATCCACTGCAAAGGGCCAGAAATCAAACCCACATCCCTGTCACTGCAGAGATAGGGGGAACTTTATGCCACAGGGGGAACTCCAGTGATATCTAATGTGTATTGAACTTCTACCATTGTCAGACAATGCTTAAGAACTCTGTGCATTGGCTCATTTATTCCTCAGAACAAACATGTACATAGGCAGGGTTCTCCAGAGAGACAAAACCAATAGTGTATACTTGTGTGATATAAAGGGATTTATTATAGGGAACTGGATCATTCAATATGGAGGCAGGCATGTCACAAGATCTAGAGGTTGAGCCGGCCAGCTAGATACCAGGGGAGCCATTCATTTAGTTCTATTTTGAGGCTGAGGGGCAGAACCCAAGAGAGCAGAGGGTGTAGTTCCTATCTGAAGGCCAGCAGCTAAATAGTGTGGTACTGGCACAAAAACAGAAACATCAGTCAGTGGAGCAGAATGGAGAGCATACAAATAATCCCAGGCTGACATGGTCAGTTACTCTATGATAAAGGAAGAAAGAATACACAATGGCTAAAGATACCCTCTTTAATAAATGGTGCTATACAGCTCATGCAAAAGAATCAAACCAGAATACTTTCCCACACTATATACAAAAGCAAACTCAAAATCATTAAAGAGTTTAATGAAGTCCTGAAACCATATAAGTCCTGGAAGAAACATAGGCAGTATGCTCTTTGACATTTATCTTAGCATTAGTTTTTTTTTTTTTTTTTTTTTTTTTTTTTTTGCTATGTCTGCTCAGGCAAGGGAAACACAAGCAAAAATATACACATGAGATCACATCAAACAAAAATGTTTCCACAGCAAAGGAAGTTATTAACAAAATGAAAATACATCCTACTGACTGGGAGAAGATAGGACCAATAAGGTGTTAATATACAAAATATGCAAAGAACTTATACAACTCAAAATCAAGAAAATAAACAACCGGATTGAAAAATGGGCAGAGGACTGAAATAGGTATTTATGCAAGAAGACATACTGATGGCCAAAAGACATGTGAAAAGATGCTCAACATAACTAATTATCTGGGATGATATCCCTAGATATCACCTTTTACCTGTCAGGATGGCTAACATCAAAAAGACAACCAATAACAAGTATTAGTGAGTATATGAAGAAAAGGAACCCATGTACACTGATGGTGGGAATGTAAACTGGTGGGGCCACTGTAGAGAACAGTATGGAGTCTCCTCAAAAAATTAAAAAATAGAACTACCATATGACCCAACAGTCCTCTCTTGGGTACTTTTTTTTTGAAGAACATAAAAACAAAGATAATGCACCTTTATGTTCATTTCATCATTATTTACAACAGCCAAGATATGGAGGCAACTTGATTGTCCATTGAGAGATGAGTAGATAAAGATGTAGTATACACACACACACACACACACACACACAATGGAATATGACTCGTCATAAAAAAGAATGAGATCCTGCCATTTGCAACAACATGTATGGACATAGAGGGTATCATCCTAAGTAAAATATCAGACAAAGAAAGAGAAATACTATGTGATTTTACTTATACATGGACTCAAAAAAAGAATGAACAAACATAAGAAATGGAAACAGTCTTATAGTTAAAGAGAACAGACTGGTGATTTCCAGAGAGGATGGAAATGGGAGGATGAAATGGAAAAAAAAAAAAGGTGACTTTGTGAGGCAATGAATGGAAATTAGCTGGATGTGGTGGTCACTTCACAATGTATAACTATAAGAAATCATCACAGTGTACACCTTAAATATATACAACTTTTGTCAGTTATGTCTCAATAAAGCTGAAAGAAATAAAAAAATGACATTTAGAATAACTCACTCTCTGGTTAGCATGAAAAATATTATTACATAAGACATCTTAGAAAAGTCTATACAATCTGTACATTACCTTGTTTTTACTACAATAAAATGCCCATCATTTGTTTCAGCAAATAATCTATTCTGTTAATATTGGCAAAGATTAAAGTCTAATTTGTATGATTTATAAAAGATCCTACTTAAAATAAGAAAACTGTGTAGTCTGGTAAAAAAATAATTTTTAGCAATGGGGAAAAAAAGAAAAATAGTCTACAAAATGCCACACTCCCCAGGTGAGACACACTTGGCAACAATATTATATATTTGAATATATCATAGAGACATATGGTTTCCATCTTTTTACTTATGCATGCACTGATCTCTTCCATTTTACCTGAAGCTAAATCAGAATATTTTGCTTTTGTAATTTATCTTTTTCTCAGCATGTTCCTTTTAATAGGAACTATCGTAATTTATCAGTTCATATAAAATTTTCAAAATAACTGAGCCTGAATGAACAGGGAATATCATGTTTTACTGTAGCTTATTTCATCTCATTTATGCTACTATGATTTTCACTTAAATTTTTGGTCTTTTTCTGGAAAACATTATAAATTGTTTACTTTTGCTTGGATGATTATTATTTGATTTTTTTCCTTCTGCACTTAATGACTACTCATTTTTGTGTGAGTGCCTGCAAGACACTAAGCAAAAAATAGTATTAAAATATGATCACCCTATGTCTTTCGGAGGATGGCAACACAAAATTCGGTCATCTAAAAAGCATCTTATTTGATGATCCCCTTTTCACAAATTTCAATGTTAATTTGATGTGATCTCTAAAGTAGTAATGCACTCTCAAAGTAAGTATTGAAAAAACACTAATATGATGAGGTTGACAATGTTGAGTGACACAAAGAAGAATTTTTATGCTGTTCAAACGTATTTATAATACTGAAAAATCCAACCAGTGAAAGGGCAACGTTCTATCGGTCCAGGAATCCAAGCTCACTTAAGCTCCTCAGCTAAAGAAGGAAGCTTGTTTCCAGACCTGGGAGAGCCCACATCTGTGCTACCACCTTTACCACAATCACCACTGCTGCTGTTGAGCAGACCCAAGGTCACGTCCTGGTGATGCTACAGGGATCTTGGAGTTATCAGCACTGCCTTCCTGCTGAGGGACACAAGCTCTCCTAGATTCAGTGAAGATGTTGCAGCCCGTGGTGGAATCAGAGTGGGTCGTACCTTCTTCCCTCCTCCATCTCTGGTGCAGACCTTCCCTAGCAGAATTTGACCGATACTCCACTATCAAGGAAAACTGGAGGTACAATTTGGGAATGTTCAGACTTGGAAGATTAGAGAGAAAAACGTGGGGATGAATATCAATGAACAATAATGGGCCATGTGCTTTCTGCATGGTTTACACAGAATGCCTATCAATGGTAACTTAATTACGATGCCTTTGACACTTTGTTTTGTGGATACATTCGCAAAAGCTCAAGGTTACATAACAGTAATCAAATCAATCGTTTTTCATAGTACTTCCAAAGCTGGTGGGAAACAGGATCTGTGCAGTGTGATGTATTTTTGATTTGCCTTTGCTACAACGTTTGAAAAAGTTACCAAAAGTATCTTAATTCCTTTTTGAAGACTAAGCCAATGTCATACATGGAAGCTGGGGTTTGACTGATTCCCATCAAAGGATCTAGATTCTACCAATAAAAAGCACATCCTGTCATTTCTCTCTTTTAAGTTTTCTTCTGATGCCTATTACTATATTATAAAATCTGAAGTCCTTACCATGGCCCACTAGTGCCAGGATGCCTGGCTCAGTGTATAGTTTTAATCTCATGTTATACTGAACCATCTCCTTCCTTCACCCTGACCTCTGACTTCCTCCCACACAATAAGCTATTTTTTAGGGGCCTTGCCACCAAATCTTCTCAAGGCTCACACACCTCATTCCTGATTGTTAGCATGGCTGATGCCTCCTCTTATGTTAAGATTCAGTCCAAATATACTCTCTCAGAAAGACCTGCCAACCAAGCTCATTTTGATTAACCAGTTCCATGAACAGAGAAATTCTCTAGCCAATAAACCAGCTTTACTTTCTATGGCACTCACCATTATCTGATTTGCAATACATTTTTTTTGCTCATGTATTTAAAGCCTTTCTCTCTTCCTACTATAATGTAGGTGCTACAATGGCAGTGACTGTGTCTCTTGATCACTGCAGTGATTATTGCACCTGGAACACTTCTTGTTGTAGGCAAACCATAAAAATGTCAGAAAATGATTAAGGAATCAGGGAATGAGTTAGGCTGAGCATCTGCTTGCATACCCATATATTAGGTATTGTGATAGTCCATTTTCCCCAGGCTTTAGGACTTGCTGCAACCAATTTCCAGTGCTCTGGAAATTAGGATTTGCTGATTCTGAGACCATCCTTTAAGAGGTCTAGCTACCTCCCTCTGGAAAGAAGCCAGTTACAGTGTAAGAAATCCAAATACCTGGAGACCACCATGCTGCGAAGAAGCCAGGGTTAGCCATGTGTAAAGAAAGACAGAAATTCAACTGACAGCTCAAATCAAGTCATCAGAAATATGATTCCAATTGAAACATCCTAGCTGGCTCCTAGCCATCTGAACCATCCTGCTAAGGGCCCAGGTCTGATGAAGTTGAGACTGAGCCATTCCTGTTCAGCCCTCCTGACTTGAAGAATCTGAGAAAATAAAATGGCTGTTCGGAGTTGCCTTGCTCAGTGGGTTAGGGATCTGGCTTTGCCTTGAGCTGTGGTGTAGGTTGCAGACATGGCTCGGATCAGGTGTTGCTGTTGCTGTGGCATAGACCGGCAGCTGTAGCTTTGATTAGACCCCTAGCCTGTGAATCTCTATATGCTGCAGTTGCTGCCCTAAAAAGCAGAAAAAGAAAAAAAAAAGGCTGTTCTTTCAACTCACTAAGTTTGGGATATTGCTGATGCAAGAACAGAGAGCTGAAACCCCAAATGATCAGCTGTGTTAAGATATCCATTGCTTTCTTTAGCATAAATGAAATTGAAACGACTCTCTGGATTTTGGAATTTCACATCCTGGAGTCTAGTTTCAGCTTCCCTCACAGTCTTCTACAGTTTATCCAAACCTTAGTGCTATATTTTAAAAACGTATTAGTTAGATACTTGAAATGAAAGTAAAAGTCACAAATACCTTTGGGGAACAAATCTAGCCAGTCCTCATGACATTACACTGGTTGACATAATATTCAGGGCAAGACATTGCATTCATTCCAATTCTTTAACATTTCTTGAAAACTTACTATAACCTTGCTCTGAGCAAAAAATGAAGAAAAATGCAAAATCCCTAAAGAGCCAATAAGCTGTGATCTGTACTTTTACATAGCTCACAACTTGTCTGGGGAAAACATGCTATTTGCATATAGCTATGTTACTATAGCCAAGAGCTATGACAGTAATAGCTAGAAAATGCTTTGGAAATTTTCATTGCATTTTTTCAAAACATGCTTTTTCAAAAGCTCAACTCAAAAGATCTGGCTAAATGTGTGCTGAGATCCAAACCAACTGGTCAAATCGCTTACGATCAGTGTGGTTACCTGACCCAGGTCACATTGATTGGATTCTCTCTCTTGTAAATTTTTTATTAAAATTCAGGGACTTTGGTGTACCTATTTTAAGCTCATAAATTAGAAGATTTTGAATGCTTGTGAAAGGTGTGTTTGGTCATATGCTTTGAGATCTGGATAAAACTGGGGTTCAGAAAGAAGGAACATGGAAAAAGAGGCAGAAAGATTTACAGACAAAATACCCCGTGGATCCTGAGAGAGGAAGTAGGCATGAGAGCTAAAGCCTTCCTGGTGCTGGTCCTTCTGGAGGTCTGAAAATGAATCTTTGAGCTACCCAGTGTCCTTCTAGTTCATGTCTCTTTTTTACTTTAAGTTGAAGAAGTTTTCTCTTTTTTTTTTTTTTTGCATTCCCATTTTTATGCAAAAAACAGCCACACAGATGATGAAGAAAAGTCTGTTTCTTCTGAATAGTAAAGACTGGGATAAACTTAATCAAGCTCTTGAACATGAATTAGGTCATCTGAGACAATGGAGGAAAATCGAAAGACAAAGAGAAGTGGGAGCAACCCCAACCTATGCAACTTTGGGAAACTCAACTCTTCTTGCAGAGTTGGCTACATGTCTGGGGGCAGAGTGGCCAGAAGTGAGGCTGAGAAGGATGACCGGAAAATATGAAATGGGTTATAAAGATCATGCTAGTGAATTCAACAAATTCTTACTGGATTTGAGAAAACATAGAAAACATTAAAGGGAATGAAATGACAGGGCATCTTCTGTTTTATTGTGACTACAAAGTAAAGGCAACTTTTGAGGTTTTACCACTCTCACTGGTAGCTATAACGGCAAATTACTTTTATGCTTCCTACTGTCATTTGCATTCTGGGCAAACAATGGCTGGTTTAAGATATAAGTATTATACAATTCCTCATGCAGTATGTATAAACTAATAATACCGCATTTTCTACTCAGAGGTATGGTTGAAGTTCTTATTTATCTTTTAAGTGACTACAGAGAATAAAAAACAGTCGTATCTCTAATGCAATAACTTACTTGTGTCAATATAGTAGCCTTCTTGAGCACTACTTATCTATGTTTCCTAACAGTGGTTATATTTATAATGTCCATCACTACTTTTTCTTTTATTTTAGTAGAAAGATACAAAGGCACACACTTTCAAGGAGACACACATATGCACATGCATGCACATGCACTCACACACACACACACACATACACACACCCCCCAGATAATGATGAAGGATGTGATTTCGCTGAAGCATTCATTTCCTGATATGTTAGGAGTTATCAGTCACGTACTAAAACAATGTAGTAAGCCAACGTCCTGCATTTGCATATGGTTCAATACCCATGACGGATAACCTCATTCTCAACAGCAAACTGGGCTAAAAGCATCATTTATCAAATTCATCACACTTTGCATGATCTCCTTTCCCTCTTCCAGTTACTAACTTTAAAAAGGAACAGCAATACTTTTCGGTAAGTCTCAACATTAACCTCAGTATAAATGTCTTCATTAGGTGTGGAAATAAAAGGTGCTGCAGAGTTCTTGAATCAAATAATGATCTAGTAATGTTGGCAATATTTCTTATATCTTCTGTCTCTCGTCTTTTTCAACTTTGTTGTAATGTCAGCAAAATAACCACTAAAGTAAAAAAATTAAACAGCGAGATTCATCTTAGGCTAACACCATATGTTTACAATTAAGATCTATTACTCACAGAAATATTTTTCTGCCCTAGTCATACTACAAAGCTGTACTTGGAGTTCCCTTGTGGCTTAGAGGGTTAAGGATCGGTCAGTGTCACTGCAAGTGTGCAAGTTGCTACCATGACACGGGTTTGATCCCCAGCCCAGGAACTTTTCTATGCTGCAGGTATAGCCAAAAAAAAAAAAAAAAAAAAGGCTCTACTTGGTTCACACAACCCTTTAAGAGAAAAATGAGGTTTAACTTAGTTTTCATTACTGTTTTCTTCTATATTATTTTCTCTCTTGATTTTTGTATTTATTTCATGCAGCCTCTAAATTCGTTGTTTTATAGTTGACTTTTTCTCAGATCCATAGATTTTTCTTTTACAGTGTAACAGTAAACTGGTTGATGATTAACATTTTTATCTTCATTTATAATGTTTAGGTATATTTAAAGAATTTGCATTTTAAAATTTATGCAAATAAAAATTAGCTCGCATTTATATGTAAGCTTTGATGTATTTTGTTCCTTCTCATCCTGCCATATTACTCGGCCCATATTTCTCACAGAGAAATTACAGCCCTTACACATGTATCACAGTTTTAATGGGGGCACAGTGTTGCTATACCTCCAATACAAATATAATATATGTTAAATGATATTTACTATGAGTCTGAACAATAGAAAAATTTTAATACTAAAATTCAAAACAGCCCGCATTTACAAAACTCTGTGAACAGATTTTTTTTATGATGTTATATTGCATGATTATTTCAATCACTTTTTTCCTCACAAATTGATAATTCAAGAAGTTATCAACTGTCAGATCTTTAGCTGATTAGGGCAAATTTAAAACTGTCTACAAAAATGGTCTTTCTACAAAATAGAAACTGTCTATTATAGATAATATAAAAGCACTGCACATAAAAACAGCAATAATGAATCAAACTCACAATATGCCTCAAACGCTGAACTACAGTAAATAAGAATCTTTCCGCATATTTTCTTCCCAGACTTCTCATGGGATATGATAAACACCCAGCAAAGCAAATCTAATACAGTCCTTAGGACTTATTAAAATTCTCATTGAAATTCACCGATTATCTAAAAAAGAATGCATAGTATAAGAAAAGAAAGTATGTTCTAGTTAGACATTATTTGTAAAATAATGGAAAAATGTAGCAGGTTCTAATTTTAGCATGGATGGCCACGGAACTCTGGATATTTTAATTTCAATGAAGAGGAAATGTGTTATTGTTAAAGATATTTGAAACTCCAGTTATGTAAGTTTATTGCCTTATATTATATAACAGTGATACTGTGGCTGACACTGAAAAATATTATAATAATACAAGAGGTTATTATAACACCACATTAATAAATGATAGCAATGTGTTGGACACTGAACAAAGCAAAACTTATGGGCATTTTTTCCTGTTAAAGGAATTTTTATCCCACACAAAAATTGTGCAAATTTAGTTTGCTAGATCCTAGCCTAATACTTTATATGCTTTACCTCATTTATTCATCACAACAGCTCATTTTACATGTGAAGAATCTAAACCTGGGCTAAGTGGCTTGCCTTGAATCCCACATCTAAGTGACAAAGAGCAGATGAAATCTCAAATCAGTCTAGGTTCATCGTAATTAGACTAAGAAGATATTTCTGCAAACACTCAAAAGAAAGATGAAACAGAGTCAAATCCATGAGAATTTTTTTTGACATTCAGTTTTATTACCCACCAAATTAGGAGATTCTAAATGTTTTAATGGTAAATACTCTTTGTGGAGTAATAAACTAGGTGAGAAGATTATAGAGAATGAAGAAATTTTCATAGGGAACATAGACTTAAAAATAAATGTAGAGAGACAGAGATTTTAATCAAATGAGGAATAGAGTCCTAAGGAAAAAAAATGAATCTTTAATAATAATTTTGTTGATCATTATAAATGTCTAATCGACAAAAAAAAATGCATTTTTAAAAAACGAGGAGTTAGCTGTTTCTGGAAAATGTTTCTTGGCTGCAGCAGAGAGGCACAGTCTCTTCTGAAGGTAACCAATAATGTGGCACCATCTTGCTACCAATCTGAGGATGAAATCAGCATCCAGGGTATCAGAGTAGAGGGCTAGAAAGAATCAAGTCTTTCAGTTACTTCATCTCTGAAGATGCCTTCCCTATAGACAAGTACCTCCCAGCATTTTTATCATTTAGTTACAAAGTGATAGTGTTTGTCAATCACACTGACATTAGTGGCCAGCTCAGGGGAGCCGGCTGCCCATGGCCTGTTCAGCTGTCCTGAGGGCAGAGAAGTTACCTCCCTCAAGCTTCCATTTGTAGACCTTCTGTGTCACAGTCATGGACCATGAGATACCATTGTGCCAAACACTCCATTTGGCACTCTTTTCTCTAAACTAGGCAAAATCCAGGACAATAAATTTTCTTATTTTAACACAGGTTGAATGATCTTTTTCTATTATTTATAGCTTTAAAGTTCTACTAGTAGAAAACTTTATAGTATTTGTATCAATTAAGTTTGCTTTTAGCTGTAAGTCATGAAAAGCTGACAAGTGTTACTCAAACTGGAGTCTTTTTTTTTTTTTCCAGATAATAAGAAAGTTGGAAAAAGCAGCCCCAGGCTCCTCCTGTCTACTTCTTATTCACTTGGGGTTACTGCTTCATGAAGAGCAATCGATGTTTCTGCCAATCCAGACATTGTGCCCTTGTTTGTGACTGAAAGGAGAGAAGTCAAAAACAAATCTTCCCTTGAACTTTTATTTAGGAAAGACAAACAGCCATGCTTCCATTAGGTCTCCTTGAGCTGAAGTTGGCATTTACTGGCCCTCAGAGCTGTCCGTGGTAATAAGTTTCCATGCTGGGCTTAGTCCAGTCATGCTATGATAGACACCCTTCCTGGAGTCAGTGGTTCTACTTTTCTATGGGAGGAAATTGAATCTTGCTTACCAGGGAAGCAAGGGGGGCAGGTAGCAGATATCCCCCATGAGGAACCACGTTTTGTACTTCTTATGAGCTTCAAATCTCTTAGCAATATCTTACCATACAATTGCCATTGGATATATGTTCACTGCTATTATCGTCATCATAATCCTTATTATGGCCAAATCAGTGGTATATTCCTTTTAGTCTTATGAACACCGGAATGATTTATTTTTAATTTTAAAATGGGGATAAGTCTCCTTTCTTCAAATACATTACTTCACATTTAGATAAATAGATCAATAGATTAATCTAGATCTAAATCTAAACCTAGATATACTTTTTATTGTGAAATAACAGATAACATGAGATTTACCTTCTTATTTTTTGTACAGTCCAGTAATGTTAACTCTATGGGCAATGCTGTAGAGCAAATCTCTAGAAATAATTCACCTTGCATAACCGAGACTTCATACCTATTGAACAACATCTTCCTACTGCTTCCTTCCCCCAGGTTCTGACAACCAACATTCTACCCTCTACTTCTATGAGACTATTTCAGATTCCTCATATAAGTGGTATGATGTGGTATTTGTCTGGCTTATTCCACTTAGCATAATGACCTCCAGGTTCATCCACATTGCCACAAATGGTAAACTTTTCTTTTTTTAAAAGACTGAATAATATTCCATTATATATTCCATAATACTCCATATTTTCTTTACCACCTGTAAATAGACACTAAAGTCATTTCCATGTCTTAGCTATTGAAAATAATGCTGCAATGAACAAGGGGTGCATATCTAGTTTTAAGATCCCAACTTCAATTATTTTTGATGCAGGCCCAGAAGTGGAACTGCTGGATCAAAAGTAGTTCTATTTTTAATATTTGGTGGAACTTTCATGCTGTTTTCCACAGAGACTGCACCAATTTACATTCGCACCAACCCAAGGGTTCACTTTTCTCTACATACTGTCAACAATTGCTATCTTTTGTCTTTTAGGTAACAGTCATCATAACATAGGTTAGATGATATCTCATTGTGGTTTTGAATAGCATTTACCAGATGATTAGTGGCACTGATTATTCTTTCATATACCTGGTAGCCAAGAACTGAATAGATATTTCTCCAAAAGCGATATATAATGGCTAAGGGATATATTAAAAGATGCTCTGTATCTTGTCTTTTTGAGTTCCACAGAAAGTCACATGGATATAGCTCCTTCCATCTTCTGAAGCTGCTTCATATCCAGAGCTAAATCTGGTGCAAAGTATTTTTCTCCCACTTTGCCTCTCGAATCTTACTTTGCCACATCAAAAACCTCTTCCAAAAAGTCTCTATCCCAAGAAAATTTCCTTGTGTCCACACCTGTTTTCCACATGCTACTACACACATCTATAGCCTCTGGCTGTCAGTTTAGAGTCTGCTAAACTGTCATTTATTAGCAAGGGGGGACAATCCCTTCTTGGTTAGCCTGATGTATATTTTACCACTGTTTGAGATGTATGGTTTCATATCAAGGTGTTTTCACTCTTAAAGGTGAATATATAATATGCTACATTGTTGTAAGTAATACATTGTTGTAAGTTTAGTTTAGCGAGGTTTTTGGTCACCCTGCCTCCAGTAGCAGGTGCATTTTGATGGAAGAGAAGAGGTAACACTGATGTTAAAATTTCATGACCACTTAGAGAATGCAGGCTAGCTCAGGCCACTCTGCTGGAGAGCCTCCATAGCCAAGAGCTCAAATTCACAGGGCTTGGCCCCTCACATAAGTGGGTTCATGACATTTAGGTCTTTTTTGAATGAATTTTGAAAAAGAAAAGTCATCATAGGTTTTCCTCTGGAACACTTTATTCACTTCGTGTTGGTTGATAACTCTCCAATTCATTCCATTTTACTTTGAATAATGGGATTCAAAGATCCTCACAATTCTGAAATGAAACACATCTGAGGCTGCCTGGTATGGGGATGAAACATGAAAAGCCTTCTGAAACTTTTGAAATGGTAATGGAAAAAAAAAACTGAGCAGATCAAAATGCATTTCATGTTCAAAATTTTCCAAAGAAACAAACTTCCTGAAACTACTTTTCATAAGTTAGTTTTAGTTTCTATTGGTCAGTATAGGATAATAGAATCAAATGTTACAGTGTTTACTGCAGTTTTCAAAAAAAAAAAAAAGCATTACTCTTTTCCAAGCAGTTTTATTACTCTTTTCCAAGCAGTTTGAAAGACTAAAATTGTCTGCAGGATCATCACCTTATTTTTGATGTAAAAATGCTTTTATTGTTTAATGACTGAAAGCGCTCGATTATCTTTTATTTTTTTTTAAACACCTCTGGATACAGCAGTGAGTAAAAATGCAAAGAGTTAACTAAAGTGAAATGCTGAAACTCTAACATTATATTATTGTGATGGCTAATTTTATGCATCAACTTGGCTAGGCCATGGTGCCCAGAAATATGGTCAAACAGTATTCCAGATGTTTCCGTGAGAATGTTTTTGGATGCAGTTAACATTTAAATCATGGACTTTGAGTAAAGCAGATGGCCGTCCCTAATGTGGGTAAACCTCATCCAATCAGTTAATGACCTGAATAGAACAAAAATTTGATTTGGGATTCGAACTGCAGATTTTGGACTTGCCAGCCTTCATACCTGCATGAGCCAATTCCATAAAATACATCTATGTGTGTCTGTGTTTTAAATATTTTCCTGTTGGTTCTTTTTCTCTGGATAACTGCGACTAACACACTTTATAAGTATCTGTACAAGCAAAAAAGGAGTAATGCTTAGAAACTGACATTATTTCCCATATAAAGTCAGAAGTTAGTTGAATTCATTAATATTCAAAGATAATTGAACCAATATAAAATGGTATATTTTTAATTGTTGAATTTCTGTGTTTTGTAAATATATAAATATGCACTCTTCTGAAGGAAATATAAGTTGATAAAACTTTTCTAGTAGGTCACTTGATAATATGTATCAACAATACTGATAACATCAAATGCTGACAAGGATGTGAAGAAATAGAAAGTCTCATTCATGGCTGGTGGGAATGCAAAATGGTGCAGTCAGTTTTGAAGACAACTTGGCAGTTTCTTACAAAACTAAAAATACTCTCACCATATCGTTCAGCATTCTTACTCTTTGATGTTTACTTAAAAGTGTTGAAATCTTATGCATACACAAAAACCTGCAAATGGATGTCTATAGTAGCTTTATTAATAATTGTCAAAAGTTGAGACCAATCAAGATATGCCTCAGCACATGAATAGATAAACTAAAGCATAGTCAGACAATTACTAAGTGAAAGAAGCCAACATAACAAGGCAACATCCTGTATAATTCCAACTCTACAGCGTTCTGGAAAAAGAAAAACTACGAAGAGAATAAACAGTATCAGTGATTGCCAGATGTTTGGGGAACGAGATCACTATGTAAAGCACAGAGGCTTTTTAGGGCAGTGAAAAATCCCTGTATAATCTTATAATGTTGGGTATATGTCATCATATATTTGTCAAAACCTGAAGAATATACATAAAGTGAACTTCAGTGTAAATTTCTTACTAAGATTTTATATTTCATAATTTGCCTAAACAAATATTTTAAATAAAAGCAAACAACAATGTGCATTACACATTCATTCATTATATCTTTTTGTTGTTGTTGTTAGCATGAGAGAAGGAAGTTTAATTACGGACAGTATTTTATAGAGTTATACATATACACAATTAATAATAGTCATTCAGTTTGCTAAAGATGAGCATTTATACTCAAATTGATGATAAAATATACTGTGAAACAAAATGAATGATGTATGTTTTTAAGGAAAAATCATATATAGTCACATACATAGTTGAGATAATTGTTTAAAGTGTTATTTTTCAAACCACAGTAGTTTCTTCATTCTGGGATATAAGTTAAAATGTCTTCTGGAGGCAAACACTATATTCTGGAGATTGAAGCACTTGTTCAGAATTTTTAGTCATGCAGAAATAAACTAATTACCAGCCATCTGGGGAAAACTTGAGTTAGTAGAATATACATAATACAGAATTCTGTGTAATAATATAAATTGTTTTCTTATTTGGGAGTAAAATTGAATTCACCCCAATTAGAAATTGTTTTGTATTGTCTGTCAATAAGCAAAATACAAGGCTAAGTCCTGGAAACACTGAAATGTTGCTATATAAACCTTAAACAGTTTACAGTATTACAGTTAACTGACAATTTAATAGCCTACAGTTATTAAAGAATTAACGGTCCAGTAAAATATGGCATTATGATTTGAACAAGCATGTGAACTGAAAGTGTGGAGACCTGTGAGACTATATAAACAGGTCTAAGTGGGAGGAATTCATGGAATTTATGATCAGATAAGATGGATATTGAAATGTAACAGAGCCCTAGGTAATGAGAAGCTGGGATGGAGCACAGGAAAGTTCCTGAAAAATGCCAACTGGCCAAAGTCTTGTGAGTGTAGGAAAGTGGAATGAGAAACCAGAAAGGTCCTCACAGGTCAAATCATGTGGACAGAAATTCATTTCACAATTTGGGAAATTCATTCAATTCTGTGAGCCTCAATTTTCTGATTGTTAAATATAGATAACAAATGGGTCCTGCCCCAGCACCCCAAAATGAAATGATACTTGAGAGATCAGTTTGTAGGTGAGTTTATCTTCTACTATTGTTTTCACATTTCATTTTATTTATTTATTTTTATTCTATCAATAATGCTTAGCATTATATTGACCTTCTGAACAAAATTTTAACTGTACAATGTGATATCGTTAACTTTAGGCATGATGTTATACAGCAAATCTCTAGAAGTGAATCATTTGCAAAATGGAAACTTTATGCCTCCTGAATAGCAATTCCCCATGTCCCCCTCCCTCCAGCCTTTGACAACCACCATTCCACTTCTAAGATATCCATATTTGCATAAAGGCATAAAAAATAAGATATATATATATATGATAAAATGTGATATATGTGTGCGTGTATATATATATGTATATGTGTGTGTGTATGTGTGTATATATATATATATATATACACACACACATACATATATTCAGACATAAAAGAGGGAAATTTTGCCATTTGCAGCACCATGGGTGGATGTTGAGAGCCTTAGGTCAAATAAGCAAAGAAACATGAATATTTATGATCTCACTTATATGTGGGATCTAGATTACAAATCAACAAACTCATACAGAGAACAGACTAGCGATTCTTAGAGGTGGGGGTGGGACCGGACGAGTGAAATGGATGAAGGGAGTCACAAGACACAAACTTCCAATTATAAAATGAATAAGTCCTCAGGCTGTAACTTACAGCATGGTGCTACAGTTAATATGCTAAATAGTGCTAAAGTTGCTAAGAGAGATCTTAAAAAGTTCTTGTCACAGGAAAAAAACTTATAGCTAAGAGTGACGACAGATCTAGACTTACTCTAGGGATCATTTCACAACATGTGCAAACATCAAATCATGTTCACACCTGAAACTAATATAGTGTTATACGTCAATTACATCTAATTAAAATCTAAAAAATAAAAACACAACAAAACAGAAAATAAATCTCAGCAATAAAATATTTTGACACTATATTATTTTCCTAATATTCCATTTTTATGCTCACCTTAAAACAAGTCTATGAAAATTGCTTGATACCTATCCTTCCTAATTTTTCTTATTAATTCAGTCACATCTAACACCTGTCCTTGCTGATTAAGTTTGCATGTCCTAGTTATTGTCAATGAGCCTCCTTCCAAATGCAATGCCCACATTTTTTTCCTTAGTTTTCCATTTCCTTACCTTTTAACTATAGTTCACAAGTTAAGTCTAGTGTCACTGCACTTTAAAAAAAATCTAAAATCTCTGTTCTGCATAGTTTGTGTTTACTTGACCCCCTGTTTATCAATTCTACTACGGATTTTTAAAGGAAAGCTTCTTGGTTGGTAGATGGACTTTAAAATACTCTTTTAAACCTCATCCTGCTGGATTTCTTTGGATGCCAGCCTCTCTCAGATACTTTCTCTAGTCCATATTTCCTCCATATTCTACTTTCCTTCTACAGACTGTAATTACTGAAAATCCCAAGAGTTCCATCATAGATACCTTCTCCTTCTCAGCTGAACTCATTCTAGGTGTTCACTGGCATTCTTACATTTAAAACCTGCCATTTGTATTCTGGAAGCTTCGTAACAGAGAAGAACAAACCTGACTTGATATTGGATCCATTCCTTTAATTCTAACCCCTGTGCTCTGTTGCCTGTGCTGAGTCATGTGGGCTCCCAATCTTTTGTCAAAGAATGTTTCCTATAACCTGAAATATACCTGATAGCCCTTTCTCAGGGCTCTGCCAGGCTTGACCTTTAAAGGTATAACACTTTTCATTCATGCAGAGATCAAAAAGTTGCAGAAGAGAAAATAATATTTGTTCTGTTGGCTTTTCTTATAAAGTCGCTCTTCCTTGCCCCAGCATCTCCTCTTGATTTATTAGCCTGCCCTTCAGCCAGCACTAGGAGCTTAGACCCAGGAACAGGTTCTCTGGTCTCATGCTTTTTCTGAATTTCAGACTAAGGTTTGCCACAGTCTCTTCAACAGTCATCGCATACGTTTGAGAAGTGCTCCAATATAACATGCTCAGAATGTATGTTTTTATGGTCCTCCTCTCCGTTCCAGTATGCTCCAACTCAACACGTTATTCATTGTGGTTTTTATTTTTTTCACTTTTTAATTCATTGTTTAAAAAACCCGGGTGCCATTCTAGATTTCATCTCTTAGACACATCCAAATCTGTTGTTAAAACTTGCCAAGTTTAGTTTATAAATATTTATAAGAATCTTCCACTTTGTTTCTTCTCTATTACCAGCACAGTGTCAAAATACCTGCATTTATCACTTAGTTTATTAAGATAAACTATGTCTTTGTTTTATCTCCTGTAACATTACAACCATACTCCATAGTGTGATCCTTTAAAATGCATAATTAATCATATTGTTCCTCTCTTTGAAACTCATCAAAGGATTTCCAATTCCTGTTAGATTTAATTCAGAATCTTTAGCATAGCTGAGGCTGTAACTGATCTTAACCCTTAGCTATCTAAATTCACTTATGCAGTACTTCTTTTATTGACATTCGTATTTTGCATTTCCACATAATGCATTTCCTCTGAGAGGTTTCCTTTTATATAGTGTAAAGGACCTTACCTCCCCCTCACTTATGTTAGTATTTCTTAGCCTCAACACTACTGTCCGTTTGGGCTGGAGAGCTTTTTTTGGTGGAGGGATCTTAGTGTGAATTGTTTAACAATATCCAGGCCTCTATCCACTAGAGGGCAGTAGCACCCCCACACCCTTTTACCAGTTGAGACAAACCGTCCCCAGTCTCTGCCAGCTCAAACAGGCTTGGTCTAGAACCACTGCTTTCCATTTTTAGCAGCATGTAGATCTTCTTTATCGATGTTGCAACAGTTTTCTTTACATTAGTATTTGATAATTTACTAGATTCTGTGCTGTTACGTTTCATAAAAGTGTGGACGATATTTTGTTCATTCTTTATGCTATACCTAGCCTAATGTCTCACACACAGCGATGCCATCTCAAATTATTTTTAGTAAATAAGTAAAGGGAAATACCATCATTCCCTGAGAATTAAACTGGACTATCAACCGAAAATATTACAAATCTTCAGCATTAACCGAGACAGAATCTACTCCCAGCAAACAAACAAAAATAGCAACAATATTGATTAAGTTACATATATTAAAAGATAACTGTGCAGAGCATATTAAGAGATGTGCAGCTTAGAGAAATGTTGAGAAACTGAAACAATAATTGTCCAGAATTGAATATGTTCATCAAAACAATTAACTTAAATTGAAAATTATATTCTGTTTTTAGCAAGAAATAAATTTTAAACTGATACATATTTATTTCACTATTTCTAAATTTAAATTATGACTTAATGGTAAAGAGCCACATACCTTGATGTTAGTATACACTAATATGTGTTGAACATGTTGATGTACCCAAGTAAATATTGTGGTACATACATGTTTGTCTTTATATGAAAAAAAAATTGAGACTACTAAAGAATTAGACATCATTTTAAATTATTAAGATGTTTAAAAACATATGGCACATAAGAGTATGATTTGGACATATCAAAATAAAATGGCTGGAGTTCCCTTCATGGCTTAGTGGTTAACGAATCCGACTAAGAACCATGAGGTTGCGGGTTTGATCCCTGGCCTTGCTCAGTGGGTTAAGGATCCGGCGTTGCCGTGAGCTGTGGTGTAGGTTGCAGATGCGGCTCGGATCCCGCGTTGCTGTGGCTGTGGTGAAGGCCGGCAGCTACAGCTCCTGTTAGACCCCTAGCCTGGGAACCTCCATATGCGACGGGTGCGGCCCTAGATAAGGCAAAAAGATCAAAAAATAAAATAAAATAAAATAAAAATAAAATGGCTAACACTGATATATTATCATTTTATTATATATAGCTTTAATTGATATTTAATTGATATTCCAATTGTATTCAGTTCTGTTTCTTTTCCTAATCGCAATTGATGCACTTAATCACTTATATTCATGAGGTCTGTCGAAAAGTTGCCAGACATCCACAGTCAATATCACGAGATAAGAAATATTTTCCTCACTAAAGGTAAAGAGATCGTAGCTCACTTTTCAGTCCTAGATATGATTGTTCTAGTTCATACTTTCATGCGATGGTATATTATTTTTATTCTATGAAGACAGTGAGCTTGCCAATAATTTCCTATATTTTTTCAATTAATATAAAATTATGTTTAATGTCTTATAGCCACATTATGAATTAACCATAGTTTTAATCAGAGAGTTTTCTGATCAGAGAGTAGTATTATTAACTGAATATTTTCCACCATTTTCTTTTTCTTAATTTAAAAACAAAAATTGTCCAAATGAGTCAGAAAACCAAAAATTTATAGGAAAAAAGTTTAAGATTCATATTTGGACTTTGATGTTTCTTGTTATTATAAGGGCCGAAACTTCCCTCCCCCAAATAAATAAAAACATGGTAAGTTGTAAACCTACTTGAGATTTAATATGAAACCTTACTATCATTATAAGTTTATGCACCTTACTGTTTTCCAGTATATTTTGAATATATTCAGTTGTGATAAAACAGGTTTGGTTCTTGTTTAACATTCTTTCTAGTACTAAACAGAATGTGGCATACACAGCATTAATATAAATTTTAAAAAATTACCTCTGCTAATATATAAGAAGAGTTGTATCTAGAAAATGGTGTCATGAGTCTGGAACTGTCCAGCTGTATAGTGAATTATGACATAGATATACACCATCAATCTTTTCTCTCACTTTTCTTTATCATTTCACTTTATTTTTATGTTAACACTCATATAAGTGATACTTTACCTTCAAATGTGGGAAGAGTTAGCAGTGTGTCTATAAAATGGCTGCTGACTCCTTCAATTTGTCTGTGGTCTATGGCCTTTTTGCTCTAAACCAAGAGTTCTGTAAACATGTTACTGGAATTGAGTGGCTGGATTATAACTGTGAAGGTGGTAGGCACAGCTCTGTACTTAGCTCTCATGTATAAATGCTTTTTGGAAGATACTGCTGTCCAGTCTAGACTGGTTATTAGAAATAACTTTGAGATTTATGGATTAATGGGGCACAACTGTCAGGAGAATAGACATTAATCATGTAGCATTTGAAGCTCTGTAACTACCAAGTTATAGAAACAGAAATACTCCAAAACTGAGAGGCTTCCTTGTACCAGTCCCTACTATATGCATTTTCTCTCATCACTCTGAAAAATGAACTTTTGAGACTGCAGCTGAAAAATTCAGGTATGATGCTTTGCTGGCCTTTACCATAGTTAGTCCCTTCTGTTGTTGAAAAAGACATGTAATTCTATGTGAGTCTGTCACACAATATGGCCCTTGGTGGTAGTACCAAAAAAAATACTATTTTTCAATGCTAATCTAAGACCATCACCAAAGAAAAATTCGGATAGATAGATGATAGATAGGTTGATAGATTCATAGGGATAGGTACTTGATTTCTAGAAGCATGAGGCTTTCATTCTTAATATGCTATTATTTTGTGACACAAGCAACCAATGATACAGCCTCTTATTTTTCATCAAGAATAATCTCTCTTTTTGGCAAATGAGAGAAGGAAAGTTAGATGAACTTGTTGCTTCTGATTTTTTTTCTTTTAACTTACGCCCTAATACTCTTGATCCTTTCTAGGTTTGAAGTCTATTGTCAATCACACTGTTTCATGTAGTCATGAACAGTAGCCTATCTTTAGCTCCCGTTACTAACATTACCCGTACCGTGATGTGCTATTAAACGGTTGGTCAGGATTTCAGATGCAACAATAATCACTTATCAGTAGGAAACATGAAATTACTGTTTTGCAGAGGAGAATATTAATGACATTTTCCAGCTGTGCAAGCACTTTTCTATAAATTATTGAGTTTTATTTTACCTCAATATTCCTGAATTAAACACTGTCATATGAACAAATAGCTCCACATCTTTAGCAATAATAAACTCAAAAGAAAGAAGAGTTTGTCAAAGTCATCTGGAAAGAATGTGTAAATGGTTCTGTTTAAGTAGGTAATTATTTCCTTATACTCAAGTGTATAAAATATATTTAAAAAAATATTTTTTTATCTATCAGCCCCCTTTAGCTGTTCCTCTTGGGCAATAAAAACAGTAAAGCAGGTTTCAGCCAGAGTATGTGAAATTTACTAAGAAGTATTAAAATGAAATTCTTTCTGTGTGGAAAAATGAAAACAATATATATTTGTTTGCAGTTAGATACAGAGTACATCAGCTGCACATTTCTGATCTACAGCCACATTCCCACCAAAGCTACACATGCCCCGTGTTGGTCCTAGCTAATGACCGCCCACAAGGGAAATAGAAGAGCTGAGCCATTTCCAGTCATAAAGGATTCTCCCTACTTGGCAATATTTGCTCAAGAGCTACTCATTGGTCTGTCCCTGGAGACTTTCTTAGAACTACATTCCAGTATGAGGTTTTTCCTGACTAATTCTCTTTCCACTTCCTCTTTCAAAAGTATCACGGTCTGATGGTGTCTCCTACTCTCTCTCCTTATTGTTCTTCACAGACATTTCTTCACAATAAATTCCTTGCCTTTCTAAATGTCCCTCAGTAAGTGCCTTTCCAGAGATCCTGAACTAGAATGTTTGGAGCTGGGAGTGGTCTAAGCAAGTAAAACCTGAGAAAAGCAGTGGCCCATACTGAGCAAAGCAGAAAACAGAGGAAGATGACAAAGGCTCAGAAAACAGAGGAAGATGACAAAGGTGGAGATTCTGGATGGATATACTCTCCGAGACCAGAAGCTCTACATTCCACAGGAAAGCACTGGTGAGCGACTACATTTTCACTGAGAAGTTCAATGGTGTTGGCTTTCCTCTACCAGAAGGAAGGGTGGTCACAGAGTCAGTGTGTTAATAGTAATGAAGTGGTGCTGGGGGCCCAAAGCAATAGAGACTGGGAAGTAGGGTTTAGCCATCAGAAGCCGACAGCCCCCCCCAATTACTGCCACATCCAACAAGGTCAGAAGAACAGCCGAGGGGCATGGCCCACTGAGTTGTCCAGATGGGTAACAGAACGTGGCATCATTGGAGACAAAATAGAAAGGCAGTCAATAGAGATGCCGCTTAACATCCACAGTCAAATTAGGCAAGAATGGAGGAAACTGGGGGCATCATATAAACCGTCTTGATCCCTTGCTCAGTGCATGAATTTGAGCCAAATTTTAGATGTGAGACCCCCTTCACTGAAGACATTGGTTCTGTCCCTGGAAGAAAGGATCTTGCAAAATCACAGTAAATATATTGTGAAGGTTCCCCACCTGGTAGTTCCAGGAGTACGCTTAATCCAGGAAAGAAGAAGATGCTGGTCATATTTACACCTTTATCCAACTGCTTAGGGTCTAGTTGTAGGCAGTAATGTGTTAAGTGTATAATTTAGTCATGGAACACACTAAAATCCCAAATGTACTTGGAATTGGCCAGGAACCCCTCTCAAAAGGTTGGTGTGGTCTTTAAAGAGTAACTAGAAGTTCACTAACTAAATATGAAGTGAGGTGAGTTTTCCAGAGATACTGTGTTGGTGACATTATCTGGAGATAATCCTTTTGGGGAATGCTATTTTAGTTATACAACAGGACCTGAAATACATTTTGAATAAGGCAAAATATAAATACAGAATACTTTATGAGCACAAAAACTTTACAAGATTTCCAGGTCCTAGTCACATTTCTGCTGCTCTTTTATGTACCTTATATATACAACACACTTCTTGTTCAAAAGTGGTCGTTTGTTCTTGCTGAAGGGTATTGATGAAAAGTGCTGTTTATGTACAAAGAGCCAGAATCATATGAAATATAGTCTTCATAAACTTCAAAAGGTAAACCACAGTAAATAACCATTTAAAATTTGAGTATTTCTTCCTTCTGTTATTATGTTGTAAGAAAACCTGTGTACAATCTGAGGAAATAATGTTTCCGTACAGTGATGTTAATTTACCTTCAAACTCTGTTCTGCAAATGTACACATACCAACACAATCTAAGTAAAATTAAGGTTCATTGTAGTTTCCCCTGATAATACCTCAATGCATTTCTAAATATATATTCTAAGATTATAAATTTGAATTCTAGCTCTCAAAAATGTTTTAATTTCCATTAACCAAAGCACCATTACATATTTTCCTGTCCATATTCTCTTTCTGGTAGATTATAGGGACTTTCATTTATCTGTAGAATTTTCTCCAGTTCTATTAAGGAATCACTTGAAGAAAAATAGAACATGTATGAAAAAAGCAACTATTATGTTTAACATAGAGAACACATTGATATAAACTGTAAAAATCTCATGGAAACAAAAAGTTATACATTGTATTGATATTTTGATTTAAATTTCTGCTCTATTCTACTTGTATATTTATGTTTATTCTATTTATAAGTTCAGTCATTATTTATTTATTTATTTAAGGCCGAATCTGTGCCATATGGAAGTTACCAGGATAGGGTCAAATTGGAGCTGCAGCTGCTGGCCCACGCCACAGTTACAGCAATGTGGGATTCAAGCTGCATCTGTGACCTATTCCACAGCTCAAGGCAGAGCTCCTTAACCTGCTGAGCAAGGCCAGGGATCGAACCCACATCCTCATGGGTACTAGCTGGGTTCATTATTGCTGAGCCACAGCAGGAACTCCCTTCAGTTATAATTTATATCATTCCTACCCTTAATAGGGCAGGAATATATATGAGAATATGCATATATTCCTTATACAGGTTGGGGTGTTAAAATAGAAAGCTTACTGACAATAATACAAAAGATACTGAATTAAATGACTACAGTGATTTCTAAATATGATTTATTTCTTTGCTTCCTTGATGCCAATTGTAAAAAAGGAACAATCTTGGTTTGGGGTGGATTTCACTGAAAGGCATTCCATGTTCTGAAGAGAAGTAAACTTTACTTTTAGCAATGAATTCCAGATTACTTTTAGCAATGAATTCCAGATGACACACATCCTTATAAAAAGGAGAGTATGACACAACCCCATTAAATTCCCAATAAACTGTTTTGTAGATATTCACAGCCTGATTCTGAAATGTACATGGAAAGGCAAAAGCCTAGAATAGCCAGTGCCATGCTAAAGGTGAGCAAAGCTGGACGGGACTCATGCCACCTGACTGAAGACTTATTATAGAGCCACAGTAATCACCCAGCAGGATATTGGCCAAAGGATAGATCAATGAGACAGAACAGAGGGCCCAGAAATACAGCCACATAAATATATTCAACTGATTTTTGACAAAGAGCATTTGGTACAGAAAGGATAGTCTTTTCAACAAATAATGCTGGAATAAGTGGATGTCGATATGCAAAAAAATAAACCTAGACACAGACCTAACACATTCCACAAAAGCACCTCAAAATGAATCTGTACCTAAATGTAATTCGCAAAATTATAAAATTTCAAGGAGAAAATCTATGTGACTCTGGGATTAATGACGAGTCTTCAGGTAACGATATAAAAACCATGCACATGGAAGAAAAGAAAAGGAAAGATTGTCTGGAAGGTATTAAAATTAAAAACCTCTGCTCTCTGAAAGATCCTGTTAAGAGAATGAAAATACAAAGCACAGACTGGGAGACACTGCTGTTGAAACAATACTTGTGCCAGAAATACACAAACAACACTAAAAACTCAGTAATGAAAAACAAGCAACCCAATTAAAAAATGGGCCAAAGATCTAAACAGACATTTCACTAGAGAAGATATAGGGATTACAGAAAGCACAGAAAATGATATTGGATATCACTGGTCATTTGGGAAAGGCAAATCACAATGTGAGTCGCCACACTACACTAGCAGAGTGGCCCACATTCAAAAACTAAGAGCACCAATTGCTGGTGAGATGTAGAGCAACAGGAACTTTCAAGCATGACTGGTAGGAACACCAAGTGGTGCGGGAACTTGGAAAGCAGTATGGCAGCATTCAGTCACGCACACTATTCAGCAGTCATGCTCCCAAGTAATCACCCCACTGATCTGAGAACACTGGGCCACACAAATACCTGTTTGCAAATATTTACACTAGTTTCATTCATAATTCCCAAAAAAACTGGAAGCAACTAAGATGTTCTTCAATGGTTGAATGGAGAAATAAACTCTAGAATATCCATAAATGTAATATTCAGCAATAAAAAGGCATGATCTATTAAGCCATGCATGTATAGTCATAGATTAATCTGAAATGCATAATGCTAGGGGAAAGAAGCCAGTCTGAAAAGGCTGCATGATTTTATTGACATGACATTCTGGAAAAGGCAAAATGATAGACATGGGAAACAGGTTGGTGGTTATAAGATATTCAGGGGTTAGGAGAGTGGTGCAGGGTAGCTCAAACTCGCAATTTTTAAACAGCGATGAAACTACTCTGATGATGTACACGTGACCCTGTACAGCTCTCAAAGTTCTACAAACTTAGTAGAAAGAATGAATCGTAGTGTATACAAATGATAATACATACATATTAAAAAAAAAAAAAAACCTTTAGGAGGTTAGAGGATCTCATGATAGAATGTAGAATGTGTCAAAACAATCTTACTGGATTAAAAATGTCTTAAACAACCTCCCTAAAGAGGGTGGGAGCAAGGGCTGCTTACCTAACTAAACTTGTTAAGCAGTAGAATCTGTAAGACTAAAGGCAAAAGAAATTTTACTCAAGCACTGAGCTTTAGTTTGTGAAGTTGTTTCCCAGGCGATACAGGTGAAAGCCTCTGAAACGTCTTTGTGTGAATCCTGGAACAGAACCATGAACTCAGTTGTCTAGAGAAGTTGGGGCCAGGCTTCTTAGTGTTGGAGTGGGAAGTAACAGGTAAACAGGAGGGGGACTGTCTTTGTGTGTTTGATACAAACAGTTTTTACATTTTAAAGGGAGAAGAAGGAGAAGGGAAAGGAGAAGGAGGTTATGTGGCCCACAAAACCTAAGCTATTTATTACCCGGCCTTTGACAGAAAATGTTTGCTGATCCCTGACCTGAAGATGTGGTTTTGTGGTTTCATTTTTCTCATGTCATTAAATTATGACAACTCTGCCTATGAAGACAGGATTGTGGTTTCAGGAAATTGAAAATATGGATAGAACTGAAGTTGATAAATTCATGGGAAATGTCTCTCAGAAAACCACAACGTTAAAAAATACTGACAACAAAAAATCTTAATTACAGTGAGAAGAAATTATGCTGAAGCCTGGAAATTTTAAGTTTAATCAACATCTCAAAAAAACTGAAGTATTAAAACTTAAGTATTTAAATGAAGTATTAAACTTTGGGGAGTCATTTCCCTGAGATGTCCTATAGATATAAATAGATTAAAAATTGTCTTTGCTCTGTTCAGATTAAAGCTCCATAATCAGCCATTAAACTTTTTTTTTTTTCTGGACAAATTCCAGGGATTATTTTGGCCCTTCACTTCCTCTTTGTAGAAAATCCCTTACTACTACTCCCTTTTTTTAATTTATTTATTTTTTAATTTGGCTGCATCGGAGGCATGCAGAAGTGTCCGGGACAGAGATTGGACCTTCACCACGGCAGTGACCTGAGCCACAGCAGTGACAACTGCAGATTCTTAACCTCTAGGCCACCAGGGAAATCCTATCATTCCATTTTTCTACCACAGAAGAGCCGCCAGTCCATAGAGGGCATCTGGGAAAGGGCACAAGAGGAGTAGTGAGATGGGGCTGTTGTGCCCTTTGCTTTTCTACATGGGAGGGTTTTGCAACAGCTGGGCTGCCACCCTCTCTGTATCCAGTTGTTTTCAATTGAACAAACAATAACTAAAAGCAGCACATGGATGAATCTTGCAAACCTAATGTTAAATGAAACCAATCAGACACAAAAGGTCACACGCCCTCCATTCATGTAAAGTTCAACAACAGGCAAAAATTCATATTTGGGATCAGATATCAGGATGCTGGTCAGTTTTTTTTTTTTTTAACTTTAATGGATTTTATTTCAATTATAAGTGTACATAAATCAACACAAGCTGGTCAGTTTTAGAAGAGGACAAGAAGGCTTTTCACTTTCTGTTGATCTTGTGTTTATAACACTGGTTACTGGTTAAGTAGGTGAGTTCTTAATCTAGCTGCACACTTAATGTTTATCTGTTTCCTGTATGTATACTAAATGTTTGCAAAACTTTACATTACTATAAGATATTTTTAAAGCTTTAAAAGTCTAGCAATCTTATTTTCTTCTGACTGGAAGAAAAAATCTCTTCAAGGAAGTTCTCTAGGACTCCTCAATTATAAACAAAATTAATTACATATGAATTAGATATGACATTAACTCAAAAACAAAGAAACTGTGGTGAAAAATAATTAGTGTTAGACACTAAAACAATGTAAAGAAAATGAATTACAAAGTTACTGGAAAAGGTCTTTGGTTAAATTTTTGCAAGTCTGTGTTTAATTTTGAAAACCTTGATTTTGACAATTTTTGCTAGTTGGCTTAATTAAGCAGGAGAGTATTTTTGCATATAAACTAAAGAAAGTTGCTCACCATCCAGTTACACAAGGATTGAGTCATTAGCATTGCAGTTGCGGACCTACGATACATGCCAAAAGTGATTTGGGGCCAAGGGCAAGAAGAAGCAGTCTGTGCTCTGAGAGACAGACTGATAGGACCTCATACAGTTAGAAGTATTTGAGGAGAAAAAAAAATGTTTTTGGCTGTACTTGTGGCAAGCAGAAGTTCCCAGGCCAGGGATCGAACAGCAGTAACAATGCCGGGTCTCTAACCACTGGGCAACCAGGGAACTCCGAGGAGATATATCTTGAACTGGATTACTGTTTCTTCTCATGCTAGAAAAGCACTAAAACCATTAAATAAGGTATCTGTTCCTTGTGACTAGCAGCAACATTCTACTAGGATGTATGCTTGACTGCAGGTACCCCTGAGCCAAAATCACTTATATACTGGCCTCTTTCACACACCTCTTTGAAGCAGAATTCCTCAGAATTGTCTCAGACTGTCCCCTGGGCTATGGTCCTCAGAAAGACACTGAATAAACTAAATTTGTAGCTCTTACATCGTGCTTTGTTTAAGTCGACTTCGAGGTACCATTTCTCTATTCCTGTGGATGGCATTACTAGTAAAAAGGTCTGCTCATTTGTGATGTCTAGGAAGGAAAAATAACTTATACTCTCTCCTCCTAAGTTCTTGGCTGAGACTCCTCTGTAATAAAAGACTGATAGGAGAAAAGCAAACAGAAGTTGAATAACCTGTATACTTCTGGTATGCATGGGAGATAACCAGGAAAACTGAACAAAAAATGGACCAAGCCATCACCTTCAATATCATCACATGATAAGACAAAAAAGATACTGGAGTGGGGGCAAACGGTGGGAGGTGACAGGAAAAGCACAGTAAACCACGGTAATGTTCTTGTGTGGATTTAAGTCCTTGCCTCCACCACTGATCAGAGTTTCTTGAGATCTAGTCATCCTCCTCTTCCTGGTACAAAGAGGAAGGCACCCTTACAGATGGAATTTTCCTGAGAAGTGTCAATCTTTCCTACAGAAGGGTAATTTCTACCCAATTTTCAGAGCTTCTCCTGTGTCTGCTGCTTCTTAAAAACAGTCTGTCTAAAGTAATTCCTATGGAGAAGAGACATAACTTGCGGTGGCAAATTCTGTTCCCCTTCACGTGGCTTAACGAAAGATATTTGAATGTGTCATTTTGAAATCAATGGAAAATTAAAGCATTGACAAAGAAGCCTGGCTAAAACAGAACATGATATTGTTAAAAACCTTCTGAAGGTTTTACTTGTAAAATTGAGATGATAAAAGTTTCAGATTTTCTCTTAGTAGAGTTTTGAAATGTATTTTCAAAAGAAAGCATTAATACCATATATTCTGATGTACTGAAAATTATTTAAAGCTGTGGGGCTACATATGACCAATATAATGGAAAGAATAACTGCAATAAAATATTAAGATGTTTCTCTGTTCCTGGCAATCTTCTCATTTTGGCTCAGGCCTGGAGCCTCTTGGACATCCCTAAACTGTGGAGGAAATGATTTTTGCATGTTTCAAACACACTTGAGTAATGTAGATTTCATATCTAGAAATGAGTTTAAACTCCCAGGGGTTTGAGTTCCATTTACGGTTGGCAAAAATGTACCTTTCAAATAAAAAAAGGTACTATGAGGAAAGCATATTCCTACTACCTGAGCTGCTGAAAAATGTGATAACTGTTCTTTTGAAAGATCTTGAGCCTACCTCAGCCACCTGCTATGCGGCCCAGCACCTCCATGAGAAATGGGGATAAAAGAACACAGAGGATCTGAGGAGAGCTGAAAGCTGAAAGCTCTCTGCAAATTGAAATCTGGATAAGAAGGGAGGAAGATAGTATCTGAGATAAAACATTTTGCTTTCAGAAGAGCTAATCCTCAGTTCCAAATTACCTTATAATTTATTTAAAAGTTCGAAATCATCCTTTCTGCCCTTGGTTTATTAGCAGATTCAGGTAAGAGAAAATTTCTAAGCCAAGTAAGAGACCATGAAAATGTATCTTTATAGCTTGAGAAGTGAAAAAATGGATTATTCTGCTTTAAAGAATAATCACTTATTCTGGAGGAAACCCAGCAGGTGATGCTGAAGATGCAAGAATGGTGATGTCCTAACAACTTGGGCCCCAAAAGACTAGTTCCTGAGCTCCCTGGTGGCTCAACAGGTTAAGGATCCAGTGTTGCCACTGTTGTGGCTCAGGTCACTGCTGTGGCACTGGTTCAATCCCTGGTCTGGGAACTTCTGCATGCCATGGGTGCGGCCAAAAGAAAAAAGACTAGCTTCTGATGGGATAGTATTTATGAGGGCTATTGTAAGGATTAAAAATACTGACTCTGGCTATAATCAATTAAAGCACCTAAGAAAGAAGTTCCTGTTGTGTGGCTCAGCAGAAATGAATCTGACTAGTGTCCATGAGGATGTAGGTTTGACCCCTGGCCCCACTCAGTGGACTGAGGATTTGACATTGCCTTAAGCTGTGTTGTTCGTCGCAGAGGGGGCTTGGATCTGGCATTGCTGTGGCTGTGGCATAGGCGAGCAGCTGAAGCTCTAATTCGACCCCTGGCCTGGGAACTTCCATATTCTGTACCTGCGACCCTTAAATAAATAAACAAACAAACCACGTTAAAAAAAAAAAATCCTATAAACTCTGTGTAACCACCCTTAGGCAAGGCTGATATTTAACTGGGGTTCATTCTGTGACCTGACCAATTGTCCACACTTGCTGACTGTTCTTAACTGTTGAGCCCAGTATTGCTCCAGTGTTTAATCATTTTAAGTGTTTGCTTTGCTTACTGGTACGTCCATTGTCAACCATGTCTACTTCAGATTATAAAGTCCTCTATTTGCAAAAGCTTTACAATATCACTGAGGAATCCTTTTTATACTGTGAAATGACTCAAAGTTGAGTAGTTTCTAAAGACAAAAAATAATTCTCACTGACTCCTATTATTTCCCTTAAAATCTATTCAAATATGTATACTTGTTTTTAATATTTTCAATGTTGTTTAATATTTATTTCAATTACTTGTTTTTAATACTGTTTAATATTTGTTTTAAATACTTGTTTTTAATATTTCTACTCACAAGTTTTTAATGATAGTTCACAGCCCCCACCCCTGCCACCATATTCTTCTCTGTCCCCTTCAAACAACGTGTAGCTGGTTCTGCAGTCCTTATCCAAGGGGGCGGTTGCACAGAGAAGTGTCCCTGTTGGCAAGACCCCTGGTGTGTTTCCCAAAGATAGGATTTTGCATAGAAACAAAGTAGCCTAAAAATGTAGGGCTTTTTTTTTTGTCCTTTTACAAATAGAATATTCACACTATGGGGAGTAGGCAAGAGAGTGGGTAGTGGTATATCTCTGGGGCTTTGGGGACCTACTCAGCACTTTGGAAGCAAGCCAAGAAGAGAGAATGACCCCAATATGGAATGACTTTTTCTATGAAGCCAAAAACACAGAGGATCACATCCTTGGGGGGAAAAAGTTTTCTCCCAATTGTACTACAGAAGTAATAGAGCCTCTAGATCACAGTGAAGAATCATTTCCAAACCACGATTTGTATACCAACGTTCATAGAAGCTTTATGTGTAACAATATCAAATTGGAAATAATCCAAATATTTGTTACTAAATGAGTGGGTAAACAAAGTATGGAACACCAGTACATAATAGTACATACTAGTGCACAAAGTATGCAATGAAACACTACTCAGCAATAAAAAAAGTAAATATCAATTAGCACAACATGAAAGAATCTCAATAACAAGCTCCTCAATCAACAATAAAAATATCACTAACATTGTTCTTTTAGGACCATGTTATATGATGGGTGGTAAGCCACCTTCCCCCTGCTTCCAAATATACAGCATTACGTGTTTGATCTTCACATGCTGTGACGTTCTAACTTGGACACTAAAGGCAGCTCTGTAGTTTCTTGTTTAGCTAAGATATACGACATGGAATCAGCTGGCTCCTCAGCTATCATAAGCACAGGTGGAAAGAAAAATGCTAGATTCATGTATTAGCAATAAGATATATGGTGGTCATTCTCATGGTCCAGAATACGTGTAGTAATCAGTTTTACATTATAATTAAAATGAAAGCATAAAATTAAAGAATAACTTCTCAGAGAGATCAATGAGCAATAACATGGCCTTAGCCCAATTTTAAAATCAGTATTATACTGGGAAGAATGTGCATATAATCTGAAACACATTGGTATAAATCTAAACTCTACAACTAAATAGCTGCATGACCTTGAGCAAAGTATTTAAATTCCTTGAGAATTGTTGTCCTTGTTTGTTGATAAATATAGTATTATCTATCTCACAGGACCTTGTGTGAATTATATTAAACAGCATAGCCATTAATTATATTAACTAGCTAACCACTTCTAGGTTCAAATACATTTATTAATATGCAAATTAACACTGAACTATCATTTTCTTTCTATAATTATTTAAATGAATTATTATAGCTTGAGATAATTTATAATGTGTGATACAGTTTATCTAATACCATGAATTTTCTTGGTGGTTCCTTTTTATTTTACTTAAGAAACATTTAAGAAATAATGGAGAATTGGAGTTCCCATTGTGGTGCAGCAAAAATGAATCCGACTAGTATCTATGAGGATGCGGGTTTGATTTCTGCCCTCTCTCAGTGTTTTACTGTGAGCTGTGGTATAGGTCATAGACACAGCTTAGATCACACATTGTTGTGGCTGTGGTGTAGGCCAGCAGCTGTAGCTCCAATTCGACCATTGGCCTGGGAACCTCCATATACCACAGGTGTGACCCCAAAAAGCAAAAAAAAAAAAAAAAAAAAGGAAAGAAATAGTGGATAATTGAGTTATAATCTCAAAAATCAGAAATTAGATTTTGTTCAATAAAAGCAAGATTACTTCTTCCTGTCTGGGGGCATAGTGATATTGTTAAGTGCTAATTGGATGTTTTACATTATTTTAAATTTAATTGTATACAATATATGCTTTAAATCTAGAAGTATGGATATTTTTATTAATTAAAATGGTCTTTGAAATTTACAGGAATGAAACTAAATAAAGTGCTATGTGAAACATAATGGGAGTGTGTTTCCATATTTGTATGTATTTGTGAAAAACTTGAAAACAGGATATGGTATTTTATAAAGACAAGGAACCAGTTTCCAGAAAACTGACTATTCCTGTCATTTGTTATGTTGCATTTTGTGTTTGAGTGAAGGATATGACTATAAAATGGATACTGAACAAACACCAGTGAAAGAGTTAAGGTGAAATGAACATCTAAGCTGTGGATTAGCCAGAAGGAGGCAGTGTGGAACAAGTTTGCATTTAGGCTGTTTTGAGTTTGGTGCAATTGTTAGTAGAAAGAAGTCTTTAATTTTTTGGTTTATAATTTTGATTTGTAGGCAATTGTTAAAAAAACCCATTTGATAAACTTCATTGATGAGAAAATATTCCATTTAATGACAACCATATGTTGAAATAAAACAAAGTCCATGTGATAGTAAATATATTTAAAGGTTAAAGACAAAGGAGTCTTAACCTTTAGGATCTTTATGAGAAGGGATGCGGTCCCCTGACGTCTCCACGAGTTCCTATATATGATTTTCCCTTGGGTGATGACACCTTAACCACTCGGTTATAGGGATGCTGCAGACAACGCTTAATGCTACAGTAATAAAGGCACGTTTTCTTCTCGAGGTGATATGGACCCCTACTTTGGGACACAATTCACCCCTGCCTTCAGCTATGTTGTGTTAGCAACAGATTTAAATAAAGTGAACGGTTAATTCATATCATTAGTCCAAGATTTCCTCAGTAATCGTATATACTTGGAAATTCATTCAGGGTCTAAAGGATTTTTCTTCCCCTGTCTGTGTGAAATAAAATGGTATCTAAGATCCTTCGCAGATTAAAATTCTAAGTTATCTTACACAGTTTTTCTACATGATAAATGCATCAGTCCAGGTCTTCCAGAATCATACATCAAGATGGAATTAAACTTGCAAGATATTCTGGGGGGTATATACCCACTGGATGGAGAGGGGACTGGAAGAGACTAGGGGAGCTACAAGGCAGTGATGCTGGGTCTGATCTGCGTGCTAGGTTGTCGATTGAAGTGCAGTCCTAGGAAAGTCTTGGCAAGGCCAATGGCAAGCCCTTGAATCAAAGTTTCCCGTCAGAGAGGTCTCCTGTCTCCTTTAGTAATGTTTGCCTCTGTATGCTTGACATGCTCTTTTATGGGTTGGGAGCCTTGACCTGAAAGCAGTGATGGTTTTCAGAGCTCATTAATGGGGGCCCTCAATTGTACTCATCATGGTATAAAATATCAGAGGCACATTTGCATAATTGCTATCATTGCATTGAGTAGTATATCAGGTTTTATAAAGCAAAATTACAACCTAAATGTACTAATGAACGTATAAAGAAACAGAATAAATAAAACATAGATATTACTCCACAGTCATTGTAAATTAGAGTCTCTAGTCACTGAGTGAAAGTTGTTTATCTGGACAATATTGGACACTATAATGTTTTTCTCAACACTGATGCTCATTTAGGTGAAAATGGTAGGTTGGATTATTTGTTAATTGCAAACGTATACTTTTTAAAAAATTATTGACGTAGAGTTGATTTACAATGTTGTAGTTTCTACTGTATAGCAAAGTGATTCATTTATGCATATACATAAATTATTTTTCATATTCTTTTCCATTATGGTTTATCACAGGATATTGAATATAGCCCTCTGCGCTATACAGTAGGAAACTGATGTTTCACTATTCTATATATAATAGGCAAAGGTATAAAATTTTAAACCATTTTGATTCACACTCAGTAAACACTGAGTGAATAGACAAGAAAGTTTTATGATGCACATTCTCAGGTCACGTATCGTTGTTTAGATATTTGCATATTTTATTACAAATATGGTGACCTTGATATGAAAAGTTTTCACCTCAATTATACTTGGTTTCTTTGGTCAATTGCTAGAAAATCCTTGGAGATTGTTCATTACAACTGTTGTCATAGTTTACTTTAGGAAATATGTGGTGCTACATTACCAAAAATAATTTGCTTGAATGCTTTCAATAAAAATACATTTAATTATAAGGATGAGATGATGTTCTTAAGCAAAATAATAACTAGAATTCAACTCAATACATTTTAGTATTCATTTTAAAAAGCTTTCCAAATGTCATTTTATTGGCATGCAACTAAGGCCCCAAATTTGTAAGATATTTTGTATTATTTTGCTCATTAAGCAGCTACCCAAAAATGTGATTTGACCTTGGTCATACACTAATGGGCCTGGTCTCTTTATCTGAATAGATCTGCCTTTGGGATAGACATAGTTCTAATAAAATGTAGGTTTTTGTTTTTTTGTTTGTTTGCTTTTGCTTTCTGGGCTTTTTTTTTTTTTTTGGCTGTACCTATGGCATGTGTAAGTTCCTGGGCTAGGGATCCAACCTATGCCACAGCAGTGACCCAAACCACTGCAGTGACAAAGCTGGATCCTTAACTCCCTGCACCATAAGAGAACTCACTGTAGGTTGCTTGTTTTTTTAAGCCATATTCTTCCAGGAAAATTACTGTCCCTTAGAATATTCTAGCAATATATGTACTTATCAAATGTCTTATAACTTATAATTGATTTTTTCTATTCTTGTAAGTTTATATGTCCAGGTAGATTGTAATGTTGCTGATGGCTTTCTCTCATATGTCAGTGCAAAGTGGGTTATAAATTATTAATATGACATGTTGTTTTACTTTCTTCTTTTTCTTGTTCTTCTACTTTTTTTTTCCTTTTGGACAAGACTGTCTCCACTGACTGCCTACTACACAAAAGAATATTTCACAGATTTAAAAGTTTATATATTAGACTACAATTTAAAATTTTATTTTCTATGATGCCTAATGGTATTTTTATTAAAACTGAATAATTTGGTAACTTGAGTTTTTCTCAAGGCATTTTTACAAGCTCTGTAACCAAATTTTACTGAAGAGTTTTCTATGATGTCTTTTTAAAATTAGTTTAATTCTATTGGAGTATAGTTGACTTACAATGTTGTATTAGTTTCAAGTGTACAGCAAAGTGAATCAGTCATACATATGAATATATCCAGACTTTTTTTTCCCATATAGGTTACTGCAAACTTCTGAGTAGATTTTCCTGTGCTATACAGTAGGTTCCTGCTAATCATCTCTTTAATACAGTAGTGTGTACATGTTATTTCCACCTTCCCATTCTTCCCTCTTCCTAACGGTTTCACCTTAGCAAGACTGGTTTGCAATCTGTTTGTTTCTATTTTTTAAGTAAGTTCTTTTGTATTATTTTAATTAGATTCCACGTTTTCCCTTTACTTTTCACATATTCCTCCACCTACATGCCAAACCTACATATGTATACGAAGAGACTGGGTTTTTTTTTGGGGGGGGGTTACTGCATGTGCAGCATATGGAAGTTCCCAGACTAGGGGTTGAATCAGAGCTGCAGCTGCTAGCCTACACCACAGCCACCACAACACAGGAGCCTTAACCCACTGAGGGAGGTCAGGGATAGAACCCACGTCCTCATGGATACTAGTTGGGTTTGTTACCATGGAGCCACAACTGGAACTCCTGAAGAGATTTATTAAGAGGAATTGGCTCACATGATTACGGAGGCTAAAACCCACAGTCTGCCATCTGCAAGCTACAGACCCAGAAAACCTAGTGGAGTAATTCAGTCTGAGTCATAAAACTGAGGACCAGGGGAGATGATGATGAAAATCTCAGTCGAAGAACAATATTGCAGCTCAACCAGGCAAATCGGAAGCAAAATAGGGCAAACTCTTCTTTCCTCTACCTTTTGTTCTATTCAGGGCCTGGATGGGCTGGTTGAATGGTGCCCGCATATTGGGGAAGGCCATCTACTTGACAGAGTCCACTGACTCATAAACTTCATGTGGAAACACCCTCTCAGACACATTTCAGTAGCTATCTGGGCATTCACTGGCCCAGTCTAGATGACAACACAACTAACCGTCAGTCATTTTTTAGTCATCTTCTAAATGAATAGTAAAACAGTCTGCCCTAATGTTAACACTATCATCTTCCTCTTTTTATTAAAAAAAAAAAAAAACTATGGAAATGTTGAAAAGTGAAATTAGAGGCATCTGTTTACTTTTCACCTAGATTTACCAGTTGCTAATTTCGGACACATCGGCTTTACCTTTATTTACCTAATTTTGTTTTCATGAATTGATTGATTCATTTATCCTTTCCTTTGCCACTGAACGACATGAAACATAATCAGGCTTTACTTACCTGGTAGAACCTCCCTGATGATGGCTTTGGGTGTTGTCTTGGATGGCTCCAAGCAAGCACACCAGGCACACTGAAGGCTACACCAGAGCATATATGCAGATGAAAACCTTTATGTCTGAGCTAAGACCCAGTCACCTGACTCCAAATCCACATGTTCATCCTTCTCAGGTTCAACACATTAGATGGCATTCAAGCTCTGCTCCACAGCCTGGCCCAACCCAGTGTTTCCCCTCAGTTATGTCAGGTTTGTTCATCTTCACATAAGCGTTTCCCCTGTCCCCCCATATCCAATCTGTCTTTAAGTCTTAATTATTTCAGTTTATACATTTTTTAATATCTCTCAACTTTCCCGGAAAGCAGAATTAATCACAGGGATGAACAAATGCCTCATCCTAGGGATAAAAAGTAGGCAGATATGAGAGTTAGTGAAGTCAAACAAACTGTGAGTTTGATGTCACCCTGCTGACCACTTCCTCAAAGCCAGCTCCCAGAGACAGAAGCACCTTGACAAGTACATAGCTCCTCATGGTTGCTGAACAGGCTGTGTGAGGAGATGATATCTGGAGGTAGCGTGTTAATGGTGGAAACACTGTAACTTTAACTGCTCTGATTCTTACTTTTCCATGGTCAAATTTCCCCCTTTGTGGATTTAATCCCCTGGAACTTCAAAATACAACACGAGTCCCTTTTTTTTTTTTTTTTTGCTTTATTTAGGGTCGCACCCACAGCATATGGAAGTTCCCAGGCTAGGGGCTGAATCGGAGCTACAGCTGCCGGCCTACATCACAGCCACAGCAACGCTGGATCCTTAACCCACTGACCACTGAGTAAGGCCAGGGATCGAACCCGAGTACTAGTCGGGCTCATTGACGCTGAGCCACAACAGGAACTCCCATGGGTCACCTTTTGAAGCTACTCGGGATGCCAGATCTCATGGCCAGCTTTTAGTGCAGGTTGGGAAGTGTCAGAAACTCAGAGTGTGTTAGCTACTGGCCTGAATGACAGCCATTCAAGACGGGCCAGGGTTACAGAGTGGGTGACCCATAGCCATTTTCCACATTGCCATTGCAGTGTTTTTTGAAAATGGAAGGCTGATACTGACAAAAAGTCTGCTGTAACTTCCCCTGCTCTTTGACTGAAGATAAAATATTAATGAGATCTGCACTGGCTGACAGGGACCACCTGCTCTGCTTTCTAGATACCCCATGGAATCTGCACTCTTTTTGTCTTTTTTTTTTTTTTTTTTTGTCATTTTATGGCCGCACCCGCGGCATGTGGAGGTTCCCAAGCTAGGGGTCTAATCAGAGCTGTAGCCACTGGCCTGCGCCGCAGCCACAGCAACGCAGGATCCGAGCCGCGTCTGCAACCTACACCACAGCTCACGGCAACGCCGGATCGTTAACCCACTGAGCAAGGGCAGGGATCGAACCCGCAACCTCATGGTTCCTAGTCGGATTCGTTAACCACTGCACCATGACGGGAACTCCGAAATCTGCACTCTTGACGCCCTCTGGCTGTTGCCTAGAACTTCCTCTGAAACAGTCCACTTCCTATTTGTCTGCTCACTTCCTGCCTTCTTTCTACTCATCATCACTTTCTCTGAGAAATTTCTCCCCCCAAACTCTACCTTTAGTCTAAGTCGTATCATTATATGGTTTTACGGCACAGCATAACCTTCAGGAATATGATTTTCAGAGTTTAAATTTCATATTTATTTGTAACATTCTCCGACTGGTTGCTTGCTTCATAGATTCTCCAAAACAAAGAAGCCAAGTGCACCTGTTTGACTCCTCTGTTTCACTCAATGTGGTTTCACCATTGCCCAGCCCAGTGAAGTAATAAACTTGCATAATGTTTTTGAATGAATAAATAACTAAGGGATGAAAATTGAGATATTTGACCTTTCATAAAAAAATATCCTAAAGAGCAAATATCTTCCTTATAATTAATTGTTTCAATCACCAAATAAACAAAATAAGCTTTATATAATTTTGGCCAGTTGTTCATATGCCATGAAAGACACCCTATGAAGATATAAACGTGTCAACTATTAAGCCATCAAAGTAGTTCCAGTGATCCCACCTATTGGTTTGGAGCCCATTAAGTCATATATTTCGATTTCCTCTCCTTCAGAGAGAGTACATCCAGCTAGGAATTTTAATTGAAGCTGGTAGTTGGTCAAACAACATAAACAGAATAAGAGTGTTCTTTTCTTTGACCTCAGAAAGAAAATATCAGATCACATAGTGATTTTTAATGAAACTATTGTAAAGAATTGGTTGCTGCCATTGATTTTTCCTAGCAAAATACCAATATAGGAGTTGGAAGCAATTGTGCTGTATTGTATTCCCCTTAAGAGCTTTTTTTCTGTCTAAATAGAAATTGAGTTTCAACCAGAAAATAATCTTTGAACAAATCATATTTGGAAATATATTCAAAAGAATAAAATTGATAATATTTTGGACCTAATATTGTTTGTCTTACTTTGGAGTACTATTTTATATGCCTTTCCATATTTATAGCTATGTTTTCTCCCCCTAAATTGGCATTTAACTCACTTGAAATAACAATAGCTTGGAAAATAAACCTTTTTTAAAGAGTATGTTTCCTTCAGACAACTATAAACATTCATAAAAATTCACGACTGCCCTCTGAAATAAATACAATAAAGAATAAACGTGTTAACTATATTTCAAATGGGTTTAAGAGTATGTGTTTGGAGTTTATATTAAACCTCAGTTAGATTCAGAATCATAAACTGTCTAGTTAGGTGGGGCATTTCTTGATATTTTCCATTTACTTTCTTACTAATGAAACTTATAACACAGACGTACAGAGATGCTAAAAATATTCTTATTCTGTAAGGAATGTTTTTGTATGATCCAATGTTTATCAAACTTCAGAAAAAATTGGTCGTTTTACAGAAATGCATCATTTTATGGAGTAAGGCATGAACACTATGAATATTATAGGAATTGTGGATAAATGTGATTATCTCTAATACCTTTTACTATTCAAAATCATGGTTACATAGAACACTCTTTCTCTTTCAGCTGTTTTATACATTGTTGTATATAATCAGAAGCAAAGAAGGCTATGCTTTAGTTTCATCTATCTACTTTTACTAAAATGTTGCATTTGTAAAAGAGAGAAAATCAGAGTTAACGATTTTTTTTTTTGGAATATGGATGTGAAGCATACCCACACAGATATGTGTTATTGGGAAGAATGCTTTGTGTGGTTCTGCTAGCATGAATTTTCAAACTCTATGGACCACAGTCATCATCATCATTAGTAACATAGGCCCAAGCAAGCATATTTCAGATTTTAGTTTATACTATCAAGAGAAAGTCTTCATTTATCTAAATATGCTATAAATATTGAAAACTTAATTGGTGTTTATCCAGCAGTTTTTTTTCTATACCTTTATTTAATTTAATTTAATTTAATTTAATTTAATTTAATTTTATTGGCCTTGTCCATGGCATGCTGAAGTTCCTGGGCCAGGGATGGATCCTGAGCCACAGCAGTGATAACGCCAAATCCCTAACATTAGGCCATCAGGGTACTCATTTTTTTCTTATTCTTTCAAAAATAGAAGTGTATTTTTTGTATTTTGGAAATCTTTGTATTATAATATAATTTTAGTATACTTTGATTAATTGAAATGTTTTTCAGAACACATTTCATTACTACCTTTTCTTCCATGAAGTTTTCCCCTTTCCCTACACATGGCTGCCTGCACCCCTGCTATTTTCCTGGGGCCCGAAGCGCAGCTAGAGCAGCATCTGGCCTGTGATCTCTGGATCTCTGTCCTACTGAGAGGACCGGCTTTTGCCACATAAATCCAAGGGCTTAATCGGCTGGCCCTTTTCAATGATGCCTCTGCATTTCATTACACTGATAGAAAAGTCGAGAACATACACTTTTGTGGTGTCAGACTGGCCCAGGTTCAAGTACCTGCTTAATTCCTACATGGGAGTTGGGGAAAACACATCACCTAAGCCTATCAGGCTCTACATCTATACGTGTAAGATGATGGTACATCCCTCACTGATTGTCCCGATCCATGGGGATCAGAATATACCTGGGATACTGTTTGCCACAGAGAACTGACAGGATGGAAAGGAATCTAGACTAATTCCTAGTGCCAACCCTACTGAGTGGGCCACAGAGGAGGATGGTGGGGGTGTGGTACATGGAAGGAGGAGAGAGAGAGACTCTTAGATTTCCAGATGCTCAGAGCAGGTGGGGGAAAGCACAAGGCAGGCCCTGGAAACACAGTCCCATTTGTGCGTATATGGACCCTTTTAAATTATAAACATATGCAAATATTTGCTTTACACATATGCATATTTTGTACTATATATTTAATATGTAAATATATTTTGATGAAAGGCATAAATCAATAAATGAAGGAATAAATAAGCAAATAAATAAACAGAACGGTGGAATATCGACCTCTGACCATTGTCTCTCCCCTCAGACCCACACTTCAGACCACTTTCTGGTGATCATGTACAATATGATGACATGAGTTTGGAAGCAAATGTCCATTTTCCAACCATGGAGATCCCACGTCTCTCCTTAACACAGCCGATTGGTTAGGCGACCTCTCATTTACCAAGTTTTGGAGCGAAGTGAATTCTTTCTTTTTCCGAGGGCCTTTCACCCGTCAAGGCCATCTAATTAGGCCTCTGAAGTTATAACTTTGAGGAGGGCAGTGCGATGGGGATTTTGCCTCTGAGTTCTTATATTCTGCACAATGTTTTTTTAAGTTTTAATATGTTTTTGGTATTCTGAGTGCACATACACGCCTGCTTCCCTTAACTACTCAAACTCATTTCTACTAACACCCCGGCCACCACTGTCATTTTGCTCAAGCCACAGTGACTGCCTCACATTTCTGGAAGCGTCCCCCTCTGCCCCACCAAGGCAGGCTCACACTGCGGGGCCTCCCCATCATCCCCGCATCCTGACCCCACCTCCAGGGCTCCAAGCCTCTGAAGGTACCATCTGCTCTGTCTTCCCTCCTTTACATATTTAAAATTACAAGGTTATTGCAAAACCTGATCCCTTTTCCTTCCTGACATTCCTCCTTATCCTACTTTTCTCCACAGATGTGTCATTTTCACCATCTAATGTATTTATTCCATGAATTTACTTTTTCCCCCCAAACTATTGTTATGTGTTTCCTTCCAACCATAATAATATAAAGGCAGGGATTTTTGTTTATTTTGTTAATTGCTGTTTCCCAGACCTAAAAGTGACTTATAGCTACCAGGTGATAAACAAATACCTGCTGGATAAATGCATTCCTTCAGTAGTACTAAAACAAATGATTTTGGCATCTAGTTAGTATGAAAAATCTAGTTACAGTAGAAGGACAGACGGTGAGTCTATTGATTACACTGACCTGTGAGCCACATAATGAATTGTAAAGCTGTTGAGAGGGTGCAGCATCTAGCGAGGTGTGTTCTCAACATCAACATTACTGATTTGTTTGGCAGAAAATTCCCTCCAAATTGTCCTCACAATACTTGCAGTCAATCCCTGACACTGTGACAGTAAGACTTTGGCCACTTTTTCTTCCTGTCTCATATCCTTCCCTGATGAAAGAATCATCGGAAACTGTCTAAACCTTAGAAACATACAACGGTTACGGAATGTGAGCTGTGGCGTCTTCATCCCTTCCCACCATACTAGGACTCTAGTGACTTTGTCCCTTTTGCTACAACTTCCCTAATTTAGGCTTGTATCACATGTTGCTGGTGTGATTGTAATAAATGTTTTACTCCCATTTTACTTTCTATTCACAAGCTGACATATTTCAAAACACTCAACATAAAAATATATATTTGGAAATTGTTCACGTGTGAATATAGCTAGATCAATGTTTTCTAATAATTAAGCATATTATAGAAAACCAGTTGGCCTTGCTATTTTATTATTTTCATATAGGTCTCCATGGCTTATTATATACAGAATGATTAGACAACTTGCTTCTTAAAATTTGTATAAGAAAATATTACCTCTTTTAAAATATTCAACATAGTAAATCCCATACAACTTTTTTTTAAATAAAGAGAAGTTAAACCAACATTTACCAGAAAAGAATACAAATGGATATGTACATAATCTTTGGTTGGTGTATATTTAACAAGCACAATGATAAAGGCAGAATAACATAAGAGCAATACCATTAACTCCATACAATTCAGTACTTTTATATGCCAAAACACATAAATTTGAAAAAGTAGGGCAAGAGGAGGTCCACCATTGCAGAAGTGAAGTGTTCAAAGCTTTTAAAAATCAGACATATAAGAAGATAGATGTATATTTAACTGTAGTTTAACAACCCCACACAAAAAAATGTAGCTGTCAATAGCACAAATGTTCTGATGAGGAGAAAAATGAATGCAAATTCTGAGGAGCATATATAAAATTTGTTCAACATTTTAATCAAGTTAATAAATGCCATAAAAATAAAATATTTTATTTATGATATTAGTAAATAAATACAATTCCAGTGGAATGTTGAGAAACAAACTGTTGGTTCCTGATGGTTTTGGGGTCACATATGTCTACTGGCACATGAACTCCGAATGTTTCCTCCTCATGAGTTACACTGATGTATGTTTTCTAGTCACTTCCTTTCGGTAAATAATCTCAGATTGACTGCCCTAAGATTTAGCTAAAAAATGGCATTACAACAGATTAGAGTAAATGTTTACTGCTTTTCAGTCACTGTTCTGGCAATTTTACATTATTAACTATTTTAATACCCAGAACAAACCAAAGAGCCAGATTTTGTTATCATCATTTTATTAAAAAGATGCTAAGGAATAGTGAAGTTATTTTCTCAAGCCCTACAGTTAACAGGCAGAAGAAAGGTGATTAAAATGCAGGTCTGAATTAAAGCTTGTTCCCTGGACTGTGTTACCTTGGATCTCAAGGACTTGGAAACAGACTAAATCTTGATAATTGGATAGTATCAAACTTTAGTTTGATTGTAGGAGTTCTAAATAATTTTTAAAGTTGTTTCACATTAGAATATGTATAAAACTAATATTTAAAAAAACATTTTTAAGTTCCACTGCACTTACTAAATTCACTTATATTATATGAATTTAACTAAAAACATGTATGGGATATGAGACTAATTTGTTTTTATTATTTTTTATGTCTCTTTTTTTATTTTGCTTAACTCTCTGAAGTACAAGTGTCTTCATCAGGAAATAAGCTTCCTAATAAAAGAAAAAAAACAAATTAATTGAAGTTATTTCCTAGGTTATTCATTTAGAGTATACTCTTTTAAAAATATTTCGTAAATCACAGGTTTACCTTATAACTGACAGCTTCTGTACAGACTAGAAAATGACTACTATAAATAAAAGTTACTGAAGTTCCAAAGTTTTGTTAATTTTGCCTATAATGTTGATTCCTTTTTAAAATCTCAAATTGAAATATCTGGTAATTTCCATTTGTTTTGTAAGGAATCTGGTTTTAAATAAAATAGAAAAATTTATCATTTAACATACTGTGAAGAAAAAGAAGTCATTTATCAACATAAAATTGGAGTTATTTGAAATATTTACAGAGCTTTGATTTAGACTAAATAACACAATGATTTTTTACCTGGGGACATACCCTAATATGTAAGTAAATTCAAGATCTAAACTATATAAATTTGCGTGAAGTCACGCTGAACACTTTAAACAAGTATTTGCTCAGATTAGACCATAAGGAGTGAAAACTGAGAGGAGATTTGACCCACCGGTCCATTAGCAATGGTGACATCACTAATTGCAAGTAAAAGTGCGTTTTTGTTTTTGTTTCCAGACAGTTAATCCACAGGGGTGATTGATGATAACAATGTAAATTACTGTCTCAACTAGCAGGATCCCTTTACAGATTTTTGTAATATTAACAATTTGACAAAGTCACAGGATACAAAATTAATACACAGAAATCAACTGCATTTCTATATACCAACAATGAAAGATCAGAAAGAGAAATTAGAGAAGCAATCCCGTTTACCATCGCATCAAAAAGAATCAAATACTTAGGAATAAACCTGCCTAAAGAGACAAAAGACTTGTACTCTGAAAATTATAAGGTGCTGATAAAAGAAATCAAGGATGACTTAAACAAGTGGAAAGACATACCATGCTCTTGGATTGGAAGAGTCAATATCATCAAAATGACTATACTACCCAAGGCAATCTACACATTCAATGCAATCCCTATCAAATTACCAAGGACCTTTTTCAAAGAACTAGAACAAAATAGTTTAAAGTTTGTCTGGAAACACAAAAAAACCAGAATAGCAAAAGACATCCTGAAAAAGAAAAATGGAGCTGGAGGAATCAGGCTCCCTGACCTCAGACTCTACTACAAAGCTACAGTCATCAAAACCGTATGGTACTGGCACAAAGACAGAAATATAGATCAGTGGAACAGGATAGAAAGCCCAGAATTAAATCCATGCATCTATAGTCAACTAATCTATGATAAAGGAGCCAAGAATATACATTGGACAAAAGACAGCCTCTTCAATAAGTGGTGCTGGGAAAACTGGAC
>PVHT021183530.1:7743496-7773087 GCA_004024745.2 Catagonus wagneri | reverse complement strand
GCAACACCCAATGCTACCGCTTACATGTGGAAACTAAAAAGACACAATGAACCTTCTTACAGAACAGACAATGACTCACAGACTTTGGAAAACCTTGGTTTTTCAAATAAGACAATCTGGGGGGTGGGAGGATGCACTGGGGGTTTGGGATACAAAATCTGTAAAATTGACTTGTGATGATTTATGTACACCTATAATTAAAATAAAATCCATTAAGAGAAAAAAAAACAATACAGTATTAAAAACTTTGTCTATCATTTAGATTACAACTGGAACAATGTACATCAACATATCAATTGTTTTGTTTGACTAGGTTTTTCATATTTTTAATTTACGGCAGGACTTATTTAAAAGTTAAGCGAGAGTCATTATATGATAGTGTCCCCTAATTACTATATGATGACATTTTATTTACATGCGTAGTTGACCTAAATTTTAAAATGTAGAGAAATTTTATTTTTTAAAGTGTTATTGAAGTGTAGTTGATTTACAAGTTTGTGGTAATTTCTGCTGTACAACAAAGTGATCCAGTTGTACATGAACACACATCCATTCTCTTTCAGATTCTTGTCCCACATAGATTACCACAGAATATTGAGTAGAGTTCCCTGTGCTATAGAGCAGTTTCCCGTTGGCCAATCATTCCATATACTTCAGTGTTCACATGCCAATCCCTAAGCCCAAGTCCATCACGACCCCGCTCCCTGGTTCCCCCAACTCTCCCCTTCGGTAACTGTAAGTTTTTCAAGGTCTGTGAGTTTGTTTCAGTTCTTCAAATAAGTTCATTTGTATTCCTATTTTTTTTTTTTTCAGATTCCACATATAAGTGATATCATGATGTTGGTCTTTCACTGTCTAACTTCACTCAGTATGATAATCTCTAGGTCCATCCATGCTGCTGCAAATGGCATTATTTCATTCTTTTTTATGGCTAAGTAGTAAAATGTGTTTCTCTTTTATCTATTTCTGCCTATTCCCATTCCTTTCAGAAGAAATAACTGATTTCTAGTTGTATCCTGTTGAGTTTAAATCTTCAGGAGTGGTGGGCACAGCTTATTTAGCCTCTTACTACCGTTTCCCCTGCTTCTCCTGTGTGGGACGTCAAGCGTTCTATTTGATTTCAATGTAGCTTATGACTGCTTCCTGAAGAATGATGCTCCTGATTACCAGTTTTCTTATTCCTCAGTTTTTACAGTCTTCTCGTTTGAAAATGGTGCTATCCAAACCAGAAAGGCTTAACTCATTCTTCATTTCAAATTTTATACGGAAACACTGGCAATTCCCTCCTAGTGCAGATTGCCGGCTACCACTTTTCAGTATTTGCACAGTGATGATCTCACTGAAGGACCAGGCAATAATGGCAATAAGGAGGTGTCCCCAGAGCAGAAAAATTATTTCATTGCCCCTGTGACTTCCTATGATCTGGAGTTTTTCTGCACTAAAATATGTTATTATATGTAATAAAGAGAGATGGTCCAAAGAATATTTTAATGTAGACTCTGTCATTATAGTCATGTGTCCACAGAGACATCATTTCATTATAAGAAAGCACTCTGTTTTATCTACATTGGATTACAAGTTCAAGTCCTTTGCTTCAGAATAGCTGAATGATATAAGTGTGGGTGTTTTATCACTTAAACAGTTTTAACATTTTTTAAATTATTAAATTAAAAAATAAAGAAGGGTATTTTATTTTATTCAATTTATTTATTGATTTATTGATTTATTTTTGTCTTTTTGCCTTTTCTAGGGCTGCACTCGCAGCATATGGAGGTTCCCAGGCTAGGTGTCTAATCACAGCTGTAGCTGCCAGCTTAAGCCACAGCCACAGCAACGCAGGATCTGAGCCACGTCTGCGACCTACAACACAGCTCAGGGCAACGCCGGATCCTTAACCCACTGAGCAAGGCCAGGGATCGAACCCGCAACCTCATGGTTCCTAGTCGGATTCATTAACGACTGAGCCACGACGGGAATTCCAAAAGAGGGTATTTTAAATAATCTGTCCTCTAATATAAATTTTTAGCAATGATGTTAAAAAAGTAGCATCAGTTATTAAATATTCACTAATTCTTAGCTTAGAGTCATGTTATCATTCCCAAATGGGTTTACTGTCCTGTGAAATAATTGTCTGTATTTTCCATTTTTTTTTTTTTTTTTTTTTTTTTTGGCCGTGCCTGCAGCATGGGGAAGTTACAGGACCAAGGATCAAACCCACACCATGGCAGTGACAATACTGGATGGATCCTTAAGCACTAGGCTACCAGAGAACTCCTTATCCTTATTCTCAAAATTAAAAAATAAACTATTCTAAGGAAACTAACATTTAGAAACATTTAATAAAGTGATCTACAAAACAGGAGCCCAGTAACCTGAACCTTGAGTGCAACTTCCACATCTATTCACTAGCATTACCCTCTGAATGCTACAATCAGCTTCAATACTTCCTCCAAGATTAGTCCATAATAATCGGATGTTATGGAACAGTTAATCAAAGACAGTTGACGACAGGCTCTTACTCGATTTTTCTTTTCTCTTGGTCCAGTCTTTTCTTTAGGGCCGTGCTGGATGCTGTACAGCGCTGAGTCTCTATAGTGGGGCAGCTGCCACTTCTCCTCAGACTTTCTCCCTGAAACAATTCAGGCCGGAGGAACAAGTAATAAAACAATAATAAACAATATTTCACAGTTTGGGTCTTTTCCTTTCCAACACATCAATAGGTATTCCTTTCACATAGTTATAAAAGAGGTTACTTCAACTTAGTTTCAAAATGTTGTATTTCCTTTTGAAAGCGACTGCTAATATTTTCCAGTTCTTGAGGGAATGGTAGGAGATGCGAGCTGTCGTCTTTTCTTTCTTGGCAGAACAGCGCTTGGGGGAGGGGAAGCGTATTTTTTTCACTGACACTCTTACAAATCATGATTGTTTCTTTTTATGTCAGTACTCAAAAGAAACCCTGGAAATGATAGCTTTACAGATTTAGAAAATAATGAATAGAGCCTCCAAGAGGAGAATCCCACGGGCGCTGTTAGTTTACTTTAATGATGACATTTGAGAGCAGTTTTTGTTTAGCACAAGGTTCCCCTGGCAACTGTTTTATTGGAAAACTGGAAATATGCACTGAAAAAAAGCACTGAAATATGCATTTTTAATGGTATTGTTTCTTTTTCTTTCTTTTTGCTCCTTTTTAACGTGGTATAATAACTTAGGGGGATTGACAATTAATCTAACATTAATTTGTGCAAAGCAGAGTTCTTTTTTTTAAAAAGGAATGAGGAGATTCAGGAAGTGCTTTGGTGTCTATAAATCTGTTTTTATGCATGTGGTTCTTCTTTAGGACTGGAGACATCACAATAAAGATGGCGGAATATAGTCCTTACTTCCTATTCCAAGTGTAATAGATCAGACTTATTGCTCATTGACTGGATGTGTGTCACAAATAGTAACTCTGAAATGCATATGTGTTAAGGGGGACTCAGTCTTTTCTTTGAACCCCGGATCACTGTGCAAAATCAGTTTTTGTGTTAACAAAGGGTGAAAATGATTAATAAACAATAGAAGCAAATGTTGCACCATAAAACCCAAGCCAGCGTTTTAATGTGAGTATTAGGTCTATTTGTAATGAGACTGCAAGACAGAGTAGTTTAGAATATTTCTTAACTACAGTCTATTTAAATAGCTTGCTGGTTTTATCTTTAGTCTGTATGTAAAATATGCTTATGGAACCCAAGGAAGGTGAACTTATAGCAGGTAGAGGACATCCTGAACCTAACAGTTGAGTTACATGCTTTCTAAGATTCAGTTTTGTTTGTTCAAACCCTATGTCAGGTGACCTTATTATTTCTGTCATTAAATTGAATTAAATATCTTATATTATTAACTATAAATGCAAGAAGAGACTGTTGTTTCCATGAGAATTAAGTAGACTCTGTTGAAAAAACCAGTTCACGTAAACCTCTTAAAAAGGCAGTTCCCAAATTAGATGTTGAAGGCACAATCTTACTAAAATAATTGATGAAAATATAAGATGATGTAACAACAGAAACTACAGTAGGAACCAACCAGTACTGGGGTTGGAAAACCTGAACTGTATTTGGCTAATTTCTCCAGGGTCAGTATGGCCAATTCTGAGAGTTAAAAATTCCAGATTACCCAGGTATCAAGAAGTCTGTGAAATATTTTGAGATTTACATCTAGACCTTGACCAGATTCCCACAGTAAATATCAGAGAAATATCCCCTTGGGCTTCCTGATGGAGGAGGAGAAAAGGAACCATGGTGAATACACCTGAGCACTCTGTTTTTACAATGCCTAACACTGGCATTTATCAAGTCCTCATGTCTTCTATTATTTTGAAGAATTTTGTATCATTGCGATACAATTAATACACACTGAACTATATATTTAAAGTGCATTATTTGATGTTTTGACATTCCCACATGTGTACACCAATGAAAGCATAATTAAACAAATGGAAATACTCATTATTCATAAATGCTTTCTCATGCCCCTTTATATAGTATCTCCCTCCCCTCCTTTTCTCCTGCCCCTCAAGAAATAAATATATATCAATAGAATATTTTCCATCTTAAAGGAAAATATTTATTTATTTATTTAATGTTTTTAGGGCTGCACCCTAAAACTGCATTTGGCACTTCCCACGCTAGGGGTTAAATCTGAGCTGTAGCTGCCAGCCTACACCACAGCCACAGCAGTGCGAGATCCGAGCTGCGTCTCCCACCTACACCACAGCTCACAGCAATGCCAGATCCTTAACCCACTGAGCGAGGCCAGGGATCGCACCTGCATCCTGTTGGATACTAGTCAAGTTCATTACCACTGAGCTATGATGGGAACTCCTTAAAATTTTATTTAAATGACAAAGCGCTCATTCTTTTTGCCGTACGTCTTTCATGAAGCATGATTTTTTTTAGATTCATTTATATTTGTGTGACAATGAATTCACTCACTTCCAATTATAAGCAGATTCTGTTACGTAGATAATACCACCCTCTCTTTATTCACTGGCTTGTTGGTGGTTATTTAGGTTGCTTCCGGATTGGCTATACAAATAAAGCCACATTGGACATTAGGGCATAGGTCTTTGTATGGCCTAGGGTTTCATTATTCTTGGGCACAGAGGAATGGAGTGGTTGAACTATGGTAGATGTGTCTTTAACTTTTTAAAACTGCTGAAAAAAACTGCTGAAATTTTTCCAAAGAGGTCTTCACATTTTACATTTTTACTCGCGGTATATGAATTTGATTTTCTCACACCCTCACAAACTTTTGGTATGGTCTGTCTTTAATTTTAGCTATTCTAATACACAGTTATTGATATCTCACTGTTTTTAAAATTTTTATCCCCTAATGATTCACCATGTTGAAATATATTTTAGTGTGATTATTTGTCATCCTTATGTATTTGATTAAAGAGTTGTTCAAATTTCCTGCCTGCTTTTCAATTCGATTGTTTGTTTTCTTCTTATTGAATTTTACACATTATGGGTACAAGCTTATCATACATATGATTTGAAAATATTTATCCCTGTCTCTGAACAAGTCTTTTCATTTTCTTAACAGTAGTCTTTGAAGAACACAGATTTTTTAATTTTGATGAAGTCCAGTTTACCATATCTTTTTCAGTAAGTCTCAGATTTTTGGTTTTACCTTAAATTTATTTGTCTAACCTAGAGGCCCTATGTTTTCTTTTTTAAATTTTGTAGTTTTAGGTTTTATGTTTAGAATTATGGTCCCCTTTTGAGTTCATTTCTGTTTATATGCTATAAAGATTCATGTTCATTTTTTATGTATACGAAAGTTCAATTTTTCAGTAACATGTGTTGCTTGAAGAGAATGAAACTATCTTAAAAGAGGCATATGGATGGACATATGGTGGTGGTGACCAAGTGTAAATATCTCTGTATCACATGAGGAAGCCCAGTAGAGAACATTCACATGACAGAGGCTGATGGAAACAGCTTCCCAGTGATGACACTCAGCCTCTCGTCATCCACTTTTCAAGATGGCCTCATGCATGTAGAAATCACATTAGCAGCAGTGGGGCCTTGGTGTGGGCCAACAACATGTGCTTCCACTTGCAAAGACTGACTTAGTTACTGCTACTGCTGCACATTCATAGTGCCAGTCATTTAATCCAATGCTAATCCCTTACATGATGCCATCCACAGGGAAACAAAACTATCACCTGGTAGTAAGTTGATAATTTCAGGCTCCTTCACCCTGCAAGGGATAATGTTTCACCTGGATGTGACACCTGAGCCAGATATAAACTTGCATTTCCTTTCTCCCGGGCCTTTGCCAACTTGGCTAAGGACTTAGAGAATGTTTGATCTATTGATGTATGGTCCTGGTCATCACTACCCCAGTACTGGATCCCCAGTACAGTAGGGGCGCTGCTTTGCTCAGATCACACACCACTTATCATTGCAGGAAAAGCATAGCTTTTGAAAGCTGTAGCTGAAGCATCACCTGGAAGATAAATACCTTCAATGGAGGACACCCTGGTAGGAGGTGGTTAGTCAGTGACCTTTATAGGGACACTGATAAATTGCTCCATGGAAATAATTGGCAAATTCAATTAAGACAAGATTTGCAGTTTCTCATTGGAGAGATGATCATGTGACCTGGTACCTTAAGGCTGTTCAAAATCTTTTATCTAATCTTCATGGAAGTATATATTTTAGTCTGTTTCTAAGACCCAATCACCTACGGATAGAATAAAAGTGTGACATTGCCCAAAATTCTGTACTCCTTAATTATGATTTTTTTTTTTCTATTTTGGCCACCCCACAGCATATGGCCTTCCTGGACCAGGGATCAGAACCAAGTCACAGTTGCGACCTATGCCACAGCTGTGGCAACACCAGATCCTTTAACTCAGTACACCAGGCCAGGGATTGGACCTGCATCCCCTCACTCCAGAGATGTTGCCGATCCCGATGTGTCACAGCGGGAACTCTATATCCCTTAATTTAATGGGGAGGACTAAGAGAGGGCAAAGAGTTACCCCAAATATTTTTGCCATTAACCACAGGACTATACGTTCAGTTAGTTGTTTTACATTAGAAACAGATAGGTTTCAGTGGGTTTACTGTACTACTGATCATAATTTTATTTTCTACCACTGCTTGAAGAAATTTGATAAAAATACCTTAGCAAGAATTGTTTCTCTTATTGATTTTTAAATGCCCTTTGATTTTGGCAGATTTTGACTATGGGCCAAGTAATGTCAATATTACTTAGGCTTTTCAGTTAATGATGCTTCTGGAAATTAAGCTTTTACTACCATCAAAAATCAATGAAAATAGGTCTTGCTCTCCTGCCTACCCAGACAGAGATCTCAATAGATAAAATATATCTTAAAGCCTCTTACATACCATTTCAAATACTATGTTAAATATTTTAAAAAACACTTTAGATGAGTTGGACACATTCCCTTCAAAGGAAGATAAAAGAAAGATAAATATTCTCCATCAAACTAATGCCATCCATTTATTAATGCAAAGGCAGAATTGCTGCAAGAAATAATGTTGTTCTCAGTATTTACAGGCATGAAAAAAAATGCCAGAGATAAAGGCTATCAGATAGGACATATATAATTTAGAATTCAATTGATGGATGGGATTAATTGTACCCAGTTAATCAGTGTCTTCACTTACACTGTGGTGTCTTTTCCAGCTACTTGCCCAGATGGACAGGCAGAAGCAGTGTGGCTGGGACAGTCTGGAAGAGCACTGCTGTGCCGGCCTGGACTGTGGTGCGTTACTGCTGACACCTGCTTTGATATGTTTCCAGACCTGAGTCCTTGCTCCCCTGCTGAATGCATGGAACATGAGGGGCTCAATCAAGCATTTGTACAAGGGCTGGTGCAGTTCAGACACCTCCTGAGCAGGCCCTCTCCCTGAAACCCTGAGGTCACCCCTCCTGCTCCCAGGAGTCTTTCCATTTTGGAAAGAAAAATCATCACACTCCTCAAAATACATGTCAGTCTTACTACCTGCTTGTCTGATTTTTCTAAGGGTAAAAACTGGCATTGATTAGCAACATTCTAGAATACCAGGAAACTATATCTTATCAGAGACCCATTCAATTAACTCTAAGGATGCTATTTTTTAATAAAATATTCAAATTAAAATAATGCCTTTATTTTCATATTTCACAGCCCCCAAAGTCCTAAGTGGCGGAGAATTTGTGATTAAAACTATTCTTCAAATAAACAATGTTTACTTTTACAGCGCCTGCTACCCAGGCTTTTCCTGTAACTGAAGATTACATTGCAAGAAATCATTGATCAAAAGGAAATCACGTATTCCCTTTCAGAGTAAAACATCTAACCCATGCATCACCACTGGTCCATATTTAGTTAACTTGGTTATTTTGGACAAAACTAATTGAGGATTATTGCCAATTACTTAATTTCCCCACACCTGCAAATGATGAATGACATAAACTAGCTTTAATGAAATATGGAAGCTTTTCAACCAAAACCCTCAAGTAACATGGATGGCACTGCTCTTACAAATTTGCTACTACAATTTTAAAGAAATCTGGTATTTAAATTTAAAAGAATTGCTCAGAAAATGATGTATTATTAAAAAGCGCCACTGAACTTCACCACACACTCTAAAGAGTGCAATGCCCTTTGGTTCGGATTTTCAGTAGCTTTATGTGCCTTCTTCTGTTGATACAGAATAAGGATGAAATAATGGTTTTAATTTGCATCTTTTGCTGCTGGCACCTTGAGCTCCAAATATGATATTAGTTAGTCACTGCTTTCAGTATTTCATAATGAATTATTACATTCACATTAGATCAAATGTTAGCATTTTTCCAGGAGAAGAATGTAAAAGTTGAGAGTATGCCCCTATTGCTAAGAGACTGGAAAGATTGTTATGCAAGTTATGTGACCCACAAAAAGAAACAGATGCCTATACAATGTCAGCATTTTTCCTTACTCTTCTCCAGTGATCATTAATAGAAAAACAGAGCGTCAAGATTAGCATTTTATTGCCACCAACATGCTAGGGAAGCTTTGTCATTGATAAAATTAGGCATTACTAGTCACATTTTTAAATCATTACATTACTTTTAAACTAATTTAAAACCAGACTTACTGGAGTTCTCATCCTGGCTTAGTGGAAACCTATCTGACTAGTAACCATGAGGATGCAGATTCGATCCCTGGCCTTGCTCAGTGCACTAAGGAGCCAGTGTTGACTTGAGCTGTGGTGTAGGCTGCAGACGTGGCTAGGATCTGGTGTTGCCGTGGTTGTGGTGTAGGCCGGTGGATACAGCTCCCATTCAGCCCCAGGCCTGGGAACCTCCATATGCCTCAGGTGTGGCCCTAAAAAGTCAAGGACAAACAAACAAACAACAAAGAACCACCAAAGACTTACTACTATAGTAAGATTCTTACGATCATGGAGTTCCCATCATAGTGCAGTGGAAACGAATCTGACTAGGAACCATGAGGTTGTGGGTTTGATCCCTGGCCTTGCTCAGTGGGTTAACGATCCCGCATTGCTGTTGCTGTGGCTGTGGCGTAGGCCAGCAGCTGTAGCTCTGCTTAGACCCCTAGCCTGGGAACCTCCACACGCCGCAGGCGTGGCCCTAAAATGACAAAAGACCAAAAAAAAAAAAAAAAATTCTTACAATCAAAATATCCTTGGCTCCTTACATTTTCCCCCTATAAGCTCTTTGGTTCTGGAGAGACTTCTAGCCTTTTAAAGTCTTTTTCTCTGCCTGTGAAACACTGAAAATAATAACTGATTCTTCCCTTCATTAAATGGGTGTTTAACATTTCCTGTGGGCAACATGGATAGTCACCAAATATCATGGAGCAACAAAAGATATTTCCTCTACACCCACATGGCTTAAAGTCTGGGAATTTTGGTCAATAATGTATTAGATAAAGCTTACAAACATGCATAAAATGTTAGTTAATATTACATGTACTTATACTGAGCCATTCAGTGAATAGATACTAGTAGCTGCTATATGTTAACGAAATATCAATAAACTCTTTTCTGCAACAAATAGGCTGCCAGGTATTTCTGCAGCAAAATGGGTTTATTCAGGGTCAGCAATTTTGGGGTCTGCAACCATGAAGAACTACATGCAAGTCGGCTTACAGCAAAGGAAGAGGAACGCTTTTTATGGAAGCAAGGAAGTTGGAAGGACCACAGTAAACAATCTGTCTCTTTATTGGCTGAATCCTTGCTAGGAAAGAAAAGTCTTTCTTCTTCCTACTGGGCTTCACTGTGGTCACAGGGTGTGAGAGCTCCCCCTACTGGTCACCCAACTCTGTTTAATTGAAGTTCCTGATTTACTAGATTTTTGAAAAACAAAACAGGCTATTCCTCTTGTGACTTTTAACATTCCAGCAGAGAAGGGGAGACAGTCTCCATAATCTATAAATAAAGTATGTATTGTGCTGGAATGTGATGTGAAAAGACAAAGTAGATGGGGAAAGAACTGCGACAGTTCGAGGTTATGGCAGTTTAGGGTATTTAATAGAACCGTTGGGGAAGTTCTTATTGAGAAGGTGATATGTGAAGGAAAAACTGGAAAGAGGTGAGGGAGTTCCTCAAACGGGTTGCAGGGAGGGGAGAACCTAGGAGAAAAAAAGATCAGGCAAGATTCCCCTCGGTGTGTCCTGAGGGGCCGGTGTAACTGGAGAAATTTGCAAAATTCTAAGTAGTCAATGTTGATATGCAGAGAGGTAGCTTGGACCCAGATTATGTGGGACTTAGGAGAGCATTGTCAAGCCTCTGACTTTTCTCTGAATGGAAATGGGGACCCACTGTGGGATTTTGAAGAGAGTAGTAAGATCTGCATACATTTTGAACCTAAGCATTTTGCAATGAGAATAGACCACAGAGGAGCAAATAAAGAAGCAGGGAGAATTGTTAACTCTTAATAACCCAAGTATTGTTCATTTAGATGAACTTAAAAAAGAAGATCCACATGGCAGTTTAGTCATCATACTATTATCTCTGAAGAGGAAGACAAAATGATTGGTTTCTTAAATACAGAAGCATTGAATATATGTTCGTAAGAAAAAACAAGAGATCCTAATTAAAGTATTATGTAATGGAAACTTACTTGAGGATAGAGGAGAAAATCATAAAAATGGAAAGTGTTTTATTTAGATGAATAAGAAATGATTCTAGGAGTTCCTGTCGTGGTGCAAAGGAAATGAAGCTGACTAGGAATCATGAGGTTGCAGGCTCGATCGCTGGCCTCACTCAGTGGGTTAAGGATCCAGCGTTGGGCTGAGCTGTGGTGTAGGTCACAGATGTGGCTTGGATCTGGCATTGCTGTGGCTGTGGCATAGGCCGGCAGCTGTAATTCTTTTTTGTTTGTTTGTTTGTTTTTTTTGTCTTTTTGCCTTTATGTGGAGCCGCACCGCGGCATATGGAGGTTCCCAGGCTAGGGGTCTAACAGGAGCTGTAGCTGCCGGCCTTCGCCGCAGTCACAGCAACGCGGGATCCGAGCCACGTCTGCAACCTACACCACAGCTCACGGCAACGCCGGATCCTTAACCCACTGAGCAAGGCCAGGGATCGAACCTGCAACCTCATGGTTCTTAGTCGGATTCGTTAACCACTGAGCCACAAAGGGAACTCCAAGGCAGCTGTAATTCTGATTGGACCCCCTAGCCTGGGAACCTCCATGAACTGCAAGTACAGCCCTAAAAAGCAATAATAATAATAAAAATAATAATAATAATAAATATAAAAAAATTCTAAACATGTACTTTGCATACACTTTACATATAATACCAATAAGTAAAAGTTTACTACTGTGCTTTCGGCACTGACCTAGATAAAAGTCTCAGGGACAGTTTTCAATAGCTTTTCTTTAAATATTTTAAAATAGAACATGTTGAACAAACCAATATACCTATCAGATTCAATAAAGTTTAGTCAAAACTGATTTCCTAAACATTTTGAAAATCAATTAGATTCGGATAGCACTCTCAAGTGTCCTGAAATGAATCACAGGCCAACTTTAAAGACAAACTCTTTACAGAGTTCTAATGAACTCCAAAGGTTATAGTCTCATATTTTTAATTTCTGCACTGCCTCTCAAAGAAGCCTTGCATTACTAATCATCTTAAGCAAAAGGAATGAAGTCTTCACTTAAGGAATTATAAATATTTTGTGGGAAAAAAAGAGGGGGTGGTATTAACTTCAGTTTCAGCTATTTTTCTGAGCACAATGAGCAAACCTTTTTTATGCACGATGCATGTTTCAATGGTAAAAAACCTAATAAACAGAAACCTCAATTAAATAGAGTGGGAAGACCTTCCAGCAGGGGGAGCTCTCATGACCTGTGAGGATAAATGCAGCCCAGCAGGGCAAAGAAACATTGCTCTCCTTTAGGGGTAAGAGACACGGACTCCATTTACCGTCGCCCTCCCAGCTCCCTTGTTCTCGATAAAAAGTGTTCTCCTTTCCTCACCATGATGGCACTTGCATATGGCTCGCCATGGTTGCAGATACCAGAACTGCAATTCTCTGCCGATTCCGAATAAATCCATCTTTGCTAGAGAAATAATTGAAAGTCCTATTTGAGTCATCGCAGTCTTGGAAGAAGTGGAGTAGTGGGATAGTGACTATAAAGGGTCGTCTTGAAGTCTTCCAGACTCCTATTACCCCTGCAATAACCTTTCATCGCTGAAGTGAATCTCTGCAGACAATTTTTTTTTTTTTTTTTTTTTGGTAGCCCGGTAGCCTTGAAAGCAGGAGGGAAAGATCACTATAAGATGGGAAAAGGGCTCACAACAATTTTTAGAAAAAAATCAGCCAGCAGTTACTTGTGAATCTATTAGCTCACAACTGGTTAAAAGCACATGACAATCCAAATGATGAAAGTAGACAGCAACTGGCTGTCAGATCCGAGATGCACTATTTCTACAGGAGGAAAATAGATTTCAGAGCTTATACAATAACTTCTGAAATGGAAGGACCCTTCTTGCATTGACTGGGTTCATGGTAAATCATTCCTTCACTTATTTCCTCTTAACTAATGTGAAACGATATTACTTTTCCCTGTACTTCATACTGATGTCTATTTTATTCTTTCCTTTGTTCAAACATCTTCTTAACAGTTTCCCCTTCCTATGACTTTGTTTTCCCCTTTAGCTCGCAGCAGGAGGAAAGAAGGGGATAGAGAAATTCAGAGTGAGAGAAGGGGAGTGTTGTTTAATAAATCAAGTGCACAATTAAATGTAACATTTCATATTCCTATCATTTTCTTGACTATTACAATTTTATGATCAATCTATGGAAGCATCATAAATTTATTTCAAAATACTTAGAATAATCAGGAGGAAATTAGGTTTTGGTGCCCATGGTGGGTACATATGAGGGGTATGTATTTGGGCATTTGTATATTTGAGATGGGTCAGTTCTCACCTGGAGCTTTGAACATGCTCTTCTAACCTGACAGTCTTGTTTGCAGATTTACCTAAGACTTCAAGCTATGTCATTAAGCTGTTTTTATCATGGGTGCAGTGTTTTCACAAAACCCTCAGAAAGCCGAGGTGTCAAGAGATATTTCATACTCAGGGATTCTATAGTATTTCAGCTCCTCATTCAAAGCCCACTTTATTTTTAAGAGCTGCAAATTCAGCATCTTTAACAGGGCCCAATTAAGAGAAAGCCCAAGGAAACCCCAAGGAAAACAGAGAACAATGACATAAGTAGAAGAAAGTTGTTCCCTTTGCAAGTTTCAAAATTGATTGTAATTTAAGTTTGGAAAGAATTTTTACAAGTGCCCTTTTTTTCTAGTTTCCCAGATTTTAATAGCTCACCCACAATTACATACATTTTTAGATAATAGCCTGCAAATAACACATACCTTATATTGACAGGAACTGTATCATCCATTTTTTAAAATAGCTTTACTGAGATATGACTAATATGCCATTCAACTCACCATTTTAAGAGTAAGTTAGTACTTTTAGTACATTCCTAAAGTGTTGCAACTATTACCACTGTCTTTTCCCAGAATCCATTTATCACCCTCCAAAATAAACCTCACACCCCTGAGCTGTCAGTCTCATTCCCTTGTACCCCCTGATTATAGCAACCCTGGTATAATTTTTGTGTCTATGGATTTATTTTCCTGGAGGTTCACATAAACCCTCCTTCTGTAGGCTGTCTTTTCAATGCAGTGTCTGAGGAAAGAAACTTAATATTGAATGTCTTGGTATTTCCCTCAATCAGGTAGCATCTAGTAGGTGCTCAATAATGTGAAATGGATACATAAATGCAAATCATAGGTGGGAACAAAGTAAAACAACACTAATTTTAAAAATTTCATTTGGTTTGTTAAAATGTGCATACAGCTAGATTACATATTGCTGTGAACCCCTTTGAAATGTGGCTGAATTATATATTTTTTAAGTTGGACTGATATCAATTTAATAAAACAGGAGAACAGAAAAAGTAGGCTAGTTTGCAGGAATTTTAAGTTTGCCATAACCAGCAGAGCCACATTATGTTTCTTCTTCTTAAAGGAAAAAAATTTGGCTTAAGTCAGTCCAATCCTCTCTTGGGTGAATGCAAGACCTGTGAACTCTTTTAAAGAGTTAGGTCATTTTTTTTTTTTTTGAAATTTCATAGAAGTGTGTGTGTGTGTGTGTGTCATTTTAAGTGTTTGCATTAGTGTAATTTTACAAAGTTTTCTAAGCACCTGACACAGTTCAGAATCTCTCTAATGATTTACATCTCTGGGAAGGCATCGTGATTTACTACCACCATCAGTTGGAGAGAGCTTCTTGGTGTCCACCAACACAATGCAATTTGATATCATGCCCAGAAATGCCAGCACAGGCAAATGTCTCTCTTCCTGCACTAGAATATTATTGTGTAACTTCCCCACAGAGCTATTTTCTAAATTGTTGCAGAAAGTACAGTGGGGATTTTTGAAAAGAAGAATAAATGTTTCTCTTATGCTTCTGGATGGCAAGAAAAAAGAACTGGATTGTTGGAAGACAGATCCAAAAGAGTAAAAAGGAAATGGCCTTAATTTGTAACTTGCATTTTTCTAGATGCCCTCAGCAGGATTTACTTTGCACATTTGCCTTTCCAGAATTTCAAAGCACCTGCCCTCTCTGTTAGCAATGCATATGGAGTTCTTGTGAGAGCAGGAATTGTTATTTTTTAAAGACTGAATGCGTTTCTTTTATAAGCATTGACTGTGGAAGCCTCCAGAGCTTATGTAAAGGGAGATCTTGGGCGGTGTTGTTCCCTGTCAATACAGCACTCCTTTGCTGCTGAAGTTTCAGAGTTTGTAAAATGGACTTTAAAATATTTATAGCTTTATGTGGATGCTGTTGTATAAAGAAATATCTGCGATGAGGGAAACTGCATGTGGCTGTCCAGTGCATTACTAATGACTGTGTTTGCATTTGCATGGGTCGAACTGTGCAGTGTGCACAGTGGTTTCTTTTTGGGGAAGATATGTACATTGTGGATGGAGGAGTCAATATATTCACTGAGTCAAATGCCTGGCTAGGTTCAGATTGCCCCATCCCTGCTTTGTCACTTCTCCTCATAATGGCATCTCAGAAAAACATGTAGTGTCATGCAATAAAAATCCAGCCTAGCCTTGTCCAATTTAAAATTAACTTTTTTTTCTAGTTCTATGAAGAATGTTACTGGTAATTTGATAGGGATTACATTGAGTCTGTAGATTGCCTTGGATAGCATAGTTAATTTGACAATATTGGTTCTTGCAATCCAAAATCATGGTCTATCTTTCCATCTGTTTGTGTATTCTGATTTCTTTTATCAGCATCTTATAGTTTTCGGAGTACAGAACACTAAAGATGGAACTACTATGTGATCCAGCAATCCCACCCCTGGGCATATATCTGGACAAAACTACAAATAAAAAAGTTACATGCACCGCTCTGTTCATTGCAGCACTATTCACAATAGCTAAGACATGGAAACAACCTAAATGTTTTTCACAGATGAATGGATTAAGAAGTTGTGGTACATACACACAATGTAATACTACTTAGCCATAACACAATGAACTTCTTTTCAGAACAGGTACTGACTCACAGACTTAGAAAAACTTATGGATTCCAGATGAGAGAAGTTGGGAGGTGGGTAGGTGCACTGAGGGTTTGGGATGGAAATGCTATAAAATTGGGTTGTGGTGATCATTGTACAACCATAAACGTAATAAAAATCATTGAGTAATAAAAAATACTTTTAATCCATAAAAAAGAATGAAATAACACCATTTGTAGCAACATGAATGGAACTAGAGACTCTCATACTAAGTGAAGTAAGTCAGAAAGATAACGACAAATACTGTAAGATATCACTTATATATGAAATCTAAAATATGGCACAAATGAACCTATCTATAATACGAAAAGACTCACATACATAGGAACAAGCTTGTGTTGCCAAAGGGGAGGGGAGAGGGAATGGGATAGACTGGGAGTTTAGTTAGTAGGTGCAAACTATTACAGTGAGAATGGATAAGCAGTGAGATCCCGCTGTATAGCACATGAAACTATATCCTATCTCCTGGGATATTGCATGATGGAAGATAGTATGAGGAAAAGAGTGTATATATATATGTATATATATCCAATCAGGAACCGTGCTTTTGACTGCCTGGAGCTGGAGCTGTCATGGAGCCTGCAACCCATCCACCTGCCACATTCCAGGAGATGCCCTTGACAACAACATGGGGCAGAAGAATGCTTGCTCGATTCCTGGCCTAATTCCTGGACTCTACATTTGTGAAGTAGGATAAAATACTTTTATTTTAAGTCACTGTTGTAATACAGCAACGAGTAAGCAGAACAGAATTTGGTATACGGAATTCAGGTGCTACCCTGAGCCATGTGGATTGAGGAAAACACAGAAGCTGAAAAGCTACGAGGAGATTGTTGGTAAAGCACCGTTGTTTCTTCTACCTGGAATGTTTCCCTAGATTGCTATATGACTAACTTCTCAGTCTCTTTAAATGTTTCCCTCAATTATGTCTTTCTCTGTGTCTGACCTCTTTTATTTATCATAATACCCTCCCTCATGTTGTCACAAATGGCAGGATTTCTTTTCTAATGGCTGAATACCATATCCTATTGTATATTCACCACAATTTTTTCTGTTCATTCATCCATCCATGGTCACTTAATTTGTTTCCACATCTTGGCTATTTTGAATAATGCTGCAGTGAATATGGGAGGGAATGTCCCTTCCAGATAATGACTTCATTATTAATAGGGCTTGCTGGATCGTAAGGTAGTTCTACTTTTAATTTCTTGAGGAATCTCCATACTGTTTTCTGCAATGGCTGCACCAATTTCCATTCCCACCAACAGTGCACAGGGGTTCGCATTGCCTCATATCTTCACTGATGCTTCTTATCTATTGTTTTTTGATAACAGCCATTCTAGTTAGTGTGAGGTGATATCTCATTGTGGATTTGATTTGTATTTTACTGTTGTTTATTTTTTATTTCATCTAGGTTCCAATGGCTTTATCCCAGAACTCTTAAGGCCTCAGATATCTACTTCCTCAACATCTTCCATTTCCTTCTATCTTTGATTTCCTGAGCAACCAGAATTCCTGTGATGATCTCCACATGTAACTATTTTAATTGATTCTCAGAATATATCTAAACTATATGTAAGTGATTATTTCATCATTTGTGGGGAAAATAGAACCACCAACACCTAATTTAATGGAATCTTTAACTAGAGAACATTACTATCTAAAATGAAGCCATATTATTAATTCATAATTCAGTGTATTAAGCATTATCAAAAGAGATGCCTTGCTCTAATTACTTCAATTAATTTATTACTGATATGTTTTAAAACATACTATCTTAGTTGATAGTGAATTAAAATGAGAAACTAATTTGCTATTATAACAAGGTCGAATCTTTTATTTTCCTTAAAAAATTATTTCCTTTCACTGTATGCAGACTCAGAGACGTCCTCCACACACTTTTTATATTTGTTTGGGAAGAAGTCCTACTAGTTTTAAATGTCTTGCCAACAGATTCAAACTGATTCAGAAGAGATTTACTTTAAATCCAGTAGGCGGTACCTATATCACAATATCTGGGTTGTGTTGTTTGTTTGTTTGCTGCTTTTTTTTTTTTTTTCATTCCTATCCCTCTGAGTTTGTGCTCATCAATCATACCGAGAAGCTGACTTCTATTCTCCACACTTCACCACTAACTGAATTACAGAGCTGAAAAACTTACTCAAAGTTTAAAATGTGATAAACGTAATCAAATTGCTCTAGTCAAATTCTAACAGTGGTGAATAGATGACACTAATTACCTTTTCTTATTATGCTACAAATGTGGTTTACTCCATCTTTATTCATGAAGAAATATCATGCCTGCCACTAAGGGGACTGCAGCCGGATGTAATATTGGCTTATTTGTTTCTTTAGTTCTACTTCTGTCTTTTACCAGGATCTCAGAGATGTAATTTTAAGCTGCAATATATTATACACAGTACTTTTTTTTTTAACTCACTTAAGAAGATAATTGTTACTCACTAGAAAGAAGCACAATTCTACATAGAGAGGTGCTTTCCAAACTCTAGTAAAGTGATCTAACATTTCTTTTTGTTCTTGAAGCTTATTTTTGTTTCGGAGGGAGCGAGATTATTTCAAATCAGTTAACACAGAAAACAAATGGGGTATGTGCAAGGCAAACGCATCATGGTGAGAGAAAATGTACCATTCTTTCCAGATCAAAATGTAAATATATTACCTTTCAAATGTAGCCTCTGTTTTTGCATGGACAAATTTCTCAGTAATTCACCTTGAAAACCGTTTACAGAAAATAACTAGTCAAACTTGCTTACATGCAATTTGGCTTAAATAATTCACACCCCTATTTCCAGTGGTCATAATAGAGGCAGTTTCACAGACTTGTCACTTAATGATTACACACTCCTCCACTTCAAGTGTTGGACAAAGGAAATTTATCTGCAAATGCTTGTTTCACTTTGTCAGACAGCCAACCTCTGCTTCGAATTTTGGCTTGCAAGGTGAAAACAACTGAGTTCTTCCTTGTGAGTCTCTAAAACCTGATATTATAAACAACGAAGATAATAATCAAACAGAGTATTAATTAATCTTGGAATTTTGAACGTGCTAGTGGGAAGTTTATCTGCAGTTCAATGGAGAAGATTTAAATGAAGAGAGAAGTATTGAAAGTTGTTAACATACATGTAGAAATGAAATGGGGAGTGGTCTGGTGATTCCCCTGGAAGTAACTCAGATAGGGATGGAAGACAAGAATCAAAGATAAAGCTTACAAAATAACGTGCAGGGTAGGGAAAGGCTACACCCAAAGGGCAATCTGGTTTTACAGTTTTATGACTGTAGTTCCAGCTTATTAACATTTCCCTTCAATTTTAAAAGTGACATTGTTCAGATGCTAAATTAGGCAGACACTCTGCTTACAGGCAATTATAATGGAATTATATTTTATTACTTTCAAAGAAAGTTAAACATTATTATGGTTTTATATAGGGAAGTTACAACATGGGTTATAACCCATGTACACCACTTGACTTTGCAAGGGTGAGAGACTGAAGGGAACAAAGAGCAGAATGAGGCCAAGTGGCTCCAACATCCAGAAAAATGAAAGGTGAGGTGGGATTAGGTCAGGCCTGGTCTTTTCCTTGATAAGTTGTGATTAGAAGTTGGGTTTTTCACCTTGTGTGATGGGAAGCATTAAATTATTTACTTAAAATGTCAAAGTTACATTTATTTAAAGAATCGTTTTGGCTGCTATGTGGCAATTCATTGTAGTACTTTGATTGTGAAGGCAGGATGTGCAGTTGGAACTAATTATGATGCTCCATCCAGAAGCAGTGAGGCTTGGGCAGAGATGGTACTAATAGAAAGACATGGATGGATTTGGCGGACGTGCTGGAGAATGACCAATGAGAGCAGTGAAGCTGGTAAGAAGGTGGTCTCAAGGATGACACCTGGATTTACCAGTTAAGAGATGGCTGTAAATATGACTGGAAGAGCAGTGAGATAGGCAGTGCCCACACATCACCCCCAATGTCCATACAGGACATTTCTGCGAACAGACCACAAAAATTGCAGCCACTTTGTAGAAGAAAAAGAGGAAAAAGTATACTTGGAGGAAATACAGATCTAATGTTTTTTCTCTTCAGGTCACTAGCAGTCAAGTCCTGATGTTACTTTCAGAGGAGGGAGAAGAAGGAGCCAATCCATAGAAGTGAGTGAACCCTATTGTTCATGCAATGCCAGTTCCTTGAAGGGAGATTCAGTTGTCTGTCCAAAACAGAAAACTTAATCTGTCCCCAAACTGAGTCCACTTTCCAAAATCTCATCTTCCCCACACGATCTCTGCAACACACCTTCCCTGCTTATCATGTATTTCTTTATTACTGTTTTCATCCACTCTGCCACCCAACACAAAGAAAAGAATTACCTCATACCACTCACTTGTCCATCAGCTGGATTGGTCTCAAGTCCTTTTTTGGCTGTCGCCTTCCTACCCTCCCTTGAGCCAAAGCCTGCCCTTGAGGTCTCATCATCACTTAAATAAAGTATTCCAAGGAACCCTGATGTGACAATCTTTCATATGCCATAATAAAGCCCTCTGCAAAACTGTATGTTGATATGCAAAGTAATTGTGTGCTGCATGAGAAGTGCATTGAGTCACACAAGAGACCCCCATTTCCTCTTCGAATGACTGCACAGGAAATAGTCTACAGACCACTATCAATTTCAATGTTTTCTTGTCCAAATATATACTAAAAAGTGTTAAGGCAAAAGATAATTGGCAAAATGTGAAAGAAATTTTCAGTGAGTAATGAAGATTAAACAATATTGAATTGCCTATATATTCACTTTCATTTTGATAGGAAAATAACAGTATGTTGGAAAGTTTTACATACTACAACCACATGTTTATTGTACACATTTGCTTTGCTCCATTTAAAAGTCTTGATCTATAAAGTATATGAAAGTAAGAACACAATAAACCTGCCCTCTTCGTGGACAATGAATTTGATAAACAGAATTACCTGGACAAAAAGAAAATCAGGTTTGCAAATATCATAAATGCAATCATACTCTTAAAAGTACCAGTACGGTTTTAAACAATTTTCTTAACTTAGACACAAATATTTAAAGTTTCTTCAAAACATAAAAGTATGAATTTATCTTTAATTCTGCTTTATTTCTTAAAGCAGTCTCTTTTCAAATGGGAAAAACAGACACCACTGATTTTGGATCTGAAACAGGGTTTCTCATATGAGTATTTTTCATAAGGACATCTGGCCTTGAGCAGATAGGGGAGAAAAAACCCACTCAGGAGCACAGTATACTTTAATTAACAGTGAATACTTCTCAAGGCCATCTTTAAACACTTGTACTTCATTGCAAGACAGAGAAACAGTAATTAATAAAAGAGTCTCACTAGAAAAAATATTACTCAGAAATAATACTTTGTTAACATTTCTGGCACTGATGACATCCAGGGTGACAGGAGCAGGCTTACTCCATCTGCTGTTGGTCCCAATCTCTGCTCCCAGGACACTGTTGAGAGATTGTCATGCTCCTTCATTACAAATAAGAAGGCAACAACAGAGTAAACGGAAGTGCAAATAGCATTGCATATGCATGAATAACTGGGTAAAATCATTCTTTGCATCTTCTTTTTTTTTTTGAGTATTTACACATAAGGCATATTAAAAAAGTGCCTTCACCCAGTGATTGATACATTGGATTCCACTTCCTCTTTCTATTTCACCAGAAGAGGGAAAATATGTTCACCCTTAATGACTGGCCATTAATTCATTAATTTAGCCAATAACAATAAAATCTTATTGACTTGATTAATGAATTATTGCTTATCATGTGTGAACACTAAAAGTCACACTAAATATAATTTGTCTTAGGCTCCAAGAATAATATAAAGTACTATAATGTTTCAATGTGCTCTAAATTGATTTTAGGTTTATTTTATATTGAAGACTAGTTGATCCTTCCAAAGTGAGTGGAAAGCTCTTCAGTTTTCCTTAAAACTATAGTCTATTAAGATGCTCTTTCAATATGTCTCCAATACAAAAGAAAAAACCAGAACACTGAATGTGAATAAATTTAGTCCAAAAAGAATTTGAAGGGTTTCAAAAAACTTAAAAGCCTGCAGAGATATTACCATAAAAATCTCCAATAGGGAGTTCCTGTCATGGCCCAGTGATTAACAAACCTAACTAGGGTCCATGAGGATGCAGGTTCGATCCCTGGCCTAAGAATCCAGTGTTGCCATGACCTGTGGTGCAAGTTGCAGACATGGCTCAGATACGGCGTTCCTGTGGCTATGGGGTTGGCAAGGATTTGTAGCTCCGATTTGACCCCTATCCTGGGAACTTCCATATGCCACGAGTGCAGCCCTAAAAACCAAAAAATAAAAAAAAACCCTCCAATATCTATAAATCAGTTGTAAGAGGGGAAAACAATATAGAATCCCGATTTGTATTTCATCATAAACTTCAGTTATTAAATGGTCTTCTTTTATAAGTCTCATGTCTAAAGGTGTTTAATATAACCAGTGTTGTGAAAATTAATAAGAAAATTGGACATTCTAAAAGCAATGAATTTCAGCTTTGAACATCTATTTTGACTTTTTGGTGGCTGTACGGTAAATGTAGAAGAGTCATATGGACACTGGTACCATGATATAAAGCCATGAAATTATCAATGGACCAATGAATTACTCAACACTTAGCAGTGTCTTGCCACTCTAAATATTTTAGTTGAGAATGTGCTCCATTTGTTAATGGGAATTGAGGAAGTAATGCCCTGATTTATCTGCTATAAAAAAATGCCATACTGATATATATTGTGATGTGTGAAATATCAATTAATGATATTTCATTGGGCTATAAAAAATGAAATATCGTTAGTCTATAAAAAATAAAATCTTGCCATTTGCAACAGCATGGTTGGGACCTGGAGTGTATTATGTTTCATGAACTAAGTCAGACAGAGAAAAACAAATACTGTATGCTTTTGCTTAAATGTAGAATATAAAAAAATCAAATATACAAATAACTATATAAAAATAGAAACAGATTCACAGATTCAAAGAACAAACTGGAGATTTCCAGAGAGGAGAGGGGTGGGAGTGATGGGCCAAATAGGTGAAAAGGATTAAGAGATACAAGCCTTTGGTTGTAAGAGAAATATGTCATGGGGATATAATATACAGCACAGAGAATAAAGTTACTATATTGTTATAATTTTTATGGTGCACAATTTATAAAATATTACATCACTATGTTGTGCACTTGAAACATAATGTTGTAAGTTAACTGTGTATCAATAACTAAACTAAACTAACTGGTTATGTTTGGTGTATTTACAAATAAGATGAAGAAGAATGGGATGGAGTTAAATGCTTGAATATGGAATGTGTAAATCTGGAACTTGAATATAATGAATGGATGGTGGTCTGTTTAAATGGTGTGACTATGGGAACTGGAGTTTAAGAAAATCTAGAATGAGTAGTGGGTAGGAAATGTTCAAATAACCAAGGCCCTCATTGGCTGGATCGTTCATGCAGCTGACAGATACTCAAGTCACCTAGGGTCATTTACTTTTGGATCCATTAGCTTTCTTTTCCTCCTATTAGAGATTTTAATCTGGTTCCCTCATCAGGGATTTTGTACCTATTCTTTTTCATTCTATGTTTTCCCCACTACTCTTACTGCTTGGCTCAACTATCACATCATTGGAGATGGTTTTATACATAAAGAATGTCCTATAATTATTCTCCACCACTATACCCAACTGGCTCTGAATTTGCTTATTTCAATGTTTCCTTATGTACTAGAATGTGAGTTCTGTGAAGGCAGAGACTTGTTTCTCCTAATCCTCAATTTTCAGTTCTCAGTGTCCCATGAAGTGACTGGCACTCAATTAATGGTCAATAAATTATTGATTGAAAAGGAAAAAAGACCTTATTAATCAAAAGTGGGTAATAACATATTAGCTTTGCGATACATGCACAGGAAAAGAAAACAAAATAGCAAATTAAAGGAAAATGTTCATACAAAATTATCAAATATAAGTAGATCAAGATCCATGAAAAAAAATTAAACCTCTTGCAAACAACTTCTCCCCATAGACCCTCTGTATCCAGATGGTTTTATGTGTGAATTCTTATACATTTAGTGGAATAGATAACTCTCATACTGCTTCTTATACTTTTTGGCAGTACACCAGAAAAAAGCTAACTTCTCAATATATTTACAAAACAGTGACAGACTGAAAAGGAAGGCACATGAAGAATATCTTGCTTACAAATATTGATTCAAAGTCATTAATAAAACAATAACACACAGAATCAAATAAAACATCACATGAATAATACACTCAAACAAATAGGGTTTATTTTGGTAAAGTAGGAATTATTCAGTACTAGAAAATCATCTAAATATATTTCACTATATTATCTGGTCAAAATAAAAGTAATATAAAAATTTTTACAGATCCTGAAAAGGCATCCTTGATGAAATAGTCAACTAAAATATGAAAAATAGGAATATTTTCTTAGCATGATGAAAAGTGTAGATCAAAATGCAGGATGCTTAACAGTAAGACATAGGAAGCATACTAAATAGGAAGAAGAGGAAGATGAAACTTATCCTATTTTTAAAAATTCAATGAGATAATAATACAAAAGAAATATGTATTTAAAAATCAGCTGAATAATGAAAACATGAAAGAATCCAGTAGGTATTCTATTAATAAAATTATCCAAATCATAAAAAAAGTGAAAAACCTATAATCTGCTGTCTACAAGAGACTCTCCTTAGGGCAAAGGTTACATATAGATTGAAAGTGAGGGGATGGGAAAAGATATTTCATGCCAATGCACAAGACAGGAAAGCAGGAGTTGCAATACTCATATCATACAAAATAGACTTTAAATGAAGGCCATGAAGAAAGACAAAGAAGGACACTATTTAATGGTAAAAGGATCCATTCATGAAGAGGATATTATAATCATCAATATTTATGCCCCTATTATAGGAGCACCCAGATACCTACAACAAATACTAACAGACATAAAAGAAGAAATTAATAGGAATACAAAAATAGTACAAGACTTTAATACCCCACTCACATCAATGGACAGATACTCTAGACAGAAAACCAGTAAGGACAGAGATTCTAAACGACACAGTAGAAAAGTTAGACTTAATTAACATTTTCAGGACATTACATCCAAAAATATCAGAATATACATTCTTCTCAAGTGCACATGGAACATTCTCAAGGATCAACCAAACTGGGGCACAAAGCTAACCTCAACAAATTTAAGAGTACAGAAATTATTCCAAGTATCTTCTCTGACCACAATGGTATGAAACTAGAAATCAACCACAGGAAAAGAAATGAGAAAAAACTAACTACATGGAGACCAAAGTACATGCTACTAAAAAACGAATGGGTCTATGAGAAAATCAAGAAGGAAAATAAAAAATACCTAGAGACAAATGATAATGAAGACACAACCACTCAAAAACTATGGGATGCTGCAAAAGCAGTGCTTAGAGGGAAATTCATAGCAATACAGGCCTTCTTAAAAAGCAAAGAAAAATTTCAGATTGATAACTTAACCCACCAACTAAATCAATTAGTAAAAGAAGAACAAACAAACCCTAAGGTCAGCAGAAGGAAGGAACTCATAAAGATCAGAGAGGAAATCAATAAAATAGAGATTCAAAAAACAATAGAAAAAAATCAATAAAACCAAGAGCTGGATCTTTGAAAAGGTAAACAAAATTGACAAACCTCTGTTAGACTCACCAAGAAGAGGAGAGAAAAAAATCCGAATAAACAAAATAAGAAATGAAAAAGGAGAAGTTACAATGGACATTATAGAAATACCGAAAAACATGAGAGAATACTATGAACAACTATATGCCAACAACTTTGATAACCTAGAAGAAATGGACAACTTTCTAGAGACTTACACCCTGCCAAAACTGAATCAAGATGAAATAGATCAAATGAACAGACTGATCACTAGAAATGAAATTGAGTATGTAATAAAAACACTCCTTCCATACAAATAAAAATCCAGGATCATATGGCTTCACAGGTGAATTCTACCAAGCATACAAAGAGGAGCTTGTTTCCATCATCCTTAAACTTTTCCAAAAGGTTGAAGAAGAAGGAACACTTCCAAAGACATTCTATGATGCCACCATTACCCTAATACCAAAATCACACAAAGATACCATGAAAAAAGAAAACTATAGGTCAATATCTTTGATGAATATAGACACAAAAATTCTCAACAAAATTTTAGCCAACCAAACCCAACAAAATATAAAAAAGATCATACACCACAACCAAGTAGGATTCATCCCAGTTTCACAAGGATGTTTCAACATATGAAAATCAATCAATGTCATACACCACATTAAGAAAAGAAAAGTCAAAAATCACATAATCATTTCAACAGATACAGAAAAAGCATTTGGCAAAGACCAACATCCTTTCACAATAAAAACTCTTACCATAGTGGGTATAGAGGGAACATCCCTTAACATAATAAAATCAATTTATGACAAACCCACAGCAAATGTAATATTCAATGGAGAAAAGCTGAAAGCCTTCCCACTAAAATCTGGAACAGACAAGGACGCCTACTCTCACCACTTTTATTCAACACAGTATTGGAAGTCCTAGCCACAGCAATCAGCCAAACCAAAGAAATAAAAGATATCCAAATTGGAAGAAAAGAGGTAAAATTGTCACTGTATGCAGATGACAGGATACTATATATAGAAAGCCCTAAGGATTCAACCTAAAAACTACTCAAACTGATCAACAAATTCTGCAAAGTAGCAGGATATAAGATTAACATTCAAAAACCAGTTGCATTTCTGTATATAAACAATGAAATATTAAAAAAGGAATACAAAAATACAATACCTTTTAAAACTGCACCCCCAAAAATTAAATACCTGGGAATAAACCTGACCAAGGAGGTGAAAGATATATGCTTGAGAACTATAAAATATTAAACAAGGAAATTAAAGAGGATTCAAAGAAATGGAAAGACATTCCAAATCCTGGGTTGGAAAAATTAATATTGTAAAAATGGCCATACTAACCAAAGCAATCTATAGATTCAATGCAATCTCTATCGAGCTACCCATGACATTTTTCACAGAACTAGAAAAAACAATCCAAAAATTTATATGGAACTGCAAAAGACCCAGAATTGCCAAAGCAATCCTGAGGAACAAAAATCAAGCAGGAGGCATAACTCTTCCAGACTTCAGGCAATACTGCAAAGCCACAGTAGTCAAGACAGCACGGTACTGGTACCAAAAAAGACATACAGATCAATGGAACAGAACAGAGAACCCAGAAATAAACCCAGACAGCTATGGTCAATTAATCATTGACAAAGGAGGCAAGAATATAAAATGGGAAAAAGACAATCTTTTCATCAGTGCTGTTGGGAAAATTGGACAGCCACATGTAAATCAATGAAACTGGAACACACCCTCACACCATGAACAAAAATAAACTCAAAATGTCTTAAAGACTTAAATGTAAGACAAGACACCATCAAACTCCTAGAGGAGAACATAGGCAAAACATTCTCTAACATCAACCTTACAAATGTTTTCTCAGGTCAGTCTCCCAAAGCAACAGAAATAAAAGCAAAAATAAACCAATGGGACCTAATCAAACTGACAAGCTTTTGCATGGCCAAAAAAAAACCCCAAAAAACAAAAAACAAACACAAAAAGATAACTTACAGTATGAGAGAAAACAGTTTCAAACTATGGAACTGACAAGGGTTTAATCTCTAAAATATATAAACAAGTTATACAACTCAACAGCAAAAAAGCCAACAACCTAATTGAAAAATGAGCAAAAGACCTGAATAGACCTTTTCGCCAAAGAAGATATACAGATGGCCAACAAGTGCATGAAAAAATCCTCAGCATCACTGATTATTAGAGAAATGCAAGTCAAAACTACTCTGAGGTACCAACTCACACAGTCAGAATGGCCATCATTAATAAGTCCACAAATAACAAATGCTGGAGAGGGTACAGAGAAAAGGGAACCCTCCTGCACTGTTGGTGGGAATATAAATTGATACAACCACTACGGAAAACAGTATGGAGGTACCTTAAAAAACTATACATAGAACTACCATATTACCCACCAATCTCACTCTTGGGCCTATATCACAACAAAGCTTTCCTTGAAAAAGACACTTGCACATGCATGTTCATTGCAGCATTACTCACAATAACCAAGACATGGAAACAACCCAAATGTCCATCGACAACAAGATTGAATTAGGAAGGTGTGGTATGTATACACAATGGAATACTACTCAGCCATAAAAAAAACAAGATAATGCTGGAGTGCCCTTCCTGGCTCAGTGGTTAACGAATCCGATTAGGAATCATGAGGTTGCAGGTTCAATCCCTGGCCTTGCTCACTGGGTTAAGGATCCGATGTTGCCATGAGCTGTGGTGTAGGTTACAGATGTGGCTCGGATCCTGCATTGCTATGGCTGTGGTGTAGGCCGGCGGCTACAGCTCCTGTTAGACCCCTAGCCTGGGAACCTCCATATGCTGCAGGTGCAGCTCTAGATAAAGGCAAAAAGACAAAAAAAAAAAAAAAAGAAAACAAGATAATGCCATGTACAGCAACATGGACTGAACTAAAGACTCTCATACTAAGTGAAGTAATTTAGAAAGAGAAAGACAAATACGATATGATATCACATATCTGGAATCTAATGTACAGCACACATGGCATAAATAAACCTTTCCACGGAAAAGAAATTCATGGACTTGGAGAACAGACTTATGGTTGTCAAGGGGAGAGGGAGGACTTGGAATTTGGGGTTAACAGATGCAAACTATTGTCTTTGGAAAGGATAAGCAATGTGATCCTGCTGTGAGGAACTGGGAACTGTATCTGGTCACTTATGATGGAGCATAATGTCAGAAAAAACAATGCATGTATATATGTGTGACTGGGTCAACTTGCTGTACAGTAGACAATTCACAGAACACTGTAAACCAACTATAATGGAAAAAATAAAAATCATTAAAAATAAAAAAAGAGAGACTGCGGCAAGATGGCGGAGGAGTAAGAGGTCGCGATCACCCTCTCCCACAAATACATCAAAAAACGCATCTAAATATAAAACAAGTTGGACAAATCATCATCTGAATGCTGATTAATTTAAACCTCCCAAAACTGCAAGAAACCCTTGAAATAATTGGGTAGAACAACTGAAGAAAAAAAAAAAAGGTGAGAGAGAAAAGCAATTAGGACCCTAACCAGCACTCCAGGGAGGGAGCTGTGAAAAAGAAAAGTTTCCTGGGAAGAAACCTAAACAACGATCAGCGGATCAATGACCAACAGAACTAGAGGGACATCAAAGCCTGAGAAAAATGCAGCAGCTGGATTGAGATAGGAAAATTGGAGTTAGAGACCTGAATACCCTGCAGA
>PVHT021183530.1:7726861-7739337 GCA_004024745.2 Catagonus wagneri | reverse complement strand
AGATGTCATATGAAATCTCTTATAACTGGAGAATAAAACACTACACAAATGAACATCTCAACAGAAAAGAAAATCACGAACTTAGGGAACAGACTTGTGGTTGCCAAGGGGGCGGGGGAGGGGTGGGGAGGGGTGGAAGGGAATGGGGATAACTAGTGCTTTAATGATGGAATAGCAAGGAGCTCCAACTGTATTGCACAGGGAACTATATCTAATAACATGTGACAAATCCATATATGTACATGTAATCGGGTCACCACATGGTGCAGCTGGAAAATCTGACAGAAATCTGTAAACCAGCTATAATGCAAAAAGAAAAAAAAAGAAAAAAAGAAAATGAAATACCGAAAATTCACTATCTCAAGATATAAAATAAATAAATAAAATAAAATTATGCAAATCAAATAACGTTCTCATGTATAGTTACCTTATCACTGTTTTCACGGGGAAAATCCCTTTTGGAGTAATAAACGAACTATAAATGGGAATAAACTTAATAAAATATACTCAGCATACATAATCATGTGAAAATACACAGATGAAGTGAAAGGATCACATAACCAGATAAATATATTTTGTTTGAATGATTAAACATTTTGTCTTAATTTTCTTTTTCTTTTTTTTTTTTGTCTTATCTAGGTCCGCACCCACAGCATATGGAGGTTCCCAGACTAGGGGTCTAATAGGAGCTGTTGCTGCTGGCCTTCTCCACAGCCACAGCAACGCGGGATCCAAGCCACATCTGCAGACTTACACCACAGCTCATGGCAACGCCGGATCCTTAACCCAGTGAGTAAGGCCGGGGATCGAACCTGCAACCTCATGGTTCCTAGTCGGATTCGTTAACCACTGAGCCACGACAGGGACTCCTTGTCTTAATTTCCTTAAATTTAATGTAATATCAGTGAAAACCACATAATTAAAAATAGTTCAATGCTTCATTAACTTCGAAGAATTAAAGCAGATAACTAGGAATGACTAACTATAATAGGAGAGATCTTGCTCTAACTATAATAAAACATTAAATGTTCTAATAATACATTAAAAGTTCTAATAATGCAAACCAAGGAGTAATAAATCTTGCAGACTAAGGGCATAACAAAAAAGCAGATTTACCAGTATATGAATTTAGTTAAATTATTGATTATTGGAAAAATAAAAATAACGCTGAAGACATTGACCTGATTTTAGTCATTATTACAAAATAAAGACAACAAATGCTCAGGTGTGATAATGAATTATAAATATGTTTGAAGAATATATGAGTAGATACACATGTAATTTTGAATTGAGAAAAACATTTTAATGATTATTCAGCAACCACATTTGATGTATTTCAATATTTCAAACAATATTGTGACTTAAATTTAAATATTGTCTAATTGACAACACAAGCTTAGAAGATCAAATTTGTTTTGTTTTGATTTTGAGTTCAAATTACACTATTTGAAATTGTTTACTCTAATAACCGTTTTTAAAAATTTAATGTTTTCCAGACACTAATATTTTCCTCTTGAAAAATGTTTACTTATTTTTTTTATTAACAGATTTCATACACTCAGCATTCCTATTTCTAAGTTTTGATTTTGATCTGCCCTGTGTGTAGAATTTTTTTTTTTTTTTTTTTTTTTTGCTTTTTAGGGCTGCACGCATGGCATATGGAGGTTCCCAGGCGAGGGGTCTAATCGGAGCTACAGCTGCTGTAGCACCACAGCCACAGCAACACAGGATCCAAGTCACATCTGCGACCTACACCACAGCTCATGGCAACACTGGATCCTTAACACACTGATCAAGGCCAAGGATCAAACCTGAAACCTCATGATTACTAGTCAGATTTGTTTCTCTTGCACCACAACAGGAACTCCAGTTAATAATATAACTATAAAATGTAACACATGATGTCTGTTAAAAAAAATAAATACATGATGTTCATAATGGAAAGAAGAGGATGTGATGTGATTACCTTATCACTGCACCTTAGGACGTCTTTAAGAATAAATATGTGTAGACTCAACCTCCCAAACAAAAGCTGAATTGATGCTTTTTAGATTTATAATGGAGGAATACCAAGCAGTTTGCAAGGAGATGATTTAGATATCTTACCAGGCCTCTTCCACCACTGAAATATCAGATAAAAGGCAAAGTACTGAGAAGCACTAAGTATAATTGTACCCAAACTCTCAAAATAAGGAAAACTGTAAAAAATATAATATGTTCAAATCTTTCAAAGTAATTCTGCAGAAATGTCATAGCAAAATGTAATAAAGTTCTAAAACTCCTGGAATTCTAAGAAGAAATATATATGTTAAATATAGATACCAATTTACTTAACAAAGATAATACATGCAAGAAGTGAAAGCCTGAATTTTAGAATTAAGCAGGTGTGGTTTGGGGTCTATTCTAAACCATCTCACAACTTTGTGAAAGACACTAATTAATGTTTCTTCAAAAAAAAAAAAGATGGAAGAATAAAATGAACTGAATTCCTACTACTCCAAATATACTCTATGGATTAGATCACATTTTTGTTCCTAATTCTTCACTTCCTTTAATGTAACTTTTTAGCATGTAAGAAGAATTCAGACATGGGATTTTCCTCAACAAATGTAATATAAAAGACACGACATGAACAAGAGTAGATTTAAATATATTTGTGTTATTTTGCTTTCTCTGTGCTATAATAACAATATGCCCTGCAGAACTGGAGAATACCTAGCCCTTGGAGGAAAATGCAAGCAGACTTGACCCCAACTCAGAATGTCATATAAACAGCTAAACTCAAACAAAATACACACAATATCAGCAAGGTGTAGACCTATGAGTGAGAAAGAAAATATTTTTTGATATGTCACTAAAATTGCGAGGCTGTTACACAGCCAGAACTGACTTATACATCTATTCTTGATAGCCCATTGATTATGTCTTTACAGATCCTGTTAGGTATATGCACATAAAAATACACAAAATCATGTTCAAAAATATCATCTACAATCTTATCATGAACTTCTTTCATTATTACACTTTAAATATAAGCTGGGAGCATAAATTAAGTTATTTTTTCTTCTTTTTGTTAGAAGATGTAACATAACAGATTAGGTAAGATTCATTCCTGTGAGTGCTTGTCTGTCATTTCTACACTATCTTAACAAAACAGAAGATTTGGATGTGAGTGATATTGCAACCCAGCTTTTTATACCTCTTGATTAAAAATGCAGTTTTTCTATTTTTTGAGAGGGTAAATTCGTGGTAGTAATAGAAAAGAAATAAATAGAAAATGTAGCAGAGAGAACCTCTCTACAAACGAGAATTAAGCAAAATAAGTGAATTTACTATTAGCTTCTTATATTAACTTGTCACTTCCCTCTGAATATGTCAGTTTTTCTCCTTCCAAAGCTGGATGAATAAGAGGACTTCGGTAACTCTCAGACTTCAACCAATGGGGGCATCGTCTTTTCTACAGTTATCATTTCCCAGCAACTCTTAATTGATTTCTACCTGCCATCGGAATAAAAACATGCCAACAGAAGTAGGCCACCCTAGATGATCTTACATCTGAGTTTTGATTGAATGCTTTAAAAATCTTATCAAAATCAGGGAGAATTTTGACATTATTATTTGCCTCAGGAGTCCAATAAAATATTGCCTTTACCTCCATATTGAGCTCACAACAAATTGCAAGACTGGCATATGAATCAGACAGATGAGAAAAACCAGCTTTAACTGACAAATCTGGAAGGCAGGATGTTTAGGTCTCACAGTTATTTAGTTTAAAACTGCCTGGGGGAATATTAGATATATTTCTGCAAGGCAGATAAGTTACTGCTTGATGGTAGATGGCAGATGAGAATTCACTTTCTAGTTAGGCATCTAGAACTAAGAAGGAAAGGGTCTGAGAAAGGACAATCCTAGCTGTTTTATTATCTTCTTCTGATTTCACATACCAGATAAGTTTTTCTTCCTAGTGGTGATGAAAAAAGAGGGAGGGAGACCTGTGTGGACTTTAGAAGAAGTAGCTTCACGGAAACTTGATACCATGTATGGGATGTTTTCCCCTGACCATGGATGCTTTGCCCACAGGTTCATACATGCATTCCCCAAACCAACCTGAGTCCTTACTCTATGCTGAGCACTGGATAGTCATCCCCAAAATAAACATAGTCCCTGCCCTCAGGGAACTTAAATTTTGAAGTGGACTATGAACAAGTCAACAGTCTAGATGGATAAATGCTGTAATTAAGGTCAACTCAGGATGTTGAGGCAGGAAAAAATACATTTTGCATTTAAAGTACATTTCTATGGTGAATCATGTTCATATGCCAATAGGATAAAAAGCATCTGGACCTGCTCTAATAAATCCAGTAATGTTGATATAGCTTGATTTTGAGATGCCATACGGGAGAGGTAAAAAATAAATTGAACTGAGTTCATAACTGGCCTTTTATCTCCAGTAAAAGAATTACCATGTTATTCTAAAAACAGTGATGGTGCATTAAATAATAATTTTGACCACGTAAGCAACATTATTAGGTCTGTGTTCTTAGAAATGTCATGCTGGCAGTGGGGTGTTAAATAAATTAGAAAGAAGGGATGGAAGACAGTGAGATCAGTTAACCAGCTGCCAAAGCAATTCAAATAAAAAAATCATAAAAAACTAAATTACAGTAGTGCCATGAGAAATGGAAAAGTGGCTTGGTATAGTTCATGTTTCATATTTTTATGCTGCTCAGCATTTTTTCATGTTTTTGTTTGTATTGTTTTGTTATTTTTCATCAGGGAGCCATCCTTTGTTGATTCCTTATAATATAGCCTGGACTTGCCAACCGGAAGTCTGCTCTCCTTACTTGGTATGGGATGGTTACGTCTGCCTATTGTTGAATCATTGAACTCAATCCCTTAGGCAATTGTAATTGCCCATATACATGGGCATACATTCCAGGAGGGGTTGATCAGTGGCTTTATAATTGACATAAATTCCATTGAAAAAGAGGATAAATGACAGTTAACTTACAACCTAAAGAATGAGGTGAATAAGGAGCTTCTGTTACTAATTATTAATACATAGTGAATATTTTACAAATAGATACAATCTTGGCATATGAAATATAGATCAAAGATAGGTAGTATGATAATATATTCCACAGAGATTTGGACTTTATTATTATAGCATCAAATGCAAAACAAAACAAATCAGAATAACACCATCAAGAGACCCATACAGCTTGCAATGATTGATAGATTTCACTGCATAAACAGTTTAAATGTATGTATTTCTGTTGCTCAATAACATCCAAATTGAAATTTTAAAAAGGAAAAATCATTGGGAATAGTAAAAGGAAGATAAGTGGCAGGCATAAGCTTCATATCCTTGAAACATATTTTTTAAAAATCTCTTAAATGCTAATCAGAAAAAATAAAAATCTCCACAGGAAAATAATCGGAAGACATGATCACTTACAAAGAAGAAATGCATGTTTAAACTACAAGACCAAAAAAATCTAACCTCATTAATAATACAAATATGAAACAAATGTAAAATTTAATAAATATCTTTGTATGAAAAGGTAAAAAGTAAAAATAAGAAAATTGCAGCATCCAATAACAATAAAAAATAGCTGAATGGGAACATAGTGGGAATAAAAATTTACCTAAGTGTTTTGGAGTAAAGAACTGCTGGCAAATTGACATAAAATTCATAAAAAAAAAAGAACTGCTGGTAGCCAACTTGTATGTCTCTAAAACTCCAAATTTAGTGTGTTTTTAACTAATAAACCTAATTTACCATAAGAAAATAATAATGTATGTATAAAAATTACAAAAAGATTTTTTATTATAGAGAAATATTATCACAGTAAATAAGTGTCAACTTACAGAGACAGCAGCAAGGTTAAATTTTGTTTCTTCCATGGAATGAGATTTATTTAGTTAATTAAAAGTGATATAGTGGTAGACCTGATATACAATATTAAAAGTGGAGATATTTTTTCTTGAAGTATATTGCTTCCTATTGTTATTCACTTTAATATGTCTTCATCAGGATAAGCTAGGGGGGAAAGCACTTCATCTTACACATTTATACAGATTCCACCAATAGTTTCACCATTCTTAATGACAAAGAAAGACCTAGTAATTAAAGCACATAAAATATATCAGCGATAATGAAGCATACAAAAGCATCACTTGTGAATTTGCATCGTTCAACCTAAAATGTGGCCAAAGGTAATTGGATTGGGTGGCTATTAAGTTTTTGTGTCATCACTTTTTTTTTATCACTTGATCCTCTTTATTTCTTGTGACAAAACTTGCTGCCTTTCTCTACCTTCTCTCTGTCTCACATTCTTAAGAACATTTCTCTTTGTGGAAGTTAGGTTTTGTCTATTCTTCCACACACATACTCTCCATCTCTGTACCTCACATTCAAATTGCCCTGGAGGGTAAATTTGGCCCAATGACAGTCATCTCTCTGGCAAAGCATTCGTAGTCTAGTTAAATCAAGTATAGTAAAAAAAAAAAAAAAAAGCCTGATGGTTTACACACGCTTTGTAGACACAGGAGGAGACACTGCTCAGCGATTTGCTATGTAAGCGTTAACTCATCAGGATGAAGATAAAGAGAGGTGGATACTGAGTATCTTGGGTAGTGATGCTGCTGATGTAGATAAGAACCAGATAAATTAATGATTCAAACTCTTGTGCAGCTTTCTACTTCGAAGGATGTACTATATGTATTTGTTGCATAGTTATTCACACTGAAAAGTACATTTAATTTCATAGATATATTGCCTAATTATAAGTTCAGTATGGAAGGAGAAAATTGAGGAGTCCGAATGACCTAATCCTTGATTTTGGTATAGATCTTAGGTGGAGAGAAGAAAAAAAAAGACTCGCAGGTTTAGGAGACTTATAAAAGTACTGTCATCAATGTGGTAAGAATAAAATATAATGGGTACTAAAGGTTAGAGAGGTAATAGCATAGCTCACATCTCACTTCACATCAGGGAAAGCACTTAGTCCTTGAGTGGTATGATAAATACATCTCTTGCATCTTTATTTTTTAATTCTGAAGGTAGACTGCATCATTCAGTAACACTACTGACCCACATCAATGGAGGGAAGGAAAAAAAAATGAGTATGGCAGAATGAACTTACAATGTCTGCTTAAGCGTTGTGGTACCCAGAAGGCTAAGATGCCTACCTTGGCTCCTGCACCCTTGTATCCAGACCTGTGTATTCCTCCTCTTGATTGTGGTATGGAAATTTCATTGAAGACCAATGAAATGAGAATTTTCTTTCTTTTATTCTGAGCTTCCATAGCAAGGGAGTCAGCCACCAATACTTGTGTTTTGGGAAACTCAAAGACAAGCAGGAGAGTGGGTCGCTTTGTAGACACACGAGGAAGGCTCCAAGAGTCTGTCCATATCTGCAGAAGCTGGATGCAGGGACATCTCATGTGATTGGTTAGAGATTATATTTGAATTTCTCTGGTTGGTCCTAAGTTGGAAGTGGAGATAAAAATAAAGCTTTCAGTTATTAATCAAGTCCTGAATATTTGCAGCTGATTGTTACAGGAGTTACTGAGTAGCTTCCTTGATATTCATTAGCAATAGCAATCTTGCAAGTCCGACATAGGCTGGCTTCCTGGGAAGTTTACTTCAGATAAGGTGATTGGTTTTTTGGGTGGCTTGCTGCAGGTGTAGGCTCTCTCTCTTTGTAGGCTTTACACAGTGACTTTTTTCTTATCATTAGAAAAGGCAAAGTTGATGGGACATCATTTGTGGGATTGTGTTACACAAGATCCTGACTTTCATCTTGCTAGCAGCTACGGTGGAAAGACTCACATGATGAAAAAAACTGATGGCGACTTCTAGCCTAGAGCCAGTGAGGAAATAGGCCCTCAGCTAACAGTCCTTCATGAATGGAATCTTGTCAAAACCGTACAAGCACACTGGAAGAAGATCCTTTTTTAGTGGAGCCTTCCTAAAGGACACTAGCCATAGAGGACATTTTGATGGCAGCCCTTTGAGAGGCTCAAATGCAGATCACCGGGCTAAGCCACACCTGAACTCCACAGAAACATTAATACAGAAAATTACATTGTTTTAAATTGCTTGTGTTTGCATAATTTATTGTGTAGCAATAGATAGCTAATCTAAGCTAATGGTAACTAATACAAGCTAACTCTTTCAGAGTTAGAGATTTTCACTTTCCAAACTGTCCTTAGTACTAACATATTAAACTTAAGTGTGTGTCTATCTGTTAATAGTGCACTTTGAATATTTTAGCCTGATAATAAATATTCACTTTCTTTTTAACTTGCTTCTTTTTTTTCTCATCCCATCCTCACCTTGTGACTTTCCAATGCAGAGTCAGGTCAGTCCAAGATGAGAAAAGGTGCAGATCATTACAGATCATAAGAACAATAGGCATTTCTCATTACCCTAGTTAGATATTTCTCACAGAAAATCAGTAAATAATTTTGGGGTTTGACTTTTTTCCCAGTAGCTTACCAGAGGAAGTGGATGAATTAATTGCTTCTTGTAAAGAATCTCAATTCATGCAACTGTTGCATTTGTCTTTGTTAATAATAAGCTGTCACTCTGTTGTCAAGCCCAGTTGGTGTGCTTCTTATTTAACTTTTAATTGTCCTTTGGGCTTAATCATCTGTAGGCTCCAACAAAAGCCACTCTCTAGGTCTCTGAAGCAAAAGCCATGAAACAAAAGCATGGCTTGATCAAGCTGTTCTGAAAGCCTAAGACCCCCATGCATCCCATCTTCTGCCTCTTCCGTGATAGGTGACAAGTGCCCAGAATACTGCAGTGGAAGAGGAACAACGAAAAGGGGAAATACACATATGATGGTTTTCACAGCTCATCTCTTGAGTGACCACAGGTTCAAGAAAGACAATTTTTTTAAAAGAAAAAGTTTTAACAGAAATGCAGACATCATTCCATTTTGAGGGGACTGAAGGATGTAATGAAGTTTCCTTTTGATTAGGGTGGGTTTAGGAGTAAGAGACAGTATCTAAAAAAGGTTGTTGATAGGACTTTTTCAGTAGCCACCCATGAGACAGTGTGAGCGGACAGTTTTCAATGGATAATTTCAGGTGAAAGTGGAATTGCTCCATTCAAATTCAGGTTTGCATGTATTATAATATGATCCTGAAGGAAAGCTTAGAAAAAGAAAAAGGTAATCAGGAATCAGTATCTAAGGAGGAAACATCAACGAACAAAAGAAAGATCCCTAAGATATGGGAAATAAATGAGGTGAGTCCCATAATTGCTTTGGAGATTCCTCAGGCAGAGCTCTGCAGTGTCCCTGCTTTTAGGAGATGATGCTGGGAGTCCAGGGAGCCAAGGTGACTAGAGATTGCAGGGCAGAATAGAAAGAACATTCAGTAGATCTTCAGTGTCTCCTTGGGGTACTCAGTTGAGAACTGATCAGCACACATGCAAGAGGAAACTATTTGAACTGGATAAAGCATCACCCCTCACAACCCAAACTTACATAGAACCTGGAAAAGCACATATTACCCTAACTTAAATTAGAAAATCCTGTTAATTCAGAAGTCTCATAATTTCGGAGCATCAGTTGCAATTCTGGTCAAACTGTGGGAGATGATCAATATATGTATTATCTCATTTTGGTGATTGTTTCATGAATGTACTCATGTAGTAACACTTATGAAACTGTACAGTGAAAAATATATAAATTATACCTCAATGAAGGTGTTTAAACAAAGACCAACAGAAAGTTTATGTTCTTCACAGTACTGAAGAAGTATTTACTCACACAACAATATGAATGAATTTTACAGTCATAGTATTAAGTTTCTGCTTATATGAAGTTAAAAACAAGCAAAACTAACTTACTATCAAACAAATCTCAATAGTTTTTATCAGTGATGGGGTGATTAAGGGGCTATTAACTAAAAAAAAATACGTGAAAATGTGTTCTGGGATGCTGGAAATATTTCTGTCATTTGTGTGTTGGTACCATAGTGAATAAATAAGTATAATTTAAGTAAGAAATTTACTTTTAAGATGTATGCCTTTTCTTGTATGTAACATTTCAATTTAAAAAAAATCACGAGTTTCCCTTGTGGTGCAGCAGAAATGAATCTGATTAGTAACCACGAGGTTTCGGGTTCAATCCCTGGCCTCATTCAGTGGGTTGAGGATCTGGCACTGCTGTGAGCAGTGTAGGTCGCAGACATGGCTCAGACCCTGTGTTGCTGTGGCTGTCACGTAGGCTGGCAGCTACAGATCCGATTAAACCCCTAGCCTGGGGACCTTCATATGCTATGAATTCGCCACCCACCCCCAAAAAAACAGAAAAAAACTCACTGCCTATGTCCTTGGTCTTTATTACAAATTGAAGACATGTCTTTTTAACCAATAAAACAATTACTATAATGAGAATGTATGGTGATATATTAATATAGTATTAATATTAGATCTTTCAAAAGTTAAACATTTTATACATTTTACCAAATTTAGAAGATATAGGAAAGGTTTTAAAAATAAAGAATAAAATAATAAGTTGAGATGGCTAAATAGAGATTAATTTGAAAGAGTAAATTTTTTTACTGTATTTCTTTGTGAACTATACTGAAAATTCTGATTTATTATGAATTCACTGGGACTTAAGATTTATTTTATTCACAAAATGTCCAAGTACAGTATGTGATTTAGATGATAAGAATATCTTTGGGTATAACTAATTAATTTTAAAACTCTGTAAGTTGACTATGGACCTAAAGTTATAATAAAATAAAGAACTTATCGAAAGATTATATTCACAGTTAAATTCAGTATGTTAAGCAAACTGCACAAGCAGTGAACCAAAACTTTTCTTGAGCAGGGCTTTGTTCATCCCCATACTTTGTTCAATTTTTCCTTTTTATTTAAGGTCAGAGAGTTCACCATCATTGTTACTTTTATTTTTTAACTTTTGACTTCTATTTTTTTTACACTTTCTCTTCCTCCTTTTGCTGTATTTGCCCAATTTTCTATTGAAAAGTTTGAATAGAGCTGTAAAGGAATAGCAGGAAAAATATCTGGGATCTCCTCACTTGTCAGATAAATCCCAGGGTGCCTCTGCTATGTACCCAACATATTGATTGATTTCTTTACTCCTGGAAGTCTAGGACATTATTGCACCATATAAGCTCTGAGATGAAAAATCTTTGCCTTGAAGGTGCACTGTATTACAGGTATGTTTCAGTAGAACCTGTGGCTTAATATCACTTTGCAATTTGAAATATCACCCAGCAAATATTATGCAGAAATACTGTCCAATGACTTATTTGGAACATATTTCACATACAGCGTGAATATTAATCACATAATACTAAATGACCAGTTTACATTTTCGTTCTCCTCCTTCTTCCTATACATTTTTATACTTTTGTATTATCTAATGGTCATAAAACAAGTGGAGACAATACTATCTTCCATCTAGTGTGGCTGTTATTTTTGAAAATATCTTTTTGTAAGTAGATTCTGAGTTAATCTATCAAGTGTTTCTCATATGGCATGATTTTACTTCTGTAAGTTTTTGTGCTACTCATTGTTCTAAAATCAAGTAAGAATCAATATCATATAGTTCAAAAGTAAGTTGATATAAATCAGTCTATCCATATATCAGGTTGGTGCATTAAACACACAGAAAGTAATTTATTCAAATGACCTTACAATGTGGCCCCCCGCTTTAATAGAAAAACAAAAACAAACCAACAAACAAAAACAGCCGCACCTACAGTATATAGAAGTTCCAGGGCTAGGGGTGGAATCTTAACTGCAGCTACCAGCCTATGCCACAGCCACAGTAATGGTGGATCCAAGCTGCATCTGCAACTAAAGCTACAACTTGCAACAACATGGGATCATTAACCCACTGAGCAAAGCCAAGGATCGAAACTGCATCCTCACAGAGCCAACATCGGGTCTTTGACCTAATGAACTACAATGGGAACTCTCTTATATTACTTTTAATAGCACCAAGATTTTCTATTTACACAACAAAAGAGATGCTAGTATGAAATCAAAGAAAATGAAACAAACAAAAAACCCCATAAACTTCAAGTAGAAATTTCAGGTTGAATTTATGAACTCATATAATTTATATTATTGTTTCCTTTTTTGTATATTTGTTTCACTTTTGAGAGCTGCTTTTCATCTCAGTTCATGATTAAGTAACATAACATAATGAAAGGAAAGAAAAAATACTTATTGAAACTAATAATGAATAAATGGATCTTCTGAAAAAAATAAACACATCGAGAAAAGAGATAAAAGATTGAAAGGAAATGAGCAGAGTCTCAGAGAACTCTGGGATAATGTTAAACGCACCAACATCCGCATTATAGGGGTGCCAGAGGGAGAAGAGAGAGAGAAGGGGACAGAAAAAATATTCGAGGAGATTATAGCCGAAAACTTTCCTAATATGGGAAAGGAACCACTCACTCAAATCCAGGAA
>PVHT021183530.1:7706150-7725861 GCA_004024745.2 Catagonus wagneri | reverse complement strand
CTCCTGTGTTCATTGCAGCGCTCTATGCAATAGCCAGGTCATGGAAACAACCTAAATGCCCATCCACAGAAGAGTGGTTAGGGAAGATATGGTACATACACACAATGGAATGTTACTCAGCCATTAAAAGGAACGAATTACCAACATTTATAGCAACATGGATGGACTTAGAAATTATCATGCAAAGTGAAACCAGTCAAACAATTAGACAGCAACACCCAATGATACCGCTTACATGTGGAAACTAAAAGACACAATGAACCTTCTTACAGAACAGACAATGACTCACAGACTTTGGAAAACCTTGGTTTTTCAAATAAGATAATCTGGGGGGGTGGGGGGATGCACTGGGTGTTTGGGATACAAAATCTGTAAAATTGACTTGTGATGATTTATGTACACCTATAATTGAAATAAAATCCATTAAGAGGAAAAAAAAATAAATAAACACATTAATCAAAAAATCCCAATATTAAAAAAAATGTGAGAGAGAAAAAAAGAAAACACAAACACACAAAATAAGAACTGACAAGGGAGAAATAATCATAAAAGACGGAGCGAAAGAGAAAGAACCATTATATACAATATCAAGTGATTATGTATAATGCATATGAATATCTAGATGAAATGAAACTATGCTATGAATACGTTAGATACCAACGTGAAATCCCAATAGCAGGAAAAAATTGAAGAGACAATTTGTATATCAATATACCCAAGTGAACCAGCTTTTCTTTTTCTTTTTTTTTTTGTCTTTTTGCCTTATCTAGGGCCACACCCACGGCATGTGGGGGTTCCCAGGCTAGGGATCTAATCGGAGTTGTAGCTGCTGGCCTATGCCACAGCCTCAGCAACACAGGATCCAAGCCGTGTCTGTGAACTACACCACAGCTCACAGCAACGCCAGATCCTTAACCCACTGAGAAAGGCCAGGGATCAAACCCACAACCTCATGGTTCCTAGATGGATTCGTTAACCACTGAGCCATGATGGGAACTACTGAACCTGCTTTTCTTGTTTCATAATTCAATGATTATCAATAACATCACAACATAATCCTATCATAAGAGAGAACAAAAAAGAGAGGGAAGACAGGAAAATTTTAAGAGCAGGGAAAGATACTGAAATTAATAAATTAAAACAAATAAAGTGAAGGGAAGATGAATTGAGAAAAAAATAGAATGAGGCAAGTGACAGCTAAAATTTGTATTTGAACTAACTAGATAACATGCTTTAGGAGAAAATGCACTGTAGTGAAAGAAGTATTTATTGGGTAGATATTTTTGAATGCACAAATAAATTTTTTTACTCTGAATGAAAATATAGATAGTATGTTTGCCGTATATAAAATAGAGAGCATTTATTATATGTTTATAAATATAAATTGTGTATTGGACCAAGCTGAAGCCAGTAGTTAATACGGAGCTTGTTATAATTTTTTTCTTTCCTTTTACTCTCACCATCAATTGTATGATAATTGAATACATATCCTAATAGTTCTTTAAAAATAAACTTTTACTGTAATTATTTAATATACCTAGGTGTTGTTTTTACATAGGACATGAGACAATATCTAAATTATTTTTTAAAATGGATATTTTTTAATACCATAAGCTAAATACATGAGTTCAATTAACTAGATAAAAATTATGCTAGTTTGTGGCATCTTCATTGACATTCTTAGATCAATTTTTTCCTTAATTATGTTGTCATAAATACAATATTTATAAAGTCCTAAAGTTAGAAGTACATGATACCAGGAATACTATGGTATCTTAATATATGCATTAGGAACACATAAATAAATAAAATGACTGCTTACACTTAAGAACTTTAAGGCCATAAAATTAATTACATTTTAAAATTATCTTTTTAAAAATTTACATCTCTCGGAGTTCCCGTCGTGGCGCAGTGGAAATGAATTTGACTAGGAACCATTAGGTTTCAGGTTCAACCCCTGGCCTCGCTCAGTGGGTTAAGGATCCTGCATTGCAGTGAGCTGTGGTGTAGGTTGCAGACATGGCTTGGATCTGGTATTGCTGTGGCTTTGGCATAGGCTGGCAGCAACAGCTCCTATTAAACCTCTAGCCTGGGAACCTCCGTATGTCAGCAGGTACAACCCTAACAAGACCAAAAGTCAAAAAAAAAAAAAATTACGTCTCAAGATTAAAAAGCAAAATGTCTCAGAATTTCAGAAAATGTAGTAAGAAAGTTCAAAATGCACATGTTGTTACAGTATTTTCTACAAATTCAACAACTCATTTAAATCTCATTTATTGATAAGTATTTAAGTTATAATGAGGATGAAAAAGTAATTCAAGGAATCCAATTATTGGACCTTCCTCTAACAACTGTATTAACGGTTTCTCTTTACATTCACCATCAATTTACCAAGCTCAGTTTTAATAATTTTCATTTATATATGATGTTCTCCTCCGTGCTTTTAAAATTAAACTACAATTATATAACATGAAATCCATGCTCTATATAATAACAGAATAGTCAAATATTAAGCTAACATGCATGAAGTGGTAAAAATCTATAAATGTTTATACATATAAATACATATAGGTTATATATTTGTATAATTGTAAAATACGCATAATGTAAAATGTACCTTTTTACCATGTTTAAGGGTACATTTCACTGGTATCAAGTACATTTACCTTGTTGTGCAGCCATCACCACCATCAGCTCCAGAACAATTTTTATCTTGCAAAACTAAAATTCTGGATCCACTTAATAAAAATTCGCTATTCCATTTCCCCACAGTCTCTGGCATTCACCATGGTACTTTCCACCACTAGGAGCTAGATTATTACAGGTCTCCCCCCCCCTATATATATATATTATATATAATATCTTATAAGATATATAATAGGTACCATATATTAGATGGAATCCTACAGCACTTGCCCTTTTGTAATGGCTTATTTCACTTAACATAAAGTCCTCAAGGTTCACCTGTGTGGTAGCACATATCAGAATTACCTTCTTTTTTTAAGTCTGTATAATATTCCATTACATATATATATGTGTGTGTATATAAATATAAATCACCCACATTTGTTTGTTCTTTTATCTGTTGATGAACACTTGAGTTAACTTGCACGTTTTGGCTACTGTGACTAATGCTGCTACAAGTATGGGTGTAGAGATATCTGTTCATATCTTAGCAGCTCATAATTTTTTGGACGTTGTATGTAATTTTACAGTTCTGTTCTACTCACCTCTGATCAAAATCTAATAATTATTGAAACGTAACTAGGGCCCAGAAAATATATATTGAGTTCACTTTATTCCATACTCTGGTCATTTGAAAATCCTCCCAAAATGATGGCATGTTTTTGTGGATCCTCATAGTCTTTTCAGTGCATTAGCTTGGAACCACTTCAAGGACATTCTATCAATAAAGGCTCTTCCTATAGCAATACAATAACATATGCTTTTATCAGTATTTTCAATTTTAAAACAGTTTCCAGCCTCAACTGAGATATTCACATAAACATAAGTTACTAGTATGTTTTACAATTATTTGATAACCTTCCACCTTCTTCCTCAAAATCTACATATATATATTTTCATAAGCATTAATTTCTCTAAGACTTTATCTGCATATAATCAAAGTTTCCTGATTTTTTATTAAAATTATTTTGTTACCCACTTTCTCATGGTTATGTTTTCATACTTCCTCTAATTATTAAGGATTTATTAATATTAAGCAAATTATTTGATTTTCTTTCTTAATTATACTGGAAAGAAACTTCAAATATAATGTTATAATTTACTGATATTACTGATAATTTTTGCCATTTATTTATAGGCTTACTTCTTAAATTTTGTCCTTTTTTAGTTTGCCAGTTTCTTGATCATCATTGGTAAATATTAACTACTTGTGATTTCTTCTCAGATCTGATATTTTGAAAATTAGGCTTTTAAACTGAAATTCAAAAACTAGTGTTCTTGGCTTTTAAAAAGCTTAAATTGTAAATATTCTTCTGTCAAGTGTATTTTTCTACAGACTGTATTCTCTTTCAGTTTTTTTAATTTTTCCATAATTAAGGAAATTAGATATTTAACCTCCTAATATGTTGGTGTTTTTCAATTTAGAGATTAGGAGGAAAGAGTTATTAAATGGTGGTGTTCCAATTTACGTCTAGTCTATTCTAATATGCTTTGAATTTGCTCCTTAAATAGGCTGACATGTGGCAAATGAAATTTAATGTTTACAAATGTAGAGTAATGCAAATTAGCCGCAGATATAATCAGGAACAGATAAAAAAAATTATAGATAATTGAAGTGATTCACAGAGACCTTGTAAAAGACCTTCAATTGTTTACAAACTTTAAGGAATTTTTTCAACTGAAAAGAAACGCTGTGCCCTTTCCTGAAGTGTCAGAAATGAAATGCCCAAGTCCAAAGGCAGCAAGCTACATACTAAGGAATGTTTAATTGGACCACATTGTTCCAAGTTGAAAAAAGTTTTCATTATTTTTCTGGTAAAGTTATATATCTTTTAGAGATATGTTAACTAACTCATTGTAATGCTTTCTAAAATAGTTGAACACAGAATAAAGGCATTTCTCTTATTGTCTATAAACATCTGGAGTGCAATTAAAGGGGTAAAGACTAGAAAAATATTGCATGGGTGTTCTGGCATCTCCAACTCAGACCTCTGCCAGTGAGAAAGCAACTGCCACATTAGTGTCTAGCCTGTTACGCCACGAGGTCCAGGTATGCTGTTTAAGACACCTGGCTGGCAATAGCCAGGTCAGAAGCTGGGTGTCATTTCAGTTCTGTTCACTGTCTTAGGCATAAACATTCAGATAAAATCTGCTCTAACTCCTTTTCAGCTATACAATTCTTAAAGGATCCATCAACACCCACTGGCCCATCATAAAAGAGTGAAGTCGATACTGGAACATCAAATGCCTTTCTGTTTTTGCCAGTTTCTTTAATCCTCACCAGCACAGAAAGCTGGAGGATATTTTCTTTCTCTCAACTGTCTCTAGCCCTTAAACTCAAAAACTTGGTCTGAAATCCTATTCATGGAATATATGCATCACACTACAAATAATTTAGAATTTCCTATTTGATGTTTTTTAATTCTAAAATTAAACTGATTGTGCACAAATACATATTTTATGGATAATTGCATGTAAGATAATTGTGTTACTACATACTGAATGCATTTAGTTGTTTTAATTGCATTAATTTATTTTTAAAAATAGTTAATGCAATAATTTGTTAACCTACAATTTAAAATGCTACAATATCCTCCACATGAATTCACTTCTTTGCTAGTGTATCATTATGTCTTTAAAAAAGGGGTTAAACAACAGAGATGAATAGTTTCTTGGTTTCCTGAGTAATAAGCAAGCTCTAAAGGTAGGAGAAATAAAGCTTAAAAGCATAAAATTGTAGATGACTTTCGATTTCTTCAATTTCAATCCAGCTGCAGCTCTTGGGAATCACAGACCTCTGGTGGTCCAGGACTGTTCTTAGTTAAGTCTTCCGTGTGGCATTTACCACATAACTAAGTATGTCAACATATTTAATAAACGTTGATCATAATGGCATGCTCTCACAGAAAACTTCAGTTTGTTGATAGAGACAAAAATATGTTGCTTAAATATTTGGGGATTTTATATTTTACAGTGGATGTATGTGGATATCTCATTTAATCTTCATAAAAACAGCTAAACTAGATATTATTAATCCTCTTTATAGAACATCGTGTATGAGCATGAAGCCTGCTTAATTTCAAGCTAGATACATTATAATTTTATAATTAAACATATAGCTCCATTCAGAGTTTTAAAAGAGGGGGCATTTATAATTCTTTGTGAGCCGTTGTGTGTAAGGTGGTATCAACGTTTACAAAACATGATAACTGAAAAACAAAAACAAGTAATAACATGATGTATGTAAATGTTTTGCAATCATGACTCTAATTTCATTATTAATTGTGTAATTACAGTTAAAACTGAAGTGTCCACCTTTATCCACGGTATTACAGAGGAAGTTACTCATGAATATAATATATTCATTGAATATATCTGAGAAAACCAATCCAAATGGTATTCAGAAAATTTAGCTCAAAAACTATGCTTTTTCCCTTTATAAAGCATTCATTAGGTTGAATTTTATGGCCATTTACAGTAGAATAATGTTCTTCCCAACAGAGTTGGATAGAGGAGTGCTAATCTTTATTCATAAGGCCAATAAATTTGTTCAAAGAACACATCTGCTAAAGGCTAAAGTGACTATGAGCAAGATGAATGGTGACTTTGTTTAGCTTTCTAGTGACAGCTATTATAAAGGGTTTAGGTTATTTATTTTTGGCTCACTGATAAAGATTATGTTATGGCAGGTGAAACTCCAGATAAAATGCTTTCAGAGTTGGCTTTATAATTATATCCCTAAGAGGAAAAAATAAATTATATATATTCATATATGTATTATACACACACACACACACACACACACACACAATTTCAGTTCTGGTAAGGGAAAAATTTTTAATTTTATTTAATACCACGTGTAATTTTGTGATTTCTTTTGGCAACACAGATCAACCACTCACAGTATGCATTCTTTCACTTTCTTAGTAATATTTCTTATAATTTTATTACCTTGGTTTCATTATGCATTATTCTGAAAGGAATGATTCTGTTTATTCAGCAAGAAAAGAAAACCTCGCTATAAATCCTAACAAGTCAGTGAAGAACTGAAAAATTACGTAGCATTAAAATGAAAGAGACATATTCATTAATGGGTCATGGGAAACTATTGTCATCCTTAAAGGAAATAGCTATTTATTAATTGTGATATTTTATATAATTATTTATGTTTTGTCTTTTGTGTCCATGGTTTATGATTCTTGTGCCTTGCCCAATAGAAAGGCAATATATATCTTCATCCAAATATGTAAACAGCTAAACCCCCTCTCCAAATCTATTTGTTTTGTTTTGTTTTTGGCCTTAGAGTCTGTTACTAGCTATACATAATATGCTTACAGCTAGACTTTTATATCATTAAACATGGACTCTAGATATTTCTTCCCTACTATCTAATTCAAGTTTCACAATAAATTTTGGAAAAGTTTATAATTCAATATAAGTGCAAAAACATATGCCAAACTAAGAGGTACATACTGGATTATAAACTGTTGTAGATTCCCTTTATTATCATTAATGCTAAAATATTCATCACTTTAGTCAAAACATTCAAATTGTGAAAATAATATGGGACGCTCAAGTACCACGTACTTTCTGATTTGCTCTCAGGGGAGCTTACCATCCCCTTCCCCCACATTTGCTCTCTCAGTTTAAAGGAATTCCATCTTGTTTCTACATGCTGATCTTTTTTGTAAGAGCATATCACCTTGAATCATGGTGCTGAAATATCATTTGAGTGTCTTTTGTTGAAATCTGATTAAAGCTTCGATAAGTTGTCAATGGAGAACTCAGTCTAATCACTGCTAAACGAACAATCTCCGCTTCAGTTAAGCTACCACGTTTTTATAAAGTCCTATTATACCCTGAGCAAGAAAAGTGTGTAGAGATTGAAATCATCATTAAATTGTTTTATCCTTTTCTTTTTGTACAACTTTGAAAAAAGAGTATGTTTTCAAAGGGATATTGTTAGATCAGAGGAAAGAAAGAAGAGGAGAAGGAAGGGAGGAATGGAGGTAAGGGGAAAGAAAGGATGCAGGGTGTGAGGGGAGATGGGGGGTAGGGAGAAAAGAGTGAAGGAGATAATTTGCTATGATTTTTTGCTCGAGAGAAAGACAAGTTGGAGACAGAGTAACTAAGTGCATTAATTAATGCTCCTGGAGCTGTCTTCGGTAATTTATAAAGCCTATAAAAATATAATCGCCTTAAAAGATATTATGAGAGTCAGAAGTGCCAAACAACCCTCCATAGGTGATTTGTATTTTGTCACCACAAGTGAACGATGAAGAAAGTTCCAGTGAAATGAATGATTTTTACTCCCCTACATAGACATCTTATGTAATTTAGGTGAGACCATACTTTAGTACTTGCCAGGAAAAACAGAGAGAGTATTTAATCACACTTTTATATGCTCACATCTGTAGGAAATTCTTGTACATCTTTAAAGTCCCTGGGCCAGGGGCAGAATCCCAGCTGCGACTGTGACTTATGCCACACCTTCAACAAGGCTGGATCCTTTAACCCTCTGCCCCAGCCAGGATTGAACCCATACCTCCTCAGAGATCCAAGCCTCTGCAGTCAGATTCTTAACACGCTGTGCCACAGCAGGAGCTCCTATGTCTTCATCAAAACTATCAACATCACAACTCACCTTTTCCTTCTGGCCTCTCAAAAATAAATAACTGCTGCAACTTTTCTATACATCTGTATCTTTCTGTCAGTGAACACTTGCTATTTATTCATTTAACAGCTATTTATTGAGCTTCTGTCTTTACAGATACGGAGTATATAGCGGTCATAAAAATGTACAAAATTTTTCATTCTCTTTGAATATTTAACAGAGAGATGTGCAATAAACATAATTTTAAATGAAATTCGATGTTGTTAAGTGACACAAGGAAAATAAAGAGGATGAGGGGGAATTTCAAGTGGGGGACAAGATTTTATTTGATGATCAGGAAGGTCTCATAGAACTGGTAATATCTGAACCAAAGATCGACTAAAGGAGGTATGTTGTAATGTAGATACCTGGTGGAAGGGAGATCCTGCAGATGAGAGCAGAGATTAGAGATTTAGGAAATTAGAGGCACTCATGTAGGAACTCTGGGAGCATTGCATTGATTGTTATGGCTTTGCTCCTAGGGAAAATGGGATGATTTGCAGGCATGACTTATTTGGAGATGCTGTGTGAATGACAGGAGCCAAGTGTGACCTCACAATGTGTACCCTGAGCAATGGACCTGGGGAACCATCAGTCAATGAGATAGGGAAACACGTGGGAGTTCTACCTAATATTCAAGTGAAGAGGCAGACTATGAAATGGGATACACGAGTTAGTTTTAAGCTAGAGATAAAATCTTCGTGTATTTGGCATGTTCAATTTTTAAAGAATATGCAATAGCCATGGACACTAGTTACATCTGGTGTCTTATTTGCAAACACTGAATTTTACCAGATACTTCATAGTTTTCTCATTTAATTCTAATCTTATGCTGCTTCTAAAAATTATAATTTTTAAGTCTTTCATTTAAATTATGAAGTAGACTTATTTGTTGCTGGAAGGCAACTTTAGCCATTAGTGAATATTTTCTCTCCTATAGTATGGACTTTATGGGGGGGGGAAGCATGGACTAGCACTTAACATATTTACAATCTCTATCCTTTATCCAGTCACCATGTACATTTGGACTAATAAGACACTAAGGGAAAAAAAAATGACTGCATTTGCCTATGTCAAATTTCCATAATTGTGTTTGTGTGCCTTTCCATTCCTATGTAAAATGCAAATTGTTTTTAATAAAGTGCTTCAATCATTTTCAAAAAGGTTGAGAGAATTCATAGATATTTGTAACATTAGAAAATTCACTTCCTTGGAGTTCCTATCATGGTGCAGTAGAAACGAATCTGACTAGGAACCATGAGGTTGCATGTTCAATCCCTGGCCTCAATCAGTGGGTTAAGGATCCGGCGTTGGCGTGAACTGTGGTGTAGGTCACAGATGCGGCTCAGAGTCCACATTGCTGTGGCTGTGGCATAGGCCGTCAGTTGTAGCTCCGACTGGACACCTAGCCTGAGTATATCCATATGCTGTGGGTGTGGCCCTAAAAAGAAAGAAAAAAAAAGTAAGAAAACTCACTTCCTTTATATAATAAGCATAGCATATTATATGTATCTTTTTTAAAGAGTATAATTGCTAAATCATTTCCCAGAGAGAAATCTAAGTGCCTGAGAACCTTATCTTGATTCTTTGATAACCCTATAATGTAAGTACTATTTTACCAATGGAAAAGTTTGGGCTCAGAAAGTTTAAATAACTTGCTACCAGGTAAAAATGAGTAATTGTTGAGGATACATTTTAAATCAGGAAAGTAAGAATTCAGACCATGTTCACTGAGCTTGCTTTGCTACAATCTACTCTGAGTAAAACTGGATCAACCAAGGACTTATCTGAGGGAGAAGTGTCCAGAAATAAAGACCACAAAAGAAAAGCCACAAAGAGAAAGCCTTGATTCACTGCTAGGAGCCAGGTTAGTCTGAAGGTTAGCAGAGGTTTATATGCTACAGACACTCAGACTGGTTTAAAAAAGAAATGCAGGATGTGATATATGAAGTACAGAGAATGTTCCAATATCAGGGTTTACAAGTTGATTCCTTCAGGACAAGCAAGTCCATAAAGTACATTCTATAGATCTGATTTTCATGAGAGAAAGGGGAAATGCAAACTGTGGGACAGAACAGTCCATGGTTTCCGGTTCAGAAAAAAACTAGGTTTTTTTTGACTACTGGTGGAACTCTTAGTATGGAAGTTTGACAAAAGAGAAGTTGACTTTTTCCCTGTATTATTCAGAATAAACTGTTATTCAGTGTCCAACCAGGACAGTAAATACATTCTGTTTCTGTTTACATTAATTTCCACTTGCTTAAATCTTATATAATAGTTATGGAAACTGTAATTGAAGCTTTTTAAAATCTCTTGCCTCAGAGATTGTGAAATGTCATTTTATTTCAATCATATTGAGCTCTAAAGTAACTAAATAACACTTTCAAATTAACCTCTTAAATATACATAAATCAATTATAATGGAAAAAATAAAAATCATTAAAAAAATAAAAGCAATATCTCAAAGTCCCTAAGACAGAATTTGAGAGAATAGCAAGTAAAGACAAAGAACCATTTATTTCAGCCAGTTATCAGTTTTATTACCAATTTCAAGACCCTTTTGTGTGTCATTTTAATTTACCTTAAGGAAAATTGTAGACATCTTATAGAGCAAAGTTACTCTCTTTAGTCAATGACATTTTAACCTGTTTTCCAATCATAATGGCATATTTTATTCAAACCTACAAGAAGCATGCATTGATTACCTATTGTTGAAAGAACTGATTTTAGCCACTGTGTGCCATACTATGATAACTTAGAATTAGCAGCTCAAATTCAAAGAGATTTTGTTTGTGTTAACAAAATAGACAGTGTGGTTTTATTACACAGTATTGATCCATAAATTCCATCTAGTCTGTGTAAATTCTTGAGTGTGAAAAAACATCATAAGCGGTGAAAAGAAGAGGTAAGTGTACATCAGAGACACAGTTAAAAATTGCAGTTATAATTCGGGAGTACAACCATGGAATTTACCTCAATAAGTTCTCATTGCTATTAAGTGACCACACATTCAGACAAGGGCAGGAATCCAAGTATGTCAACTACCCATGCAGAGTTTTCATGTGGGCTACAGGCAAATTTAAGTTACCAAACACACACATTCGTCAACATAACAGGGAAATATTTTCAAAAGAAAAATGGAAAATAGAAGCTCTCTCGGTAAAGGTAGTGCTTTTCTGTAGCTTCTTGCCACTTGTGCTTTCTATGTGGCTAACAGTTTTAGAAAACTTCATAAACTATCTCCTGCTTCTAATTTCTTGGAAGACAAAAGGAAAATTCAAGACAGGTGAAGCATGATGTGGGCAGTTCAGGGAAAATCTGAGTTAGGCCTTCCAAGAAAAGTGGGTTTCTTTTCGAGGGTCTTCTCCAGGTTGGAGAGTAATAAGATACCCCACAGAGCCTAAAGAAGGCTTCCCCATCTGTTTTTAACACAGCCATGGAGAGGAATTACACTAAGAATCTAAACCCGTGGAAGAGACAATGAGGATTAGAGCCAAAGCTCAGCATACAAATAAAGATATCCCTTTTCCCAGTTCATCTTCATTTTCTATGGTCTCAAGACTCAGAGGTACTGATTTAAACTTGGTCAGCCCTTTCGATATGGAACATCCTATTTCTCACCTCAATATTTAGAGATAATACTAGTACTCTAGTTAGGGAAATGTTATTCTCATGATCCTAAAATATTAGTCAGTTGAGCATAGTAAATATAGATTTGAATTATCTTTATTCTCATATAGTATATAAAATAAAAGCCTTTCAATAATTAAGTTTTATGTGTTAAATGATATTATTTATTTGTTGAGGTATTAAAAATAAACAAACCACACAAAATTAAGGCTATAAAAACATACACACTGTTATAAAATATACAGATGTATGTATACACATTAAATATGCATTATGCAGAGACAAGTAAAAGAATGGCTGCATTTCTCATTCTAATAATCTGAAAACTTACTGAGAAAAGAAACAGCACTCTTCTAAGAAAGACAATGTAACCCAAATACTCCACTGTGTATCATCCACAAAGAACTTTTCTGATAAAAATCAACAAATAATACATAAAAACACTAGAGAAATCATAGAACAGTAAAATATGCTCTATAGACAACAAAAATAGCAGTTGATTAAAAATGAACCCAAGATAGCCTAGATGCTGGACTTAGCAGACCAATATTTGAAAGGAATTCACAGAATTAAAAGAAAATGGATCCAGATAAGTAATTCAAATATGATCTTAACAGGGAGAGAGTCAATAACTCTTAGCAGAGACGTGGAATTTTAAAAAAGCATCAGAACCAAAGGGACTATGCAGCTCATGGCCCTGATGGAGCCGCTGGAACAGGAACTGTCTCCCACTCTTAACAGCTGGAATACTGGACAGATATATAAAACAATGGTTGTAAGACACTGGGCCATTTTTTATCAGGGCAATGCTATGATCCCTGAAAGAAAGAAAGCCAATGAGGTGACCTCTTTGATTACCAGGATTTCTGCTTCACCTGGATTTCTGCTTCACCTGGATGTCTGCCAGGAGTGCCTTTCCTATCATGGTTTGAGGGAAATACCAAAACAGAGCATGGACTATTCCTAGGTTAAGGAGTCAGAGATCATAGTTCAAAATCTGAAGCAGCTGGAATTTGCAAAGAGGTACAGAGTCTGTACAGGGTCTCTTTGGTTCTGATAGTTAAAGTTAACCATGCCTGTATAATGTGAACATCTACAAGACGAATGAACAACCACCAGATGGCTGTAACCCAAACCACTCGGAGATCATGTGTGAGAGAAACTTGGGAGTTCTAAGCCATAGTGGACCCAATTTTTATGGCCCAGAGCCTGATTGCCATTGGAAACACCCTGACAACCTTGCCGTGGGTGATAAAATAGCATCACTTGGTCATTGTAACCCCAGGATCCCATCACCCTCACAGAATTCAAACCATCTACTTTGATGACACTGTCATTTCTCAACTACAGATAATCGTCTCCCTAGAATTTTTCAAGGTTACCAAGTCCCATACTAAGAATGTATTTCTCACAGCCCTTCTGAAGGGAATGTCATCTGGACAGTCCTAAGGGACAAATTTAGGGCATCAGTGCGTAAATCTTACATGATAAATTAACCCTAACACTCTAATCTCCATAAATCTTTGGATACTTTTCTCTATAATAAACCAAGGCTGGCATTTTAACTTAATTTAGTGTAGACCATTTTCAGGTTCAAAGTTTCATTCCACTGAACAGTCAACCATTAAAGCCACTCTCAGATTTTTAAGTTAGCCCAGTGAACCCATAATCCCTGCTTTATAAACCTATATACAGATAATTTCTTCCTGATACATTATTTCATTTCTATAACACTGATCCAGTACACATAGGATACATTTTCACACAGTTTACCCAGTTTTCTATCAATAAATTGTCAAACGGTTCATTTACCACTTCTTCCACTTTCTTGGAGAGGTCACATTATACCTGACCCTCTGGGTTGCCTTAGGAATCAAATTTAGTTATAGGATGAGAAGTAAAGAGAAACAATAAAGATAGGTCCCAAGAACTCCATGTGTTCCTCACGAACACCTACTGCAGTGGAGGTCATTGCAATTTCTTTTCTTTTTTTTTTCCGTCTTTTTGTCATTTTAGGGCTGCACCCGTGGCATGGGGAGGGTCCCAGGCTAGGGGTCTAATCCAAGCTGTAGCCGCCAGCCTATGACAGAGCCACAGCAACACCAGATCCGAGCCACGTCTGCAACCTATACCACAGCTCATGGCAAGGTCGGATCCTTACCCCACTGAGCAATGCCAGGGATCAAACCCCCAACCTCATGGTTCCTAGTCAGATTCATTAACCGCTGTGCCATGACGGGAAGTCCAGTCATTGCAATTTCTTCAGGCAAGATCAGACGGCATCCTCAACCAGGGAAGGGATGAGGTCTCTTCTACCAAAAAAGGAAACTTGACAGTTTGGGGGCTTTAAGTGCCACCCCACCCCCAATTCAATAGAACCTACCTGTCTCCTTCCTGCCCGCATATTAGGGGTCTTGCACCTTCCTAATCAATAGATTTATGTCCTAACTTTAACATAAAAGATCTTTTGAAGTTGTAGATTAAGTTTGTATTTAATTCAGCCACCACTAGGATTGAATTTTGCATTGCATTTATGCAAATCTCAGCTATGAGAACAGAGGAGATACAAATTTCTTTTTAGTGAAATCATAGACGTTGCTTGTCCCTACCTTGATGTCGATTTGCTGATAGGAAGCTTTCTTTCCAGTTTTTCATCAGTTTCTCCAGTACCTACAAACAACGAGTGAAACACATTATTTTTTTTAATTTTAAATTATTTTATTTTATTTTATTTTATATTTATTTTTATGGCTGCAACAGCACATGGAAGTTCTTGGGCTAGGGGTCTAACTAGAGCTGCAGCTGAGGCCTATGCCACAGTCATAGCAACACCGGATCCGAACCACCTCTGCAACCTATGCCCTAGTTTATGGCAATGCCCAGATCCTCAATCTAATGAGCAAGGCCAGAGATCAAACCTCAATCTTCACAGATACTACATTGGGTTCTTAACCCACTAAACCACAATGCAATCTCCAAATGTCTTATTTTTATTAAAAAGTTCTATCACAGCAGCTAATTTGTCAGCTAAAGCATTTTCTTTCTAGTTATTTGATGTTGTATCTACGGGTGATAATTAAAGTAAATTTTACCACAGTATGATGTACATCCAGTGTACCATTTATCGACAGAAACAAGTTCTTAACTGACTTTCAATATAATCAGATCAGGAAACAATCGCCAGAAAACTAAGAACCAATTCAGGTAGCTATTTCTAGGATTCCATCCTCAAACCATTCCCAGTACCAACTTAGTTTGATCATGGAAGCAAAAGTACTTAAAAGACAAAGAATAAAGAATGACCAAAGGGATTAAACTTTATGGATTTGGGAGCTGCTTTTGTTAAGAACTGAACTCTCTGTGGAATTCTAGCCCTAATGATCAGTTTGAACCACTCTTCAGTTTAGAGGAGAACTGGACCATTAATGGGCTGAAAGGTCTGGCTGTAAATGTAGCCTTTAAATGATGGCTAATCCCTTTCCATCTTTCAGTGTTTGTGGGGGGTGACTAAGTGCCTAGTTGTGCATGTACTTTACTTTTACCAACTCAATATCCACAAAGCACCTATTATATAAAATATGATATCAAATTTGTATATTTGAAAGCAAGAAAAGATTTATAAACATGATGAAGACAGCAAAGCTGGTAAGTGGAAAAGTGCAAAAGTAAATGTGTGCCTCTGTTACTTCAAAAGCTGGACTATCCTCTGAGCCATTTTGTATCTAGGGAAAAATTCTTCAGCTACATCTAGAATATTTCATAAATATAATGAAAGCAAAAGAAATAAATATGTCATTAGACTGTGGTTGTCATAATTTAAAGCATTCATAGACAGCTTACACATGTTAGAAATAGTTTGTTTCAAAATGTATTTTTCTGTTGTCATGATAAAAACAGGCTACTAGATAATGCTCACATTAGTTGTTTGCCTAGTAATGAAAGTACCAGTGTATTGATTTATCCTGCTGCTCCATAAATTTTAAGATAGACATTTAACTATCTATGGGGAAAGGTTATTTTCTCTGCAGTTTTTTAACAGTGAATGTAGTAGTAATTTAATACCCTAACATACTAAAAGTTTCTTTCCAAAATAGAATACCACTTGAGACTTAAAAAAACTCTGAAAATGATGTTTTAAATAAACATTTTAAAATCTGTAAAGAAATCTCTCACTGAATGCAATTTTTGTGCTCATTTTAAACAGCAACTGTAACGGTATAGGTTCATTTTATCTTAAACAGCTATATAATCTCTTGTTTTTGTTTATATTAACTATCCTGAAATCCATATTGTGAATCTGTGCTGACAAAGTTTGAGCAGGAATTGAAGAAGGGGTATCTTCCTAAATAGGGCCAGCCAGAATTCTACATAGTTTTAGAAGGGATCACCTTGAAGAATTCCTTGTCATTTGCAAAAGGAGTCAACATTAACAGATTGTGATATTTTTCATGTAAAAACTATTGTGAATATTCCCAGTTGTCTTAACTTGAAATTACTTATGAGCACAATTATATTAAATGGTATTAAATCGAGATGTTCTATTTTTTAGACTAACTTTGTTCTATTTTTTAGACTAACTTAGCCCAGTTTTTCTTATGTTTTATTAATTCTTAATGTAGGACTATTTTCTGCAAGTCTGGGAGCCCTGCAGACAATTATTAGTGCTTTCACCACATCTACATTGTGAGCGTGGTCTCATTTATTTCCTGTCTTAATGCAGTGTTCTCTGAGTAAATGGCAGCCTAATGAATGATGAAAACAAGAGTCTACTGGTTAGCAAACTGCTCCCTTTTTGTGTGGACTAGACACCATGGGGAACTAATTAAAGTTTTTACATCCTGAGAAAACTGTTTACCTTGAACCTACATGGGACCACTGGCCATGCAAAGCTGGCACAACCTCATTTTTAGCAAATGATAAAAACAATTTCATGACCCTCCAGAGGGAACTCCTTTGCTTCTTACAAAATTTAGAGCATTATGATTTTCCCATGGCCAGGCAGGTAGGAAAAAATGTGTGGTCATAGCATGAAGGCACCAAAAGATGATCTATTATGTGACTGGGCAGTTGAATAACAGCAAGTGAGAATAGTGGTGGCAGTAGAGAGAAAAACTTAATTTCCCTGAAAAAAACATGACCACCCTAGTTATGAGAAAGTCAGTAGTGAACATGCTGCAAGAATGAAGCTGTCATTTCTGAAAACAGACAATAACTCTCCTAATCCAAACTTTGTAATACGGATAGAGGAATAGCTACCAGAATAGCAGGGTAGGGGAACAAATTTGGCCACCCTAAGATATCCCTTTGGCATGTGGATTATTTTGAGCTAAAAACAACCAAGGCCCAAAACACTTAGGAAGAAACTTTGACCTTCGCCCTAGCTACTTCTAGAGTGTAGATGGTTCCAGGAAGGGAGCCATCCCCATAAATAACAAGAACTAGGTGTCTAGACAGTGAAGAACCTAGCACAGTCAAGTTTGTTTGCTCTCTGTGTGCCACTCTCTCTGCCTGCCCAGCAGAAGTTTGTTTGCCAAACATTTGCGTTTCCAGTTCCATGCCAATTGCCTTTTTTCCCCTTTGAAATTCCAAGCCACTATCCCTAGCATCCTTTTTGTCCTTAGCTGAAGAGGGTATTTAAGAGGAGACTTTCAGCCACTTTGATGAGTTACTCAGTTCTCCTGGGTCACTTTCAGATATACATGTCATTAAACTTCTGTTTGATTGTCTCCTGTTAATATATGTCATATCAATTTAATTCTTAGACCAGCCAGAAGATCCTTGAGGGTAGAGGAAAAGTTTTTCCTCTGACTATAAGAATAAGGCCTTCACTGCAAAACTCATGGAGAAGTGAGCCCGTCTGTTACAACAGCTTCAACAGAGACAACAGCAGCCATCATCTCTGCATCCTACTCTCTCCTTTGGACATCTTGTCTTTCTTGATCCACTCCTAACACTTCTCCACCATGCTCCATCCTCCTGCATGTGCGCTGTCATCGATGACATCAATGAGCTTAATTACACTACTGCCGTTTAGATTCACACACCTGTGAGGCACTGACAGGAAAAGACAAACAGAAAATGAAGTCCAGGGATTATCTCTCTCATGACCGTCCTTCCAGAGTTCACATAGCTTGGAAGGCAGGTGCCTCAAAAGAGATGTTAACATTCCTCAGAATTTACTCCCATAACCTGTTGACCTCTGAATCATAACTAGTTAGATTCAAAGTTTTCCAGACAATGAAATACAAGGTCTTACATAGTGAAGATAAAAAAATTCATTTTTTATTTCCATGTTATATATCTAACTAATGAAATTTTAATACGAGTTTCATGCATTCATATATGCACACACATATGCATGCATATTTGTGTGTCTATATAAAACCATATGGCAACACAGTTGCTTGTGCATATGTCTATTTCTCTTGATGGTCTGTGATTTAAATGGACCAGAATTGATGTTTTAGTCATTCTTGAAGTCTATGCATAATGTAGTACATTTAGTGCATAGTTTTGCAGAAAATTCTTATAGAAAAAATAACATCAATTGAGTTACTACAGCTCTCAACCAGATTCAATTCTAAATGCTATTTTCCTTTCAAATACTATTACAATAGAAGGATAATATTAATAGCAATAGCAAAGTCAGTTTGGACAGCATCTTTTAATTTAAACCAGTCTCTTTACATTTCTCGCCATCATAAATGTGTGTGTTTCTGAACAACTTTTGAACTCTAGTGATTTTATTTAACCTAAGTGTGGAAAAGATAAGTTACATAACCAGTCCAAGTGTGGAATGCTGTGAGACATTAGTTTTAGTGTCACAAATTATCACGTACATTAATTTTTTTCTCAGCTATGGACGGCTTCTAGAGCATATAGTCAGTCACGTCAATGTATTATTAAAAAGCACTGGATAATTAGGATATAAACAGATGCACAGTAATAAAATGCTACGACGAATACCTTGCCAAATAATTTTGTTCTGCATGTAAGACAAAAACAGAAACAAGAAGATACTTTATTACAATGCTATAAAATATCAAGAAGCTAAATTATTTTAATTGGGTCATCTTTATACTGCTAATCTCATGGCTTTATACTGCTAATTTCATGGCTTTAGGGTGTAGACTCCTAGTATAATATATAAAGCATGGTACAAATTGGTCCACTTTTTTTCATACTGCATATTTCATACTGAGTAGTTCATAGAGGGACATATACCTGTCATATTTCCCAATATTTTATGAGGGATATCTTTGTCCACTGTCTTTACAACTGAAGGACAACTTGGATCTGCACTAATATTTGGGGGCCAAACTTTTCCTAGGAACTCTGTCCAATCTATATCACTATATCTGATGCTCATGTCTTAGATAATTTCCAAGCTATTTTCCACAATCTTTTCCCAATTCATGATATGTATTTAAACTCTACTGAAACTTTTTTTTTTCTCTTAATGAATTTTATTTCAAGTATGGTGTGCATAAATCATCACAAGTCAATTTTACAGATTTTGTATCCCAAACCCCCAGTGCATCCCCCCACCCCCCCAGATTGTCTTATTTGAAAAACCAAGGTTTTCCAAAGTCTGTGAGTCATTGTCTGTTCTGTAAGAAGGTTCATTGTGTCTTTTACTTTCCACATGTAAGCGGTATCATTGGGTGTTGCTGTCTAATTGTCTGACTGGTTTCACTTTGCATGATAATTTCTAAGTCCATCCATGTTGCTATAAATGTTGGT
>PVHT021183530.1:7601096-7705150 GCA_004024745.2 Catagonus wagneri | reverse complement strand
CCACCCCCCCAGATTGTCTTATTTGAAAAACCAAGGTTTTCCAAAGTCTGTGAGTCATTGTCTGTTCTGTAAGAAGGTTCATTGTGTCTTTTACTTTCCACATGTAAGCGGTATCATTGGGTGTTGCTGTCTAATTGTCTGACTGGTTTCACTTTGCATGATAATTTCTAAGTCCATCCATGTTGCTATAAATGTTGGTAATTCGTTCCTTTTAATGGCTGAAAAACTCTACTGAAACTTATCATTTAATGTAGTAGGTTGTTTCCATATATCAGAATTAGAAATGCAGAATTTTGTAAATAAGTTTTAACCTAAAAGAATAAGTTGCTCTCCGCCTGTCTCAATTTCTGCAATATTCCTTTATATCACTGATCAGAGCTGCAAATATTAATAATGAATATGCTTAACATAGGTTTTTTTCACTCTACAAGTCATACAATATATTCATTCAATTTATTCCTTTATTTCCACAATCAAAAACCTTCAGAAACAGTAAATTCTTCATACACATTTTGAAAAAAAGTGTGAAATTTCACTCTGTCATAAGAGCTAATAACTAATTGCTATATAGTCAGAAACTACTCACCCATGCTTGATATGCTCCCAATACAAAGAGAATAGGACTCTCTCACCAAATATGATAAGAGAAAGGATAATCAGCATTAGATGTTATGAGTACAGCAAGATATGCACAAAGGGTGTACACCATTAAGGCCAACAAATTTCTTGAAAAAGTAAACTAGGAAGACAAATGCTTATTTATACCGTCACTAGGAAGACTGGACTAAAGTAACCATATCACTATAATCAAAATAAGACAAAGTATTGAGAGAGAATGCAGAATACAACTGGATGCCCTTTTAATTGCTATATCAATTTTAAGCAAGGCAAAGAAGACAGAATACATAGAATTCAACAGGTGATAAAGTCAAAAGTGTCATAAGAGAATTATGCCAACATTTCAGCTCAAATATAGACATTAAGAAATGACCTTCCTAAGAATCAAAGATCAGAAAGCACTAATTATGATGCAGCACAGTGTACATTTTTCTGCTCATCCACTTTCCCTACAGTTAAATGTAAGTTTCACTAAACTGTGGGTTTTTCACTTGTGTTCTCAGAGCCTTTCACTCTGTTTGGAAGTCGGTAGTTGTTTATTCCATAAATCCTTTGAAATGAATGAATACATGGGGTAAAGTATCATAAAATGACGTTGTGGACAATAGTCAGCTTGGAAATATTAAAGTTTCTTAACCAAACTACGCAAACTATAACTGGTGGTAAAGGATGTTGACTGGAATTGAGTGGTGATTTAAGGGATTAAAATTTACTGTATTTATAAATCAAATATATCTACTCAAGAATTGTTTAAGAATTTGGAATTACGTTGCTAAGAATACTATACTCAAAAATGAGAGAGAATATTAATTTTCTGAATACTATAAAATACAGAAAATATTATATATATATATATATATATATACATATATATATATATATATATATACTTTTTTCTTTTTGGTGTTTTTTCAAGGCCACACCTGCAGCATATGTAGGTTACCAGGCTAGCGGTGGAATGGGAGCTATAAAAGTTGGCCGACACCACAGCCACAGCAATGCCAGATCTGCAACCTACACCACAACTCATGGCAAAACTGGATCCTTAACCCACTGAGCAAGGCTAGAGATTGAACGTGCATCCTCATGGATACTAGTCACGTTCGTCAATGGCTGAGCCACGATGGGAACTCTCTCTTTCTCTCTCTCTCTCTCTCTCTCTCTCTCTCTCTCTATATATATATTTATATATATACATATATATATATATATTCATATATATATATTTCTGTACAGCCTTATGAAAATATTTCAATTGAGAGAAATCCTACCCTATGTCACAATCAGTATGAAAAAGTTCACAGTTTTGAATATGCCAAGAATGATTAAAAGCATTCAAATACATCAAGTGTTTCATTGTGTCATATTCACATCAATATCCGAACCTACTAGTACATGAAAAGTAAATAGTATACTTGCATCAGAAACAAGTTAGCCTTTCAGAGATTTAATTTAAAATGAAAATTATTCTTGCATGGGCTTAGTTTATCTGACTTGGGCAATTAATAATATCTGCAGGAAGTTTATATTATTATTCCTTGGGTACTCTAAACAAATAAATTTATATTTCCTCTCTCTCTATCCACTCCATGAGTTTTACTATTATTGTTGCTATTTTTCCAAATTATGAAAAAATGTAAAAACTCACACTTAAAACTAAGCTTGATATGGATCTGTGAAGTTGCTAGCTTCCCGAAAGGTCCATTTGCCCCTTTTTTCCCTTCAATAAGAGAATCCCTACTCCTATTTTTTATTATTTTTTCCTTTTTACTGCTGCACCTGTGGCATATGGAATTTCCCAGGCTAGGGGTTGAATCGGAGCCATAGCTGAGCCTACACCACAGCCAGGGCAACACCCACCGGATCCTAGCAGCACCTGCGACATACTTTGCAGCCTGCAGTAACACTGAATCCTTAATTCACTGAGTGAGGCCAGGGATAAAGCCCACATCCTCATGGAGATTATGTTGGTTTCTTAACCCACTGAGCCACAATGGGAACGCCAGAACCCCATTTAGTAGGACAGATGGCTGTCACTGCAGCCAGCTGTGGGCCTTTGATGACCACCTGGCTAATTTCAATATACCTAGAGGTGCTTCTCTCTGGCCATGCTCTTGGAGAAGGGAGGAGCCCACACTTAGTTTCTCTTTCAACTAGAGAAGGATAGGTGTGCTGGAGAGTGAGGCATTGCACTAGCTGACCCTGTTCCATGTTTAGATCCATGTTTAGATGGTCCAGAGCATGAAAATTTAAGGGGACTGTGTGCCTGCCTCCAGGGAGCTGACATATTACCTGGAATGTAAAATGAGGGAAAATACATTTTTATGTTGTTAAAATGATTGTTGTCTTTTGCTTCATTACAGCAGCTGATGGGCACAATGTCCCAGAAGTATAAATAAATGAATAAAAACAACTAGCAAGATTTTCCTGGTAAACACCTATTTTACCTTGAAATATCTATGCAGCTTAAGATGAAGTCATGCCCACTCGTTCTCCAGAATCATTATAAGGAGACTGAATTTTTTTTTGTTATGCTCTCTGAGGCCTACTAGCACTTAATTTAGCTTCAATGATTTATAACAGACAATAAATGCAATGCATTTTTAAATCATGCAGTCTTACTCTATGAAAATATTGGTGTACAATTATGCGTGTTTTAACGCTCTATTATAATCCAAGGTATCCTGTTTCAGAAAAACTCGGAGGGTACTCTTATAAAGATTCCTGTGTAAGCACCTGGGCTTCTCATTTTCACAGTGATTTGGTGTGATGTCCGCCCCTGCACAGTCTCATCCTCCACCCATGGACAGAACAGTCTACTTTCAGGGGCTGGGCATAGCAGCTCATCCGTTATCAATACCCAGGGCGACACATTCTGCTTCCTCTGGTTGTTTTCACCCACAAATACTGGGAGTGCCTCTCTGCACACCCTGCCCCTCCTACAGTGCCTGCATGGATCTGCCACTGAGTGTGAATGATTAGAAAGCAAAATTGCACAGTGTGCATGATGCAGCCCTCGCTGTTCATGCCCAGCAACAAGAGTACCCAAGATCTGAGCTCCCAGGCTTCGGGTCCACCAGGAGCCCAATCAGTCTTCTCAGCAACCATACCTGCCATGTGGCCTAGAATCCACAGGTGGTTATTAGATGGACAGGCTTTGCTTTGTCTGATGGCCCTGAACATAAGCATAATTACATGAGTCTGGACAATAACCACAAACTGCCACCAGAGACCCCAAGTTTCAGCACAGGCCACAGTGCCTGTTCTGGATAACAGGACCCTCACTGGCAGCAGAAGTTGGTGCAGATATACCTCCAGGAACACTGGACTAGCACCTAGATGTAGGAAAAATAAGTCATCCTCTGGTAAAAACCAACTATACTTTTTTTTGTCTTTTTGGCTTATCTAGGGCTGCACCCGCAGCATATGGAGGTTCCCAGGCTAGAGGTCTAACAGGAGCTGTAGCTGCCGGCCTTCACCACAGCCACAGCAACGCGGGATCTGAGCTGCCTCTGCAACCTACACCACAGCTCACGGCAATGCCGGATCCTTAACCCAGTGAGCAAGGCCAGGGATCGAACCAGCAACCTCCTGGTTCCTAGTCGGATTCATAAACCACTGAGCCACGATGGGAACTCCAACTATTTTTTTCTTTAAATAACTATCATTTATGTTTTGATTAATAAACGACATAATTTTTTCTGGAGTTTGTATTGTGCTTAGAAACGCCTCTTCTTATGTGATGTTATAAACATATTCATGTGTGTGTGTGTGTGTTTGTGTGTGTGTGTGTATGTGTTTAGAGATCTTAGAAGCTGGGATATTAATAGTTGTTACTAGAAAATGTCAAATATTTCTGTGCGCAATAGCCAACTTCATATTTAATTTTCCCTGAAATTTTGGAAATTTGCTATGTAATATTCTTCAGGAAAAAAGCAAATGTTATAAAACTCACATAGTAAAGATAGTCTATATGATGTACTTTCTTTTATTAACTTATGTTAACTTATGGATTCACTATCATAACTGTGGCATTTATTTGAGGCATTTAACTCACTAAATTGTTTTAGACTTATTCCTTCACTCATCATATACGTCATCTACGATTTCATACGGTCTCAATTTAAATTTAACATATTCTCAGGTTTCAACAGTTCTTATCTATTTAAAAATTTTTTTTTTCAGCGGTGCCCACAGCATAAGGAAATTCCCAGGCCAGGGATTAAATCTGTGTCACAGCAGTGACCTGAGCTGCTACAGTGACAACCTGGTCCTTAACCTGCTGTGCCACAAGGGAACTCCCAACAGTGTTTATTTAGACGTTTAAGGTTTTTGTCCACGTTTCTTTTTTTTTTTTTTTACCTTTTGTCATTTTTAGGCCCACACCTATGGCATGTGTAGATTCCCAGGCTAGAGGTCTAATCAGAGTTGTAGCCGCCGGCCTACAGCAACGTGGGATCTGAGCTGCATCTGCAACCTACACCACAGCTCATGGCAACGCCGGATCCTTAACCCACTGAGCAAGGCCTGGGATCAAACCCGCAACCGCATGGTTCCTAGTCAGATTCGTTTCTGCTGAGCCATGACGGGAACTCCTTCACATGTTTCTTAAAAGAAAATTACTTCCTACTAATCAAGATTGATGTAGGCAGAGATATTTTTTATTTTATTTTTTCATTTCAGTGTAATGAGTATTCCTGGAGTCATCCCCATGTGCATGGGTTTAAGGTTCTGAATTTTCACAAGAGTGAATCCAAATAATTTTTCTTTTTTAATTGTGATGTCTAGTTGAAGAGGTTATAGAGAGTGGAAGGAGGTCATCCATCCAGGTATAAGGAAACCAGTTAGTAACAGATGGATTTGCAGACAGTTTTTGGAAGGTGGTAGCTGTTCAGCCTCAACAGCAGAGGTGTAGGAACAGTAATATACATATAGTTACCTGGAGAAAAAATGCGGGTGACCTCTGAAGGTCAACTCTGTGCACAATTGCCCTGACTCCCTTCAATTACAGAGATGTTTTCATGGGCATCTGTGAGTGTGGCAATTTTCACTCCTGACTCTAAGGAGGCTGAGGACACTCTACTGCTGTCCCTGCTCTTTGTGCCTCATTATTTTAATTAAGGACACTCGGCTCTTATCCACATACTAGAAAACATATCATATCCCAGTAAAACCTTCCCTTGGATCCATAGACATTACTGTTTTATTCTTTCAAGTCTCATTTGGATGCATAGTATTAAATCAGAGGAGTATGTAGATAATTTTGTGTATCTGGATTCAGCCATCTGCTGTGGATCTTTATCTAGGGGGTTAATAAATTTAGAAAACAAAACTTTAACTCTTCTACTTTCCTGGAGAGCACCTTTACATATAAGAATGTCATACGTATCCTGATTTCTCTTTCTGTGTATTGTTTGGGGATTAACAGAAGTGTTCTTTCCCAAACAAGATGCTACAAGAAAGCAAAATACAATTTTATATAACACATTCTATGAGGTCTTCACTTTGCTATGATAATTTTTGATGGGCTTTTTAATAGTTGTTGAACACTACTTGAAGGTATCTCTGAATACTTTCAGAATTAAATCTATTCCACAAAAAAAATCAATGGCATTATTTTTAATGTAAATTCAAAAAAAAAGGCAAAAAATATTTGCAACCTGGAAGCTTCACTGGACCTGTGCTCCTTGGGTTAGTGTGATGGTGAATTTACTGCCCATAAGCCAGGAACTGACATTCTTGAGGAAACTTTTTTCATTAATATCAGAGCGTGTATTTGCTCTGCCTTTTGCTAACACCCAGGGTTTGGGGGTGTATTTCTCTAGGCTGTTCTAATAGGACCCTGCTTTCCACGATCCCATCATATAAACACCCTCACCTGGCTCCACTCTGTCTCTTGGACACTTAGCCCCAAACTGTTCCTTACCTACCAACAAAGCACATAAAGCATACTCAATCTCATGATATTTTGTACCTGATGCTGTCTTAGGTCAGGCTGCTATAAAACATTACCATAGACCTGGATAAACAATGGAAATTTATTCCCCATGATTCTGGAAGTTGGAAGCCCTATCTAGACCTAGCAAGGTTCAGTTTCCAGTGGGAGCTCTTTCCTGGGTTCAGGTGATTATTTTCTTATAATTTCCTCAAGTGGCAGGGACAGAGATAGATAATTTCCCCAGTGTATGTTCTTACCTCAAACACAAGGGCTCTATCCTAATGACCTAATTACCTTCCAAAGGCCTGACCTCTTCATAGGGTCACTTTGCGGTGGGGGGGGGGGTAGGATTTCAACCTGTAAATCTTGGGTGGCGTGGAACACACACTTTTAGTCCATAACAGATGGTGTGTATTTCTTTTGCCCTATTTCAAACTATTATTGAAGACCTTCACCTGACTGCCTTCACTCTGAATGGATGCAAAGGAAACCATAAACAAATCAAAACGACAATGCACAGAATGGGAGAAAATACTTGCAAATGAAGTAACCAACAAAGCACTAATCTCCAAAATACACAAACACCTCCTGCAGCTCAATATCAAAAGAAAACCCAGCTCAATCAAAAAATGGGCCAAAGATCTAAAGAGACATTGCTCCAAAGGAGACACACAGATGAACAAAAAACACATGAAAAGACGCTCAACATTGCTAATTATTAGAGAAATGCAAATAATAAATACAGCTAGGTATCACCTCACACCAGTCAGAATGGCCATTATCAAAAAGTCTATAAACAGTAAGTGCTAGAGTGGGTGTAGAGAAAGGTAAACTCTCCTACACTGTTGGTAGGAATGCAAATTGGCACAATCACTATGGAGACCAGCATGAAGGTTCTTTAAAAAACTAAAAACAGAACAATCATATGATCCAGCAATCCCACTCCTGGGCATATATCTGGAGAAAATCATAATTCAAAAATTACATGCACCCCAATGTTCACTGCAGCACTATTTATAATAGCCAAGACATGGAAGCAACCCAAATGTCCATTGACAGGGAAATGGATAAAGAAGAGGTAGTACATAATATGGAATATTACTCAGCCATAAAATGAATGAAATAATGTCATTTGTAGCAACGTGGGTAGACCTAAAGATTATCACACTAAGTGAAATAAATCAGACAAAGACAAATATTGTATGATATCATTTATATGTAGAATCTAAAAAATGATACAAATGACTTTATTTATAAAACAGAAACAGACTCACAGACTTAGAAAACAACCTATGGTGACCAAAGGGGAAAATTGGGGGGCAGGGATAATTTAGGAGTTGGGACTAACATATACATACCACTACATATAAAATAGATAATCAACAAGGACCTACTGTATAGCACAGGGAACCCTACTCAATAGTCCATGATAACACATATGGGGAAAGAATCTGATGTATATAGTTAAACAACTATATGTATAACTGAATCACCTCACTGTATACCTGAAAATAATACAACATTGTAAATTAACTATATTCTAATATAAAAATCAAACTTAAATTCAGAAACAAAGAAATTAAAACAACTCAAAAAGAACAAGTTTTATTATTTCATAAATTGCATTTTTAAAAAAATTCTGTTGGGATCCTAGTAGAGAAAAACAGGTTGAATATATGACAGAGAGTGTGTTGTGGGAAATCAGAAGGAACTGAGAATGACAGGGTGGAAAATCTCTGCAGAGAGGACAGAAACAAACTTAGAAAAAATAGGCTAGACTCACTGGGCATGATTGAGGGGGCTGTTCATGTTGATAGTTACCTGATGCATATTGGGATAGTTTTCATCACTAGCAGTCTACAAATGCATTTGGTTATCCTCAAAGAAATGTTAGGGTTGAGTTCATCAAGGGGCTCTTCCAGGAGAGAAAAGTGAAATTGGAAAAGGGGCTAAGTTCTAATCGCAAAATCTCACATATAAGATTTATTCTTATAGATTTGTTATCTATGGCAATTTGATTTACAAAATTGTTAGAAAACTTGCTTATTTTTGTTTGTCCCTAGGTTTCAGTTTTTTTATCTGACCATTACAAGATGTTGGAAATTAGAGAGTAGAAGCATTTACCCCCACCCTGCCCTCTTATAGCTCTAGCGCTACTCGCTAGTCTACAGAACTTTTCCTTCAGCGTTGTGTGTTAACAATTCCATAGTTCCCTCTGGCACTGACACTACTGGAAGGATAGGACTCTAACTGATATTTACAATCGGTTTTTAAAGGAAATCACGGAAGTGGGTACTGGGCACACATTTGTGATATCATAATATATGAGATAAAAATGAACCAAATATAAATAAATGAAATGCATGAATCAATTAATGGCAAATGAGAAGCTGAAAGACAAAATTAGAGAACTGGAAAACATGGCAAAATAAATTTTTGAAAAGAAATACAGAGAGAAAAGAATAAGTAAAATTGAATAGAGTATCAGTGAACTGTGGGGTAACTTCAACTGAAATAATATATGCGCAATAAGAGTCCCCTTGGGGGTTGCAGAAAAATACTTGAAGAATAATGGTCAACTCTTTTCCAAATGTGATAGTTAGAATTATAAGCCAATAATTTAATAAGTTCAAGGAATTCCATGATTAAGAAACATGGAAGAAACTACACAAGCCACAACATAATCACATTATTCAAAGCCAGTGTTAAGAAGTATTCAGAAAAGCCAAAGAAGTAAGACAGATACATGAAGAATAATAATGGTAAGCATCACAGCAGACTTTTTGTTGGAAGAAACGTGAAAATGTAAGCAAAAAGGCACTAGAGCAACATCTTTAAAAATAGGGGGAAAAGGTGTCAATATAGAATTCTATACCCAGAGGTAATATCTATCAAAACTGAAGATAAGAGAGAGACATTTTCAGACATACAAAAGATGAATGAATTCAGCAACAGCAAACACACATTATGGGAACTGTTAAGAGAACTTCAAGTAGAAGGAAAATGATACCAGATGGAAACACAAAGTCACAGAGGAAATAAGGGCACAGAAATGGTAACCTCCTAAGAAAATATACATAACTTTGTAATTATTTACACATTTAATGATAATTGAGGGACTAAACAAAAATAGTAACAATGACATTTAGAGTTCATAACACGTGAAAAAAAATAAATGTTTAACAAAGCACAAAAGTCAGAAGGGGGTAATCAAAGTATGGTATTGTGAGATCTTTTGACTATACTGATAGGATATATCACTTAAAGGCAGATTGTGATTAGATAAATCCGTGTATTTTAAGCTTTTAACTACTAAAATTACTTTTAAAATAACTATAGCTAGAAGTCAAAGAAGATAACAAAAGATTCCTGTGAAATAATCTATTAATCCCAAATAAGACTAAAAAGAAAAACAAAAGATGAAAAAGTAGAACAAATTTCAAACAACTCACTTAGAAAAAGATACAAAGATGCCATATGTATACCTAAATATGCCAATAATTCAATTAATGGTGAATGGTTTAAACACCCTAATTTAAACCAAAAAAACCATCAGATTGGATAATAAATAAACTCAATGATATACTGTCTACAGAAAATTAAGTTAAATATCATTTTATAGGTAAACGGAAAGAAAAAGGGATATTATAGGATGAAAAGATCAAAATAACAAAAAATAATCAATTTACCAAGAAACAAATAAATTACATGTAACATGATGAAAAAAGTCTGTGCCATACAAATAATTTTTAAAAGCCTAAATTTTCAGTTTGTAAAGTTATTTCTCACGAGCCTGAGTTTATTTCAAAACTGCCTTGCAGGTAGTCTGTGGTCCAAAAGTATGTAAACTGATGGCAGAAGTCCACTTTCTTACTATTGAACAGAGACATTAAAGTCAAGCAATTGAGGACGGTATGGCTATAATGAACCCTATTTAGCTTAATATAGAGACCAAGAGATAGAGACAGAGACACACATAACTGAGTATGTATACATGGATTAGTACACTTCTATGTGCACTTGGATGTCCCAGAGTCAGGAATGCCCAAACAGCAAAAAGAACACCCATCTCACAGATCTTCGTCTAACTATTCCTCGATAAAATAAGTCAAGTTTCCTTAAAGAAATATCTAATTCTAAGCTAAAGACAGAGGTTGTACAAGATAAGCCTGTAATATCTTACAGTGCCAGGAAATAAGGAAGTACTTAGACACACACACACACATACACACACAAAATGTGTAAGGACTATCCTACAAGGAGAGAGAAACCAACTAAAATAAGCCCTAAATGGCAAAAGATAAAAATAACTTAGGCAACAGAATAAACAACATGCTGAATTATAAGCCAATACATAAACTAAACATGCATGAATCCATTTTGATATAACTGACCGAATAAATAAATACATGAGGAAAAAACAGACAAATCTTTACAGAATTTAAAATAATTTATGTACATATCCTGTTCTAGGTGGTGGAACTGAATTCCTTCCCAACGAAATATGGGCTAGACTTAATGACATGTTTCAAAATACTAGATTACATCAAAGGTTGGGGAGTAGTTTTAAAAGAGAGCAGAGCAACACGCTGGCCAGGTGATTGATGTTAACATCACCTGGGGTAAGTCATGTTGACTGTATGAATCCTCAGATAGGATGTGGTAAGAAAAAGCATTTTCACCTCTGTGGTATTCTTCCCCAAAATATATAGCCTCAGTATCATCATAATTTTAAAAAATATGTTCTTCCTTAAAGACTCTAGGCAAACCAGAATAAATTAAAGAAGAAATAATAAATGTTAGACCATGTTCAATGAAATAAAATACAGAAAAATTCTTAAAGTATTAGTCATGTCAAAAGTGGTCCTTTGAACAGATCAATAAATATGATGAATACCTTGACACACACTACATTTTGTAGTGTTTTATAAATTAATGTTAATATTTTTGGTAATATTTAAGAATGACACCAATTCTACACATACACACACACTCACACAGAGGAATATTTCCTAACTCTTTTTATAAATCTAGCATTGAATTACACATAAACACACACAAATACACAAATACCCAGGAAAGACATTACAAGAAAATAAAATACTATCCTCAAACTTATAGAGATAAATGTTGTATTTCTTATCTTTTAAAAAGATATTTTCAGCCAGTAATTTACCACTACTAATGGATTTACTATATATACTACATTTTAAAGAATATTATTAATAGGAGTTCCCGTCGTGATGCAGTGGTTAACGAATCCGACTAGGAACCATGAGGTTGCGGGTTCGATCCCTGGCCTTGCTCAATGGGTTAAGGATCCAGCACTGCCGTGAGCTGTGGTGTAGGTCGCAGACACGGCTCGGATCCTGTGTTGCTGTGGCTGTGGCACAGGCCAGCAGCTACAGCTCTGATTAGACCCCTAGCCTGGGAACCTCCATATGCTGCAGGTGCAACCCTAAAAAGTAAAAAAAAAAAAAAAAAAAGGGAATGATTATTAATACTGTGATCTTTATTAATTTAATATCAGATGGTAAAATAATATTATAATTAATTAAACATTTAAAAGATAAATCAAACAGCAAAATACTTAAAAGATAATCAAACAGCAAAATACTAATAGTTTTCTCTGGCCAGTACTATCTGGGAATTTTTGTCGTTTATTAAAGTTTTCTGCAATTAGTGTATATGGTCTTTATAACCAGAAAATAATGTTAAAGTAACTATTTTACATATACATTATATCCATACAATATAGTCCTTCAGAGGATACACACATATACTCACATAACACTAAATTAGGGTAAGAGATATGAAAACATTAGGATTTATGCTTGTTTAGCTTAAATTTTAGTGGAGTTTGGCAACAAGTATTTCCTAGTTGATTACTGAATTTAAAGGTAAATAAGAGCCACATATAAAGTACTCCTGGGATTTAGCTGAACCCATAGGAAAAAAGGAACATTTGGTAGGAAAGATTTTTGAAAGGGCTTTTTGTAGATGATAGTTTTGATGAGCCTCTTAAACACTCTATAAAATTTTGATGTGCAAAAATGGGATTAAGAGCATTCTAAGCAGTTAAAGATCATGCAGAAAAGCACAGCCAAGTGAAACCTGGAATGCATTAAAGAACAGTCAGTAGCTGAGTAATGTTCCTGTAGACAAGTCATGTATCATAATGGGTTAGACAAAAAATTGGTGGCCATTTTGTGGATGACCTTAATTGCCAGAAAGAGAAAATTGCACTTATTTTGGTAGGCAATGGGGTGAGTTTAAATGAGTTAGAACAGGCAAAATGGAATCTGTTGTTTCAGTACATATTCACATCGGTATAGTCCTCTGGGTTTCCCTGGAGATGGAGTCATCTCAGGAGACAGAGGGCTTTTGTGCCTGTAGCTTATTTGAGAGGAAGTCCCAGAAGGATGGGGCTTGTGAGTCTGAGACTGATACAGGAAAGGAAGGGAGCGTGGTCGTGTATCCTCCAGCATGCTACTGTGTGACTTCTGGAACCACATACAATGCTATAGGCTAGGCTGTATGCATGGTGGGGGTGGCAGTGAGGAGAGGACCACTACTTTTTGGTGCTCTGACACCTTGTTTAATGGCAATAACTCACCCACGGTTCCAGGTGGCCTTGATTCTATGCAGGCTGGGGGGTGGAGCTTTCTCTGAGAAGACAGAACTGCAATTTGGTGCCCAGAATACATATCTTTCACTTGATTTTGAGAACTCAAGGCATTTCCTATCACAGCTGCCGGTGAAAATGGAAGTGGGCTATGGGGTGTGACCTCTGCTTCAGGTTTCAGAGAGTTTATCAAAATGCTTACCTTGTAAAATAAACATGATTTCAACTTAGGTTAAATATTTTTAGGATAGTCAAAGCAAACCATTACTTGAAAATACTATTTTAGTTCATGTCTTTGCATACATGATGTCCTTACTTAAAACATCCTTCCACACCCAGGAGTTGCCTTATTTATTTGTAATACCCCAATAGCTATTACAATCTGGCTTTAATGCTAACTATGTTTTCCTTCTAACACAAAGCCTGTCAAATTTCCAAATTGGTGATACTTTAAAAGAAAAAAATAAAAGTGACCTTATGCTCTGCATTTGGTTGGCAGTTTCAACTCATATAGATTTTTTTTTTTTTTTTCTTATGACTGTACCACCTTCTTGAGCAGCTAGCGGTCAGGGTACTTATATTTAAAATACACTTTAAGGAGTTCCCGTCATGGCTCAGTGGTTAACGAATCCGACTAGGAACGATGAGGTTGCGAGTCCGATCCCTGGCCTTGCTCACTGGGTTAAGGATCCGGAGTTGCCGTGAGCTGTGGTGTAGGTTGCAGACGTGGCTCAGATCCCGCGTTGCTGTGGCTGTGACGTGGGCCGGCAGCTACAGCTCCTATTAGACCCCTAGCCTGGAAACCTCCATATGCCACAGGTGCGGCCCCAGATAAGGCAAAGACCAAAACAATAATAATAATAAAATCAAATAAAATACATTTTAAGAACTGAAATATTTCTTATTTTGTCTTGATCTTAATAGTATTTTATTCTAATCTGTTGGTAGGATAATCTGTATCTTTTATATTTGCACTCATTACATTGTGTTTCCTTACCACTGGATTAATTCGAAATAGTTTATCTCATTCCTCGGCATGTCTATATGAGAGAGTAAGAATGTAAAACTCAAATGGCAGAATATGGCAAACAGCATATTCTTACTTTCCTGACCTTTCTACAATACACCTTTTTTTTTTTTAGGCCCACACCTGTGGCATATGGAAGTTCCCAGGCTAGGGATGGAACCGGAGCTACAGCCACTGGCCTATGCCACAGCCACAGCAACATGGGGTCCCAACACTGTCTGCAACCTATACCACAGCTTACAGCAACACCGGATCCTTAACCCACTGAGCGAGGCCAGGGATCGAAGGCGTATCCTCATGGATCATAGTCAGTCTCATTAACCACTAAGCCATGAAGGGAACTCTCACGATGCACTTACTTTATGAGACCAGCAGAGATCTTTATCTGCATAGCTGAGGCCTCACGTGTAGTTTTGTTAATGGCCTAAGTCATTTCCAATGGCAATTTCCTAGTAAGTGTTTATCTCCAGTGAAATGCTACTTGCAAAGTAACATTTCCAATAAAATAAGTGTACTATGAAGACTACAGGAGGAAAGAAATATGAAACAAAATCAGTAAAGTTCATGTTGCATTTCTGCGATGTTATTTTTGTCCATTCCTCCTCTTTAAGTTACAGTTAAAACGACAGTATTTATATCCTTTTCTATACATACCATATCAGAGTTGGGGAAAATTTCTGTGCCTAATTGGATAATTAATATGTCATGCAAATGTGCTCTCTTATGATAGTGTTTATTATGAAATTGCCTTTGATGCTATCAGAGGCACAGTCCTTCTATTAGAACTCCATAATTGTGAATGTTGTTATTTTATCTGAATACTTTGGTCTGATAACCAAGGCAGAGCATTTGGTTGAGAGCTTGGTTTTAGGAAGAAAAACTAGTCCAGATTATTAGCAAATAAATTTATTGTGTGCAGCATAGGAGAAAGTAGGTCTTAAAAATGTGCTGATATAGAAGTTCATATTAATATTTTTACCTATCCATTCACTGGAATGAGTAGGACTGATGGAACCTCTATGATATTAATGAGACTTCTGCAAGTATTGAGTATCTATATCAGTTCCAATTTTATGGAACATTTAAGCCATGTGTCATGAATTCATCCGCATTAAAGGTATTTTCCACACAGCCTCGGACTGCTCCATTCAACCCATCTACAGCCAGCCTTATCCAGCTGCCTCTAGTGTCCACAGGCCCTCTCAGTGTCCTTCCTCCTGCAGGCTGCCTCCAAGAACCCCCCCCTTCAGCCTATCTTTTAGGGCACTTCCAGAATCATCATTTTAAAACACAACTACAACTTGCCATTTTCTTCTTCAAACCCTTAAATGGAACTTCATTACCTAGCAATTTTCAAACAAGTGTATCACGTCGGCATACCCCAGCCCCTTACTGGTATGGCCTCAGCTCACTATTCCAAATTTCGCAGTGATTCACCTAGGCTCTGGAGAGAAAATCTTCACACCTGAATCCCAGTTCTGCGATTTACAAGTCTGGGAGGCTATTTGTTGTAGCCTGTATAGTTAGGTGCCCAATTCATACGTTGAAATGCTCACAGCCAATGTGATGATACTGGGATGTGGATCTTTGGGGTGAGGAGGTCATAGAGGTGGAGCCCCTCATGATGGGATTAGTGCCTGCCATGGTCTGAATGTTTATGTCTTCCCAAATCCACATGTTGAAGCCTTGGTCCCCACGGTGACAGTGCTGGAAGGGGGGTTGAGGGTGGCTGGATCATGATAGCCGAGGACCCAAAGAAGTCCTGATCCCCTCCCACCTTGTGGTGTTAAATCTAGAAGTCAGCATCTATGAACAAGGAAGTATGTTCTCACCAGACACTGAATCTGCTAATACCATTATCTTGGACTTCAGAACTGTGAGAAAAAAAAAGAAAAAGAAAAAAAAAAGAACTGTGAGAGTTAAATGTTTCTTTTATGCCATCTAATCTATGGCATTTTGTTATAACAGCCTGAACTAAAATAGCACCCTAAGAGACAGGAGACAGCCTGCTTCTTTTCCTGCTCTCTGTCCTATGAGGATACAACACGATGACCATCTGTAAGCCAAGAGGAGGATCCTCACCCAGATCCTGACCTTGCTGGCACCTGATCTTGGACATCTCAGCCTCCAGAGCTGTGAGAAACAGATATTAGTTGTTTAACCCATCCAGTCCATGGCAATTTGTTTCAGCAGCCTGAACTGACTGAGACACTGTCTAAACTCTCTCCAGAAGTAATAACACCGCCCGCTTCTGAGGTATGCTGTGAAGAATATATGAGGAAATGCCCTCCTGACTGTTCAATGAAGAGTCAATCCCTGAACGTCCCATTGACTGTCCTCCATAGTAAGATGAACTGGACCCCTTACTCTTCCCTTGTCAACTGTAAACTGCCCCCTGTCTGTACCTATTCATGTTTGACCACCTGGCTTAAGTGTTCTCTCAGCCTCTTCAAGAGTAACTGTCAAAATCCTAACCATCCCCTGGAATTGATTCACTTGTATAAATTAAATTTTATACCCACTGGGCAGCTCCCCAGGTCCCCCCTCCTCCCTGCCCCCCAGCAACTACTCTTCTACCTCCTGCTCCTCTGAATATGACTGTTTTCAATTCCTCACCTAAGTGGACACGTGCCATATTTGCCCTTCTCAGCTCAGCTTATTTCACTCAGCATTATGTCTTTCACATGGTCTCTATACTTAACGACATGGTGTTTTGCACTTAAAAATATGGTAAGAAGGTAAAACTCATGTTAAGTGTGCACACAAAAACAAAAGCAAAAGCAAAATGCTCCTAATCATTATCCTTTATATTAATTCCAAAGAACACTTTTCATAAAGGTTTTTCTCATCCAGTTCATGGGGAAGTATTTTTCTTTTTCTTAAGCTATCCCCACATTACTAGTGATTCTAGTATCATTTTTCAAATTTGGGTTTCTTTTATTGTTACTATTCTGAAATTTTCTTGAAGGCTGAAATGGCCTTCTGCTTGTATTCCTGTATCCTGAGGCTTCTGTTACAAAACTTGACACCAATGAGGTACCATACAAGCACATTTCATATTTCATATGACCTAATTTCCTGGAGAGTTTTGCAAAAATTGTATAAGAAGTGTTTAAGTGTATAAGAAGCAAAGGAAGCCTCCCCAGTCACTCAACACAAACAAGAGTACAAACAAGAGTCACTTCCTGCAAAGTATCTTTCCTGGCCTCCTGCTTAAATATCCAGTTGCCGTTGTAATCTGTACCTAAATCAGTTACCAAAAGCTAAGTTGTTTTTATGAAAATTTAGTAAGAAAATCAATGTAAGGGTGATTCAAGAATTTAAGGTTCAATTTGGTTACACTGGGTGATAACATTTTTTATGATGAGCACTTTTTTTTTTTTTTTTTTGCTTTTTAGGGCCGCACCCCTGGCATATGGAGGTTCCCAGGCTAGGGCTAGGGGTCGATCGCAGCTGTAGCTGCCGGCCTTTGCCACAGCCACAGTAACGCCAGATCTGAGTCGTGTCTGCGACCTACACCACAGCTCACGGCAACGCTGGATCCTTAACCCATTGAGCAAGGCCAAAGATTAGAAACCACAACCTCATGGTTCCTAGTCGGATTCGTTAACGACTGTGCCACGAAGGGAACTCCCCTGATGAGCTTTTAATTGGTAGGTTTTCTTGAGAGAATTTTGAAGGCTCAGCTAACACATGAGGCAAAATAAAGCCCCATGCCTTTGCTACAGTTGGAAAATATTTCTTGGTCAAAAATCAAATGAAATCAACCTGTATGTGGGAAGTAACACAACTCTTCTAACAATTTGATAAAAATGCAGTCTCCTGTGTCTTTATTACTGAATAAAAGGGGGGAAAAGGATGCTATAGCTAGAATATATTCTGTGGAGAGTTTACATACCTTAGTAATCATGACATATCCTTATAAACTGTATTGTCATGATATTTCCCAAAAAACTTTCTTTGTTATCTTGATAAATATAAGTAATGAATATGGTTTTTCTGATTATACTTTTACTGATTACACTGATATTTATATCTATATATCTATCTATCTATATATATCTACTAGTTGGTGTTATAATTTGTTCTTCACTATAGATAAGAGTTTACCCTACTAAATGTTAGAGATGAAAATGTATTCTTAACTGCCATATATTTTTAGGGCAAGTCTTTTGTCTTACTAAATGTTATCCTTTGAAAGTTCATTCGCTTAGTGCACTTATATCCAAAATACATCAAATAATACAGATACCCAGATTTATATCAGATACAAATATTGATTGATATCAGACACAAATATATTGTAGTGAGAACAAGATCCTTTGGACAATTTTATATCAAGTTGACTATTCTTTAGGAAATCTCATGTCTTTATTTTTAAGCATTTTATTAAGACAGACCCTATCCTATGATATTTGAGATACACTATTGAACAACAACAACAGTAAATTTAAATCTTTTTACTTGTATGTCTTATTTAGTGTTTGGATACAACCAACACATTAAGGAAATTAAATAAATTATATCGTGATTAAAAATGAAAAGTGGTATGGAGGACTTTTCCCAGTGAAATATGAAATACATAGATGGATATTATCTTTGGCACTGAAAATGTCATATTAAAAGTATATATTAATGTAGAAATAAATGGCAAAAAATGGCAAGAAACTAGAGTCTAGATGTATATCAAATAATTATCTTTTGTTAGGGGATTATGAGCCATATCTGTGTATCTTCAGTTCTCTGAGAAATGTATTATTTTCGTTATAAAACTACCTGCAAGTTTTGCTTAACACATTCTATACTTTCTCCTAGGACAAGGAAAAAAAAAGATTCTTCTAAACTTAGATAGAATAACAAAACAGGATGGCTCAGTCCTGTGGAATTTCTACAATGTAACAAATGAATCTGAACATAAGGTTTGCACTCCCACAAGAAATGAGGCCAGCTCAGAAAGGTATTCCCATATGGTTTGTGATTGGATGCTTCCCTAGCAGTCACATTAATTATTTTACAAGCTGAGAAAACATCTTGGCAATGAACTCTACCAAACAGGCAGTACAAGTCTGAAGGAATTAGTTTGTTCTCTGGAAGGACTATAAGTGATTACGTATCACGAATCCCAGTTCTGAACATGGATAATATAAGATTATTTAAGAATGAAAAATGATTAATCTAGCTGTCCCCTACCAGGTGAAGAGATCATGAATGTCTTTTGAGAATTTTGCTGTTTGTGTTTATGCTATTCAAAACCAAATTGCTGAATATCTGTTGGCAAGTCATTTAATCTCTCAGAGCATTTTTTTTTTTTTTCCGGCAACACTTGCAGCATACAGAGCTTCCCAGGCTAGGGGTTGAATTAGAGCTCTAGCTGCTCGTCTATACCACAGCCACAGCAACAGGGGATCCTAGCCCTGTCTGTGACCTCTACCACAGCTCACAGCAACGCTGGATCCTTAGCCCAATGAGCAAGGCCAGGGATCGAACAGGCATCCTCATGGACGCTAATCAGATTCATTTCCACTGAGCCACGGCCGGAACTCCTCTCTTAGACCATTTTAACAACTATTTTTGTTAGAATAGGAATTACACTCTTTTCCTGTGGCTTCTGTACTACTGTCCTAGGGCAGCCGGAACACATCACCAAAATCTTGGTGGCTTAAAACAATGGAAATGTATTCTCTTTAGAGAATTCTAGAGGCGGGAAATTCTAGAGGCTGGAAGTCCAAAATCAAGGTGTCATAGAGCTGAACACCCTCTATAGCCTCCTGAGGACAATGTGTTCGTTCCCCACTGCCTTCTCCTTTCTGGTGGCTGCTGGTTTCACTGGCTGGTGGCCACATTACTCCCTTCTTGAATCTTGATTTTTTTTTTTGTCTTTTTGCCTTACCTAAGGCCGCACCTGCAGCATATGGAGGTTCCCAGGCTAGGGGTCTAATCAGAGCTGTAGCCGCTAGCCTTCGCCACAGCCACAGCAACGTGGGATCCAAGCCGCGTCTGCGGCCTACACCACAGCTCACGGCAACGCCGGATCCTTAACCCACTGAGCAAGGCCAGGGGTCGAACCCACAACCTCATGGTTCTTAGTCGGATTTGTTAACCACTGAGCCACGATGGGAACTCCTGAATCTTGATATTGACTTCTCTGCGTGTCATAGTTCCTTCTGCCTCTGCCTCACTCGATAAGGGCACTTCCTATTGGATTTAGGATTATTGGCCTTGATAATCCAAGATAAGATTCTTCTTTCAAATTCCCTAATTTATTCACATATTTTGCCATGTGAGCTAGTATTTACGGATTCTGGGAATTAGGATGTGGACATAAATTTGGGGGACAACCATTCATCAATGTTAATTCTTATTGCACAAATACAATATAGTGTGTGGAAACATAAATGGTATTATGTTTGAGAAACTATTCTGTTTTTATGATAAGGGTGATTTAAGGAAATAGTCCCCTTAAATTGAACATAAGTGAAAAGGTGACTCAAAACTCTCCTTAGGATTTTACTGAACTAGGATGATGCTCTCAAAATCTTATAAAAGTGAAAATGTGTAGTTATCTCATCCTTCTCGTCCCAGGAGTGGTGTTCCAGTGCTATTTATAACATTGATTTATTTAAAATGAAAAGACTGAGGTGATCTTCTCTTATGTTTTTACCTTTTTTCTAGTCATCAGTATAGATTCTTTGGCTGATTTTTTTTTTCCTTTAATGCAGAAGTATATCTTAAAGGAAAAATCATGAGGGCTTGCACCATCACGGTAGCATTAACATATTCAAGACCATTGCCCTAAGCATCTACTAGATCACAGGTAATGTGATTGTACCTTAGTGCAGTGTGTGGTCGTTTTTGGAATCTGACTATCACTCGTCCTTTTAGCACACATATCAAAGTGTCTATTGAAACAGACTGCCTCTTCTACTTATAGAATTTGAAGCTTGCCAGCTCCTCTTGAATTTTTTTTAATAATTTTCCATAAATAAATACCGGAGGATATGGCTGCATCTGTCAGAAGACTCAATACATACATCTTTCAGCCTGAAAATAAACATGATGATCATTGTGGGGTGTAGAGTGAGAAGGCAGTAATTGTAGATAGATTTGTTTTACAAAATTTGAGACTTTCCCAGAGGGTTCTCTGCAGTACTTCTAGTTATTATAGATTAGTCAATGCAGTGGCTCCCTTGGAGGGTAGAAGTTAAAATAAAGCAAAGCTTCAGAATGAGTATAAATGAATATTCAAAAAAAATGATATGTTTCTGACTATTTGCAAATAGTCTCAAAAATACAGTGAAAGAATTTGCATCTTTTTCTAAATATGGAACACTTTCTAGTTCTGTTTATGTGCAATTAAATGTGACTGCAGAGCTTACTTTATAGCATTTTCTATCTGTGAATACTATCTCTTGTATGAATGTCTTTTTTTTTGTCTTTTTTTGGTCATTTTTGGGCCACACCCGATGCGTATGGAGGTTCCATGCTAGGGGTCGAACTGGAGCTGTAGCTGTTGGCCTACACCCAGGTACATCAACATCAGATCCAAGCCGTGTCTGCTCATGGCAACACCAGATCCTTAACCCACTGAGCAAGGCCAGGGATCAAACTTGCATCCTCATGGGTACTAGTCAGGTTTGTTAACCACTGAGTCACGATGGGAACTCCTGAATGTCTTTTTTGAAATAATTCTTAAAACAAATATCTTCTGAATCCCAAGTAGAAATCTACAATCTATTTTTGAATCATTAGTCACAAAATTAGTATGTTTGCATAATTTTACCTCTAGTTACTTTCAGAATATATTTTTTACAGCCATTTTCATCACACACATTTAAAACCATAGAAACATCACAATGTTACAAATTAACTATACTTCAATAAAATGTTTAAAAATTTAAAAAGTCATGGGAATTAAAGAAACACTCAAGAAAATACTGGGTGCATAGCAAAGCTCTCCCTCAAAGGGACTATTTCATTATTTTTCATTACTTGGACTCATTTTGAGATATTTAGAAAGCCGGGGCACCTTAAATTTTTTCATACATGTAAAATAAGAATATTTTAGCAGTTAAGAAGGAATGCAAATAAAACATGCCTTTGAGTGTCCAGGGAGTTTATGTTATATTTCAACATTCTCAATATTGATAATATATCAAAATATTCTATCAACATCCAACTGACATCAGTATTACATCAGTATTACATTAGTAATTACAAACATCAGTATTACAAATGGTGGTGGTTACCAATGGGAAAATTGAAAGCATTGTGATGCTACAGCATTCCCAGAGCTAGACAGTGGTTAACTGTCTTTGGGTCTGGGCATGGCCTCCTGGGCCATGCTACTCCCTCTTCTCCAGGCGCACCAACACCATACCACATTTCCTCCAAACTTACAGTCTCTGTAATGCTTAGTATGGGGCTTTTTGTACACTGCATTCTTAGAGATGAATTAGCACTGACTTAGAATGGTCATGAACACCCACTGCATAATAGAAATATATTTGTTCTATTTAATAACAAGATCTTTGCTGTTTTCTATGCTTAACAGACTGTTGTATGAAACTGTACAAAACAGTTTTACATTGAATTATAATTTGGGTATGACAAAAGACTTTAAAGTAATAGAAAAATGACTGTTTAATATTGTCATAACTTTCAAAAATAATCTTATGTGAGCATAAAAATTAAGAAAGTGAAACCATTTCTTGCTTTATTATTTCTAAGGGATGATTTTTCATAATATTTAAAATATCTCTCACAGCACTAATTCACATTGGAAAACCATTCATTTTGCTTGTCTTCTCTCTTCCACTAAAGAGAAAAATGTTAGAAGCTAGGGTTATATTGATTTTTTTAATATCTAATATTTTGCACTTTGCACATAGCACAGGACACATTGCAAGTACTCCCCCCCCAGAAAAGTATCTCAAATGAAGACAAATACATCATTAGCTTCCACCAGAAAAAGATTGTGACATTATTTCATTTCATAAATGTATAATAAGAAGTCTTGCCTGTTTATTTTCAAACATGAACAATTTATCTTATTTCTATTCAGGAAAAAATGATAACAGAAGACACTAGAACTCAAAGGACTTCTAAAGTTTATCCATCTAATCAGCCCTAATTTCAATTTGAGGGAAGATAAGTTTGATGATATTAAGTGACCTTTTCAAGTACCTGCTTAGTGACACAAAGAGAACATCTACTGACTCTTTTCTGTATATTTTAACTTCACATAATCTACCAAGCTATTCTCAACTTTGTGATTTCATTACATTCCCTCTCATCTAAAAAAGGTTTATTTTATTACAATCACATGTAGTGTCTACTAGCATATTGGACCTTGGTGAGGCATAAAGAATACAGATAAAAAGAAATTAAGTTTTAGTAAAAGTGATCTGGTTAGTTGGGAGAACTATGTCCTAAATATACTATGACTATATTATTTTTACAGCTTTGTATCCGTCAGTAGCACATTTGTCCATCAAGAAACAGATGATATACTGTATCAAATAAATCCATTACGTTTGGTGAATTAATTTTAATTTTAAATGTTTGTGGTCACAGTCATGTCATATCACTTAAGGACTGACAAGAGTGCTTAAATTGTGGCATATGTATAGAAGAAGAATAAAATATTGGGCCGCACCTGCAGTGTACAGAAGTTTCCAGGCTAGGGGTTGAATTGGAGCTACAGCTACTGGCCTGCACCACAGCCACAGCAACGCAGGATCCAAGCCACGCTTGTGACCTGCACCACAGCTCACAGCAATGCTGGATCTCTGAAGCACTAAGAGAGGCCAAGGATTGAATTCGCATCCTCATGGATACTATTCGGATTTGTTTCCAGTGAGCCAGGATGGGAACTCCCTAATTCCAAGTTTTATACTGTATTTTTATTTTGCTTTATTTTCTGAGCCTTGTAAAAAACGTTAGTTAAATTTCAGAGCAAATATTTTAATAGGAAATATTTAAAGTGTATTGGTATTTATTTATTGAAGCAGCAGTTAACATTTTTCCTAGAAAGCATTGCATTACCGCAATTTTACTAATAATGTTTTACTGTACTTAAATGAAGGATGATCAATATTAAGAATAGAAAATAAAGTAAAATAACTCACCATAATATAAATCATGCTCTACAGATTTGGAAATAGTTATTTCTAGAAATTACTAGATAATAAAACATAATATTCCATCTTAAAAGGATAAACATTTTCAAATCATGGTAGGGATTTATAAATAGGATGTGCTTGTAACTATTGTAATTCTATACATTAATAGGACAAAATAGGAGCTAATTTAGTTTTCCTTTACTACTGCAAACTGTACCATCACAAAAGGGAAGTAATTCAGGCTATTCCCAAAATGGCTTTATGGAGAAAGAACATGGGTTTCACACTGATGGTTGAATTTGAATCCTATATTTCTACTTTGTAGAAAAGCAAGGAAGAAATGCAAAATTTCTCTGCCTCGGGCCTCACATCTAACACAGTATTAATTGTTTCACATTTTCTTGAGTATTGATATTACTGAACAATATACTATATAATGAATGTCACAGAGCAAGAGTTCAACAAATGATATCTATGAGGAACAGAATAAGTAGTAATTTTTAAAATCTAAATTTATGATTATGTGAAAATACACAGAAAATAATATACCAAGCACTGTGATATACTCTCCTAATTCTAAGATGTTTAGCTTTTCCCCCATATTTGTTTCAGATAACACTTCTCTTAGGAAATGACAAAGTCATCAAATGATAAATTCATTTAAAGCCATCTCACATTTTTCTCGATTCCTTATACTCAAGAGATGATCATTCTTATAAAGAGTCATTTATAATTCTAATTTGTATTCCATACTTTGTATATATCATAAACAGTTAACATTTTTGTAATTGAGTTCATTTTTAAACATTATCTTATATACATATACTTTTTGCAACCATTTTATATTTGACACAATCCATAAATAACCATTGCCATACTGAGGAAGAGGTAGATGGTTTCCTTTATTATTAAAAGTAATGCCACCATAAAAACATTTGATCATGGCCTGAGCACATGTGTGAAAATATCCCTCAAACAGACATGAAGAGATATCTGATTAGGGATATAGGATTTGGAAATATCTATACGGATTACCTATTTTTAGATTATTCTTTCTTCTTTCTTCACTATGGTGGTAACGAGTGGTTTTACATTTTATTAATTGGTACTTCCTGCAATCCAAGCAAAGATAATTCATAATGAGTCCATTTCTTTCTAATACAATATGTTTAATATGGTGTTTCAATATTTTGTTTTGCATATTTATAATTAGCAGTCTTTGAGCACATTGTTGTATAGATATTGTACACTTAAGTTTCCATTCCTTGAAATTTCCTCTACATTTTCCTTCAATCTCTGTTGGGATGTCCATAACTCACCTTAATGAGTATTACATTTGGAATGTTAAATTGTCTTAGTCATATACAGGATCTGTAAATTTCCTGTCTATAGTTTGTCATTTCCTCTAATAAGATATAAAATAATATCTTTGTCATACTGAAGTTTCACACTTTAATTTAGTCAAATGTATCAAGTGCTTACTTTTGGATTATGCATGTTCATGTCTTATTAATGAAAGATTTTCCTAGTGCAAGGTCTTGAATATGCTAACACTTAATTTTAGTATTTAAAATTTTGTTTTTTATATTAATGATTTGAATTTTCATGGGAATTATGCCAATGGAGAATGAGAGGTAGGGAGACAATTTCAGTTTTTAAAACTATAGATTGCCAATTTTAGCAAGATTATCTATAAAATGGCTAAATGTTTTCACATGGATACATTTTCATACTCCATTCCAATAAAGATGAGGGTTTTTTTTTTTTTTTTTTTTCCAGTTCTGTATTCTCTTCATTGCTTTCTACAGTTGGATAAATGCCACACTGTTCTGGTTAGTATAGCTTTATTACCTTGAGTCCTTGTTGGGTTAGAGACAATCTTTCATCAGCTTTTGCTTCTCATTTTTTTTTCCGTTTTGGCTATTCTTTTCCATTTACCCTTCTGGAAGAAATTTAAGTCAGCTTCTCAAGATCCATTAAAGTCCCTAAGGGGTTAGGACTAAAATAGCACTGGTTTATCCATAAGTCTGAAGAGTCTCAGCATAAGCATAACTTTGATTTGTGCCTTTGAAAATTATTTTCATAAATTTATATTTGCACTTTTTCACAATCTTCATGTATTTTTTTAAATTTTTGTTATATGCCTTAAGTTTATGTTTCCATTAAAATGCATATTTTGATTATGCCTGTGGCATGTGGATGTTCCCAGGTAAGGGATTGAACCCTAGCCACAGCAATGACAGCACTGGATCCTTAATCCACTGTGCCAGCAGGGAACTTGATTTCTTTACAAAGACTGCCTTCTGCGTATAATGTATATTCTATGCAGAATTTATTAACAGTTTTTAATTTGTTGACAGTAGGAAATGAAAAGGCAGAAAAAGACCAATAAAGCAGAATAATTAAATATTAATAAATACTTGTGCAGAAGATAAGGAAACAGACAATGAACAAGCAAATAAAAATTTTCCATCACAAATGATTACGAAAAGCCATGAAATTTACAAACATTAGCTAGAATCTCAAAAAAAAGAGAGAAAGACAGAACAAGTAGCAAATAACTAAAGTAAAAAAAATGAAAGCGTGGACACCCCTATCAACCTACAGAAATCAAAGTATTCATGAGGGGAAATTATGTAAAACTTTTTGTCAACAAGTAATACAAAGAAGATGGTGCAAGTTGCAGAAACTGACTCCAGAAGAAATAAACAGTCTGAACAGAATCAAAGTGCATAAGAAACTAAATAAAAAAGAAAAATGATAAATTGCACTTTCTTAAAATTACACTCCACACTCCTAAGAATCTACCTTAGGGAAGTTACATTTGCTTACAGAATGATTTGTGTAGAAAAGGCTTATAGCAAGCTATTTGTATTAGTTCAGAAATGGAATAAGCTCACATTCCATTTACATATAAGTGGAAAAATGAAATATGGTGTAGCAATATAATGAAATTTTATTGGGGTGAAAACAGGAATACACTATTGATATATCAATATGGATTGGACCTCAAATCATTACTGTAAGCAATAGATGGCAAAAGCAAGAGACTACCTAATAAATGATTCCATTTAAATAGAATCTGGAGAAAAGCTTATAAATTCAGAAAGCAGGTCAACAGCTGCCCAGTGATGAAGCTGAAATATGAGTTACTTTCAAACGGGAATGAAAGATATTTTGGGGTGATGGAAATGTTTTAAATCAAAATTTTATAATCGTTACACAACTTTATACATTTACTAACCATCCTTGAATTTTTTGTTTACAGTGTGTGCATGTTATTTTATGTAAAATATCACTGAACACAGGCATTTTGAAAAAGCAACAAAGAAACTCCACTTCATTAATTTCTTTAGGACCCTTCCCTATCTATTTCTCCTAAGAATTATTAAGTCTTCAACATTAAAATAAATTTGAAGAGTAAAAATTTCTCTGATTTAGAATGAATAAATATTTTTCAGTTACTGGAAAATACAATAATTACCCCTCTCACAATTCTAGATGTATGATTCTTTGGTTTAAAGGTAATCATTTTGCTTAGTCACATATTTTACATTCTCTATGATACGATATTATCTGTTTTTCTTTTTTATTTAATGTTTTTTTTTTGCTTTTAGGGCCATACTCGTGGCATACAGAGGTTCCCAGGCTTGGGATGAATCAGAGCTGCAGCTGCTGGCCTACACCGCAGCCACAGCAGCGCAGGATCTGAGCCAAGTCTGCAACCTATACTACAGCTCATGGCAGCACTTGAGCTGTGACCCTTAACCTACTGAGCGAGGCCAGGGATCAAACCCACAACCTCATGGTTCCTAGTCAGATTCATTGCCACTGCACCATGAAGGGAACCCCAATATTATCTGTTTTTCATTAAAAAGGAATATTATTAAAGACCCAAAGTGTCTTAGAGCTGTGTATTTTGTATGTTTCATTTCATTCATGTTTTTTTTTTCAGATGAAAACCCTTCAGAAGTTCTGTGTTTTCATTGGGCTGCGAAGTTTACACGTTATGGATATGTAATAATACTCTTCAGGAGACATTGATTGCTCTTTCGTACATTGTTGTCAAATGTGAAAATTTTAGAAACACTTTATTTCAAATTTAATCATGAACTTAATTTCCTTTTTTCTATAAAGTCTTAAATTACATTGTAGTATTTAGTGTATGTGTTCTAATCAATTATTTAAATATATCTGATTCTTCATTTCATGCAACCATTTTATCTGCTTTTTGACAAGAATTGAAAATTATAAAAGGCTCACTTGAGAAAACAATAGATATGCACATATCACTGTGTGAAAATTTGGTTGTATATAGTATCCTGTGTGCTTCCACATTCATAGGAATTGGCAGCTGGAAAGGGGTAGATAGTGCTTGAAGGCCGAGGGAAGACTTAACAGCCCTGTGCTTATGGGCTCCACCTAAGTTTCCTCAGGACAAAGGGCGGAGCTTGAGCAAAGTGACCTCCAAAGAGCCAGCAAGACAACAGACTCATCCTATCTATATTACATGAACTCCCTTTGGTTCTTCTAGGCAGTGACAGGAAGGTCCAGTAAAGAGGTTTCATACAAAATGAAGTCACTGCCTTGTTGTGGGCCATTCAAACTGTTCTCCACACATCCAGCAAAGATCCTTCCACAGGTAAATAAGTTTTTCAAAAGGCATTTAAAATTCACATTTTCTCCCTCTGAGTTAAATAAGGACTATGATATTTTAGAAATTAGAAAAATTGTGGATTCTGGGAAATGTTTATATATACATATATCATATATATATTAGAAAGGGCATGATTTTCAAAGGAATCTGTATAAAACAACACTTTTTTATGAGAAGGAAAAAAAAAGAAGAATTTCCCTAGTTCCTTAAAACTCATAGTGAAAGAGAGTCCTCATAATCATTTCAGTGTAGAATCATCGGGCTCTTCTCTAGTTACCAACAGCAAAGGAAACACTGAGCAAAGAGACCTAGATTTGTGCTTCCTCTTTCTCTTGATTTTAGGCATTTTCCCCTCATCCCCATTTTATGATGCTGTTTTGTGTTGCATTCCTTTTAACATCAGGGTTGGGGTGGGGGGAGCAAGGTAGGTATGTAAGCCTTCCAAGTTAAATTACCTCTTTGAACCCTTTCACTGATAAATTATGAATTTCTCCAGTGATGCCAGGGCTTTCAACCCTCCAAAGCGGGTTGTCAGCTTAGTTCCACCCCAGCTTCCTTCATCCATCCTTCCTGCTTTTACGGTCCTCTTTGGAGTGTTGATTCAGGAAGACAAACAGCAATGAGATTCAACCAGCTGCTGGCATGAGGATATATCTCAGGTGAGTCAATTATTAATCTCCTACTGGATGACCTATTTATTCTATGGCTCTCCAGGCCAAGCGTTCTATCTTTCCCTGACAGTACTTAGTGCTTAGGGAAGCCAAATGTTCATGAGAATTCAAAATTTGCCAACTGCTGTATAAGAGGAAAAGCTCAGCTTTTTCCAATATGGATGTTTAATACGTAACATTTTTTTACTTTTATTTATTTATTTATTTATTTATTTATTTATTTATTTATTTATTTATCTTTTTAGGGCCGTACCCTTGGCATATGGAGGTTCCCAGGCTAGGGGTCCAATTGGAGCTGAGGCTGCCGGCCTATAGACATAGCCACAGCAATGTGGGACCTGAACCGTGTCTGTGACCAACACCACAGCTCACGGCAACACCAGATCCTTAACCCACTGAGCAAGGCCAAGGACAGAACGTGTGACCTCATGGTTCCTAGTCGGATTTGTTTCTGTTGCGCCAAAACGGGAACTCCCTAAATATGTAACATTCTTAATGTCATATTTAATTTTACATAATTATCGTTACTACTTGACATCCTAAGCCATCTGATGCCTATAGATCTCCAGGCATAATGAAATAATGTCTTTTTACGGTTTAGAATTTCAATTCCCTGACTCCTCCACAATAATACCCAAACTATCAGACAGATTTTGAGTTTGGATTTGTTTTAAATTATCATTCTGGATTCACATTAAAAGAAAGATTAAATAAGCTTTTTCTTTTCTTTTTTTCTGCTTTATCTAGGGCTGCACCCATGGCATTTGCAGGTTCCCAGGCTAGGGGTCTAACAGGAGCTGTAGCCTCCAGCCTTCACCACAGCCACAGTAACGTGGGATCCGAGCCGCGTCTGCAACCTACACCACAGCTCACGGCAACGCCGGATCCTTAACCCACTTAGTAATGCCACGGATCGAACCCGCAACCTCATGGTTCCTAGTCAGACTCGTTAACCACTGAGCCATAATGGGAACTCCATAAAATAAGCTTTTTCTTATGGTTCATAATTTATTTTACACAGAACTTCCCCTAATCTTTCCTCTATATTTTTCATTGACATGACCATCTTCATCAGTAGTACAGAGCTAAAATAGGATGGATTTTGAAACCTACTCTTTCATAGAATCTCTGTTCTTTCGTGAGCAACTAGTTCAGCTTTCTATGCCTATATTTCCTCTTTTGCAAATGTAAAAGAAGTGATATGACCTCAGAGAGTTGCTATAAAGACTAAATAAGATAAAATGTAGCCCCACTACAATGCAAGATGTGGGATGATGTTATTATGAGATTCATGAAAACAAACAGGGATGATTTCTGCAGTTAGCTGCCCCTAAGACTGAAGGGTTGAACTAAATTCCTACAAATTTGCCACTGTCCCAGGAAGTCTTGCTGTGTTCTGGTGGCCAGGGTCAACTATGGGTTAATCTATTTTTGGGGAGGATCCTGGTCTTGGTGGCTAGTTTGGAATTCCATCCATTCTACTTTCCATTCAATACAGTCTCTGATTAACACTTCATCTCCACGTCTCACTGCACATTCCCACTAGAAGATAAAAATGCTAGTCTATTATTTTTTATAGCGCAGGTGGAGGAGAGGATGACTTGGTTTGCAGTGGTGACAAATTCCAGGTGGAGGACAAGAGTAAGCATAACTACATTTGATTCATCACAGAGTTTTACTATATTTGTAGAAAGAGATCAGAAAGGAGACCTATTGTTAAAAAAAAAAAAAAAAAAGAGCTCTTAGTGGGTTAAGGATTCAGCATTACCACAAGTTGTGGCATAGATCGCAAATATGGGTCAGATCCAGTGTTGCTATGGCTGTGGTATAGACTGGAAGCTGCAGCTCTGATTCAGCCCTTAGCCTGGGAACTCCATATGCCACAGATGTGGCATTACACAGGGTAGCAGGTAGCTGTCACTATCATCCTCACTCTTTCCTGCCTTTATTCCCTCGCACATGATACCACAAAACGAGTCACGCCCTCTTCTGAGCTCAATACTACATATTTCATTTCTATGTTATAAAACTTTCCAAATTATGTATAGTTAGCAAATTATCTATTTCATGCATTAACGGGTTGAATCCTGGAGACAAGACCCAAGTAATTTCTTTAAAAACCTTGCATTATTATACAGTTCATGACACATTGTTAATACTCCAAAAATGCTTAACAAATAAATGACATATATTTTGTAATCACCTTGGTTAATGTTGATATAAAATTAGATAATAAACTAATAAAATATACGAAAGTGTCAAAATGAAAAAAATGAGATTTTATTGAATTATCACCATTGGATGCAATAGTATTCTTAAGAAAGATAAAGAGTTGAGAAAGAAAGTTGTACATGTACCTTGGTGGAGGAGGTAACTGATAGGGAAGATAGGAATGAGAAGGCAAAGTTAGGGGAAGTAATAAAAAGTCATTTTATGCCCATAGGACTTAAAATTTAGGACTTAATTTACTTTAGTTGAGGATCTAGATTTCAGCTTTTGCTCCTGTTGCTCATGGATCCAAATTATCTCAGAGACCATAGCAACGAAAGTAGCAAAGGTGGACATAGGCAAATAAAAGAAGCTCAAAGTAGGTCAATAAATATAATAAAGACTGATTTGCTTTTATTTTTTTGTTCTAGTGATGAGTCCAGATATTATAACTTAATCCCCTAATCAAAACTTTTTTTTTTCAGTCCAAGTCCAAGAAATACTTGGTAAAAATATTGAACACCATCACCTTCCACTAACCCTTAGCTAAATAAATGCCTACTTGATAAAATGTATTTTCAGAAATCCAGTAAGAATTTGAGCCTTCAATTATCTTTACCAGGTGGAGCAAAATACAGCTTCTTTCCTCTGTTTCAAGGCACTTCTCTTACATCTACAGAATCCCTGACAGATGGTCTTTCTATAAAAATGGTCTTAACAAAAGTCAAAGGGATTGCCAAAGAGCTCCATCTTTGCTGGCCAAAGAGAGGAGACAGAAACTTATTTTATAATGTCCTACTTGGAGCTCAAGGAAAGGAGAAGATCTAAAATTAGAGAAAATATTTGTACAAGCAGATAGTTCTATACAACCACAAAGATTTCAAAGTTCAAAAATACATAAACATTTCAAAAGAGTATTCCAGGAAGATAGCAGAGTAGGAAGCATCAGAATCTGTCTCCCACCTACACAACAAGTGAACTGGCATCTGTCTCAGGCAACTATCCTAGAACTCCAGGATCTGTTGAAGGTTTGCATAGTAAATTAGGGTTAATTGTGGTCAGTGTCAGCTCTTTTCCGCCAACCGTTGCTATGAAAGTATTTAAGGGAGAGTTTACCCTACTGACCAGGGCGGGCGGGGTGGGAGGGGGGCAACCATCCTGTCCATTTGTCTAGTCCTGTCACATATCCTGTGGTAGTTGTGCTGAGAGAGTGTGATGCAATGTCTGACATCATCGTGAGAATTCAGTAAAATCTGCTTTCGAATTACATGTAAAATTTCCCTGTAATTGATGGAATCATTAACAACAGCCATTCAGTTGTTTTATTTCACTGGATTCTAACACCAGCAATGTAGTCCCAACGCGCACGCGGGGTGGGTGTGGGGGGGCCGGGGAGGATGTGATTCTAAGAAAATTATATTGATTTGATTATACTACTTGATACTTTTCCTGCAGATAGATTTCTAGGTTCAAAAAAGATCCCCTGGAGGATTTCAAAGAACTGTTGCATTGTGTTTTAGCTTCCATGATGTTATTGAGAAATCTGATTACTGATTACTTTGTATGCAGTCTTATATCATTATTCCTCTCTTTCTGATAAAATTACTAAAAAAAAAACAAAAACAAAAAACTTGTATCTAGAGTCCCATGTTATTCACATCATTATACATGGCATCACATGATGGACTGAATAAATACTAAAACAAAAACAATATATTTATTAAAATATTAGGAAGTTATTTTTTATCCAAAAATTTTTAAATAGTAAAATATTTAATTTTTAATTAATAGTGAGTTCAACTAATATTTGGTATAATATGGAAAACAAAGCAAATATTTCTATTAAGAGTAATTTGCTAAATACATTGTAGGAATTAACACATTTATTCACTATGGTAGGCAAACCATAGAAGAATTTTTACCAAGATAAATTTTAATATAATTTAGATTTTATTTGCTTTATTATCTCAAGGTTTATTCTACACACTGATTTACCTCGACAAAGCACTAACATCATTTTCAATAAGTTATAGAAAAAAGTAAGGTTTCTATTTTTCATATACTGTTACTACTTAAAAGAAACTGATTTCAGCTATTTTATCCAAACATTGAACGTGCTATCCGAGTTTCTGTAATTACCTGAGTAATGTGATAGGGTACTACATTTGGAAAAAATAAAAGACAAATTCAGATGTAGAGCAGTTGGATGTGTCAACATGGTGTATGAAAATGCATTCTTAAATTAATATTTATCACTTTAACGTCGATTCAATGGACATGACCCAAATACCTGTTTTTCTCACAAACTATTTTTCCCTGTGAAGAAGATGGGGCCTTATTATGTTAATTAAATTTTTATATCCATCAAGTGCTATTTTAAGCTTTACAAGGGATTAGCATAAGCAAATTAATAAACCAGGTTATTATTACCTTTATTCACGTAGTACATTTGGAGAACGTGATACAGATGAAGTGCAAGAGTTTCTTTGTGTATTCATTCTTGGTAAATGAAAATATTTGTGCAGAGTTTTAAGCATATTTATATTTAATGACGGCCATACTTTGGCCAGAAAATAGTAATTTTTGTAATCTTATGTGTTGTTATTCTGTTTTGGAGTGTTTCTCAATGTAGTTTGCCTGAAGGACACTAAAAAGGAATCAATTGGGATAATTTTTTAAAAAATCAATTTTTTTTCAATTAGATTTGACTCAAAGGACTAGGCAATTTAATAACATTCTGTATAGCATTTTCTCCTGACAGATTTGATATTACAAGACAGTGCCTAGAAAAGTGACTGTCACATAAGAGGCAGTATAAATATGGGCTTGCTTCTTCTTTTCTTTACTCATAAGGCACACATTGAAGATATTTCTCCTGATGAGACATCATTATTATGGAGCTTTGTAAATTTTACCTACCTCAAGACAATGAACACAGCTAGTGTTCAGATTAATATTTGCCTGCAGAATGGCGGTTGACAGCAAAATAACTATTATTATGTTTTAAAGTGTTCTTTCCTAAATAGCATATGCAGCTATCATGATGTTTTGCTTCATTCCAAAATATAACTCTATCTAACCATATTTGAATGTAGATTTTCAAAAATAAAATATAACTAGAAATATATATATATGTGCATATATATATATACACACACATGCCCAGAATGAATTGTGAGCTTTGCCACGAGGCTTCCTCAGGCTATTTTAAATTGCATAACACCTCATCATCCACTGGTCCAGCCCCAGACAGCAGGTAGACAGAAGGGCACACTCTTGAAGATATAATAAATACTAGGTTCAAAATGCTGATATCAAAATTGGTGTCATGTTTAAAAACAGCCAAGGAAAAGAAAGATAGCATGCAAGTTTTCCCCCTTTTTTCCTTCAGAAGGCTAGAAATTGGATTTGCTTTACAATCTTTCACAAAGTATATTGTGTGCAAATGTAATGTATTCTAACATTCTGTTTAGTGAAGCACAGCTGTAACATTAAGAGACATAATTTTATTTCTTCTTAAAAATGTTGGCTTTCCTCAAACATTCTAATCAAGTTGAAAACTCCTTTCATGACATTTAGGGGCATGAATTTATCAGACATTCTGTACATATTTTATGCTTATTTAGTGTGACCCCCTTTCCTCTGTTATCCTAAATATATTTGTCTTGAAAATGACTTGGAAATCAATTTCTGAGATCATTAAGTACAACTGATGCCTTTGGAGTAAGGAAAGTGGTTTGTTTCTTTGAGTCTGTTATGACACACAAATCATATTGATATTGAAGAGCTTGTCTTCAAAATTAGCTGGAATTCAACCTGGGATGCATATCAGTGATGTATATTCATTATCAACACTTGCATAGGAATTCTAGAGTAGTAGTGATTCTCCTTGACCCTAAAACTCTCAATTATTTTAGAGAAATGTCTGGCAGTAGGAAAATGCCCTTTTTATCATGTGTGAGCCTCTGGATTCACAGGTGGTAACTCAGATCTCCACTCTGTACACCGTCTCACTCAGCTGTGAAATGGGCTAAAGGGAGAAGGCAGGAGAAATGTACAATTATTGAGGTCAGACTCTTCCAGCTCCAAAGGCATTTTATCACAAACTGTGCTGATTACCGCAATGAAAGGAACTAGGGAAAAGCCACTCTCCCTATTTCTTAAGTCTCTAACATTCTGAGGACTGGAGACCTTTATTTTCCAGGCGTTCATTAAACCTCTAACACGGCACATTGACATGTGGAGCGATGAGTTCAAACGCACCCCGCAAGCCCCGCAGCATCCGGCGTGTGTGCGCATGCGACTTCCCACTGCCAGTTCCTCCGTGGCATGAAGGCCACATCCCTCCCTTTGAATCTGAGGGATAAGTGTTTGATCAGGCATCCTCTGTTTTCTCCCTTCACAGAGGAGATACCTAGGGCAGGTAATTGAGGTGAAGTGACATCTAGTCACTTGAGTTTGTCAGATGTGGCATCATGCATTATATAGGGCAGAGGAGAAATGGAGCAGAAGCCGAGATGCGACGGCTGAATGACAGGGAAGGGAGTAAATGAAGGGAAGCGGAATTTAGTCCTTCTGAGATATGACTAAGGCCCCAGAAAAAGGATCTTAGTCATAATTTAGAGCCAGAATTCATTCAGGAGGAATTTTACTGACATAATTTTAAAACAGAAGATGAGAGTAACACAGTCCAAAAATATATTTCCAAAGGAAATAGCTATAATTAAATTGTGCAAAGAGGAGAAAAGTTAAATGAGGGTGTTCCTTTATATTTGCCTTTCTATAAAAGTAGATTTATAACGCATGAATATATGGGGTTTCCAGTATCTCAGGATATTTTGTAAACTTGGGCAAATTAACCAACTCAAGTGCTTTAATGTTTTATAAATGCTCTTTTCATATGGTTCCAAGTATTTCTATACACATACATTCCTGGCTATATGAATTTATTTCTATAATAATTTTGTTGAACAATTGTAATTAACATTATGTTCCCTGATGAATTATTTTTTAAAAGGGCATTTGGAGGATACAAAGCACTTTCCCTGCATAAGGACAGACGCTTGAAGTTAAGTTCTATGAAATACAAGAATCCAGGCCCAGGCCATTGGCGTGGTGAGGTAAGACACGGCTAGAGTCTAGAGGGAAGTGCATTTTGGAGGCAAAGAAAGAACACAGGGAGGTGACGGCCCAACTTGGCAGGTAACAAGATAAAGCACAAATATCATTGGAAAGGTCCACGGAGCAGCTGGCAGCCACAACTGCTGCCATCACCTGCCTGGTCATAACCTTTTTGAAAATGTTCCAGGAGAAAATTCTACCTACTATCATTTGTATACTCTATATTTTATGGTGCCCTTGGCCTTTCAAGTTCCAACATGAACACTCTGCTCCAAAGACCGTATCAGCAGATGTGCTGGGATTTTAGAGCAGAAATGCCATGTGTGTATTAACATGAAGAGCCTGGGAAGGAATTTCTTATGACAAGAAAGATGCATTAAATTTAAATCAACTGGTCAGTATCAAAGAGAACCACTGGTTTTGATCAGTGCTTGTATGAGGATGTTTGTATGAGATTAGTGTACAGCTCTCAGCCCCTTAATCTGTGAAGGAATTTGTCAGCTCTGACAAGAAAAAATGGGGTAAAACTGAGCTATTCTAAAATATGTATCACACACACACACACACACACAGGAAATACTGATCTGTTGTCTGAGCCACACAGTATATAGCAAGTACACATGAAAGATAGCTTTGTCTACCTGTGAATTCTCCTGAAATACATTGAAGTATGAAATGGGGAGTAAGAACATAGTGCATTCAATTAGCAGTCTTGCAGGAGCTAAAGTCACCCTGACTCAAGAAATTACACAAACCTGTCTCAATATGAAGCAGGAAAAATTAAGGTAAAGCAGAGTATATCAGATTTTCACAGTGAGGTCAAGTGAGAGAGTACAAAGAGGAATGGGTGTAGGACATGTTATGTTATACAGCTGGAAGTCTTACGTTCACATGTGAGTATTTGGAGGAGACTGAAATGGTGGAATATTTCTGGGAAATGTATGAGGTAACAATGGGAATTTATTTAATTCACTGGTGGAATTCTTTGGGGAAAGAAAAGGTGTGGTAAATATTTACTAGAATATTGCTAACAAAGAACAAAGCCAAAATAATCTATTTTCCTTTTGTTATGAAATTAGTGTATCTGCTGACTGGTCCATATTATGAGACCATAAATTATGCCTAAACTCGTTTAGTCCACAGAAGGCTAGTGACCTGAACACTATTAGAGTTTGTACTTATGATCCTTGTTAGGAAATTACAAATATGGAGGTTTGGACATGGGACACATAGCCCTCAAACACAAGGGTCAATTTCTAATAACTAATTGTAACGTGAGATTAGTTTATTGGTAGGAAGGTTAATATATTTAAATCAAACTGAGGCACAGAGTTCAAATTAAGTAAGTGAAAAGGAAATGTTTTGCTTAGGATCAAAATTTGTCTGGCATTCTTTGAACCTCTCCTAACTGTAATCAGAAAGAGTCCTCAAATAGGATGCGAGGTTGAGGGCTTCAAAATGACCTCAGTTTTGTTGCTATTTTTTTTCTTTGCTTTTTAGGGCCACACTTGGGGCTTATGGAAGTTCCCAGGCTAAGGGTTAAATCTGAGCTGCAGCTGCCAGCCTATGCCACAGCCACAGCAACACAGGATCCAAGTCACATTTGTGACCTACGCCACAGCTCATGGCACCGCGAGATCCTTAAACCCACTGAATGAGACCAGGGATTGAACCTGCATCCTCATGGGTCAGATTCGTTCCCGTTGAGCTATGATGGTAACTCCGACCTGAATTTTAAAAAGAGGAACACACAATTGAATTCCAGGCTGAGACTGAAATAACTAGAAGATTACCCATGCAGTATATGTTCTAGTTGCCTTTTTTATGTTTTAAAAGCATAAATCAAATATAAATGGTAGAATATTAAAGAACCTTTACCCCATGCTAAGCAGTAATTTATATGTATTTTTATTATTCATAATTGGTAATTTTTAATTATTTGATTACTATAAATAAGTATACGGAAAATTCCACATACAGTTTGTCATTTTTTTTCTTCTTTTTATGGCTGCACCTGTGGCATATGGAAATTCCCAGGCTAGGGGTTGAGTTGGAGCTGCAACTGAGGCAAATACCATAGACATAGCAACACCAGATCCCGGCCACACCTGTGACCTATACTGCAGCTTAACCAACTGAGTGTAGCCAGGGATCGAACCCTTGTCCCCATAGAGACAATGTTGGGTTCTTAACGCGTTGAGCTATAATAGGAACTCCTTTCATTATTTTTTTGACAAGATGAGCACATCTACTTAGCTACCATGCAAGTCAAGTATGGGGGAAAAAAGCCTCCTTCATGCTTTTCTTCATTAAAGCACTTAATTTTATCACTGTTCTAACTTCTATCTCTGTAGGTTAATTCTAACTTTTCTGAAATTTATATGTCATATCACATAGTGTGCATATTTTTGTCTGGCATCTTCCCATCTTCCCTTCTAAATTGTGCTAGTAGAATTCTTCCATTCTTTTTCATATAGCAAACAAATTCTCTCTTGCTGACAAAAACAAATTGTCCCCTGTATACGATGGCTTAAATCAACCGTACTTACTGTCTCTCCTGGTTCCCATGGAGGTGGACAGATAGAGCATCTCTTTGTGCTATTTGGAATTAGACAGCTTGGCTTGAAGGATGAGGGCTGGGATCATCTTACTAAATCACATGCCTAATGCCTAGGCTGGGAAGACTCAATAGTTGGGTGCTGGCACAGCTATCTTGGATAGCACTCTCTATTTCTATGTCTGAGAGGGCAGAGAGGATTTAAAAATTTATGATTCATCTATATGCTCTCTAGAAGGAACTCACTTTGAATACAGTAACATACGTAAAGGAAAGAAAATGCAAGGAAAATTACAGAAACAAAGAGGGCTTCAAATATGATAAAAGGATCAACCCCACATAAACAGTGATCCTAAATATGCCCATATCAAGCAGTGCAGCTTCATAACACACAAAGCGAACACTAATAGAGCTAAAAACAGAAAAAGACAGGAGTTCCCATGGTGGATCAGTGGTTGACGAATCCAGCTAGTATCCATGAGGACGCAGGTTCAATCCCTGGCCCCTCTCAGTGGGTTAAGGATCCGGCATTGCCATGAGCTGTGGTGTAGGTTGCAGATGTGGCTTGGATCTGGCATCGCTGTGGCTGTGGTGGAGTCTGGCAGCTGCAGCTCTGATATTCGACCCCTAGACTGGGAACCTCCATATGCCATGAGTGCGGCCCTAAAAAAAAAAAAAAAAACGGAAGAGACAAACCCGCAACTACAGACTGTGGGACTTCCACCCCCAACCCCTTTGCACCTGCCTCCTGGTCCCCAAAACATAGAGAGAGAGAGAACATTTGAATAACACAACCAACCAACCAGATCTAACTGGTATATATAGAAACATTAATCTAACAGCAGCTGATGCACATTTTTTTCAAGAACTATTAAAACATTCAATGTATCATGGGCCACTAAACAAACTTAAAACAAATATAAAATAATTTAATTTATATAGAATATTATCTGATTGTAATGGTTTCAAACTAGAGGTCAATAAAGGTAAACCAACATGACTGTCTCTGAACACTCGAATATTAGACAACACACTCCTAAACAAGCCACAGGTCAAATGAAATCAAAAATAAAACCCATACATAAATATATATTTTATATATGAAAGAAATATATATGTGAAAGAAAATAAAAATATAATATATCAAAATATGTAGAGGCAGTTATATAGCAGTGAAAATGTAAATACAGGTAGATCTTAACAAGTATGTATATTGTAATAACTAAAACAATTACTCTTAGAATTATGTAAATGAATATATTAAAAAATCATTACTGAGAGAGATATTTAGAACACCGTGTCCTATAAGACTATAAACCTATTTACAATTAAAAAAGAAGAAATTCTTTAGTTTTAGGACTAGGCAAAGAGATATTTGACATCAAAAACATGATCATAAAGGAAACTAAAATATAAACTGAAATTTATTAAATTTCAATAAAAGCCCTATTAAGGGGATGTAGAGAAGCTATGGACTAGAAGAAAATATTTGCTAATCATATAATGGACAAAGATATGTTAGTGAGAATATACAGAGAGCTCTGAAAACACAAGCATTAAAAATCAAAATAAAATCAAAAACTTCAATTAGAAAATGAGCAAAAGACTTGAAAAGAAATTTACCTAGGAGAACATACAGGTGGTAAATAAACACATGAAGAGGTGTTCAATATTTTAAGTCCTTAGGAGAATGTGAAATAAAAGGACACTGAGATATCACACCTACTAGAACTGTTAAAATTTAAAGAAAAAATAGTGTCAATATCAAATGTTGAAAAGGATGTGAAGACACTGATCACTTTGCTGCTGGGACTGTAAAATGGTACAGTCCCTCTGGAAAAGTGTATTAATGTTCTTTTCTAAATGAGACAACCATGTGTCATGTGATCAAGCAATTTTATTTCTGCATATTTATCCCGGATAAATTTCATACAACACAAAAACCTGTACTCAAGTATGTGCGAAAGTTTTATAGCCCCAAACTGGAAACAACTTAGATGTCTTTCAATTGTTCAATTGAAAGATGTTTGAATAAATAGGGGTATACTTATACCAGTCAACCAAAAAAAAAGAGGAATGTACTATTGATTCAGCAACAGCAAGTTATGTTGCTAGGGAGGGAGGTGCCTGGGGCTATAAAATGAATGCATATGAAACTAATGAAATCTGAAAAAGACTGGTGGTGGACTGTGTCAAGATCATGTTCCTGATGGTGACAATATACTAGTCAGCAAGACATTACAAATGGGGGAGTCTGGGTAAATATTAGAGAGAGATAACAGTCTTCCTTGTAATCTCCTCATCTTCAGGGAATCAACAAATATGCCAAAATTAAGAGATTTTTTAAAAGATAAAATGATAACACACCGAGCTGGATACATCAAAGTGATGCAACTGAGTAGGAAATTAAAACAAATGCTATTATTAACATAAACAGTCAAGAATAAGGAAAGCAAAGTTATCAGAACCAGTCAATAGGAAATATTAGGTTTCTAAACTGAATTGTGATGACAAATCTGATGAAATTGAAAATCCTCAAATTGGAAATCAAAGCTTGAATCTGAAAATTAAAAAATATGTTTGAATTCAGGGAAAATTGTCTGTGACTTTAATTATAAATTTATGAATCTATTGTCCTTTTCAATATTCCTAATGTCCTTGATACATCAGTATATTTTTTTCCTAAATTCTGGAAAGCAATCCTGATGTTGAAAAACATTTATTTGGAAATACAGGGAATGCTTAACACCTAACAGAAATCTGATTTATATATTTTGGGGGTGTTTATTGGCTTTTAGATAATTTCTCATACGTGATTACTCTACACAGTTAAGAACAAAAACTTGTCTCATGAGTACTGAAAACCATACACAGCCTCTATTATTACAATAATAATTGCCCATTGTATTTTTAGATTGCAATTTAAAATTCTGTGAATGATGTTTGTATATTTTTGTGTGCAAGTAAAAATTAGTGTTAACAATATTTTTATTTTAACAAGTGTATCATAATTATCCTTATGCATAACTTAAAATCTGCTAAGATAGCATATTTAAAGATTCGCTTAGCTAATAAGACTAAAGTAATTCCTGCACGTTCCACACTATTTCAGTTTGTTCTTTCAAAATTCATGATCTTGCTTAATCTCATTGCATTTGTACTTGTCCCTTTTCCAATGTCCATATGGCATTTGTTTGAATGTTCTATTATTATCTGTCTTTGTGTCTGCTCTAGCAACTGCAGAGCAATTCATTGCATTTCCAAAAGAAGCTTCTTCCTATAACTATATAACTCTATAATAATTACCATACTGCTATTTGATAGTCTTTATATTGCCATTGTGATGCATACATGCATAAAATAAAGTTGGTATCACAAAAAATCATTGGAGGCCTTCTGAATCTGACTGATATACAGAATTTTATTGTTCTTTAAAAGATCAATCGCTTATACACATGTACAGAACTGAGGACATAGGTTCTTAGTTTGTAAAAAGAAGCAACCATGGATTCATAGCAGACAGCAGAGAGATGCCACATTGCCCAAAAAAAAGTGTAATTTGACAAGACAGTGCTGCTGGAAGATGCTTAAATTCATCTGTTTCTTTTTCTCATCTTATTTCTCATGCTACTTTAAGCTCTCTCTTTCTATATACATATATATGTAAAAAAGATATATCATTAAAATTTAAGCATTGAATACAATTTTATAACACCAAAAGATATTGGTTCTTATGAAATATTTTAAATTATTTCTGATATTCAAGAGGGCAATGGTAGTATTGAATTTCTATTACTATTTCATTGTTCAAGGAAAATATAAAGCCATTTCCATGAAATATAGTAGACGTAGGAAACTGGCAACTTATATCTTAAGACTTGGATGCTCAAGATTTAAACGAGCTCACCTAATTTAAAAAAATTTCATACTGAATATTAAAAATTTAAAGACAAAATATTCGGTTAATGACTACAGATTAGTTGGTTTAATTTTTATTTTATAATAAGTACACAACAAAATAGCTGTACTTAAGGAATAATATAACAATAGAGTTCATGGTCATTATAATTTTCTTGAAGGTATTAAACCATGCACACTAAATGCGACTTTGAAATAAGATAAAGGAATTTTTACAAAACTCTGTTTATAAACCTGAGAAAGGGTGTCAGTGAGCATATCAATATCAGTCTTTTAGTTGAAGTAAATTAATCTAAAACCAAAAAGTAAAATGCATAATTACAGCATCCACTATCGACACACTATATTTTAGAGCCATATTATAGTTCATGTCCTTTGATTTTTATATCATGTTCCAAAATTAAAAATATATGCTGAAAACATAACAAAAGTCCAGGAAAGTAACTGAATGTTAGTATTGATAAAATGTTAAGCACTTCTATATGTAAGTGAATAAACATTCACCTTCACGTCAAGTAATGCATTTTTTGGCAGGCAAGTTGTCGAACAATTTTCACCCAAATTTTCATATTGATTTTTGCATCCGACTTTTTATAGCAATAGCAATTCTCATGGCAAAGCATAATCAACAATAATATTCTAAGAATCACAGGGATGTAACAGTCTGCCATGCAAATATTACCTTTAATGTAGTTTTGGGATTGTTCTCTCCACCCCTACCATTCATGCTTCCTGAAGCAAATCCCAAACATTCTGATGGATACGTTCCAGATTAGAATGCACTAAAGGAGTCATACATTCAAATTGAGTCTCTTTGCCCCTTTACAAGGAGTCTATTCAACAAAAAGGAAAATAAGCACTGAAGGAACGATCTAGAAAATCAAAATATTTAATCCATCACATCATTTCCTTGATACTATTACAACAAAATTAATCCATCTTCTATTAAAGATTCTCTTAGGAGAAAAATATTAATATATATTCTCCATTTAATTTAAGTGAAATCGAAAGTATAATCACATAGTTTCAGATGTGCTATGCCACGGGCACTCTAGTTATGAATTTAAGTGTTAGTTAATGAGATTTTTGTTAGGTCAGCTCTGCCTCATGTGACATTGTGCATTATCCTCGCTGAACACATGCTAGAAAATTACGAGAAGAACAAAAGTAGAAGATGCAGGTGCCTGGCTCTGTGAGCAGCCCCAGCTGGCTTTGGATGACATAATCTCAGCATTTATGTAGGCTGAGGGTGGTAACTGCAGGGTTTTTGATCATGTAAACTAAGTATGCCCACCTGCTAAATGTGGGTAGATTCTTGTGGCTATTTTACCTGGAATGTTTTAGGATAAGGAAGAGGAAATGACTTGTTATGCTCTGCCTTTAGGGAACAGAACTAGCAATAACCACCAAGGACTAACTCTTGTTGTCCCAAATAAGCAGCCTGAAATGCCCTCTGAAATTCCATTTCCAAAGTATGTGGCAAGAGCTACAAACTATGTCATATACTTTCAGTTACTTTCAGTAATGATGATGAGAAAAAATCATAAGCAGATTTATCTGAATCCCCAAACACTATAAGCTTCAAATTTATGTATAACTATTATATTTATTATATAACTATTATAACATAGAGTTGGCAGAGCCAACACCTTGGATACTTCGTACCTCACACACACACAAAAAAGGCATTCAAATTTCTAATGACACATTCATTGAACTATTTCTATAAGGAACCAACATGACCAATTTACTTTCTAAAAAGGCAAAACTCAGTTGGTGCACAGATATCACTTTTTAATCCAGACTCAACCCTCCAGCTTTCTTTAAGTGATTCACTCTGCTGGCATTATCCTGCCTGATGATATTAAAGTAAGATTGGCTGGAACAACATTGATCTTGCTCTGGTAAACTCATTATTACCTGTCAGACTATCTCTAGGGACACTTGAAAGACATGGGGCTGGTGGGAATCAAAGGCACCCCCTTCTCATTTCTGTCTCAGCTTTCTTGTCTCCTCTGAATTTTATGTCTCTGTTATCTATTAAGAATGGAATAGCACACAGCCCAGGTACCTAACATCCACTATTGGATTCATTCCACAAATTTCTGCTCCATTTTGCCCTTAAACTATTAACTTGCTGTCACTTTTCCTGTGATTGCACATAGCTGCCCTGCTCTCCCTTTCACCCTCATCAGCAGCAGTTTTCTTAGTTGTTTAGCATAGCGATTTAGACCCCACTCCCCTACACACACAGTCTAACTAAGCATCTCCATTACCTAATCAGAACAACTAACAAGCTGATGTGCTAAGAAGAGAAAATTTACTCCCTAAAAAAGTCGCCCTTTGTCTTCTTTTCCACCCCAACTACAGGTAAGATCTTGACTTGGGTATAGGACCTGTCAAAGTGATGTGAAGAAACGTGGCTAAAAAAATTGACTTAAGTAGGTAAAGAAGGCAAAAAGAATGGACTAGATAACTGAAATTGATATGTTCCATAAAATTTGAGATCTTTCAACATCCTTCTTCCTAGTCCAATTTTAATTTCCTCACTTATCCTGTCAGTGTGTGCAGATTCCATTATCCTCCTAGTCTCCTTCCAACTTCTCTACTAAATTCCACTTAATTATTAACCTAGACTTAATTATTAACCTAGCGAATTTTGGAGATTTGCTTTGTCCAATACTTTACAGACTATTTCGGTTCCATTTGCATGTAATCATAGTCAGTGTTAATAATCCAGAGGTTTTTAAATCTCTGTCACTGCCTATTCTACTTGGCAATACTTTTTGCATAGCAGGAATGAAGCACAGCATTTTTTATCATCAAGGGTAATGTTTCAAATCAACTTAAGTTATCTCTTCATTATTAAATATTTACAGCATGTGAGCTATGGGCCATATTCATTTTGAAGTACTCCAAATGAAAGTGAACAAACCCCAAACCTGTCCCCTCATGGAGGTGATATTCCAAAGGGCAGAAAGAGAAAAGATAACAAGTACAATAAATATTTTGTTAGAAGACAGGATCCAGAGATAAAAATAAAACATAGAAAAAGTGTGGGAGATGTAATTATAAATAGTGTGACCAACTAAGATCTACGTGGGGGTGACAGAGTGATATTTGCCTAAAGCCCTGGAGAAGGGGTAGGAAGCACAATAATGGAGCAAAGAGCCAGAACAAAGGTCTATGCTTAGGGACAGTTAGGAGCAGAGAGGTGATCAGGGCAACTGGAGTGAAGGGAGTCAGAGAGTAGATGGAGGACAGGTTAGGTAAGTACTCCCAGGTTTTGAATGGCAGCGATGAACACATATAAGTGGTCATAGGATAGGTTCCGTATACATTTTGAAGTTAGAGTCAGTGAGATTTAGTGATCAATGATGTGTGAGTTGTAGAGAAAGAAGAACCAGGGGCTATTCCAAAAGTGTGTGTGTGTGTGTGTGTGTGTGTGTGTGTGTGTGTGTGTGTGCCTGAGCAAATGTACAAACTGTGGATGTCACTGAAACAGGGATATTTACAGGTGAGCAGATTTGGAGGCAAGTGAAGAAATATCAGAACCACCGTACTGGTCATGTTCAATATGAGAGGCTTGTTGTATATCCAAGTGGAAATATTGACCAGGCAGTTGGATATTTGAGTCTGGAGCACAGGTGTGACTTCTAGGTTTAAGACATAAATGCACATGCAAAGCCAGCAGATTGAAAATGAGTAACCAAAGGCATGGATATAAATCGAAAAAGATGTGCTCTAAGATTCTTGGGATATCTCATTTATTAGAGATAATGGAACATTAACAACTAGGTCCGTTTAATACCTTCCATGCTTTCTTAGCCATTGCTGCTACTAAGGAAACTAGTCCATCAAAAAGGTAAAAGTTCCCTGTAAAATTCTCAGATCTCCCAAATCTTTTACATTATTCTTATGCCCACAGTGCCACTCACATCAACTTCACCATTCATTGATCATCTATATTGGTCCTGTACTAAGAAAATCATTCTTTTTTTACTTGTTTAAACAAATCTGTCCTCTACACAATGTTGCCAAAAGTATCGACAACTGTAAGTGTTTAGAACACATCCATGTCTCCTAATAGAAAAAAAAATTAGCAATAATATTTTTAGGAATTCTAAAACAGTAAGAATTTTATAAATAAAAGAGAATAGTACAAAGAGATCATTGATATAATTAAATGCATATAAAACAGTAACAATAAAAAATAAAATTTCATAAGTAAAAAAGAAAATAATTTATATTAAATGATATGAAAGAATTTATAGTTATTTTGATATAAATTTAATAAAGTTATTAATTTTAGATTGCTGATCTTTAGAGATTTACATAGTTAATTAAAAGTTTCTCTCTCTCTTTTTTTTTTTCTTTGAGGGCCACACCTGCAGCATATGAAAGTTCCAAGCTAGGGGTCAGATCAGAGCTACAGCCACAGCAACAACGATCTGAGTCGCATCTGAGACCTACACCTTGGCTTGTGGCAATACTGGATCCTTAACCCACTGAGCAAGGCCAGGGATCAAACCTGCATCCTCCTGGACACTAGTCAGGTTCTTAACCCATTAAGCCACAACAGGAACTTCAACATGTTTCTCTTTTATTTTTTGCATTAAGAGCTCAAAATGAACAAATAATGCCTTCATAATAAAAGTATTTTTGATAGATTTTTAAAAAGAACATGATTCTTAAACTATAGATGGTCTGTTTGCCAGAAATTCTTTTTTGTATTTCCATTATAGTTGGTTTACAGTGTTCTGTCAATTTTTCTACTGTACAGCTAGGTGACCAGTTACACATACATGTATACATTCTTTTTTCTCACATTATCATGCTCCATCACAAGTGACTAGACATAGTTCCCTGTGCTATACAGCAGGATATCATTGCTTATCCATTCCAAAGGCAAATAGTTTGCATCTATTAACCCCAAATTCCCAATCCCCCACTCCCTCCCCTTTATTTAGAAACAGTGATGGAAATAATAAGCTGTATTTTCTATCATGTGGAAGCTCACATCCTAATTATGGGAACAAGAAACATCCTACAATATTTGATGAGTAACTGTAATAGCAACACTTGGAAACCTCAGTAGAAGCCACGGTGAGGGGTTTGCCCTCGATCTCAATTAGCACAATCCTTTTCCTCCTTCACCTTGTGTTACAACCCCATTCCACTCCTCTCACTACCTCCATCAAAGTCATTACATCTCAGGCCTTTACAGTTGCTCCTCCTTATCAAATGCCCTTCTTCTGGTGCTTTTTTTAGTCCAGCTCTTATTTTCACCCTCAGCTTTCAGCCCAGAGTAAGTATTGCTTCATTAAATCAATGAAACATTTAAATGCTGCCATGTTCCCAGAGCTTCCCTGCTCACTCTATGCTTCATTAGAAAATATATATGTATATTTTATAAATAAAAATATTAACTAACTAAACTTAAAATCTCTTGCACAGCAAAGGAAACTATAAACAAAACAAAAGACAAGACAGAGAATGGGAGAAAATATTTGCAAACGATGCAAGCAAGAAGTCATTAATCTCCAAAACATAAAAACAACTTATGCAGCTCAATATCAAAAATAACAGACAATGAAAAAATGGGCAGAAGACCTAAATAGGCATTACTCCAAGGAAAAAGCACATGAGAAGATGCTCATCATCCCTAATTATTAGAGAAATGCAAATTAAAACTACAGTGAGGTTTCATCTCACACCAGTCAGAATGGCCATTATCAAAAAGTCTATAAACAATAAATGCTGGAGAGGTTGGGGAAAAAAGGGAAACCTCCTACACTGTTGATGGAAATATAAACTGGCACAACCACTATGGAAAAGAGTATATAGGTTCCTCAAAAAACTAAAAATAGAACTGCCATGTTTTTCAACAATCCTGCTCCTGGGCATGTATCTGGACAAAACCATAATTTGAAAAGATACATGCACCCCAATGTTCATCTCAGCACTATTTATAACAGCTAAGACATAGAAGCAACCCAAATGTCCATTGACAGAGGAACCGATAAAGAAGATGTATTCATACACACAGTGGAATTCTACTAAGTCATAAAAAGAATGAAATAATCTCATTTGCAGCAACATGAATAGACCTAGAAATTATCATACTAAGTAAAGTAAGTCAGAAAGAGAAAGACAAATATCATATGATATTACTTACATGTGGAATCTAAAATATGATACAAATAAACTTATTTACAAAACAGAGATAGACTCAGAGCCTTCAAAAACAAACTTACAGTTAGCAAAGGGGAACGGTTGAGGGGAGGATGGATTTGGGGTTTGGGATTGGCATATGCACACTACTGTTGCATATGAAATGGATTGTTAATGAAGACCTGCTGTATAGCATAGGGAACTCTGCTCAATATTCCATGATAACCTACATGGGAAAAGAATCTGAAAATGAATGGATTTGTATATATGTCTAGGTGCATAACTTTTTGGTACAGCAAAAATTAATACAACATTGTAAATCAACTATAATTCAATGAATTTTAAAAATATATATTATATATTATAAATAATATATGTATACACATTTATATTTTATATACATATATAAAATTTATATATATGTACACACATATAATTTTTAATGAATCATGGAGTTAGCAGAGGTGCCTCTGGGAAATGCAGTTTGCATTTAAATAAGTTTCATTTTACTACTAGATCCAATATTTCTATTTTTAAGCTAAACGATTTTGATCATGAAATGGGATCTTCCCTGCAGATATTTTTAATTTTTATTTTGTCTTTCTAAAACTCCAAGAATATGAATATTTCCAAGCAAAACCAGAAAGCAGACCTTTAAATGAAGAGATATTTATAAATGTTTTTAAATTTTAATTCAAAATAATATCCAAAAGTTAGATATCGAACATCTTAGAGTTCTTCCTAAATTATTTCTCCAAATTGCATGTTGAATATTCTCAACACAAGTATACTTAAAAAGTTATATCTTACTCATTATGTCCTTTGAAACAAGAGAATCTTCACTTCAGTAGAAAGGGTGGCATTCATCCAACCCATAGCATTTTTTAATACAGGCTTTGGAGTGTTTAATATAGGGCTTTATTAAAAAAACAAGAGGATTGGAATCCTATAGGTGTTTTCTCTACTTGGATTCAGATGTTACTGTCTATTGACTTAGATCCTCAAGCTGAAAGCACTTACCCTTCCTTGATGTCTTTTTCCTTCCTCTCTTTTTCTGTATTCAGCAATTTTCATTTGTGTATTTTCTTTGTCCTATTACTTCTACTCCCTATAGCTCATGCCTTTGCTTATGCCATCCTTCCAATTTTCTGGAATATTCTAATCTTTTGTCCAATCTTCCTCCTGTGCAAGCCATCTTGCGCCAGATTTTCAGCTCAAGGGAGCCACTTTCTGATGTGGTCCCTTCCAGAATGGATTCTGATTCAGCTCTGTCTAACCAATAGGATGTGATGATTATATGTGTGACTCATGTCCAAACCAGTCAAGCCTCCAGATGACTTCAGCCCACATGCCCATCTGATAGCAATTTCACAAAAGACGTTAACTCAGAACTGCGCACCTGAGCCCCTTCAGCCCCTGGTACACTAAGACACTAAGTTCAAGGGCACTTTGTTAACAGCAATGCATACTGAAAGAATTTGGTATTTCAACTGAAGCATGACAGCTCTCTTTCTTAAAATAATCTTGTAGCATTAGGTTTTGTTTTGTTTTTTTTTCCTCATACTAGCTTCATATACAACCTCTCCTCACTTTACTATGCATGTTTAGTGAACACCCAACTGCTTTACTCTGCATGTAATCTTTCTGTTAGTTCTTTCTTGTGTTTCAGTTTATTCATTCCCTGCAATGATCTTGCCATCATCTACCAAAATTCTGGTCAGCCATCACTTCCTCAACGCTAGAATTCCCACCCCAGAACTCCCAAAGATAGATGTCTATACATCTATCACTGACTTTACCACATCATATTGCAATTATCTGCTCTATTGCCCTTCCACATGTTAATGTATAAACATGCATAAAATACATAACAGTTCCAGTCATTTAGTCATTGTCAAAAAACTGAAAATGCATCACAATTTACAACAACCTAGTTCAAATTAACATTAACTTAGTTTTAATACTCTACAGAAATTGACTTCAATATACATCCTACCTCCTTACTTGGTATTGTCATTGTTATACAAATGATGCTCTTTTGTTGTTAGAAGCTTAATAACATAGTGCTATAATTATTAATAAACCCAAGACAGAACATAAAGTGACAAAACACTTTCATGTTGTTTTTCATGCTTCTGCAGTTACTATCCTGATGCTCTTTATTCTTCTTGTGGATTGAAGTTACCCTCAAGTGTCCTTTCATTTCAGACTGAGGGCTTCCCTTTCGTATTTCTTGTGAGAAGGGTCGGCCTTACCAGTTAATGGAATAGCTGAGAGGTGCTACCACACCATTTCCTTCTACTTGAGAATGAACCTGTCTGACTTTTGTGTATTTTCTGTGCCTGAAGCTGTTCTCTCTTTAAAATAAAATAAAAAAAAAAATTTATATGCCTCTTTTATGATAAGATCACTTTGGACTGAAATATAAAATGAAAAGCCACTCTCTTCTACTCCTGCTTCCATAACTGTAAAGCACTTGCCAGAGACTGAATAGCAGAGATGCCCCTGTAGTCCAAATTCTTTAAATCAATTATTCAGTGATCACTTGTTCACTCATGTTCTTTCTCAATTTTTTGTTTATTCATCCATTCACTGAGTTTGACCATCACATTTTCCTCAGAACCTTATCACTGCATGCCTGATGCTACGGAAATTATTAAAAGAACCAGATAGAATTTCTGCAACTATAAAATACAATATACGAAATAAAATCCCATTACAGAGACTCCATATAAATTTCAGCATGTGAGAGGAAAAAAATTAATAAATTGAAGATGATGTATTTGTAATTATCCAGTGAGTAGCAAAAAGGGAAGGGGGGGGAACAAACCACAAAATATTACTGAGATAAGATAAATAAGATATAAAGCAAGAAGATCTTTTCATCATTATATTCTAAAATATTCTTTGATTATTTTTCGTTCTTAAATTTTTTCCATTTAGATTTACAATCCACATGCAATTAGTTTGTAAGGCACGAATTAGGGGTCAAGATTTATTTATTAAGGAGTTCCCATCATGGCTCAGTGGTAACAAGCCCAGATAGTATCCATGAGGACTCAAGTTCAATCCCTGTCCTTGCTCAGTGGGTTAAGGATCTGACGTTGCCATGAGCTGTGGTTTAGGTCTCAGATGTAGCTCGGATCCTGCATTCCTATGGCTGTGGCAGCTATAGCTTTGATTTGACCCCTACTCTGGGAACATCCGTATACCATGGGTGCAGCCCTAAAAAGACAAAACAAAACGGAAAAAAAATATATTTATTTATCCATATGAAAAACCATTTGCACTAGCAGCATTTGTATAAATGAATACATATTCTCCACTGTGCTAAAGTGCCACACCCTCATAAAAGACATTCTGTACTCATTATTCTGTTTCCTGGGCTAGTTTTCAAAACTGTGTCATTATCAGATTATATTAAATTCTACTACTTTATAAGTTACTATCTGATAGAGGAAGTTCAACATAATTTCCTTTTTCAAGATTGTATTGATGTTACTGTTTTTATTTTTAAAATTTATATTTTGAGTATCATTTTCTTTTCAGATTTGATGTAGACTATTCACCCAGAAGTTACTTATCCCATTCAAATTTTACATATTTATGGATTTCTGGTGTTTTGTGTTTTTTAATTTACTTATTTAGGTATTTACTTATTTAGATAGTTTGTTATTTTGTTTGCTACAACTTTCATATTTGAGAATGTATGTTTGTCTGCTGTAAAAAGGCCATATGTCATCATGATTAGGTATAAAGCCTTGAAACAGACAATCTATATATGAAGCCCAAATCTCGCTTCTACTAGGTGTTCCAGCTACAGCAAGCTACTCGTGTTTCCTATGTCACAATATCTTCAGTGGTGAAAGGGGAGAAATAATAAAGCATCTGGTAGAGTTGCATCACACGAGCTGTGTCGACTCTTTGTACCAGTGCCTGGTACATAACAAGCACCCAACAGGTAGGAGCTTTTAGTCCAGTACTGCTGTTTTTGTAATGATCTCTCCAGGGCATTTGAAATTATTTTCATGAAAGAATACCTCTCCTTATATAGTTTGAGGCATCTCTCTGCTTACACCATCAAGCAGAGTGGACTGGATAAGAAGCACCCAGATGAAGTTCTGAGTGTCAAACCTTGATTGACCTAAATTATTCTCTAGATTCCACACTCTTGCTCACTCTTCATAGTTTAGGATAGGCCAGGCAAAACCAAGAGTTGGTTAGACATAATACAAATTCTGAGAGCAAAACAAGTGTTTTTCCCCTGCCAGACACGAATCTGGGATTACATTACAAAGCATATATATTGCAACCATTTGCCACTAAATTCAGATTAAGAATAAAATCAACACTTAAATGGAGGAGGAAAAATTACTTTGCTTTATTATATATTTTGAGACCCAGTACAGCTAGACCTAAGGCCTTCTTACCCTTGTTTTTTTTAAACCAAAGTTAATAAGTTAACCTTCTGTTTACTGATTTTAAGTAGGTCTTTGTCACTTTCAGTCAAAAGAGTCATAACAGTAACATCCATCACTATGACTGACAATTTTCTCAGAACTGAGTGGTAGGTATCAGAAAGAAATTCTCCTGCCCGAAGAAGATAGACATTAAAAACACACTGGGCACACATTAAAAACATTAAAGACAGCATGAAAAACACATTGTAACACATTGTCACTCTCACAGTGTTTGACTACTGCACTTGTCCTCACAGCACTCAAAAGCAGCCGATCCCAAGGCAGTTTGAGAAATATGTTCGAATGCATGGCTTGTATTCCTCCAAAAGGCCTTAATTTGTCCTTCTAATTTCAGACAGGGACTATAGACACTTTTAAAAATAACTACAATATTTTGTTACTTGTGAGTGGAAAGGGAATGTCAATCTAAAAGGTCGTTATCAGGATGCAGTGATGCATTAAATGCTTATTAAAATGCCTTGTCAAAAGTAAATGAAAAATAAGTTGCAATTACTACACTAATGGCACTGCTGTTACTAGTGATTTTTTGTTATTTGCAATATTGAAAGAATTTGCCCCATTTTTTACAAATATAGTTTGGATTTTACATTGCATAAATTTATTGTTTCCAAAAAAAAGGGTAAGAACTCCATGGAAGACATGCAGATGGCAAATAAACACATGAAAAGATGTTCAACATCACTCCTCATTAGAGAAATGCAAATCAAAACCACTAGGAGGTACCACCTTACACCAGCCAGAATGGCCATCATGAAAAAGTCTACAAACAATAAGTGCTGGAGAAGGTGTAGAGAAAAAGGATCCCTATTACACTGTTGGTGGGAATGCAAGTTGGTGCAGCCACTGTGGAAAACAGTATGGAGATTCCTCAGAAAACTCAAAATAGAATTACCATTTGATCCAGCAATCCCACTCCTGGGCATCTATGCAGAGGAAACCATGACTCGAAAAGACACGTGTACTCCAGTGTTCATTGCAGCACTCTATGCAATAGCCAGGTCATGGAAACAACCTAAATGCCCATCGACAGAAGAGTGGATAGGGAAGATATGGTACATACATACAATGGAATATTACTCAGCCATTAAAATGAACGAATTACCAACATATATAGCAACATGGATGGACCTAGAAATTATCATGCAAAGTGAAACCAGTCAGACAATTAAACAGCAACACCCAATGCTACCGCTTACATGTAGAAACTAAAAAGACACAATGAACTTCTTTGCAGAACAGAGAATGACTCACAGACTTTGGAAAACCTTGGTTTTTCAAATAAGACAATCTGGGGGGTGGGGGGATGCACTGTGGGTTTGGGTTACAAAATCTGTAAAATTGACTTGTGATGATTTATGCACACCTATAATTGAAATAAAATCCATTAAGAAAAATAAAAGGGTAAGAAGTTATGATTAAAATGCCAGTGCAATATAATAAAAAGTATCATAGCAGATGGATTATTCCTAGCTCTGCTGTCAGTTCTGGGTAAACTAAGGAACCTAGGAAATTTCTGGGTTTCAGTTTCCTCATCTGTGAAAGGAAGTTTTTAGTTTAGATAGCTATACAGTGCTGTAAAGAGTAAATGCAATTTTCTGTTTTGTTTTGAATGTTTTAGGGACAGGATTTTAGATCATTATTCAATGATCTATAAATCCTGAGGGTAGTGAGGGGAGGAGCCAGAAAAACTTCAGAACCATAGTGAGTGAATAAAGTAGGAGCTGTGAATTCTGGATTCATTCTAGGGTGAAATACAACATCAGGTTTAGATCTCATCCTGAAATTCCAAGAATTATTGCAGATGTGGGATGAAGCTTTTATTTTAGAAAGATTTTCCACCTGAGCTAAACTCAAGGGCATTAGTGCCCAGTGGCCTGGTTGAGTTATTATTAAGATGTTACTTCATGACTTGAAGATGAGTTCGGGGCCTTCCATAAAGGTGAATTATTCCCATTTTGACTGCCGAATCGGAGTTGTGTTGCAGCTGCTGTTCCTATTTGTTATTATACCCGACAGTTAATTATAAATGATGTTAAAACATTCAGGCATTCTGATTGCTAATTTGGCTAAATATTACCTGTCTTATAAATCTAAGTAATAGGTGTCATGTGGACTCAAATGGGTTCTAAAACAGATGGTTACACTAAAGCATACATAGATGAAAAGTATGAGATGGGTAGGAAAGAAAATGAGCATTGTACTAAAATGCTTACCTTTCTCTTTAGTAGTGGCAACTGAATTAATTAATTTTTTTTATTTGCTCTTTTACTGGGCCATCAATAGCACTAATCTGAAGTAATACCATTCACTTTTTTAAAGTATGCACAAGTTCAATAGATTATCCTTCTTTTGAAGTCATAGGTAGACAATAACTATTAAGGAAAAGTCTATATTTGATCAAAATAAAATATAGATTTCAATCATATATCAAGAAGATCATTTACTAAATGCATTGCAGTGAAATCTGGATTAATTTGAGGGAGGGTTCTGACTATGGATAAACCTCCCTGGGTCTCTAGTATCATGGACTGTTTGAAGACAGTGACTCAAGGGCTCCAGAAAAAGCCGACTAGTTGGGTATCTCTAAGTCACCCCAGAGGACAACTGACTATGGCCAGGAGTGGGGGGCAAAGAAAAAGAGCAAATGTATCTGTAGGCTGCTTCCAAGACACAGAGCATCCAATAAGAAGCTGTTGACAGGGCAGGGGGGTGGGAGTGACACAAGTAGAGCATCACGATCTTCAGTTTATCGTTTCTAGATTTCACACTAAATTAAACAACCACCAGGGCTGGGATATTCTGGCAGGAGAAGAAAGAAAAAAAAAGACAAAAAAACTATGTGATTGATTTTGTAGCTGGTGAGTTAAATTTAGTCACATAAAGTAATAAGAAAAGATATGGCAATTAAGTAGCAGCTGTAGACATCACAAGGGTCATGCTAGCCACTGGCAAGTGTGGCCAACTGACCTAAACCTAAGAAAGAGTTCAGAAATGAAGGTAGAGGCTTCAATAAACATGGATGGCATAAATTCAAAGACAGTATTTTTTTGAGGGTGGGTTCTTTTTTGAGCCGCACCCATAGCATATGGAGGTTCCTAGGCTAGGGTGTGAATTGGAGCTGTAGGCACAGGCCTACACCACAACCACAACAACGCGTGATCCAAGCCTTGTCTGCAACATACACCACAGCTCATAATAATGCCAGGTCTTTAACCCACTGAGCAAGGCCAGGGATCGAACCTGCATCCACATGGATACTAGTCATAGTCATTTCTGCTGAGCCTTGATGGGAACTCCCAAAGACAGCATTTTAGACTGAAGTTATTAATTTCCTTATAAAAGCATATGATTCCAAAAACACATTTTAATCAGACTAGACTCAGATAAAGTTTTCCTCTTGCAAAGATGAATGACAAAAATCATAGATATCTATCAAAAATGAAGAGAAAAGGTATCAAATATATATATGCTAGATATAGTTCACAAAGTTACCCAATAAAACAGAAATTTTTCTAGGTAAATATTTTTATGTCCTGAAGATATTTTAAAAGTCACATGAATTGGAAAAATAATATAGTAACAAAAATAGAATGTTAATTTAAATGTCTCTTTCTCCTTAAAATTATTAGGTATAGTGTCATTTAAAACAAACAACCAAAAAAAAAAAAGAACAGGAAAAAAGGTAAGTGTAATTAGGTGACATAAGCTCTTTAAAATTGAATAGCAGATTAAACGTGATATTTATAGGACGATGGAACAGTAAGAAAAAATATTTTCTAAAATAAGATTGTGAGGGAAAAAAGAGATAATATATGTTGGGAGCTTAACGCAGTGTGTCTGGTGAACAATATGCTGATAAATGTTACCAATCATTAACGATCATTGCATTTATTAAATATCACTACTAGCATTATTATATATTATAAAGTCAAGTTATCATAATTATGTTTACCACTTTTAAACATATTGTATACATTTTTCATTTTCATTAATTTAAATAATATTCATTTACATGTATTGGTCACATAATAATTTTATGCAATATATTTAGTATTTTTTAAAATATGCTATATATAGGAGACATAAGCAGTGGGCTTCTTAATATGAATCTGCTATCTACTTGTATAATTTGTTCTTGTTTAGCAAATCCCCAACTTTCTTCATGTTAAGAAAATTCTTAGCTCTTATTAAATAAAACCTTGTCACCACCCTATCTGCTTTCTTCTGTCCTACTTGGCTTCTAATAGAAACATCTTAAAACTGTCCCTTGTCTCTTAAGATTTTCTTTGTTTTTGTTTATATCATTTCTATTTGTAAGTTAATTCATTTATTTATTTATTTGGTTCTCTTCCCTAGTACCAATTTTCCCCTCAGCTTTTTTCTAACCTGTTTAACCTCTCCATTCAGTTTTGTATTTGAAGTTCTACATTTTTTCCTACATACTATTTACTTTTATTTTCTATTTTTGACTTTATTTTTATTTATCTTTGAACAGCTTTACGTTCACAGCAAAATTCTATAACTGATAGATGTTTGTTTTTTTTGATCTTTATTCCAGGTGACTTTGTGAGTTCACTGATTTTTTTTTTTATTATGAATTCATAATGTTCATAATAATGACATGAGAATGTTAAGGTCTTAAATTATGAATGGTTTCTTCCAAAAATCCCCACCAGTCTTTGCCTAGAATCAGGGTTCACTACTAATTTGGGACAACCTCTGCTGTCTTTGAAAGGTTTTGCATAATGTGAGGGCCTCCGTTTCAAGTTCCCCAACTTGTAGTTGTTTGGTTCAAATAAATTAATCCTCACCACTCTATGGACAGTTGTCCTTAGGTGAACCTTAGGTTATTCAACTTTTAGATGTTAGCTCACTTTTTCAGTTTACCTTATTTTTTCTCCACTCTGAATTTTCCTTAATGTATTCTCAGCCAGAGATGTAGGAACAAAGCATCATGTTTGTGATACTATTTGTTTCATAGAAGAGAGTCTTGGAGAGTATCTAGCCTGCCAACAATAGAAGTCTGGAAAATGCTTGGTAAAACTCTGAAACACTGTTAGTAATTAGTTAACCTGTTTTCATGAAGTCGTAGGATAAACTAGGGTACAGCTGAGAAAATAAATGCTATATATACAGCATAATTTACATATGACATACATACAATTTTGTTAATGTAAAATATCTATGATGCATGTGTATTCAAATGCAAAAATGCTCATACTATGTGCATATATGTGTGAGTGATTTTTTAAAAATGCCAAAAGCATTCATCAGATAAACTGTCACACTAAGATTTCAACTGTGCAAGAAAAAGAGTATACACTCTCTTTTAAAAAGTATTTTCAGGAGTTCTCTTGTAGTTCAGTGGGTTAAGGACCTGATGTTGTCACTGCAACAGCTTGGGTTGTGGTGTGGGTTTGGACCCTGGCCCAGGAACTTCTGCATTCTGTGGGTGCAGTCAAGAAAAAAATAATAATATTTTGAGTGCCTACTCTGTATTAATACATGGCAGTTAACATAGCAGGCACATTTAAGCTTATATTTTAGGGTTGGGATGAAAACTGACATTAGACATAAACTGATAAAAATTTATGATGTTTACAAGTACTGTGGAGAAAAATCAAACATCATGATGGGAACAGGAAGTATGAGGCATGGCTTTAAATTAAATATTCATTTAAATTTTTTGAGCGTTCAAAGTAAGTTTTTTGAAATACTGTAGTTAGCATAAAGGAATCATTTAATCATACATATTTCTCTTAGTTCTCGGCATTTTCCTAAATCTACTTTTGTTATTCTGGCATCATTTTAAGTTTTTTAAATAGAAGTTTAAGAGTATTGATTAATTTTCTGCTTGGTATCTGAATTTAGATCCAGAGCACATTTTTTCATGTTTTCATAGAATACTAAAGTAAAGAGACTGAAATCACAAACTTTACTCCATGTATATGTGACTTAATTTTAAGGAAATAACATTTTTAATTAGCGTGTAAATCTGAAAATTGATATTTAATTTTATTTTACTTCCTCTATCCAGTCACATAATAGCAGTTATTTGAGCGAGTTTTAAATATACTGATTCCAGAGTCTACAGGCTTAGAAATCATTTGCAAAGAGATGGAGGCTTGCCTAACTTATATATTCCCTCTCTTTCCTTAAAAAAATAAAAGGTTCAAGTATTCATCTCACAGACTAATTTGGCCCCAATATAAAATGGCTATTTTGATGGCCTAAAGAGGTAATGTATTATGTCCATGAGTCTCAGTTATGGCCAGGAAGAGGAGAGAATGCATACATAGTGAGGTTCGAGAATTTTTTTACTCGTGCTTTTAGCTTCTACATCAGTACAAGGAATTTTTTTTTTTTTCCCCGCTATGAACTTTATCATGGAGACCCATGTTTACTACATTTTCTATGGAGTTTAGGCTCAGAAATAAATAAATATCTTGTATTTCAGGACAAAAACACACAAAATGTAAGCAGAACTACAGAAGAATGAAGAAAGCACAAGGAAGCAGAAAGGAATTGTGCAGTAATAGACTTGGTCCCTTATTTTCCTCTAGATGTGTTTTCATACAACCATAATAGGTTTTTCTTATACAATATTCTAGTTTCAGAAAGATGTTCTCTTCCTTGCAGATGACAGCCTTCTAACTGATACAATTTAATTTTTTTTTAAACAAGAGGCATTACATTCCTTTTATGGGATGTAAACACAATAAATTATTTTATCCTGCTTCCTCGGAGAGTGAAATTTAACACGTGTTACATATTCTTGATTTTCCACACAGATATTTCTTCCTCTGTGTCACTTAATTAAAACTAAGAGAAAAGGTAAGATAGATACTAAAGCTAACTTGTAAAATTTCTGTTTATTTGGAAAGCTTTCCAAAATATTTTATTTGTCCTTGTTGTCTTTCAGTTTGAATATGGCTATGGCAGAGCAATCACAAGAATTTTCCGGCTTTATCTTTTTCTTCGGAACAGCATTTAGGTGCTAAGGCCATTTGCTGGTCAAAGGAAAAGATACTTTAGTTAGAGTCTTCAGAAGCAGCAACTATCATCGAAAGCTTTTCTGGTAGACTTTAAATGGCCTCAGAACATGTAATTTGCTAGTGATTCTACAGTACAAAAGAGAAAAGGTGCTTCAAAAGTTATGTGTGTGGTGGTGTACTTGGTGAGAATTATTTCAGACATTAAACCAGTTTCATTTTTCTTGTAACATAAGATCTCCATTTTTTAAAGCCATACGGTATTTGAAGCTTTGTGTAAAAAAAAAAAAATGTATCTTTGGGGTTCCAAAAGTAATTTATATTTATGCTGGGGGAAAAAGAGTAAAATCATTATCTAGGAATCCACTGCCTGTCAAGTCTTACTGTTTAAATACAATGAAGAGTTAATACTGTAGAAAAACAAAGCACAGTGAGGCAAACTAGTTTTACAGAGCATCCTCTCCACAAAGAAATAAAAAGCAATTTGAACATGGTGTGTAGAATATGACTTAGGTCATGAATTCAGGGAAAATTTGCAATGTTTCATTAAACTTTATTAAAGTCTTTTTATAGAAAACTAAAAGCTTGTCTGAAAACATTTTTCCTGTCCAATTTAAACAGACTATACTTAGATACTTGATTTTGCCTTGATTTTTCATTTTTGAAATTGATTTCTCTCTTTGTTCTTTGTTAAAGAGATTCTACCACGGGTCATTTCACCACACAATGTGGCAGAGATGCCTCAGTAAGAAAATGGCAGGAGAGCCAAAACCCGAGGAAGATGAGGCAGTTAGTTTGCGGAATATTTGTAATTATCTGTCTTGTTCTCAAAATGGAGGAATACCTTCTTGTAATTTTCTACATCTCAAAGAGAAGTAAAAAATTTGCATTTGAAATTTTAGTAAATATCCCAAGTTATCCTTCTAATGGGATTTTTTACAGAAGGTCAACACAGTAGAACATTAAACAACAGAGGTTTGAACTGGGCAGATCCATTTACAAATTTTTTTCAATAATATAAACAAAAATATACGTGTAGAACATTGTGTGTAGGACCTGTATTTAAGTGGGTACCCTATCCTTACATGGGCATAAGGTGAATGGTGTTTAATATAAAATTAATAGGGTGTTGTTAATTCTCTCACTGTTTTATAAGTTTGCTTTCAAAAACATACATTACAGTACAACATGTGTTTCATAATTGAAGAAACTGCTTATGAGCCCATCATCACAGGGAGCTTTTTTTTTTTTAAGTAATAATGTTTCTAAAGGTCTATTATGAATATGACTGTAATACTGAATGCCACAAAAACTTTATAATGACTCAATCATTAGTATATAGGCATTGCCTGTGATGAAGAAACTGTATTGATTATACATGCTACTATAAAGCAATCCTATTGCTGCTGCTTCATTATCAAAGCATGAAATGTTAACCTGCATATAAATATGAATTTCTTTTTCACATTATCTTTTCATTTTTTATGTCTCTGTTAGTAATATTTAAAATATCTACAGTGCTTTGCATCATATAAGACAACATTGCTGTAGGTGCTGACAACATTTATCTTAGAAAGAGATGACATAAATTTATGGTATGGTTACAGTAAAGTAATATAAACCTATTTTCTCTTTTATGATTTTCTTAATAGCCTTTAATTTTCTCTATCTTACTTAATTTTACTCTATGTTATTTAATTTTAAGTAATTTTATCTTTTTACTCTGTCTTTATTTTAACGTTAATTTTACTCAATCTTACTTTATTGTAAGAATGAAGAATACAATACAAGTAACATACAAAATATGTGTGAATTGATTATTTATGTTATTGATAAGGCTTCAGGTCAACACTAGGCTATTACTAGTTAAATTTTGGGGGAGTCAAAAGTTATATTTGGATTTTTAACTGTGAAGGGGCCAGCATCCTAAACTCTCATGTTGTTAAAGGGTCAACAGTAATGCAGGTATGTCAGGCTTTACCAACATAAAGTGTATCCAAAGTTCTGGACAGTATTTTCATGGAATTTTAACTTATATTTAATTTATATTTATTTAAGTGAGTTTACACATTTTTCATGTGTTAAGCTAAAATTTGTGTCTGTTTTGTTATAAAGAATTTTTCAATCCTTTTATTTTATTTTAGATCTTTTTAGTATTGATTTTGAGCCCCTTACAAAAAAGAAATGTGATTTGATATTAGTTGTAAGTATTTTCCCAGATTTTGATTTTGATTTTTCCCTTTGTTTATGATGTGTGTATCTACTGGAATAATTTTTTTCTAATTTCTAATAGACAAAGTAGTAATACCTCAGTATGCTGTGACAGTTAGAAAAGCTTTCATACAATAAAAAAAGAATTCTATGACATTTTCTTCTTGTTCTTTCACTTTTTAATTTTCCATTGTTCTTGTTTTAAGGTATGAAGTATGGACCCAAATTTATTTTTACCAAGATGCTTACCCAGTTGTGTTACCATCACATATCAAAGACATGTTTTTCCCACATTGACTTGATATGCCACCATAAACATATATTGAATTTAAGGTTTGCTTTTATTTATAGACTCACATTCTGTTCTGTGTGTCTATTAGATTTCTAAAGCTATTCTTTTTTTAATTGCTGAGGCTCCATAACCCCTTTTCATTTCTAATAAAATGCCTACAAATCTAGACTCTCACAAACTTAATTTTAAATTTATTTCCTATTCATCTGAGAATTATTCTCAAATATTTCCTATTATAGAGATCAAGGAATTAATCTTCAAAATATACAAACACCTCCTGCAGCTCAATATCAAAAAACAAACAACCCAATCAAAAAATGGGCAGATCTAAGTAGACATTCCTCCAAGAAGACATAGAGATGGCCAAAACACACATGAAAAGACGCTCAACATCACCAAAATTACTAGAGAAATTCAAATCAAAACTACTATGATGTACCACCTCATCCCAGTCAGAATGGCCATCATCAAAACGTCTACAAACAATAATTGCTGGAGAGGGTATGGCAAAAGGAAACCCTCTTACATTGTTGGTGGGAATATAAATTGGTGCAATTGCTGTGGAAGCCAGTATGGAGGTTCCTCACAATATTATAAATAGAACTACCATGTGATCCAGCAATCGCACTCCTGGGCATCTGTCTAGAGCAAACCATGGTTTGAAAAGATACATGCACCCCAATGTTCATTGCAGCACTATTCACAATAGCAAAGAGATGGAAGCAGTCTAAATGTCCATCAGCAGAGGAATAGATAAAGAAGATGTGGTGCATATATACAGTGGAATATTACCCAGCCATAAAAAAGAATGAAATAATGCAATTTGCAGCAATTTGGATGGAACTGTAAATTATCATACTAAGTAAAATTAGACAATGAAAGACAAACATTATATGATATCACTTATTTGAAGAATCTTAAAAAAAGGATACAAATGAACTTATTGGCTGAAGAGACACAGACTCACAGACTTTGAAAAACTTATGGTTACCAAAGGGGATGGGTGGTGGGAGAGAAGGATAGACTGGGGATTTAGGGTCAGCATATGGAAGGGATGGTCAATGGGGACCTGCTGTATAGCTCAGAGAACTGAACTCAATACTCTGTGATAACTTATGTGGGAAAAGAATCTGAAAGAGAATGGATGTGTGTATATGTTTCACTGAAACACACTGCTGTACAGCAGAAATTATTACAAACTTATAAATCAACTATACTTCAATAAAACTTTAAAAAATGAAAAAAATAAAAAAACCTAAAGAATAAAAAAGTTACTTTGTGCAGTTTGATTTATGTGCCCTTTTCAAATAATATCTCATTAGCCTTCTCACTGGACTTTTTGTGGCTAGGCATGTACCAGCAAAATACGTTAACCTAATTTTTGAGGACATTTAAAATTCATAAATGGTTCCTTACTTTTGCTATAAAATATAGAGATTTTAATACAGATTTATATTATGTATGTATTTATGTTAAATGTTTTTCACTGCATTTGAAATAAAACTTCTAAATTAAATATTTCTTTCAAACTTTCTAATTCTGGCTTTGGATGAATCTATGCATTTTCTATAGCAATTAGCTGATGTACTTCATTACCATTAAGAACAGTTGTAATGTATTCCTTTTCTTTCCATTAATAAATCTTTCTTCCTTTCAATATTTTATTCTCAGACTACTACAGTAAAAACAAAGCTATTCCTTGAAAAATGCTTTTCTTTCTTCCTGATATACAGCTGATGCCTAATTCTACAGTGGAAGCAATAATTTTTGTATCGCTTATGTCCCAATAATGACAGAGAAGGAGAGACAGAGAGGTGTATTATCATTTAATTACGAAGCCAGAGCTGAGATTCTCAGTGCTAAGCTTCTAAATTTAGACTTTAAAATTACCAAAAACTTATACATACTTTAGGAGATAGCATATCAGTCTTTGAATTTCAAGTCTCATCACAGGCTCTTAGGATTTCCTCTTAGTAATTAATTGGCAGCCTCAGCTGGGGAAATCTATTTTCAAATTTACTTCCATTTCTTAAATAAAAATAAATGACAAAAAGTTTGAGAGTGTTGTGCTTCTTAGCTTACTCGGATTGTCTTGAAATCACTGGTAGGACACAGTGAAGTATAAAAGATGATTCTGGGCACAAATTCCTACTCTTCATCCTAGCTTGCCCTCTTTATAGTGCTGTGGCCTGAGACAAGATATTTTAACTTTCCTTTGCCCTAACTTTTTTATTGGCAAATGGTGGTCCACACAAAGTCTTACTTCACGGCATTACATTCCAGGTTAAATGAGAGGGTTGGTGGAAACATATACTATTACTTTTCAAGTGTTGACTTCTGGAAGAGACCCTTCCAATGTTTTTTTGGACAAGATGTTGTGGCTTATATGAAGAATACTTATTTACAAAACTATAATGGGTTTCTGTCAAAAGGCTAATCCATTCATAAGAAGTATTTAGAATAGATTCCAAGATGAATTCTGTGGAAAACAACTAATCTTAACCTTAGAAGGCTACTTTTTTCCCCCTTTACTTATTTTTAATTGTAGTAAGAACACCTAATATGAGATGTACCCTCTTACCAAATTTTGAAATACCACAAGATGGTATTGTTAATTATAGGCACTCTGCTGCCCAGCAGTTTCCCTAGAACTTAGTTTGCATAATGGAAACTTTCTACCTGTTAAACAGCAGCTTCCCATTTCTCCCTCCCTACAGCCAGAGAATAGAATTCACTATCCTATTTTCTGGATGCTTCTCTGGTGTTTAAAAAGTGTTTTTCCAAAATTTACAAACCCCTCCTACAGCTCAATACCAAAAAACAAACAACCCCATCAAAAAATGGGCAGAAGATCTAAAGAGGCAATTCTCCAAAGAAGACATACAGATGGCCAAAAAACACATGAAAAGATGCTCACTCATTATTAGAGACATGCAAATCAAAACCACTATGAGGTACCACCTTACACTGGACAGAATGGCCATCATCAAAAAGCCTACAAACAACAAGTGCTGGAGAGGGTATGGAGAAAAAGGAACCCTATTACACTGTTGGTGGGAACGTAAATTGATGCAACCACTGTGGAAAACAGTACAGAGATTCCTTAGAAAACTAAAAATAGAATTACCATTTGATCCAGTAACCCCACTTCTGGGCATCTATCCAGAGAAAACCATGACTCGAAAAGACACATGTACCCCAATGTTCACTGCAGCACTCTATACAATAGCCAAGTCATGGAAACAACCTAAATATCCATCGATAGAGGAGTAGATAAAGAAGATGTGGTACATATGCACAGTGGAATATTACTCAGCCATTAAAAGAAATGAAGCAACATGGATGGACCTAGAAATTATCATGCTAAGTAAAGTCAGTCAGATAATGAGACACCAACATCAAATGCTATCATTTACATGTGGAATTAAAAAAAAAGGGGGACACAATGAACTTCTTTGCAGAACAGATTTTGACTCACAGACTTCTAAAAACTTACGGTTTGCAAATGAGACAAGTTGGGGGGTGGGGGCATGCACTGAGGGTTTGGGATGGAAATGCTATAAAATTTGGTTGTGATGATTTTTGTACACCTATAAATATAATAAAATTCATTAATTAACTAAAAATTTAAAAAATAAAACGTGTTTTGATGTTTACCTTCACCTAGGTGATGCTGGAAAATACACTGTTCCTACCTTGACTACAAAAAGCCAGATAAACTATAAAATAATAATTTTTCTTGAACCTGTAAGAGCACAAGGTTGCACTGTAACCAACTAGTTAGATATGCTAAATAAAGAAAGCACCCCTCCCCAAAGAGAGATGAGGCACAAATGCTGGATTGTCTGAGTCAGAGCAATGGAGGAGCAGATGTCAATTGCCAGTCAATCCCACCTCCCCAGAGCCTTTTCCTTAAGAGAAGAAATATCTTAAGTTCCTGGGGAGAGGGCAGCAATCTTGCCATCCCCAGGGCACAGGTGAAGAACCATTTTGGCTAGGAGAAAAAGAAAACATCCTGTACCACTGGAAGAGAAGAGAGAGAATGTTCAGTATTAATCCTAGAGTGATGGTGTTATAGGGCTGTCAGTACTTGGGCGGGGGGGCAGGGGTGACACATGGGGAATGCCCTCCCACCCCCAACACACACAAGATTCACCAAATGCACAAGACTCAGTTTGACTGGCATGGGTAGAAAGGGCAGGATACAGAGAAACTGGACAAATAGACAAGGCACATGAGCCCACATTAGCACTGACATGAAAATACAACAATAGAGAGCAATATTGCCTTTTCTACCGAACTGTAAACACTGGGCAGGGAGCAACTGTAGTTTGCCATTTAATGGGATAAAAGAGTAGAGGAAACCACATGTAGGGAATAAGTACACAGGAAAGTCAAGAGCAGAAATGTAGAGAAAAATCATGGCTTTCACCTCAGTCTTTATTCAAAGTATAAGATAAAATAGAGGAATCTGAAACCAAGGTTTGCTGAAGGTAAACCATAAAAACAACAAACGCCAAACCCGCCTACATTTCAAACTCCCACACCAGCAGCCAAACAGATAAAAAAGTCATGCCTATCCCAGCCTTCATCAGCCCATCGGTCATCACTGCTCTACACACAATGTCCAGCATTCAATTAGAAATGATGAAGCACATAAATTACATTGTAATGTGAAATACATGACTCTCCCTAGAAACAAAGTCAGTCTCCTTTAACAATATCCCCAGACACACAACAAACATGGAAAGGACTCTGTAAATGTTATTGAAATAAATGATTGCAAAATATATGAAAGTGGGCATATTCCAATGTTTTACCCTTGATGTACAGTTTCATAAATGAAATGAGATAAAACAAATCATAAAAATGCTAAGATCAATTTTACTATTGAAAATACTTAAGTTTAATAGCATTTTTCTTTGAAAATCAGTGAGCCTTACACCTGGTAAACTAAAAGATATGCTTTCTTTCATTAAAAATGAGGCTGTGCAACTTATTTTTCCATTTTATTGCCTAGACTGTCACAGAAGTCATTTCATCTGCAATGATTATCTTCAGCCTGCTTTTAGAAAATTATTTTAGAGTTTTTATCTTATTTCAGGGTTTTAATAACACTATGGTATTGGTATTTTTAATTAAGAAACATCCTACAGTGTGTTAGTAAGTATGCTGTTCCCTGAATATTTCTGTCTTCCATAGAGACGTACTATTTTATACTTAATGTATAATAGGCCAGAAGATTTCAGTGTTGACTTACAAAGAGTTTCTAAGGAAATGTCCCAAGAAACCTAAAGATCACATAATGGCACAAACATATTATTACAGCCTAGGACACACTCACCGCTGTTAAAATGCACGATGGGTACCTATAAATATTACAGTAGCATTGGTGTCATTGATAACTTTCAAGATCAATTAAAAGCAAAAACAGAACATAATGCAAAAGCCTTTCTCAAATATTCTTTAAATTCCAAAGTATAACTTGGTTGTCATTGCCTGAAGCAGAAAAGCAATTTAGATGTCTAAAATTGCAGTGTGACTGCTTGAAAAATTCAGTCAGCTTTTATTTTCATTCCTGCAAAAGTAATATAAAGGAAATTATTTTTGACAAACGAACACCTTACATATCCTTTGACCTAATATGATCTCAAAGAAACATACATATAACCATAGAGGAATACAGGCTAGTTCAAGTATGCAGTTACCATGAATTTGCACAAATGCCTGTGGCTACTCTATGATCTAATTTTTAATCCAACCAAGAAAAGAAAATTCCTATTTCTTCTTTAGGTGCTTTTTAAGTAGTTCTGCAGAGGCCTTGACATTTTTGACCAATCATTTTACAATCAAGATTTCACTGTTTGAAAATCTGTGTTCTTATTTTCACTGCTACAAATGAGAAATTTGCATTACAATATAGTTACCAACATTGGTAGTTTTGTTTTATATTGCTGCATAGCAATCACAAAGTCAGATATTTAGACCAGCACACATTTATTATGTCAGATATTTGCAGATCAAAAATCTGGATGCGTCTTAGATGAGTGCTTTGATCCAGATCTCACATGAGTTTAAGCACACTATTGGCTTGTCTGACTTCCTTTCTGCAGTTAGATGCTCTTTTCCAAGCAGCATTCAGTCCCTTGCTGCCAGTTAGCTTCCCCCATCCCTTGTCATGTGTCCCTCTCAAGTAGGATAATCATACGAGTAGCACATCATGCATACATTACATGTCATATAATGTAATCTAATCAGCTAACTGATGTCACATTGTTTTTGTGTTAAAACAATTTAATCAGGGGGTTAACCATCCCATAATTTTTGCCATATTCTAGTGGTTAACAAGGTATGACTTATGGGGGGGGTCATCATAATGTGTGCACACTCTAACTGGGTTATTTACGTACTGAAATGATGAGGGATTATCCACATTTTAATTTATGTAGTTTCACTGAAAAAGGGAGTAAAGGTGAATAATAAGCCTGTAGTGTCAACATTTTTTCTTTGGGTTATTCAAACTCAAAACCCATTTCTCTTGATATCTTTTATCGCCTTTTTACACATAGTCATTATTTCCACATTTTAAATTTACAAATAAAGTGTCACTGTTGGCTGTCTGAATTGATTTATTCAAAAAGTTTTATTGCTACGTAACTATTAAGTACAAGAAAAAATTCCAGAAGCTTGAGAGAGAATGCTGAGCAGGAGAGTTAGAGCCCTGTTACTTACACGGTTTATATTCTAGGGAGGGATATGGATACAAAACACCTAAATAAAGATAAGTTCTAATATTAGTTAACGGGAAGTCTGCTTATAATATTAACTATGATACAGGGTTACTGAATGAAGAGGTACAGTATTTTACATAATAAAGTAAGGTTCAAAGTCTCCTTGAACAGGTGTTGGTTCTAATATTAGTTAGTGGGAAGTCTGCTTACAAATATTAAAGATGACACAGGGTTACTGAATGAAGGGGTACAGTATTTTATATAAAAGAATAAGGAAAAAGCTCCTCGAACAGGTGGTGTTGGTTTGGAGACCTGAATTCTAATACAACCTGCTGGAAGAGTGGCCTCAGGTCACTTGTAAAGATGGGATGCAGAAATGTGTTTTCCTGTTTCAAGAAGGGCCAAGACGGCTTTCAAAGACAGAGGTGAAGAAGGAAAATGGTGACGGAACTGACTGATGGGCCTGAGCAGAATGATGTGGGACTTCATGGATTATATCAGGGAATTTAAATAGTTTGAGTATGAATGGAAGCCTGTGGAAATGTTTTGAAAAAATGGAATAGAAAGACATGATTCATGTGATTACAGTGTCACTCTTATTTCTGTGTAACAATGTTAATCAAGTATAAGACTGGTAACATAGGAATTCCCGACATGGCTCAGTGGTTAACGAATCCGACTAGGAACCATGAGGTTGCGGTTCCTAATCTTTGGCCTTGCTCAGTGGGTTAAGGATCCGGCGTTGCCGTGAGCTGTGGTACAGGTTGCAGAGGCAGCTCGGATCCCACGTTGCTGTGGCTGTGGTGTAGGCCAGTGGCTACAGCTCCGATTAGACCCCTAGCCTGGGAACCTCCATATGCCATGAGTGCAGCCCTAGAAAAGGCAAAAAGACAAAAAAAAAAAAAAAAAAGAGTGGTAACATATAAACCATACAGGAAGCAATGTCAGAAACAAACAGAGGTCTTTAGGTTTTTTTTTTTAGGGCCACACTCATAGCATATGGAAGGTCCCAGGCTAGGGGTCGAATCTGAGCTGTAGCTGCTGACCTACACCACAGCCATAGCAACGCAGTATCCGAGCCACCTCTGTGACCTACACTGCACACAGCTTATGACAACACCAGATCCTTAACCCACTGAGAGAGACCAGGGATCAAACCCGTGTCCTTGTGGATTCTAGTTGGGTTCGTTACCTGACCACAGTGGGAACTCCTGAGCTCCTGAGGTTTGAAAGGCAGAGTTTTCCATACAGAGATGGAAGACAGAGATGAAATTTAGAATATATTTTGAAGGATATGTTTCATACTGAGTGTGATAGCAAGAAAGAAATGTCTCTTTGGGTATTTCTTGTTTTTTTTTTTCTTTTTTCTTTTGTCTTTTTGCTGTTGTTGTTGTCTTTTTTAGGGCCACACCTGCAGCCGTAGCTGCTGGCCTGCGCCACAGCCACAGCAACACTGGATCCGAGCTACGTCTGCAAACTACATCACAGCTCATGGCAATGCTAGATCCTTAATCCACTGAGCAAGGCCAGGGATCAAACCTGAATCTTCAAGGATGATAGTCAGATTTGTTTCAGCTGAGCCACATGGGGACTCCTCTTTGGGTATTTCTGGGCAAAGTACCCAGGTGAAAGAGAATAGCATTTACTTATATGAGGAAAATTATAATACATAAAGGCCTGGGAATATTTTTTTTAGATGTTTGTATATGTTAAGCTGAAGATGCCTGTCAAAACCTCAGCTGAAATATCAAATAGTCAGTAGGGCACCAGAATCTAGCTCTCAGAGGAGAGAAAGAAGCTGGAGATTGATTTATACGTGGAAAACATCGGCACACATATAGAGGTAAATAAAGAGAATAGTGTTTGAATGAGTGTTGGGACATTTCAACAATGACAGGTTTGGAAAGAGAACCAGCAAAGAAGACTGGAAATGGCAGTCAGAGAGGTAGGGTGAAAATTCAAAAAGTTTGGTATTTATAAGGCCAAGAAACGAAAATATTTTAAGAAAGAGGGAATCATCTACTTGAGACATTTTTTATGTGAGATGGATAGAATCCTAGGGGAATTTTAGACATTAGTGGGAGTATTTTTTTTTTTTTTACCATTTGGGAAGTGTGAGGGTGTTAGGTATTTAGACATCATTTATTGCACATCTAGGTGTTCAGTATGGTTATAAGTGTACTAATAATTATATAGGCCTAAAACTCGTATTATGTATAACACAGTTTTTTTCACAGTTGTTATTATAAACAACTGCCAAAAAATCCAATGAGACTGGAAATGAAGAAAAATCATACAAAACCTATGGTTTGATCCGTGGATCTTACTACCAAAGCCACAGCTACGGAAATACCATTTTGCAAAATAAAAACAGGAAATCTAGACTTTCCTGGGACACATTTATAGATGCAGATTGTGAGAAATGCATTTCCAATGATAAAAATGAAAAGAACAGAAGAATGGATGTGTGTATATGTAAAACTGAATCACTTTGTTGTACAGCAGAAATTAATACAACATTGCAAATCTACTATACATCAATAAAACGTTAAAATAAAAATTTAAAAATGAAAAAGAACTGACTTTTTCACTGATATTTTGTTGTTTAGAATATTATTTGGGGGCACAGTTTAAAAAGCGAAGTTATTGCACCTGATTCTATGGTTAGGACACTACCTTGGCCTGTAGATTATTCTGAGTCAAAGACAATCAAAGCCCAAAAGACTCAGGAAGAGCTTTTAACCTCCACCTTAACTGCCTAAACTAACTTAGAAAGGACTTGGCTAGAGACAGATCTACTGCCAAAGGTAAATTTTATCTGAATGATCCATCTGTGTGGAGGGCAAACATCTCATTAGTAGACACCTGCTCTTCCTATTGTCCTGTGTTTTGTGGATCCCCTCCTCCCCTTGGAGCCCCAGGCCCCTATCCCATATCCTGGCTCAGGAGGCCTCATATGCCTCAGCTGCCAGACTTGTGTTTGGGTCTCCTATCTTTGGAGATCTTGTCCATATTTAAATTTGCTTTTCTCCTGTTTATTTGTCTTATGTCTGTCTTTGTTCTCAGCTGGCGGTAGGGTGAGAGTACTGAACCCTAAGCACTTGATGTAGATCCCTGATCCTTGTCCCTTTGGAGAAAAAGTTCAGCAAAGAAGCTGCAAGTAGTGAGGCAAATAAAGAATTTATTAAGAGAGAAGATAGATGCAGAGAAAGCACTGACAGGCTCAAAGGGGGACAGAGGGAGAGAGGGAGAGAGAAACTAAGAGACAGAGAGAAAGTGAAAGAGAGCACCACATGCTTTGTGGGTGGTTTAAATCACTTGTATAAGGCAGTGCTTCTGGGCTTCCTCTGGCCAAACATTTTGCTTCATCTGGTCTTAAGTCCAGATTTGGCCTGACTCGTGACCCTCCCCTGTGTGCATACAGCATCTTGTAGCCAACATGGATTCTAGTGCAAGCATCTCTTGGAAGTTGACAGGATGTACTATGATCTGATGCCCTCCATTCTCTGACCCCTAGGGAGTCTTTCTGCTTATGTGTAGTTCCAGAAGTCTCCTTGACCTCAAGAATGAGAAATATGTCGTCTCTTTATCTTTTATCCAAGCAGGACTCAGCTCCTCCTTGCTCCTGCCACAGTCTTTATCTTGAAGTATCTGTCTACAGGGGGAAGATCCCAGCTGCTTAGCCCAGAACCAATCTATCTTCTGCCCCATCTTAATTAATGAGATTGCCCAAAGAACCCAAAAGTATTTCCTTCCCTACAAAGCACAGAATGTTTTCTCCTTTCCTTGGCTCAAGTATTTATTATTACATGAATAATCATTTCAAAAATTTATGTTTATTTCATTTATCATCCAATAAACTTTACTCTTCCACTATTTATAAGTGATGTGGACCAACATTTATTAGATGACTTGATTCAATAAAATTATTTTATGCAAGTGCCTATTACCAGATGAGAGACTGATCAGAATTATTGTATTGCTATTATGATGTCACAGTCAGAATGATTTATTCTAATTAAGTTCCTTTTTAAAAAACACTTTAATGTAAATCAAATTTAAAACACAGAGGACAATAAACTTTAGACATAAAACTGAGTTCAATGTTCATGCTTGAGAATTAGCTGAAGAACTGGACACGGACCCTTTCTGATAATGAAATTACAGAGCTTACAGCAAATATCATTAGTGAAGAGATGATCAGAAACAAAACAGGACAGCACTGTGTATGAACATTAACAAAATGCAAACTACATACAATCAGCCACACTGTTGCCTTGGTTGCATCTGTTTTCAATAGAAGCCTGTAGCTCCCATTGTTATTGCAAAAATATATTGTGGGTCAGAGTTTAAGCTTACTTTCCTATGAGCAGCTTCTAGGGCTTATTTCCAATAAAAACTACAGGTGGAAGAGGAGGGGACAGGAGAAAATGGTGTAAACTAACAAAACAGGAAATGGAAAGGGAACCCCAGAAAAGTCAGGGAAGGGTGAAGAGTGAAAGCATATCAGACAGCAGAGGCAAAAAAGCAAGGGAAATTGAAGAACAAATATAATAGGCCCAGGACCTAAGTAAACCATGGCAGATATTTTTTATATATAAAAAAAGAAACAGTCATTGATTGTATTTACCCTGAAAAAAATTTTTATGGAACAGACTCGATGAAAACAGTCCCCTACAACCTAGGCATGAAGGATACAACAGAAAACAAATTTCAAATTAATACTAAAAAAACTGAAAGTTGGCAATAGAGAACAATGATTGGTCTATAGGTAGTTATCCCTGCTAGATACATACAATTACAAATTATCTTCTGGAGTTATCTTCTGGAGTTCCCTGGTGGCTCAGTAGGTTAAGGATCCAGCATTGTCACTTTTGTGGTTCCGGTTACTGCTGTGACACTGGTTTACTTCTTGGCCTAAAAATTTTCACGTGCCATGGTTGTGGCCAAAACAAATTAATCTTTTGGGGATATTATACTATCCTCTCAAGCAGCGTTACAATGAGAGTTGAGGAGCTGGAGTGTGTGAGAGGAGTGTCTTTCAAAACTCTGCACATTTATATATAAACTACCACAGAGGCAATTTTGAGTCCAGTCAGTTTCTGGGAAGGCAGCTGTCTAGAAGTGGGAGGGAGGATGAGAAGATGAAGAAAGGGGAAGAAGGAGAAAGTAAGAGAAAAGAAGATAAATATGAAACCAATGATTGGAGGGGGTACAAAAACGATAACCGAAAGGAAGAAATGAGAGAAGAAAAGAGAGAAAATAGGAGCAGGAGGAGCAGAAGAAAGTAAATGATGATGAGTGGTAATTGGTGGGAAGATCAAAGTAGAAGACCTGAAGGGAAGGCAAGTATGGAAAGTAAAAGGATCCCTAGTAGACACGTTTCTTTGTCCCTGGATCCCTACCTGGAAAAGGAGAAGGAAAGAAGCAGATTTCTCACTGTGGTATGAAAGGCAACGGCCACATCTCAGCCATAGTATCACTGCAGCTGTCAGAAGGGATCCCAGAAGAAATGGCTGGACCAAGGGATGCAGAGTCAACAGCAATATGCAATAAACTGGTAATGGAAAAGAAGCCTTGCTTCTTACCAGTTTACTATTTTGCTGCTGAAAGGGAAGTCCAAGGACCAGCAAGATGGAGATCACTGAGGAGTTGGTTTAAATATTCAGAATTTCAGGTCCCCTCATCAGAATCCTGAACTTTAACAAGATCTCCTGTTGATTAGCCTGCACATGGAAAGCTGAGAAATATTGCACTATTCTCTATGGATCCCTGGGGCTATATTAACATTGCTTTACATTCTAATAAATGAAGAGCCAGCCACAGGGGTGCTATAATAGCCACCTGATATCTAAGTCCAGTGACATTCCAGGAAAGGTGGTAATTCTTGAGACTCCCCTAAGAAATAAGAGCCTCTCATACTAAATATACTTTTAGGATTATATTGCCTGGGGAAGTAAATGCTTGTTTCTGCAAGAGGAGCAAAATTCCCTACCCTGAAACATGTCTCTTTGGTATGTAAATTATTGATTTGAAAACAATCAAGACTCAGGAAGAATCTTTGACCCCCTCCTTCGCTGCCCCAAAGAATTTAGATAGAGAGCCTGTTCCTGGAATCAAGCTGTCACCAGAGATTTCTGAAAAGAACATGGCCTAGGTGTGGTGGGGAAAATACCTAAAGATTCAGAGTCCACTGTATCCTTGTCTCTTCGAGGCTCAGCAGACATTTTTTACCAAAAATTGCTTTTTCGTCAACATGCAAATTCCTGCCTTCCAGCCCTTGGGAATCCTTACCCACTACTCCAGCATTCTCTTTTGTATCTAGCTGAAGGTGATATTTAAGCTGAGTGCTTTGGCCATTTAGGCCAGTTTCTCAGTTTTCCTGGGTATCTCCAGGGTAAATGTGTTATTAAACTTTGTTTGATTTTCTCCTGTTAGTCTGTCTGACATCAATTTAATTCTTAGACTAGACAGAAGAACTTAGAAGGGTAAAGGAAAATTTCTTCCTCCTCGACAGAACAAATATATAGCCCTACTGACCTTATAAGTGACATGGCATATTACCTTATTCTAATTTGTATGATGATTTTATCTGAGGAAAACTGCCATAGAGTGTGGTATTTTTATTTTATTTTTAATTTTTCTGTCTTTATAGGGCCACACCCAGGCGTCATATGGAAGTTCCCAGGCTAGTAGTCGAATTGGAGTTGCAGCTGCTGGAGTACACCACAGCCACAGCAATGCAAGATCCAAGCCCTGTCTGGATGTACACTTTAGTTCATGGCAAAGCTGGATCCTTAACCCACTAAAAAGGCCAGGGATCGAACCCGAGTCCTCATGGATACTAGTCAGGTTTATTACTGCTGAGCCACAATGGGAACTCTCAAGTATGGTATTTTTATAATCAGAGTTACACACTAGAAATTAAGACCTATCATCAAATATGTTATGACATATTATTAAACCATTGTTTGTTTTAATTCTGCTAATTTGCCTTTTATTACAGGGGGTTCTCACCAAGAATCAAAAGAATAAAGTAAAAATTATTTCTCATCCTCTACTTAGTATGGAGGCTCTTAAATTCCACTTAATTCCAGTTCCTACTTCATTTACATATTTTTTTTTAACCAGACAAGTAGGTATGTGGGTTATATGTGAAGAATCATAGAGAGTATTTCTGATTTGTAAAAGCACCTTATTAGAATTAGCAATAAATGCCAGTATTCCTTTTTTCTAATAAAGATTTCTACCTCCATGATTTATGAAAATGATATTTAAGCTCATATTTTTAGGTATCCATCTGGATTTAAAATATTAATTATCACTTAGCAATAAGGGTGGGAAAGGAAATTTTCATTCTCAGATAACAATTTTCACCTGCTGACTGGAAACAAAACATTTTATGTCATGCATTATGAAATGAAATTAGACAAGGCAAATAATTGGCTGATAGAAATTTTATACTATTTCCCTAATTCTTTTTATTATTTTATGATTTAGGGAGTAGCAGTTTTTAATAAACAGATTTTTTTCAATTTTTATGCCATATAAAATATATAGTTCTTACCTAAAATTAAATCATTTCTATTGCCATACCCATTTTACTTCTAGATGCTAATATAATTTTATATAGCTATATTAATCAGCACCAAAGATACATAAAATCATCGATAAGATATACACAATCTGTCTCCAAGTTATATATTTTGTGCAAAAGATTTTTATAAGTCTAGTAGCATGGAATAAATAAAAGATAGCTACAATTTTAGACATTTATAAAGAAAATATATTAATTATAAAGATCACATATATGTACATGAACCTATATAGATATGTATGACTATTAGATTATATGAATAAAATAGACCTTTACCAGTTTTAGGTAAACAGTATACATAGAGTACCTGCTCTGAAAGGTACCCTGTGATCAAATATTTAAAATGCAATGACAGGAATTATACTAGTTGAGGTGTGTCGACTAAAAAAGTACATAACCTGAAAGTTGAGAGCAAAGTTTTATTTGGATCAAAATTAGGACTTAAGCCTAGGAGACAAGATCTCAGGTAGCCCCGAGAAACAGCTCTGAGGCAGTAAGGGAGGAGCTAGGATATACAGGAGTTTTTGCAACAAAGGGCAGGAAGCAGGAACAAAAGAGGCCTGGTCTCATTCCTTTGATATACAACTCAGCTATCAAGGCCAGTATCCTGAATTTTCACAACCTTCAGGGCACACTGGCTCTCACTTTGGAGACATGTTTTATCCTTAACAACACACTGGCTGAAATACTACCAAGAAGGAAAAGGGGGGATATCAGGATAAGATAAAGGTGAAGGGGAGGTGCATGCAGCATACACACATTTTACAGAAGTTTGTTGCTGATCTCTGGAAGGTCACTACCAGTCACAAGGAGCAGACATCACCATGAAGGATTTTAGTGTTTTTCTAGATATAAGGACATGGAAGAATTGAGCACATAAAATCTTCTCCTAAAATTATCTGACTATCTGAAGGCCTGTTCTTCAGTTTTCCCAGAGCACAGAGTGCCTCACCCCTGCTCCCCACCCTGAGCTCCACTCAGGGGGTGCTGCAGGTTGGTAGTTTCAGTGGCTCATGTTTTATTCCATGTAGAGGCTGATGGCAAGTGCCAAACTTCAGTTCACAGGTGGTTTATTGGAATCTGATTGAATTGTTAATGTGGACTTTCTTTACTAAAACCATATTTCAACATATCAGATAGGTAGTTTTTTTTCTTTTAAGGGCAGCATCCGCAGCAAATGAAAGTTCCCAGGCTAGGCTAGGTAGCGAATTGGAGCTACAATTGCCTAAGCCACAGCAACACAGGATCCAAGCGTCATCTGCAACCTACATAGCTTGTGGGCAATGCCAGATCCTTAACCTGCTGAGCAAGGCCAGAGAGTGAAACCACGTCCTCATGGATACTAGTCGGGTTCATTTCTGCTGAGCCACAAACAGAAATTCCCAACAGATCATATTCTAACTTAACAAGGATAACCCTAGATGGTGGAATGTAGGCGGGAATGCTTTTAAGGAATTTTAACCTTCGCAATTTCACATCATTTTGCCTTTGAACTAAATCTCGTGTTTCTATTTTCTCTCATTTTGCTTTTGACTAATTGCATCCCTTCCTTGATTCCTGTGTAGTGCAATTCCCTTGTTCTGTGTGAAATGCCCATTAAACATCAGAATTGGCCTCACTCACAGCAAGCTTTTCTCACTTATGGAAGGAAGCTGCAAGGGCATGGTGAACTTAATCTTGGTTTGCTTTTATTTAAAAAACTTAAAAAAATACTCTATTCTTCATTTAAAATAATTTTATTATTAATATGTAGATTTATCTTCTATACAAAAATTTAAAATATAGAAAAAAAAATGCAAGAGTTCTCGGTTATATTTTCACGTGTAACACCAAATAATTAGTTTCGTAGAAACAGACAAAGAGCACCCAAATGAGAATAGAAGCTATTTATTCAGAGTTGCTATGCCACCTGTTATGAACTGAGTGTTTCTGTTTTCTCAACTTTCTTATATTGAAACCTAACTAATGTGATGGTGTTTGGAGGTGGGGCTTTGGGGAGGTGATTAGGTCATGAAGGCAGAGCCTACATGAATGGACCAGTGCCCTTATATAAGAGGTCCAGGAGGCTAGCTCCCTTTCTTTTCACTATATTAGGACAGAACAAGAGTCTGCAATCTGCCACCTGGAAGAAGCCCCACACCCCAACCTGACCATGCTTCTCACCCCAGGTGGACATCCAGCCTCCAGAACTGTGAGAAATAAATAGCTGTTGTTTATACACCATGCAATCTAGGATACTTTGTGATAGCAACCCCAAATGGCTAAGGCATTAGTTGTTCTTGCATTTGCCAGAGACTCGAAGGCTGGCAGAGAACTGGAAAGTTGTGATTGAAAAAATGGGAATCTTAAATATATTCTGGTTGAATGTCATTAAGATGGAACACTAACTAGAAGGAGGGCTTCTCATGTGATTGGTTTGGGGAGAATCTTTGACTTTCTCTGACTGGTCCTGAGATGAAGGTGGGGGAAAATCTTAGGGAAGCTGGTCGTCATTGATCATGTCCTGAAAATTCTGGGCTTCTGGATGCACAGGATGTGGTGTAGCTTTCCAGGCTGCCTGGGGCAGAAATCCTGAGTCAGAATTCTATTGCCTGAAAGGGTCCAGTCATTGTCCCTTTAAATACCATCTCCCCATCCTCCCATTGGTCAGTTTCTCGCTTGTTAGGATTCACAACCTCAGAGAAGGCTAGAGAACCAGATCCTCACCTCTCATCTACATAACTAGTCATGTCATGGGATCTTATTTTTTGTTACATCATCATGTACCAAATGAGGAGAAAGTAGCTGCACAGAAGCATTTAAGGCTTTAGATAAAACACGATGCACCTGCATGAGAACTACTATGTCAAAAATAAGAATACTGAAAAATCCAAGTAAGAAGCTTTAGAATTGGAAACCCCAATTATGCAACTCAGATCAAGAGACAAATCCTATAGACCATGAAAATCAGCCCTAGAGAGCAAACAGCTTCTTTCCTAGGGCAACATATGACCTCTTTTACCTTAGCTGCTTTCCTGATCTGAGCACAGCAAGAAATATTAGACATGGCATGGATGTCACCAAGACTAGTCAACAAGAAATCTAGAACAATGCATGTAACCGAGCAGGACCCTGTGAGGCCTTCCCAGAGCAGATCCCCCCACTCATGTCCTCCAACTGCCTTTTCATGTATAGAGAAACTTTAGTCAAAGAACCAATTTCATCAGAGAAGTGAGAAAATACAGAGGAAAAAGAAAAGGTAATAATAATTCGGCCATTCAACAAAGTCAAGGACCTTCAGTACTTCAAAGACTTTGGATAATATTCTGAGCCATGTCTTTGATGCTGTTTTGTAGGTGCTGAAGCCCCCACTGGGTGGAAGAATTCAACTGTATGCTGCCCACAAGCACATAGACCCCAACCAGCTGGAACCAGAAGTTGATGATGCTGACTCCCAATTACCTCACCACCCACCAATCAGGAAAATGTCCATGAGCTGATCACTCCCTGCTCCTCAAACAACTTAAAACTCCTCACTACCCGCCTCTGGGGGAGGGGGCAGTCTTTGAGGCACTATCCTACTGTGTTTCCCTCTTTGCCTGTCAATTAAAGCTACTTTTTCTGTTTTGTCCAAATCTTTTTCTGTGTTTCTATTTGGCATCGATGTACAGAGGCAGTGATATTCCGGCAACTAGTCTCACTGATTTAAAGAGTAATCTGTATTCCATTTAGGGCACAGTTCATTACTGGTATGATTAATATATCAATACTAATAATGGTAGGACATGGGGTTGATAAAAATGTGATCATTCCCTTAAGGCCTTTTGTAGTGTGTAATTTTTATCTTAGATGTAGGTCAATAGTCCAAAGAAAATCTTACATTAGTGATAGCGTATCTTTCTTAAAAACCTCCAGGTTTAGTTTTAAGGTGATTCACCAACAACCACATATGAAGATAGCCTCTGATAAATTTGAGAGAGGCATAGAAAAGTTCCATAACTGAGGTAAAAACAAGTCTGGGTTTCTCTTTCTAGCAGAGCCAGGAGAATAGCAGGATTCTAGATTTTGCAGAGACAAAGATAATGGTAAGAGGAGGAGGTTAACAGAATCTCAGAAGCCATTAATTATCCAACAGGACCATGTTGTGTGACCCCAGTCAGACTTAGGGTCTGCTTTGGGTAAGGAACCATGAGGTCAAGAGGAGCTCAGAATTAATTCAGCAGAAGAACCAACAGGTTTCAAAAGAACCAACAGGTTTCTAAGCCTTTGTAACTAGTTCAGGAGGAGACAAGGGCAACCAATTGTATTTTTTTGAAATCTCCCATAAAGATGAGTCAGAACTGCAAGGGCTTGTCCAGGTTGCTGCTGCACAATAGACAAGGCTTTTGCAGTTCAGGATACCTAATGAAGGCTGTTGAAGATTCCCCTGCAGGTTACCAAAGGCCTTCGTGTGTTTGGGGTCACATAGCAGAGGGGCTTTAACTAAGGACTTGGTCAGTCCAGAAAGTGGTGTGGCAACTTCAGAACACTTTGACCCCTGCTGTCTGCAGCTACCAGTTTAACCAAGAAACCCTCTCAAACATCATTTCCTAAAGTGTCGATATACATCTGGATAATCTGTAGTCTATCAGGAGAGAAGATGTTTGAGAGGACGGGTCCTAAATAATGGGCTGCATTTTGGCAAAATTCTGATTTCTCCTGGAAAATGTTATATCCCTTTTCTGTTAAAGTTGAATCCAAGTAAACGGAATCTTTTGTTTAGGCTTCCCTGTTCCATAAACAAAGTAATTTGTCTACAATTATATATTCTGTGTCTGAGACTACATCTTATGATGATGTCATATACAAAATATACTTTAACAAAAATGGTATATACGCGTGTATGTGTGTGTATATATATACATAGATATACTTTTATAAATATTTCCCCCAATAGTTTGATAAGAATTTTTTTTTCAAAATCCTCTATGTTAGCAAAAGCTATCTTTCATAAACTTTGCATTAGAGTCTTTTGGATAGATCTACTAAAATGCATATCATCAATTTCCTGGTTGGGCATTTAGACTTCCTCTAACTTTTGCTATGTAAATAAGTTTGGCCAATACTCAAAAGCTACATTTTAAATTACTATCCACAGTCCCAAGGTTTCCTAATACTGGACATTATTTTTTCAAGAAAATATGCCTTTAAAAAGTTTAATCACTGTCTCATCAAAATATCCAAAAGCTAACCTCCAAAGATCATGTTTCAGGATGGTGAGAAGCTTCTTTGATTATAACACCATTTTGGAATAGTTGATTAAAGAAAAAGAATATAAGAAAATCTTTTGAAATTGAAAAATGTGGTCTACCTTTTTACTTCCTTAAGTTGTTCAAGCATGACTCAAATGACTATACTTATAAAATATGGAACAAGGAACTAATTTTTAAAAACTCATATTGCAGTTTAGATGTATTTCATTCAGATATGAAGCAAATTTCTAAAAACATCTTGAAGAAATATTTTCCATATTAAAGTATTTATAGTCATGACCACATAAAACTGGTTTATCTTTTGCTCTCTAATTATCTTCTGTATAAACCTTTCATCACTAATCCTAGTAACTATTAACTATTTTGTCACCTTCCCTGGATAATGTCTCAACCTATTAATTTCCATAGGTTCAGCAGCTAACTCAATAGTGACCAAAAGTTTTATTGAATGTTTAAATAGAAGTATAACTGAGAAAACTAAGGATTCTTTTCCTTAAGGCCCCAGTCTTTATTTTTACTTTCTACATACTCTCCCAAATTAATCACCAACTCTAATTTTATATACAGTTTTTTCTTTTTTTCCAAACCTCCCAGTCCTTGATCCTTTTAAGCAGCAAAATTGATTGCATTTTTTTAATCTTTTTGGTTTTGGTCTTTTTGCCTTTATTTAGAGCCGCACCCGCGGCATATGGAGGTTCCCAGGCTAGGGGTCTAACAGGAGCTGCAGCAGCCGGCCTTCGCCACAGCCACAGCAACGCGGGATCCTAGCCGCGTCTGCAACCTACACCACAGTTCAGGGCAACACCGGATCCTTAACCCACTGAGCGAGGACAGGGATCCAACCCGCAACCTCACGGTTCCTAGTCGGATTCATTAACCACTGGGCCATGAAGGGAACTCCTTTTTTTGATCTTTTAAACACTTTTCTCTTAGATAAGAAAATTACCAAACCTGGGATAAAAAATAATTAAAGAGGAAAAGAAAAAGATCAAGGCAGGGACACATCATTAACTGTCTTCATTTTTTTTCATAACAGGGAATTCACTGCACACTTTTGAAAATGTTGTAAGGATTTATCAGCTCCTTTATCTCCCACAAAATGAGTTTTTAAATTGCGAGTTAAATTGGATATCATATATTTTATACCTGTGAATTTATTTTAATGAGTCATGAGTTTTTGAGGGCAAAATGATATTTCTTTCTAAGCTGTTTATGTAACTTTGTATCCATATTAAAACATTCCTATTTGAATAACTGTGCAACTTTCTGAATTTTCTAACACATTTATTCATAAATATGAACTGGATAATGAGGGAAGACTAAAGTATAGAAACTCTTTCCTCACACTTTTCCCACTCAGCTCTGCTCCAGCACATGGCAGACAGGAAGTAGTTGTTACAAACATCACATGGTCTCTGCTTCTATCTCCTGCAAGGTCAAACTGACCAGCTGGAATTCATTAAGTTGTCCCTGAATATAAGCTGACAATAAACTGATTAGGACTAAAAGTTAACTGCAGCTCTAGAGTTTAGTTTCAACATTGAATAAAAATTCTAAGTTTGCACAATTGAATATGAAAACACATTTAAAGGGACAACAAACCTGCCTTTGATTGAAATGAGGAGAAATAAAAAACATTTTGTTTAGTTTTTCATGCTTTTCTTCTTTTTAAAAAAGTGTAGTTAAATTATGAACTTTGATTTAAATCAATAAGCTAGGCACTAGTATCTTTATATAATTCTAGAGAATCTTGTAATATCCCATTCAGTCTATTTATCTATACTAAAAGAAGTTTAATATTAGTTATGTCATTGGTTTTACAAGATGTATATCAGGGCTTTTGCTACTGTTCCATTAAGAGGCATCATCAATATTTAAATTAATCCTACTTAAGAATATCTGAAATTTCAGGCAATTTTCACATAAGGCATTGAAGTTTTTTACTAATCATTTCCAAAATACTATTCTTTTATCAAAATTCTCAAATTTTCCAATCAAGCAAATTTTGTGTTAAATTTACAAGCTCTGTGATAGGGAAGACACGTAAAGCAGGATGGCTGTTGTTTTAATAGTTCCAACATAACAGATATCTAAGAATATAAGATGACAGATTAAAAATCAGACATTGATAGACATTACCATTATTTCCTACTTCACTAACAGATAGTGGCCCTAGCTTCACACATGCTGACTTGAGATGACAAGAGCAGTTCTGCGATGATTTAGTATTTGGTATAAAAGCATTCACCCAAACGGTTAATGCACTAAGCAGGCATAGGATAGCTAAACCTCAGTGCTTCTTCATTAACACATTTCTGGAGTGATGTTTCTGTGCACCAAGATCAATACCTATAGCTTTGGTAGGTAATGTAACTTTCACCTCAGTTTTCAGATTAGGAGTCCACATCTTGGCCATGGGAGTCACTCTCCAAACCAGTCCAATCAGAGGAGTAAAAAACACTGCAGTGTAGCCAAAGAATGGACTTCAGAAAGTTTGGCTTAGTCAATAGGTACTCTTTCTAAATACCTCTTAGTGCCTCTTCTCTGCTTCTTTGTTACCCACTGCACTCAGAGCAGAGTAAGAGATTCTGAGACAGGAAAGCTGGTCCATATAAATAATACACCTAAACTTTTATGATCCATTTCATGCCACAAGTTAAATATTCACTAAAAGAGGCAAATGCTTCATCTTGATGGCAGTCTAGTTTGACTTTTTATCTATAGTTTTATTGATTTCCTTCTATAAAATCCCAAAAGGATAAGGCAAAGATGTTTGTAAGCATTTGTTAACAGGGGAAAAAAAAACTTGCTTTTGTGTATTCAATAAGAAATAATGGGAATGTGCTTTTTAAAGTAGAAAATCCACTTTAGAAAATAACTGGAAATCTTTATAGTCCCCAAATCATCCCATTTTATTATACTAAACAGTCAATTTCCTAACCCAGAAGGTCATAGTTAACATGAAAAAGTATGAAAGCAAAATAAAATGTCATCAACTAAGTTGACATTTTTTCTGGGCTTAGAGATAGTTGGCCATTAGTGCCTGTCATTCAGCTTCTTCCAAAATCTCTGTTGGTATTATTTGTTATCATCTAGAGTATTAAATATAACAAGAACCCCATAGCAGAAAAGCTCCACCCTCCTAGTACTGTGCCATTGCCTTAGTGTCATTCCTGCCTGCATTTTTACTAAGACCATTCACTTACCTATGCTTTGTGCTTCCTCTCATTCTCTAAATAAAATAATATTCCTCTTATTTTTATTTACACTTTCGTATCCTATTGTTTTCATCTGTTTATCTTTACTTTAATTATGCTTTGAATGACTTGTTTACATCAACCTTTAGGAAGCTGCGCTAAACCTGACCAAATGAATATGAGGAAAATATTGAGGGAGATATTTCTACCTTCATACTTGAAACCAAGCAGGCAGGGACTCTAAGCTGTTCAGTTTTAAAGTATCCATTTCTAAAAGAAGCATAAGTAATACAACTTTTCTTTTAGGTATGTAAGATTCCTACATCATTATGTGCATCCCTTGAGACACAACCGGGATCCTGCCCCAAGGCTGTAACTATTGTTTCTAGACTGTTTTCCCTTATCTTTGAATCCCCTCCCTTCCCCAAGCAGCAACTGTCTGAACTTGCCCCTTGGAACACATGGAAGGCTATGGTCTTAGCAATGCATGTGCCTCTGACCACTGGGATTTAGTTCTTACATCACCTATGCTAAAAAGTCAGGCTTGAGAAATGTTTAGTGAAACAACAGCAAAAGCCTTATTCACTATTCATGGACAAGTGCAATAAAAATTTCTATGAAATACTGAATGTTAAAAATATTCACTTAGATACGTAAAAGTTTGACTTCATATAGGGTAGTTAATATATCTTGTGACAAGCAATTTGGAATAGCCAAAAAACTTTATTTCATACATTTACCAAAATTTAATTTGATTACTGGCTATTAGCACCTAATTGAAAGCTACTTTTACCAAGATATTTATGCAGTGAGAAGTTGTGATTGTTAGAAAAGTTAAAATATTTGGCTATACTCAAAAATACTAGAGGAAATAGATTTGAAAAATATCAAACTGTTTTTTTTTTTTTTTTTTTCTAACCGAATGCTTGGCTAGTCAACTACTCTCTGAAAATGAGATGGTTATTTCCATATAAAATTTACAAGAATTTAGGAATTTTTTTCATTGTGCCTATGGAATTTGGAAGCTCCTGAGCCAGGGATCAAACTCATGCTACAGCAGCAACCTGAGCTGCTGCAGTGACAACACCTTATCCTTAACAAGGTGAACTACAGGGGAACTTCAAGAATTTGGAAAATTTCAAAGGGAGTTATTTTAAGAGCACTGAGAATAAACAATACCTGAATTGAAGGAAAATAAATCTGAAGGGATCACACAATAACTTAAATGATAAAAGATATATCCAGCAAGTCAAATTATATTTTTTTCAAAGTGCAGAATTTCTGAAAAATAGTCTAAGTCTATTCCTAAATTCTAATGCATTCAGATATTCCATATATATATGTGAATATATATACATATATATATATATATATATATATATATATTTTTTTTTTTTTGTACAGACATCCTAGGTTAAAATTTGGAAGGGAGGTTTTCCCTTGCATTCAGTGTTGTACATGTAACAAACCTTGAAATGTGGCATAAACCCATAGCAACTGGTAACTCACACTGAAAAGTAAATCATGCCACAATTGCTCTATAGACACTTCTGATTGGAGAATTTCTATATTATCACATGTAATATTCTCAAGTACAAAGATAAATGTCATTAGGCGATGTATATTTGGCCAGTTTTTGAAGCTGCCAGGGCTCTGGGGGCATTTATTGTGGATGATGTATCATAGTCATGAATTAATTAATGTTCTTAATGCCACGCAAAGAGATGGAGCCAACAAATTCAATGTGTAAAACAGTAACTATATGATAAATGGGTCATTTGGTGCTTTTTATTAAATTAAATATATTCATGACAAAAGCCAACACTGCAATATTGACTGAATAATTTAATCTTGTCATTTTATAGAGTGGGTTGCAAAATAATAAATTGTTCAAGCTAGAGAAGTTATTGAATACTTTTACACTTAAGAGAGTTGTGGGTTTAAAACACACTCCTGCTGTCTCATTCCTCAGAGTTGACAGATATTAGAGCATTCATAATAAACCTGCCATTAGGGGCACTCATCTTTTCTTTTTTATGTCTCTGACAGAAAAATATCCATTTTTGGCTGAAATATTATCTTTCAAGAGGTCTAATTTATGAGGACCAAAATAACTCAGCCCAAAAGGTCTACTCAGAGCTTATTTATTGGAAAATATGAAGGTGTTCATGCCATTTCTTAAATCCTGTTAACTAATATAATCATGATGGGTAAATGGTAAACAACTCAAGATAGATGATCAAAGGACTCAGCAAAGTGCAATTAGATGATTATAACTGTCAAGATAAGAATAGGGTTGAAAACATAGTTTGGTATAGTGTAGCTGGTGAATCAGTGTAGTCTATTAGCAATCCTGCATGGGATCTAAGCCTTTCTATTATTTTCATCAAATAAATAAAGCACCATCTTAAAACATGAGCATTGGGCAGAGAATTAAAATAAAACCATGTATCTCTACAGTTTCTGCTGTTTAACATATACCCTTAAACCTCCAGAGTGTTGCAAACAATGCAAGCCAGGTGGGTAAAATTCAGGGAGCCAAAATGTCAGATCCTCCAAAGATGCATTCTACACCTTTATGAGAAAGGTTTTCTCTCAATATTTAAAGAAAAGAAAAAAAAACTGTCAATTTTTTTCTCAATATTTAAAGAAGAGGGGAAAAAAAGAAACCGTTAAAGAACTGTATGGTGCGATATTTTTTGCAGAAGCAGAAAATTATGACAATAACATTTTTACACTTTCAAGTATACTTAAAAAAACATCCTTTAGAGCTGATCATTAGTCACCCAGCATAAAATCACTCACCAGACTTTCTTTTTTTCCTCCTTTCTTCCTCTTTCTTTTTCCCCAATTATTTGTTGAAAGCTTACTATGTGCCACAAAATATTCTGGATCTTGGTATCAGATTTTTTTTTGGCCTTTCTGTCTTTTTAGCGCTGTACCTGCAGCACACAGAGGTTCCCAGGCCAGGGGTCTAATCCTCGTGGATGCTAGTTGGGTTCGCTAACCGCTGAGCCACAACAGGAACTCCTCGGCATTAGATTTTTAATCAAGACTTAAAAGTCACCTGACATCAGGTTCTAAAATCCATTTAGTCTGAAACTTATACAGCCACTTTCATTTTCTTTTAGTTAGTGATTGCAGGATACATCTTTCTCTATCCTTTCTTCCTATATGTGTGTTTATTATTAATGTGGATTTCTCTTAGACAGAAATATAATTGGTCCTTACAATTTCTACAACTGACAAAGCTTTGGTTGCAGTGCAATTTCATATTTTGCTGTCAGTTGTTTGTTCCTTTTGATCTTTGTTCTGTTCCTGCCTTTATTTGGTTAACTGAGTAGTTTTTATGATTCAAATTGATCTCCTCTCATCTATTATTATATAATTTTGAAACATTTCAGTGATTTTCCTATGGTTTGCAATACAGCTATTCATTCTTACTCTACATTTAAATAGTATGTCATGCTACTTTACATGTAGAGTTTGGACCTTACAAGAGTATATTTCCAATCCTTCCCTTCATCCTCTGTGTTATTATTTTAAAGCAATTAAAGAAAAATATATATTTTATTTCATATTTTCTATTTCCAACTCTTTCCATGGTTTCTGCCAATATACCTTTCTGACTGATATCTCTTCTGTCTGAAGAATTTTTTTGAGTATTTCTTGTAAAATCAGTGTTCTACGGATAAATTCCCTTTTTTTGTATTGGTCTGAGAAAGTTAGTACTTCTTCAGTTTGAATGGCGTTGCCACTGTGCATAGAATTCTAGATTGGCCTTTAAATTTCGTTTGTTCTCCCAGCTGTTGGGACTTTCTACCTTTGTCCTCAGGTGGCAGACTTTGTCCATCTTCACCCTGAAGATTAGATATTTTGTTCTGCAGGAAAGATAGAGTAACAGTGCCTGCTCTTCCCCTCCCCCTCCACAGCACGGGGGTGGGGACAGGGAACTTGTTCAGAATTCTCCTCCATCTTTCTGGTGAGAACCCGGGGTGGTTTGTGTGGAAGAAAGCCCTGCAAGGACAGACTCCCCTGTGCCTATGACCCCCAGCAGCGTTACCCTCTTCAGCTATCCCGCAATCAGTCTTGAGCAATTCATTTAGAACATTCAGCTTTCTCTGTTTACTGGCTCGTGTGGCATTTGGCAGAGGAGCTGCTTCAGGACCTCGTGACCTGTGACATCACCAGAGCCCCTTGTTAAGATAGGCCCAGGATTAATTTTCTGCAGGTGCTGTCTTGAAATTCTTAATACTTTGCAAACAAAGGTCCCTGCACTTTCATTTTGCACTGTGCCTGGCAATTTATGAAGTTCAATCTCTCTGGCATCAAATGTTTGGGATTTATTAGTCCATTTAGGGGCCCATATCTCCCCAGATTTCAGGTTACTGACTGGCTTTCACTCTCAGTTCTCCAATAGGTTAAGAAAAAAATGTTAGTTTGCCATTTTTTCAGATTTTTTCTTCCTGCTTGGGTGGAAGAAAAACTCTTTCCAGATGTATGCATTTCTGAACTGAAACTGAAAATCCAAATAGTCCTTAATCTTCTATGCCAACTTGAGTATTACTCTGACTCTTACAACATCTTAAACTCTTCAAGTGGTTTTTATTCATTTTATTCATCAGGTATATGTTAAATACGTACTTGAAGAAATCATTTAAATAAAATAAGGCATTTTATTTTAGGAAACAAATTCTAACATTTAAAATTAAGTAGCTTTCAGTGACAATAAAAGAATTCTCATCAATTGCTTGGATCCACGATTTAAAATAAAAGTCCCATTGATCAAGGCACTCCTTTTTGGCTTTTAAAAGTTTTAGATGTTGTTTTAGCCAGCTTTCTGTAAGAAAATATCATAGACAGGATAGCTTAAAAAACAGACATTTATTTTGGAGTTCCCTTCGTGGCTCAGTGGTTAACGAATCCGACTAGGAACCATGAGGTTGCGGGTTCGATCCCTGGCCTTGCTCATTGGGTTAAGGATCCGGCGTTGCTGTGAGCTGTGGTGTAGGTTGCAGATGCAGCTCGGATCCCGCGTTGCTGTGGGTGTGGTGAAGGCTACAGCTCCTGTTAGACCCCTAGCCTGGGAACCTCCATATGCCGCGGGTGCGGCTCTACATAAAGGCAAAAAGACAAAAAACAAACAAACAAAAAAAAAACAGACATTTATTTTGACCAGTTTTGTCTTTTTTGGGAGAGGGGGCGCTGCACCTGCAGTATACGGAAGTTCTCAGGCTAGGGATGGAATCAGAGCTGCAGCTGCGGGACTGCATCATAGCCAGGGCAATTCCAGATCTGAGTTGAGTCTGCAACTTACCCCACAGCTCATGGCAATGCCAGATCCTTAACCCACTGAGCGAGGCCAGGATCAAACCTGCTTCCTTATGGATACTAGTTGGGTTCATTACCACTGAGTCACAATGGAAACTCCCTATTTTGAACAGTTTTGGAGGCCGGGAAGTCCAAGATCACGGTGAGAAAGTTTAGGGTATTGGTGAAGGTCCTCCTCCTGTCTTGTGGAGAGCCACCTGGCTCTCTGTCCTCATAGGACCTGTCCTTTGTGCACATGTGGAAAGAGAGAGAACCTCAGTTTCTTCCTCTTCTTATAGGGATAGTAACCCCATTATAAAGGCTCTACCCCTCATGACCTTATCTCACTCTAATTACCTCCCAAAATCCCAGCTCCTGATGCCATCACATTGGAGGTTAGGTCTTCAACATATAAATTTGAGGGGACACACTCATTAAGTCCATAACAGACACATTCCTGTCTATGTCTATACACATTCAAGACGGCTATTTAAAGGACCCGGGACACTGACTTCTAACTATCGTAGTAAATCAACTGTTGTGAGTGGCCTCAGGACACAGGCAGAGCCAACTCTAATGAGCAAAGTTATATAACATTACATTGCTCAAGAGAATCAAGGACTAAAACCATAACCAACTAACAAAATGTTACATACAAAATATTTATATTGATGAGCAATGGATGCATATAAATTGCTATCTCTAAATGCTATTATAAGTAGTGCTCTAACCGGTGGTTTATTAGCAACATGATAAATGTCTTAACTATCTTTTGTCCTATCATTCTCTGTTACTTTCAGCAGCTCTGAGCCTCTTGTAAGTCAGAAGTTGCTTATCTATTTATGCATCACTATTGAGCGCTAACCCAATTCTAATCATTTTCGTCTTTGCTTTTCCTTCTAATAGGGTTATTTCATCTAAAACAATACTATTAAAGGTGTTCTAGAAAAAGAAAAATTATATTAGTTAAAACAAAAATCATTGGAAAAAACTTATGTTAGTTAAATCCACAAATCAGCTTACATGGTAATGGACTGGAGAATTAACAAATATTTCTTCATAGCTGTTAAGAATATGCAAGTTCATAGAATCTTGAGTTGATATGGTACCCTTATTTCCAACTTCCCTTCCAAATTATTTTCCAGAGAGGCATTGAAAAGACCTCGTTTATGCATCCAGTTAGAAACACATCCAGTGAAATAAAAAAGTAACTGTCCTATGATTTGTACATATGGATTATAATCTGATCCGCCCAATGATTAATTTTTAGATATTATGTTAAGTGAAATATACACTTAGAAAAAAATTCAAATCTAATAAATTTTCACAAACTGTATACTCCTCTGTCACTGAAACTCATAACAAGAGAGAACGGCTAACATTCTCAAAGCTCCCAACCTTCCTCCACACCTCGAAGGTAACTACTATCTTAATTACATGTAGCAAAGGTTAGTTTTGTTCATTATGAACCTTATATAAATGGAACTGTACACTATGTGCACCCCTGAGAAATGTCATAGCTATAAGAATATTGTAAATGTTCTTGTTTTAATGATATTAGAATAAAAACTGTCTTTCCCTGAAATGACCAAGATCAAGAAATACCATTGAAAATTTTATCCTTGAAAAAAAATGGAAGACATGTAGATCAAAAAACTGGAAACATTCTAAACCAGCATCAAAAGAGTGGTCAAATCAATGGTGCTTTCTTATGAAATGTACAGTTGTGAAAATGAACCAATTATTGTTACATGCTTCACCATCAAAGAGTCATACAAACACAATGTTGAGTGAAAGAAAATTTGGGTAAATGACAAGATTCTACCTGTATATAACTCACAAATGTGCGAAAGTATTCAATACTGACAGAAGTCAAACAATAGTAATTGTGGTAGAAAAGCACAGAAGGAATTATGTAGTGGTCCTTTGGGATGTTGTTAAGTCTACATCTTGATCTAGCTTGGGATTTTATGGGTGTGTTTATACCACGAAAAATTCACAGGGGTATGCATTCAGAATTTATGCAACTTTCTTTATCTATGTTATATCTCAATACAAGAGATATGTTTCAAAAAGTGAAAGACACAAAAGCAAAATTTTTAAAATGGGAAAGTGATGAGAATGCCAATGTGAGCTAATAAAAATGAAAGCGGACAAATGTTTAATAATATGTCTTTATATATTACTGAAGTAAAGAGATAAACATATGAACTAAAGACAATCAAATGAAACCATTCAGTTTTTGTTTTGTTTGTTTCGTTTTGTTTTGTTTTATGGGCACACCTGTAGCATATGGAAGTTCCTGGGCTAGAAGTTGAATCAGATCTGCAGCTACCAGTCCACGCCACAGCAATGCCAGATCCGAGCTGCATCTGTGACCTATGCCACAGCTTAAGGCAACTCCAGGTCCCTAACCCACTGAATGAGGCCAGGGATTGAACCCTCAGACCCATAGAGATAATATCAGGTCCTTAACCTGCTGAGCCACAATGGGAACTCCTAAAATGAGATTTTAAAACCACTAAATTGGAGCTGTATCATGTTCCACAAAACAAATGGCCACGGAAGGATAATGCTAATTCAAACCCCAGTTCAGTTTCTCAATATTAAATATAAAAGAAACTAAAATTTTAGAAATATATAACCCCAAGTTACATAAAAAGCGATCATTTGTTCTAGTTTGCTTTGAGTAGAAAAATCTTTGATCTGAAACCTAAGAGCCTTGTGTCTTCTCCCAACATCCATAAAAGGACTGCAGTGTTATTTGTTAGCATGCATTAAGATAAAAGCTTAAATGCTTCATAGTTCCTGACAGCTAAAAATGGATGTAAAGCAGGTCTACCACTTCAGTGAATTTTCCAGGAATGGTCAATAAGTGAGAGGTTGAGGGGCCCTACCAACATCTGAGCCTGGAAGACTGGGGAAAATGGGAGCGCTTGTGTCTGGAGGGAGACAGTGTGAACATTTAACAACTTTAGCGTGAGCTATTGCTTCAGAATTAACAGATTCATAATTTCAAGCATTTTCTGTAGTGAATATTCTGAATGGGAAATATAATGAAGCAGTGAAGAGCTCAAAATTGTGAAAACTATATAAAATACTGTGATGGGAAGCAAGCGATGGGAGCCCAGCCATGTTCTAATCAATCTACCGGAACACCCTGATCATTGATGATACGTCTATTACTTTCCTTGTCATATCATGAGCGACTTTGAAATTCAAGGTGGATTAGTATCTTTTTTCTCTATGACCTAACGAGTGATTTTTTTTCATCCATGTCCCCTCTTTGGATATACTTTAATTTCTCAATATGTGAAAATGAATTGCCTGTATTACATTTAATTGACTTAATTTAGCTGATAGAAAAATCCTTTGGTATAGGTGCTGAAGTGCAAATCTCGATACCAGAACAGTCCTTCACTGTTCTCTTGGGTGTACCAAGAAAATGGACTGTGAAGTGGCTATTGCGGTCTCTACCTGAAAAGAGAAGTTTTGAGGTAATTTATGTGCCTTGGAGAGTAGTTAGCACTTCACAGGCTTTAAGTTTGAACCTTGATTAAAGCCGGAAGGGGACTGATGTCACTAAAGACCATTTAATTAGGGACATCAAACAGTCCTTAAAGGAGATTTGGAATCTGTGATATCATTTAGCTAAAATGCAATACCCTAACTTTATCCTTAGTAAATTGATCTAGTCTTTTCTTCCATCCTTTGGTATGTGTGGTTTTAATTATCACCTGGTATATCTTTCAGGACAATGAACAAGGCTGAAAAATGCAATTTAACCTAGCTGGGTGCGAAGTGGAGCGATTAAAAATTATGCCTATATACTTTTGTCAATTACACTGGATTTACTTTAAAAGAAGAATTACAGAAAAAAAAGTCTAAAATTAGTCATTAAAACTGGCAATGTTATAGGGTAGATGATAATGGCCTAATGAGTGTTTTCTATTCCAAATTTTATCTACAAATGTGCAGAATTTCTGTGCAGGCTAATCACATCACACACACTTTCTGGTCTTTCAATAACGATCGCTTTGTGCACATAATGGAGTTTCTTCTCTGGAGGGGGTTTGCAGATGAATGTGACTTCATCATCTTACAAAGGCGAATGTTATGACTGTCACATTAAAGTTGGTGGCTTAAAATCATAAAATTGCAGACAGGGAGATCCTAGATGGGTATAACCAGACCTTCTGAAAATAAAAGTCACACATTTTGACTTATATATCAACTTAATGCCCAGAAAATAAGGCATAACAAAAAGATACAAAATGTATTATTATTATCTCTCAACAAATTTGATTTCGGGTTTTGTTGCTTTTACTGGTGCATTTACATGAATTGAAGTTCAAAGACAGAGAAAGAGTGCTTAATAGCAGAAATTAACACAATATTGTAAATCAACTACATTTCAATAAAATTTTTTAAAAAACAAGAAAACAAAATGAAAAGGGAGAAGGTGCTCATGAATTGAATATTAGATTTAAAAGGGTCTAGACATTTCCTATATATGTGATAAAGTTAAAAAGAATCATGAACATTATCCTTGCTTTAAGGATACAAAAATATCACATAACCCTCCATTTTTGGAAGAATCATTCATTTGTATTATTGACTCCTTTAAATATAATCTTTCAAAACATCTATCAAAAATATAACAGCACATAATTAAAGTGGCCCAAAGAAAGACATGAAAAAAAAAGATTTATTTGTGTTATTCTTCAAATGTTAATTACAAGGGAAGTCACCAAAATAGTTCCCTAACTCATTGAGAATTTTTTGAGCTTCAGGAAATGTTAACTATTCTCATACAAATGTTCTTGAAAGTTTGGCCATTTAAATTTGCCTTTAGAAGTTCATTCCTATATTCAGTGAGGTCAAAGACTTCTGGACGGTACAGTCTTCTATAGTAATTTTCTGAGCTTCCTCTGTTTTTTGCAGAGATCAGAGATAAGACGGTAACCACAAGCTCTGCATCCCATAGCTCCATGGTGACACATCCCCACTCTCTCACTTAGGATGCAGTCATTGGTTTTCATTTATCACCTTGACTTGGGTGCAGTTTCAGAGCTTCCTTACACTAATGGGTCCTACCCACAGGAGAGGAAACCAAAATAGGGTTATTGCAACTGCTAAACATATCAGTCCCAAATATACACGCAGGTACTGGGGAAATGACCACTGACCAGCTGTATACGTGTGGAACTACTGAGAGCCACAATACAGGTAGGACTCCACTTGTTCCTTTAGGCCACACTTTAATGGGGTAAACGTATTGACACTTTGGATTTCCATTAACTAATCAATAATAAAGCCAATGCTTTATTTTTGGTCCAGGTTTCCTCATTTTCTCAAGACCATAACAAAACCCAAACTGTAGTTTGTTTAAACGTATTTATTCTCTTTATAAAATTCACATCAGAGAAAATGTCACCTGCTCTTATGTCAAGATGGCTTATAATCCATGTTTCAATCTAATAAGATAACCCTATTTTAAAATTCTTTGACTGTTTTGAAGCAGTGGTGTACTCAAATTTGGCCATGCCAGTAGCCATGGAAACCACAGACCTCAAAGACTACCTCCGCGGAAAGTTGCTGTTAGGACTCAGCGACCCAGCACTGTCAACTCGCATGCTCACACCCGCTGAGGTGGAACACAGGCATCAAACGCAGCCTCCAGTGGCGAGCGGATTGGAGGCACTGGCTGGATTCTTGGAGATATGGAGACCCAGCCACTTTGTTTTGAGACATAAGTCTAACATACAGCAGATTATTTTTTTTTTCTTGAGAATGAAAAGACGAAAACCTAAATTACATAAAAGGAGAGGATAATGGAAATGGGAAATTTCTAAGACTAAAGAGAAAATTCATGAAACAATTTGAAACACGTTTCCTAACTCAAGAAAATGCATTTAAGGATTTTCTGAATGTCTCTAAAAGTATCTTTATACATTTTGCCACAATGAAATTTTAAGTCAGTTTTCAGGAAATTAAACTTAGAACAAAATTTCTCTTTTTAGTGTGAAGCTTGATGAGTTGTGACCAATACAAAAGATAACCACCACCCCAACCGAGATTAAAATATTTCTATAACTTCAAAAAATTTTCTCCCGTCCCTTCACAGTCTATCCTCCACCCCCAGGCTCTGGCAACTACTGATCTGATTTCTGTACCTACAGTTTTGATTTTTTAGAATGTTTTATAAACAGCATGGCTGTTTTTGTGTATTTCTGAGATACTTCTGAGATTAATCCTGTTATTTCATTCATCACTACTTCATTCCATTTTACCGCTCAGTCTTCCTTTATATCAACATGTCCCAATTTGTTATCTCTTTGTAAACGGGTGGATAGTTGGGTTGTTTCCAGTTTGTGGATATTATGAATAAAGCCATTATAAATAAACATTCATGTTCAAATCTCTGTGTGGACATTTTTAACATTTCTGTTGGGTAAATTCTCAGAAAATTCAAAAGGACTGCACCATTGCAGCCCATTAGCAATGTTGCAGCTGCTCTGCACATTTTTTAAGCATTTGTGTTGTCAATTTTTGTCATTGCTATTGTTTCTTAATTTTTACTCTCCTAGTAGATATGCAGTAGTATCTCATGGTGATTTTAATGTGAATTTTTCTAATGAATACTAAAAAATGGTAAAAGATGGAAAGCATCTATGTGTTTGCTATTCAAATCATTTCTCTGATAATGCACATGTTCAAATATTTTAATGAGTCTTTTAAAAGTTCTTATGTATTATTGATACAGTCTTCCATCAGATGTGTTTATAAACATTTTCTACTGATCTGTGGTTTGTTTTTTTCTTTTCTTTTCAGTGTCTTTCAAAGAGCAGAGTATTTAATTCTGATGGAGTCCAATTACCCAAAGTTTGAGCACTTGGCTTTTTTATACATGCTTTATAAAATCTTTCCCTATCCTAAGATCTCAAATATTTTTCCCACGTTTTCTTTTGGAAAGATTATCACATTAGATTATATTTTGGTCTGTGATTCAAATTTATTTATATATGATAGGAAGTATGGTTTGAGATTGATTTGCATAAGGAAATATTCTAGTATATTTGCTAAAAAATACTATCATACTCAAAAATAAACTCAAAATGACTTAAAGACTTAAACATAGGACAAGACACCATAAAACTCCTAGATAAGAACATAGGCCCAAAACATTCTCTGACATAAACTGTACAGATATTTTCTTAGGTCAGTCTCCAAGGCAATAGAAATAAAAATAAATAAATAAATAAACAAACAAACAAACAAATGGTACCTAATCAAACTTACAAGCTTCTGCACAGCAAAGGAAACATAAAAGCACAAAAAGACAACCTATGGAACGGGAGAAAATAGCTTCAAATCATGCAAATGACAAGGGCTTAATCTCCATAGTATACAAACAACTCATACAACTCAACATCAACAACAACAAAAAACAAACAACCCAATCAAAACATGGGCAGAAGACCTAAACAGACATCTCCAAAGAAGACATGCAGATAGCCATCAGGCACATAAAAAATGCTCAATATCACAAATTATTAGAGAAATGCAAATAGAAACTACAATGAGGTACCACCTCACATCTGTCAGAATGGACATTGTTAAGTCTACAAATAACAAATGCTTGAGAGTGTGTGGAGGAAAGGGAACCCTCCTACACTGTTGGTGGACTGTAAGTTGGTATAACCATTGGGGAGAACAGTATGGATATACTGCAGTAAACTAAATATATAACTACCATATGATCCAGCAATCCCAACCCTGGGCATATATATTCAGACAAAATTTTCATTCAAAAATATACATGCACTTGTATGTTCATAGCAGCACTATTCACAATAACCAAGACATGGAAACAACCTAAATGTCCATCGACAGGTGAATGCATTAAGAAGATGTGGTACATATATGCAATGGAATATTACTCAGCCATAAAAAGAAATATTGCCATTTGCAGCAACATGGATGCAACTAGAGATTATCATACTAAATGAAGTCAGAAAGAGAAAGAGAAATATTATATGATATCATGTATATGTGGAATCTAAAATGTGGCACAAATGATCATTATCTACAGAAACAGACTCACGGACATGGAGAACAGACTTGTGGTTGCTGAGGAGGAAGGGGAAGGAGTGGGATGGATGGAAGTTTGGGGTTAGTAGATGCTAACTAATACATTTAAAATGGATAAGGAATGAGGTCCCACTGTATAGCACAGGAAACTATATCAAATTTTCTGTGCTAGAACATGATAGAAGATAATAGGAGAAAAAGAATATATATATATATACACACACACACATATATATGGGTCACTTTGCTGTACAGCAAAAATTGACCCAACATTGTACATCAACTATACTTTAATAAAAAAAAATGATATTTTTGAAAAACTTTTAATCATATTTATATGGATCCATTTCTGCATTCTGTATTTTCTGTTTACCTACAGGGCTATCCTATTCCAAATACCACACACAGTTATGGCTGTAACTTCATTCTAGTTTTGAAATTAGTGCAAGACCTCTCTCTACATGCTTTTCAAAGCTGTTTTGATTACTTAGGTTCTTTGCAGTTCCATAAAAATTGTAAAATCTTCATAAAAAATGTTCTAAAAACATTTTTTGATTAGGATCAAATTGAACCTCTAAACCATTTGGGGATATTGTCTTCAGAATATTAAGTCTTGGAGGTCCTGCTTTGGCACAGTGGGTTAAGGATCTGGCATTGCCACAAAGAAGGTGGGGGGAGTTACATATTAAGTCTTTGCTGGAGGAGATCATGGTGAACAAATAACCTGAGAGATAGACCCAGGCAGCTGGAGGCTCCCCACCCTTCCCTTCCTTGGAATGGGCACTCTGCTTGCCTTCCCTGATCCTAGAAGCTGCCCCCAAGTACACAGCCTTGAGAGAGGGATGAGGTATTGTGACCACCTGGACCTGACAAGTAATTGAACCCAGTTAAGGACCCTTTATAAATGCTTAAGATCTGTCAGGGAGATGCAGATATCTCCTCCTCTTGATGGGCCCAGGACAAGCCTCCTTGTAATTTCCTTTGCTGGTTAAACCTGCCATCTACCATCTGAACTCTCTGTCTCTTTACTGCATCTCTCCCTGTCCTCCCTATTTGAGGGCTGGTTTCATATTTCCCTGGGGAAGCTCCCTAGAAGAGTGAAAACAGAAGTCTTCAATTCATATACAGGGTGTATCTCTTCAATAATTTAGGTCTTCTTTTATTTATTTTATAATTTAAAAATTAAAAGTACATATGTTTGACATATTTTGAAAATTTATCTGTAAGTATTCATGTTTTTGATCTCATTGTAAAAGATACACTTTTGTATATTTCAGTTGTCATTGGTTTATTACTAATATATAGAGATACAATTTTTACATGGATGTCTTATCCTGAAATGTTACTGAATGTGTGTATCAGTGAACTTCATTGTAGATTGTTGGCTATTTTCCACCTAGATCAACATGTCCATTGCAATCGAAAACACTTGTTAATTTTTTTTCAATGTGTATGCTTTTTATTCTAATTTTTAAAGTTCCCTGCCATGTTTGATGACTTATTTCTTCCAGGACAGGGTCGACAGTAGTGATGAGAGCTGATATCTTTAACTCATTATTCTTTTTCTATTCTGTAGGAAAATGTTCAAAATTTTACAATGAAGTATAATATTGTTGCAAGCTATTCTTTCTTTGGAATTGTTTTTAATCAGATTGAGGAACTTCCCTCTATACTTTATATACATAATATCTATATCTACATACATATATTTATATATATAAATAATATTTAATCCTTATCTAAAAAAATGTTTACCTGGATTATGTATGATAACTTCTCCCAGATTGCTTTACTTATGATTTATCTTATTTTTCTGCATTCTCTGTAGCTAATTTAAGACTTCCTCTCTGCTTACATTTTCCTATAAAATGTTTTTTAATGTAATAAAATTGTCTTTGAACTTGCTTCATTTCTTTAAATTTGTAAACTTCCATTTTATGTTATTTGGTAGTCTTAATAAAATACTTTTTATCTCTCAATTAATAGAGTCCATATTGTTCTAGGCTCAAAGGGATTATGGAAAATTCCCTCTTCTTTCATTTCTTTCTCAGTGGCGAAGTAAAATATCTAATTATCTCTGTTAGTCTCTTGTTAAAATTATAGCTATTTCTTTAGTGATGCATTAAAAATGTACATTAAAAACAATAGACACTTAGAAATCTTTGAGTATTTGAAAAAAGAGAGACCGAATAAATGTCAGACAAGACTGGAAATGAAAATGCCAGATTACCAATTTTTTCTACAGCCATCTGTATTCCCCATTTTTATGGAATTTCATTTCATGTTTTTTATATAAGTTGCATTTTTCTTCTTCATATATTTTTCTATACCATTATCACATATTCAAATATATATTAAATAAAGGAATAACGCATTTTCTTCTTCATTAGTGTTATTTTTTAGCAAAGACCTTTATTTTCCTTTTTATTCCTACTTTTCCCTGTTCATAAAAACAGTGTTTATACGAAGAAACTCTCTCTTACTGAATAGAAAATAGTCTAAAAACAACTGACTACTCTTTTATAGAGAGAGAAAATTAATGCATTCTTCCTCTCCTAACTCATCTTTAAACACCACTAAATCTCCACCAGTGTCGAGTTTACCAAATTTAATTTGTTTAAAGCACAATGAACAATTTGGAAGACTTTGGGGGACATTTACTTTTATTTTCTAAATTAATTTTCTCCTAACCAGAGCACAGTAAAGAGGAAAGTGAAACGCACAATAAAAATAAAACTGATTTTTAAAAATATCTTTATAAAATCTTAACATTGTTCTCTGGAGTCCTTTATAAGATTGCAAAGTATGGTTTTAAGGCAGGAACTTTCTCTTCATCAAAATTTTAATTTAAAAAGTTCAGGCAACCACCAACAGGCAAATAAACACGGAAGCCCTAAGGGAAAGACTGCATAATTACAAATACTCAGAGTCTAAGACATTTCTGCATGTTGGCACTCAGTTCCCTGGAGTATACTTTACACCTGCTAACCCAAATAAATGCCCATTATATGTGATTTTCCCTATGCATCTTTCACACTCAATCACTAGGCTTTTTATTTAGAAATGTCTTCCTTTTGATGCGTTCCTCTTAAATCTAGTATTCTGTCAGCACAGACCAGAGTGACTTCAAGATATTAAGTAATTTTATAGGTACCTCTCCCAAGATCCTCAGTTATTTCATAGCAGTTATTTTTTGTTTTAAATGTGATCACTTTGAAAATCTTTCATTTCCTTCACCCTCTCTCTCCTCTTTTTTTCCTTTCACAATTACAAACTCCACCTCATGTTTATTACACAAATGTAGGTCAGGATTATGGTTATGCAAATTAGGAAAAATTAAAATAAAACTACTATCACCTCTGAGTTCCTCATTCCAAAAAAAAGCAATCTTGAAAATTTTCTTTAAAAGCCACACCCTCCAATACGAGATAATGTACTGGTTCTTCCATTTGATGCAACTGGAATTGTGGTAAATTTTTATTAGCCATCTTGAACTAAGAAAAATATTGTTAAGCAAATATGTTCATCATTAAGTTTATAATTACGTTTTAATTCTATGATGAATAACATTTTTCACCCCCACTCTGGCAGCATAATTGAGATAGGGAGCAAACAAATGTTCCATAGTGGGTCGGAGACCCACAGATTTTCAATTATCATGTTGCTACACAAAATAGAATAGGAGGACAAAATGAGGCCCAAGTTAGAAATTTCAAGATGGTCTCTGGTAAACATAAACAAACATTATCTAGTTGATTATCAATATATCACAAATTTTACCTGGTGAATCTATTTAAAGTCTTTTTTTTTTGTCTTTTTGCCTTTTTATCTAGAGCCACATCCGCGGCATATGGAGGTTCCCAGGCTAGGGGTCTAACAGAAGCTGTATCTGCCAGCCTTCGCCACAGCCACAGCAACGCGGGATCTGAGCCACGTCTGCAACCTATACCACAGCTCATGGCAACACCGGATCATTAACCCACTGAGCAAGGCCAGGGATCGAACCTACAACCTCATGGATCCTAGTCGGATTCGTTAACCACTGTGCCACGAAGGGAACTCCTATATTTAAAGTCTTATTTTAAGACTTTTGGAGACTGCAGCAAGATGGTGGAGGAGTGAGAGGTCGCGCTCACCCTCTCCCACAAATACATCAAAAAATGCATCTAAATATAAAACAAGTTGGACAAGTCATCATCTGAATGCTGATTAATTTAAACCTCCAAAAACTGCAAGAAACCCTTGAAATAATTGGGTAGAACAACAGAAAAAAAAAAAAAAAG
>PVHT021183530.1:7511193-7596439 GCA_004024745.2 Catagonus wagneri | reverse complement strand
ATCTCTAAAATATACAAACAACTGATACAGCTCAACTGCAAAAAAACCAACAACCCCATTGAAAAATGGGCAATGGACCTGAATAGACATTTCTCCAAAGAAGATAAACAGATGGCCAACAAGCACATGAAAAAATGCTCAACATCTCTGATAATTAGAGAAATGCAAATCAAAACTACCATGAGATACCACCTCACACTAGTCAGAATGGCCATCATTAACAAGTCCACAAACAACAAATGCTGGAGGGGGTGTGGAGAAAAGGGAACCCTTCTGCACTATTGGTGGGAATATAAGCTGGTGCAGCCACTATGGAAGACAGTGTGGAGGTACCTTAGAAAACTCTACATAGAATTACCATATGACCCAACAATCCCACTCTTGGGCATACATCTGGACAAAAATTTCCTGGAGAAAGACACTTGCACACGCATGTTCACTGCAGCACTATTCACAATAGCCAAGACATGGAAACAACCCAAATGTCCATCGACAGATGACTGGATTAGGAAGATGTGGTATATATACATGATGGAATACTATTCAGCCATAAAAACGGATAAAATAATGTCATTCGCAGCAACATGGATGGAATTAGATACCCTCATACTGAGTGAAGCAAGTCAGAAGGAGAAAGACAGATGCCATATGAAATCTCTTATAACTGCAGTCTAAAACACTGCAGAAATGAACATCTCAACAGAAAAGAAAATCACCAACTTGGGGAACAGACTTGTGGTTGCCAAGGGGGCGGGGGAGGGGTGGGAGGGAATGGGGATAACTAGTGCTTTAATGATGAAATAGCAAGGAGCTCCAACTGTATTGCACGGGGAACTATATCTAATTACATGTGACAAATCCATATATGTACATGTAACTGGGTCACCACGTGGTGCAGTTTGAAAATCTGACAGAAATCTGTAAACAAGGTATAATGCAAAATAAATAAATAAATAAAAATAAATAAATAAAAATAAAAATGCGTTAAATGCAAATACATAATTTACACAGTCCCTGTTAAATAAATGTGTATGTAATAGAAAGAAAAAATAAATAAAATAAACAGTAAGCGGGTAAAAAAAAAAGACTTTTAGTTAATAATTAGTGAAGCTGTAGTTTGAGAGCCAATGGCCTAGAAATAAGTACATTGTTCATACTGGGTTTCTCATGCTCAATTAAAAAAAAAAATAAATAAAAGAGCCAAGGCAAGGAAATTCAGAAATCTATGTTGTTCATTGTCCAGATAAAGAAGTTAATAGGATGCACAAAAAAGATTTGCAAATATAAAGGTATGACAAAGATAAATACATCTATAGTTTAATTAGTTTTCTGCATTTGGTTTTGGACATTGGAAGAAAAGTCTGTAACTATTCACCTCTTTGAGCTTCCTCAGTAATGCCTAATACTGAATCCTCTGATTTGTATCACACTGGACAATCTGATCATATGTGTTCATTCAGAAACATATTTATCTTCTTGGTTTCTTCCTCAATGGAATGTAGAAATTAATTCATATATTATGTTTGATATTTGTTTTGAAAAGGTAAATCAATACGTTAAAATAATACTAACATTCTTAAACATTTTAAGAATTTCAGCTTGGTGAGTACCTGAGAGGACGTTACTTATCACCATTTTAGAAATATATATCTCCATCACTTGTATTAAGTGTGTTTGACACAAAATTGATGTGGTGAGAGGGTAGGAAGAGTGGCTAATGTGATTAATCATCTTTTCGTGCGTGTATTTGCCATCTGTATATCCTATTTGGTGAAACGTTTCACATCTTTTGATCATTTTGTTTGCTATTATACTGCTTAATTTTGAGATTTCTTTACATTGTCTAGATGCTAGACCTTTGTTGTCTATGTGGATATCTTTTGTTCTGTGACTTGCATCTTCATCTTCTTAAGAAGGTCTGTTGAGCATTTAAAAAAAAATTATAATGAGGTCCAATATATCAGTTGTCTCGTTTATGAATCATGCTGTTGGTGTCAGGTCTAAAAACCTTTGCCTAACCCTAACTCCTAAGATTTTCTCCTCTTTTTCTAAAAATTTACATTGTTATATTTAAATCCATGATCCATTTGTGTTAATTTTTGTCTAAGATGTATGATTTAAGCTGAAACTTGTTATTTTGGCTATGGATAGCCAATTGCTTCAGCACCATTTGTTGAAAAGCCTGTCTTTTCTCCATTAAATTGCTTTTGCAACTTGGTCAAAAATCAATTGGACATATTTTTGTGGTTCTATTTCTGAGTTATCTATTCTGCAGCATTGATCTATGTGTCTATCTCTTCTGGAAATTATTTTGATTACTCTGGCTATATAATAAATCTTGAAATCAGATAGACTAATTCCTCCTACTTAATTCTTTTTTTCTTCAAAATTGTTTTAGCTGTTCTATGTATTTTGCTAATACATATACATTTTAGAATAATCTCATAGATTTTTACAGAAAATCTTGATAGGATGGCTAAGTTTTCTCACAAATTTTTTTAAACATTATGAGGTTTACAGAAAAACTGTAAATTAATACAGAGTTCCCATACACCTTACTCCCAATTTCTCTTAATATTTTACACGTAGTATAATAGATATATTATTTGTAGTATAGTAATTCTATCACAATTTACTGATACTGATTCATTATTATCAGCTAAGGTCCATGCTGTATTCACATTTCCTGAATATTTTTTAACCTATTATTCTTTTTTTGCCCTAAGATCTCATCCAGGAAACCACATTGCATTTGGTTGTCATGTCTCTTCAGGTTCCTCTTGTTTCAATGGTTTTACAAATTTGCCTTGTTTTTGATTAATTTTATTGACAGTTTTGAGGAGAACTAGTAAAATCTTCTGTAGGATGCTCCTTAACTGAGATTTGCCTGATGATTTTCTCATGATTAGTCTATGGATATGGGTTTTGGAGAGAAAGCCCACAGAGGTAAAGTGCCATTTTTCACCTCTTCATATCAAAAGTGTGTATGACCAACATGAATTATTGTGGCTACTATTCCTTTATTCACCTGGCTGGGGTGTTTTCATCAGAGTTCTCTACTGTAAAGTTGCTTTTTTTCCCCTCCCCTTTCCACGCTCTGCTTTTTTTCAAGGAAGTAACTATGCACAGCTTAAGCTTGAGGAGGATAATATCTTGAGTTATGCTCCATCTTCTTGAAGTATCTGCATAAATTATTTGGAATTCTTCTGCACATATTTCTCTCTTTCCCCTATTTATTTATTTATTCAGTCATTTGCTTATGTCAGCTCAACTCATGTAAGTGTATGTCATACTTTAAGTTATAATCCCAAACTATTTTAAATTTATTTTGTTTCTCAAACAGTTCCAGCTTTGATCATCGGGGGCTCTTTCATTTGGGTCCTGTGTCCCTTTGACATATTCCCATCATAGTTTTTCCCATCATAGTTTTTGTTCATCTGATTTGATTTGTTTTTCTGTTTTGAGCATTTCCTTACATTCTGCCACTACAAAACGCTCTGGGTTCATCTTGCAGATTTGCTGTTCTGCTCTAATAATCAGCCCTTTCTCCAGGGATTCTGGATCCTGCTTTCTTTTATTAAACAGTGTTATTATAAATTGATTAGTGTTTTTTATTTCATTTCAAAATGCAGCCCAATAGTTATTGCTCAGTGGGTCTCAGCAATTAGGAAGGAGGCCTGAAGGATATTATAGTAGAAAAAGCACATTAGGAAAAATACATTAGGTTTACTGTAATTAAGTACCCTGCCTCTTTTAATTTTACATGTTAAACCACTGATTTTAGGTACTTCCAAGGAAATGGCTCATGCTTCATATACTTCATGAAAAATGTTAGGTTTTCCATCTCCTCTAGATACATTTGATTTCTGTATTGTATAGTCTGTGAAAACCATGATACACATTCTGCATGGAGGTCATGTACAGAAGAATTTCATTATTGACTTCCTTTTCAGAGCTGCATGCCAAAATAATTTTGTGTTGAAAATATAACAACCCCAAAGTTAAATGTATGTATTATTATAGCTATACTTTTACATTACTACATATTTTGGAAGATGAACAATTATATTATGTCAACTCAGAGCATCTCCACCTGCTCAAATTGTCTTCTCATGATAAAGCTCCATTTCTGTTTTAAACTTCCAATGTCATATGGTTTATTTAATTGAATTACAAAAGTAAAGTTTTGTTATAAAAAATCATTTTCTAGACTTTCCTCCTTAATTGAATTTAGTCTGAAAACCTCAAATTCAATTTTAGTATAATATTCACATATGATTACAGAGCATTATCCTAATTCCAATTTAATTATAAGTTATTTGTTAAAGTGATAGCTCCAGTGTAGTAAAATGCATTTGATTGGAAAACTGAAAAATGATGTTTGTTATCAAACATGTACTCATTTAGTGTCATAAGAATAGATATGATCTAGAGTATAGTTAAGCATGCTTCTACCTCAATGAATTAAATCTTAGAGAAATAATATATTCTTTTTTATTGCCCACACCCACAGCATGTGGAAGTTCCCAGGCCAGGGATGAACTGTGCACCACAGCAGTGACATGAGCCACTGCAGTGAGTATGCCACATCGTTAAACCACTGCTCCACAAGAGAATTACAAGAAATAATATGCTCTTAAAATCACAACCAAGTATGAGGTAAAATATGATTAATTTACATCTTTATTACAAAAACATGCTTCAAGCATGGTATCAGTTTAGTTTAATATTTGTCTGGCAACTATGATGCAGAAATTGTACAAAACCATGGCAAAGGAGATAATGTAAAACGGTAACCACTTGGTGGAGCTGATAATGTTAGAAGGTAAGACTACTACTTGTATGGTGGCAAAAACTCAAATAGGAGAATATTCTGTTAAATTAGCCTTAAGTGACTTAATTTTCTCAACAAGATTAATGAAATGCTCTTAATATACATGTAGGGACTATGCCATTTTTAAATCACACTCCCTCCAAAAAAAATTCCTGGTTAATGGTCTCCATTTAAAATACCCTCAACCAAGACATGGAATCAACATAAATGTCCATTGACAAAGGAATGAATGAAGAAGATGTACATATATACAACAGAGTATTACTCAAGACATGAAAAAGAACTAAATAATGCCATTTGCAGTAGCATGGATGGACCTAGAGATTATCATACTGAGGTAAGTCACACAGGGAAAGACAAATATCATATTTGTCACATATGAGGAATGAAATATAAATGATACAAATGAACATTTTTCAAAACAGAAACAGACAAAGTTTTCAAAAACAAACTTAATGACTACCAAAGGGGAAACTTAAGGGGGATAAATTAGGAATTTAGGATTAACATATACATATTACTATATATAAAATAGATAACAAGGACTTACTGTTTAGGACAAGTAACTATACTCAAATTATGTAATAACTTATATGGAAACAGAATCTGAAAAAGAATGGCTATATGTATATGTATAACTGACTCACATGTGGTACACTTGAAACTAACACAACATTATAAATCAACTCTACTCCAATAAAATTTAAAAAAATACCCTCAATATATCTTATCGATTTCCCTATATAAGAAAAAAAAAAGACTTTCTCTTCTTCCAATTCAACTCAAGATGTTCATCATTTAACAATTTTAATTTTAACAGTCATCCTGGTGTTTAAACCTGTAGTTTTGGATAACAAATCATCATTTTATTCCTAATGCCAGAATTTATGATAATTTATAACCCTAGATTTGGTTTTCACTTCTTCTGAGGAAAAAACAGTACCTACCTCACAGAATCATTATGAAGGTTAATAGTGATATTTTAATGTCATAAATGAGCATTATAACATTGAATGGTAATTAATAGAAGCACTTTATTTTAAATGTCCTAACAGTTTCATAATTTCAAAACAGGCACTGACAAAGACTCTCTTAATACAAGTTTTCCTTTTTTCCACTTCACACATTTACTAAATGAATGATAGAACAACACTATGGAATAGTCAAAAAGAAGTGGATAATTTTCTGTTTTTAGGTGCTTAGACTTGGGCCAGAGAGTTCAAAATGCATGCATGGTGCAATGTTTTTACAGGATCTGAACTACATTTCAGGTGTCTAGCTCTATTCCACAAGTATGTCTTTATGCTACACTCACATTAATATAACGTTTTAAATACTTTTGGAATATCTGTGTTAATCAACTCTTTGAAAATCACACACTGAGCTTCTAGTCATGGCTATGTAACTAAGTTTGAACTCAGCAGAATCATTCTTACCAAATTTAGAATTCATGTTTCTTTTTTTTTTTTAATGTAATAAAGATACAGAAGTGGGTTCTTTCTTCCAGTTTCCTGACACTGTGTTAACTAATATTTCACAAGTTACTAACATCTAAATTGGCCAGGCAGACCTCTCTGTGCTTTACTTGAACTTCAAGTGAACCTGCAGCTATTTAAAAGCACCAAAATAGGGTTCAATATGTATATATTTGTGTATTGATATATACGAGAGGAACTGCAATATGGATTCCTTTGCTTTTATTGTTTGAAGTCATATTCACATTTCAACAGTTTCTTTTCCAAGTTAATGCACTGAAGTGGATGCCAAAAAAATGAATGCTGTGAAAGCTGTCATAAATCTTATAACAGTCTATAAGATTTTTGGCAATGTGTGCATCCAAATAAAGTGTTTTCGTTTTCTGTTAAAGACATTGTTTATAGGTTGATAAATGGCATGTATACCAAAACCCATTTTTGTGTCACTCATATGCAAAATTAGCTTTTAGCAAAGGAGTAGATGGCTGTATTGTCACAGAGTTTTAAATAAGAAACAGAATTTATGCTTGGAGGCTTCTTCTTCCCTTAGAAATAAGGTAGGAAACTCTCTGTACCCTTAATTTTTTTTTTAATGGCACCATCCAGGGCATATGGAAGTTCCTGGGCCAGGAATTGAATCCTATGCTGCCCTGGGTCAGGGATCAAACCCACCCCTTCAAGGACTTAAGCTACTGCAGTCAGATTCATAACCCACTACATCACAGTGGGAACTCCTCCCTACACTTAATATTTAAAGGGTAGCACAGCACCACACAAGAGGTGGAGACACTTTAGCCAAATGCTGAATGACTGTGTGAATGAATGAATGAATGGTGATGAATTCTTTACCTAAAGATTTTGATCCAAGCATGATCTTGCTACTAAACTTGAGATACTCAAATCTTTGCTCGATTAACTATAACCTGTGAGTAGCTCACTGAATGTCAATTTACAAGGAATTCTTTTCTAGTAGAAAAGGAGTCTAAAGTACTTTACAGTGATTTCTGAAGGAGAATTCAACTCTTGGGCCATATGTGAATTTACCACGTAGTTCATTTTCCAAATTAAACTGATGCACGATTGAACATATTTTCAGGATGTCTAGAGTCTTAACAATCTTCCCCAGTCCCTGCAACCCTCTCCTGGTGAACTCACCCAGTTTCTGGATTCACTCATGCCATTTCCTCAAGCTACACATGACACAGATAATCGCTACCATTTGAAATATTTGCTACGTTCCCACACGTACCTTTTCCTAGTTTTGGACATTAGCTTTATCACTTTAATTTTTGGCTAGCTGGTTCTTAAGAGATCCATGTCATCCTCAAGGCACAACTTAGATTCACGACAAAGTGCAACCCAACATAGTTGCCATATTTGTTTCAACAAAGTCAATTGTACAGGTGCAAAAAACAAGGTCGATAATTCAGTATTATCCCAATTATAGTCAACCAAGTAAAGACTGGTAGTTCTCTGCAAATAAGTTAATAAAAAAAGATGAAGTCACTGGCACAGCAGGTATCTGGAGAGGATCCTCTTCCTGGATCACAGACAATCACTTTATCTTCACGTGGCAAGGAAAGGGAAAAGGGAGGTATGAGAGAGAGAGAGAAAGTAAGAAAAGGATAGGAAGAAAGGAAGTAAGAAAGGAAGGGAGAAAGGCAGGAAGAAAGAGAGGAAGGGAGAGAGGGAGAAAGGGAGAGAAGGAAGGAAAGAAAGGGAAGGGGGAGGAAAGGGGGGAGGGGAAAGGAGAACAGGAGAGCAGAGGAAAGAACACTGGCTCTCTTGTTCCTATTTATAAGGACATTAACCCCATTATAAGGGTTCCACTATCATACCTAATTATCTCCTAAAGGCCTCATCTCCAAATAAGAGCAATCTGGAGATAAGAGTTTCCACATATGGAGTTTGGGGACACAAATATTCAGTCCATTGCACACATCCTTGAATCCCCAATTACCACAGAGCAATGGGTTAATTGCCATTTAACATGCACTTATGCATGTGTTAAGGACAAGAACGCTGAGTCTAAGAAACCCCAATCTAGGAGTTCCCGTCGTGGCTCAGTGGTTGAAGAATCTGACCAAGAACCATGAGGTTGCGGGTTCGATCGCTGCCTTTGCTCAGTGGGTTAAGGATCCGGCGTTGCGGTGAGCCGTGGTGTAGGTTGCAGACGCGGCTCGGATCCCGCGTTGCTGTGGCTGTGGCGAAGGCCGGCAGCTACAGCTCCTGTTAGACCCTTAGCCTGGGAACCTCCATACGTCGCGGCTGCGGCTCTAGATAAGGAAAAAAGACAAAAAAAAAAAAAAAAAAAGCAATCTCTTAGAAAAGGGCTGCAATCAAAACTACCCAAATTGGAGTTCCCGTCATGGCTCAGGGGAAAGGAATCTGACTAGTATCCATGACCACACAAGTTCATTCCCTGGCCTCACTCAGTGGGTTAAGGATCTAGAGTTGCCAGGAGCTGTGGTGTAGGTTAAAGAGGCAGCTTGGAGCTGGTGTCGCTATGGCTACGGCATAGGCCAGGAGCTACAGTTCCAGTTCCATTCCTAGACTGGGAACCTCCATATGCCGTGGGTGCAGCCCTAAAAAAGACAAAAACAAAAAATAAACAAAAACCTACCCAAACTTTGTGTTAGAGGGATTTGATATTTTTATCTTCCTATAAAGTGTCCTATAGAGAGGAACTTTTACATCTATCTTCTGTGTCTGTGTTTGCTATACAGACATGTTTGAAAGAATGAAATGGAACAAAAACTTTGTTCAGAAATTATGCAGAAATGCAAGAGACACAAGGAAGATTTTCTCTTAACAAACAACAACATGTTGAATTGACCAAGAGAAATCAGAAATAGGGAACAAACGAAAAAATACACAACAGCTAGGAATATGGTAGATTTTAATATGATATCTATAAGAAATATGCATGGAGAGATAAAGGGCTAACACACAAACACTAATCAAAAGAAAGTGGGAGTAGCCACATTAATATTTGACAAAATAGACCTCAGAATGAGCATTCTTACTAGGATAAAGGCAAGTATTTCATAATGGAAAGCTAGAAATTCTCAAAGAAGACTAATAATACTTAGAAAGCGTCTGACAACAGAGATTTGAAGCACATAAAACAAACACTGGTAGAACTGAAAGGAGAAAAAAGAGACAAATCCACAATTATAATCACGGTTCACTATGTGCTGGTCTCAACAACTGATAGGGCAATAAGTCCCCAAATTTGTAAGTATGTAATGACCTGAAAACACTGTCATGGAACTTGCTGCATTTGTCATTTATCATGAGCCAGCCAACAACAAGGAATATTCATTCTTTTCAAGTACACTTGGAACATCTATCAAGATAAGACATATCTTTGGCCATTAGAAAAAAAAAAAGAGATAAATTTAAAAGAGATATCATGCAAGTTATGTTCTCGGAGTATGAAAGAACTTAACTAAAAATCAATTAAGTTAAGATAAATGGAAAAGCTTCAAAAACATAGAAATTATATTACATACTTTTAAATAACCCATAGATCAAAGTGGAAGTTTCCCACAAAGTTATTAAAATATTTGCCTGAAATCAAATATAACATATATAAAGCAAATGTAAAAGTATAACATTTAGGGATTACATTCCTAGATATTTTCTCAAATGGTAAAAAGCAACTCATGCACTAGTCAAACTTGGAGGCTACTCAAAAATCATCAGTGTGTGAATGGGTCATATACTGTGTTATATTCATACATCCAATTTTACATATCAAGAAAAAGAATGAAGTATTTATACAGGCCACAGCATGAATGAAAATTAATATGGTTAGAGAAAGAAGCTAGGTGAATAGAGTCCATACTACATGATACCATTTTTATAAAATTTTAGAAAAAGTATATATTGTATCAGACAAGAAGTAGATCAATGGTAATCTGAGGACTGGCGGTCTAGAGAAGGGGGAATCCTTTTGAGAATTATGAATATGTTCATTGTTTTGATTTTGTGATGGTGTTGCAGGTGTATAAAATTGTCAGTCTTGTGAAGTTGTGCGCTTTAAATTCAAGCAGTTTATTGTATGCTAATTGTACTTTAAAATGTTAAAATAAATAATTGAATAAATAAGCAAGCATAAATGAAAATAAGTAAATATATACCTTTATTTTGTTTCACATTTAATGTATCTGAAGTCAGTGTGGGCCTTCAATGGATGACATGATACACGGCCATTTATTATCACTATCAGCCCTAAACGCACTCTTTTGTTTGTATTTTGTGAAGCTAGAGCTGGATTCTTTAGACTGCTTTGTGGCTTTGTGACTCCTGTCATGTTAGGATTTGCCAATAAAGCATCATAAAGGAACTCTGGACATTTTTCGAGGGTTTTCGAGTTAAGTCTGTGTTCTCTTTCAGGGATCTGTATCTTATAAAAAGCAGTGGTGGTAAACTGGTACAATCACTATGGAAAACAGTATGGAGGTACCTCAGAAAGCTAAATATAGAACTACTATATGATCCAGAAATCCCACTCCTGAGAATATATCTGGACAAAACTTTCATTCAAAAAGATACATGCACCCCAGTATTCATTGCAGCCCTATTTACAATAGCCAAGACATGGAAACAACCTCAATGGCCACTGACAGATGAATGGATTAAAAAGATGTTGTATATATATGCAACAGAATACTACGCAGACACAAAAATGAACAAAATAATGTCATTTGCAGCAACATGGATGTAACTAGAGTCGCATACTAAGTGAAGTAAGTCAGAAGGAGACAGTCAAGTGCCACATGATATCACATATATGTGGAATCTAAAATATGACACAAATGAACCTATCTACAGAACAGAAACAAACTCATGGACATAGAGAACAGACTTGTGGTTGCCGAGGTTGGGGAGGGGGAGTGGGATGGACTGCAAATTTGGGTTAATAGATGCAAACTATTGCATTTGGAATGAATAAGCAATGAGGTCCTGCTGTATAGAACAGGGAACTATATCCTTTCACTTGTGATGGAATATGATGGAAGATATTATGAGAAAAAAGAATGTGTGTATATATATGTGTGTGTGTGTGTGTGTATGTATATACTTATAGATGTGTATATATATGTGTGTATATAGATATGGGTCACTTTGCTGTACAGCAGAAATTGACAGAACACTGTAAATCAACTATAATAAAAAAAGTTTTTTAAAAAAGCAAAACACTGGTGGATAACTTAGGACATGAAGTGACTTGAGCTTATGTCATGAATTGTGTATAAGTGACCCACAAAAGCATAATATCGGGTAAGCATAGCAATCATTCCATCATCAATGAAAACAGTATTTAATAAATAATCTACTTTTGTTAATATTTCTTTTTTTTTGTCTTTTTGCCTTTTTTATCTAGAGCCGCACCCACGGCATATGGAGGTTCCCAGGCTAGGGGTCTAACAGGAGCTGTAGCTGCCCGCCTACACCACAGCCACAGCAACGCGGGATCCGAGCCGCATCTGCAACCCACACCAGATCCTTAACCCACTGAGCTAGGCCAGGGATCGAACCCGCAACCTCGTGGTTCTTAGTCGGATTCGTTAACCACTGAGCCACGAAGGGAACTCCGATTTTGTTAATATTAATATTTGGTATTTTTCAAATTGAATATTTTCCTTGAATTATCCATTAATACATTACTCATTGAAAATTAAAACATCAGTCATGAATTTCATAAAGCAAATGAAATTTTTTCTACTTAGAGTGGCAGACTCTGATACAAGTAATTTAAAATTGCATTTAGGTTTTGCTTTATCCAACACTATGCGTTGCTCTGTTTAGCAACAAAGCAAATAATTCAAACCTTGTAATGTATGGTATAGTATTATACCAATTATGCCCAAACAATAATTAATGAAACTGACACAAAATGGTTGATTTGTAGGAAGCTATATTTCCCTAATGTAGCTTGTTAATGGAAGTGAGTTCTGTCCAGGAATGCTGTTTAATGTCACATCACTTTATATTATGCTAAATTATTGTCAAACATAAAACAGGAAACAGCTTCTACTTAGTCTTAAATTAATCAAAACTATGTTGCAAACTTTTGATTTGTGATTCAATACAAATTAAGGAAAATAAAATTTAAAGTAACACAATGTAATATAAGGACATCTGTATATTTTGGCAAGTAAGTTGATGAACTGTGATATATAGGAAATCAAAATATGTAAATCTGAAAACATCTTCATCTTACAAAGCACGTTAAATATTTGAAAATAAAATTAAATTGCTTGTCTAGTCTCTTTTCTGAAAATGTCCTCAAATCTAAGGTATTTAACAGAGAATAGTTGATTCATATGTTTGCATATTTTCTTTTAAATGAATAGTTTTATTTTTATACTTAACAGAAACAGGATTTATGCTTTAGAGACAATGTGAAAATAAAGAAAATGCCTAAATTTGACAAAGAGCGCATCCATACATTTAGTACTGAGCTTAAACCACGACACAGTTTTGAAGTGTATACCTTAACAATACATTACCCAAATTATAAAGTGAATATTATTTTATAATAATTTGAAATTGATACATGTTATATTACTTTACAGATGTGCTATTATGTGTGTACTCAAATTCACTTCATTGGACACAGGTTCTATTTCTCAAAGTTAATTATATCCTAAAACTTTTAAATGTAATATTTACATTTAAAATATACTTCATATATTAAGTGTAAATATTTGATGACACTTTGTATGTGTTTTTCCCCCAGGATGGGTAGATAGGGGGTATACTCTCCTAGTCTTTGTATGCCTAAAATGAACTTCATGACACGTGTTATACCATGAACACAGCCGTGTATGATGCCAATGAACTTAGGCACCTCAAAAGCTTATGGAGGAGACCAGAGTAAAGCCATTCAGAGAATGCAGCTAAAACCAAGGTCATCTTGAAGGTTCATGAAGATTGCCCATTCTTAGTGCTACATCCTTTGAAGAAAGAATCTCTGATTCTCTAGTCCCTGCCTGAGTAAGGGACAAGGTCCTCAACTCCTTGGACCTGAGAAAGCAGTTTCCAGGCCACACACAGATCTAATGTCACAGGCAGAAATTTCACTACTGCAGGCAACTTAAGTACAAGCCAAGACTGGCCCTTAAATGGTCCTAAGCTAGGGTGTTCCAGGGTATAACTTGAACAGGACATCAGAGGCTGCGGTGAATTATTCCAAACAAATCTCTTGGGCAAACAAAGAGAATCTTTAAACTCAAAGACATAAACAGTTTGGAAGTTAAATAATGGGGACAAAACATACACTAGGTAAACAGAGACCAGAAAAGAACTGGAGTGGCTATGCTAATATCGTACCAATTAGACTTTAACACAAAAACTGTTGCTAGAAATAAAATGACACATTCCCAAGCTGCCTCAAAGCTTTCCATCCTTTATCACATGCTTTTGTTCTTGTTTCCTATATTTCTTTCTCAGTTTTGATGACTGGATTATTTTCTTTCATGCCATTCTGCTACCCTTTGGAAATATTTTCCAATTGTATTTATTTAGAAAATCTGTTCTTACAGTTCAAAGAGTCTCTTAAGTTGAACTCTTGGAAATAATTTTTATCAAAATTTGTGCTATCAGAAAGCTTTAAGTTCTTCTTTAAGGCATAGATCCAACCCTTAAAAAAATATTGTTGAAATGTTAGCAAAGATTTAGCATAACTTCTAAAATACTAGGATATCTTTTAAAGCTTCAAAATCAAGTTGATTCAGTAAACCTGTTTGAGCAGCAGCCTGGCAGTCAGCACTTTAGGTATGGTAAAACAGTGATGGTGATAAGATGACACTTATACACATATTGGAAAAAAGCCCTGGGTTGCGAAGGTCACTGGACATTTGGGTAAACCCAGAGACTCAGACATACATTGTAGCACTTTCTCCTACAGTGTCTGCTACCATTGGATGACTGCATAAAGAAAAATTCTGTGGGGTGGAGCATGATAAATGCTAAAACTGTGCACTAACTGATATTTGTTTCCTAAAAATCCAGTGTTTCACTTTTCCTAATCAAATTGCAAACAAAGGTCTTTCCTATTTACATACTTCATAAGAAATAGGAAGGGTTTGGATATCATTTCAGTTTATAGACAATAATCAAATCAACTAAATAGCACCTGTTGCTCTCTAATAGCACCTGATGTCGTTGTATAAAGAGCATATTTTAGGGAGTTCCTACTGTGGAACAGTGAGTTCAGATTCTGACTACAAAGGCTCAGGTTGCTATGGAGGTGTGGGTTTGACCCCTGTCCTGGTACAGCAGGTTAAAGGATTCTGCATTGTGCAGCTGTGGCTTGGATTCAGTCCCTGGCCCAGAAGCTTCCATATACTGCAGATGCAGTCATAAAATAAGATAAGATAAAATAAAAGGTATGATACTTTAAAAATTCTATTAGCTCAAGGTAGTTTAATATTTTAAGTTCTTAGAACATTATATTAAAGTATAATCTCTAAAATCAGAATTAGTAAAATGGTTTAAAAATATTTCCTTAAATGATTAAAGGAACAAAGGCTTAGGCATGGTTTTGTACTGTTCCTTCTTCAAGTTATAATGGTAAGAAATATTTTAGATCGTTCACAAAAAGACAACCTACGGAATGAAAGAAAATAGTTGCAAAGGATGAAATTGACAAGGGCTTAATCTCCAAAATATACAAACAAATCATACAACTCAACAGCAAAAAAAAAGAAAAACCCAATTGAAAAATGGGCAGAAGACCTAAACAGACCTTTCTCAAAAGATAACATACTGATGGCCAACAGACACATGAAACAATGCTCAACTTCACTAATTATTAGAGAAATGTAAATCAAAACTACAGTGAGGTACCATATCACACCAGTCAGAATGGCTATCATCATAAGTCTACAAATAACAAATGCTGGAGAAGGTGTGGAGAAAATGGAACCTACTACACTGTTGGTGGGAATGTAAACTGGTACAACCACTATAGAAAACAGTATGAATGTAAAGCAGAAAACTAAATATAGAACTACCATATGGTCCAGCAATCCCAATGCTGGGAATGTATCTGGACAAAACTTTCATTCAATAAGATACATACACCCCTACATTCACTGTAGTGCTATTCACAATAGCCAAGACGCGTATAACCTAAGTGTTCATCAATGGATAAATGGATTAAGAAGATATGGTACATATATGCAATAGAATACTACTCAGCCATAAAAAAGAACAAAATCATACCAGTGCGGCAACATGGATGGAACTGGGGATTTTCATACTAAGTGAAGTAAGTCAGAAAGAGAAAGACAAATACCATACGATATCACATTTATATGAAATCAACATATGACACAAATGAACCTAACTACAGAACAGAAACAAACTCATGGGAATAGAGAACAGACTTGTGGGTGCCAGGATTGCAGGGAATGGAGTGGGATGGACTGAAGTTTGAGGTTACTGAATGCAAACTATTACATTTAGAATGGATAAGCAATAAGGTCCTGCTGTATAGCACAGAGATCTATACCAATCACCTGTGACAGAACATGATGGAAGATAATATGAGAAAAAGAATGTATATATAACTGGGTCACTTTGCTGTACAGCAGCAATTGATAGAATATTGTAAATCAAGTATAATAAATAATTAAGAAAAAAAAGAAACTGCAAAAACAAATAAAAAAATAAAAGGGGAAGATAGTTTTCAACCAAAAATGAAAAAGAGGGTTAATATTCTTTTCTGTGCTGATGAAATAATCTTTTTTGAAATTTTGTTCTGAATTTTATTTGAAACTAACGTTCAGTCAGTTAAAATCCTTCACCCTGAAATAACTGTCTATAACCTGGCAATTTCTAATAATTAGGGTTAAATTTTTTGACAGGAATACCAGATATTTTGTTAATGATATTTTCAAATATCATTTCATTCCAAGTAGGATGTAAATATTTGTACATACTATATCTATATAAAGACTTATTTTTATTATTTATGAAGATATGTTCATGTTAATGGAAATATTTAACCTTGACTAAATTCTCTCTCCTTCCTGATATAGCACCCATTTGTAATATTTTTATGCATATACCTTAATCTCCCAAAATGTATAATTATTGTTATGCAATGTAAACATTGTCAATTATATATTTTTAGATCCTTCCTTAGTTGGAAAAGTTGTGACAGCCAAATTCAATCCAAGTGAGTGATTATTTTTATTATTATTTTTACTAATTATTATTTCTATTGTATTGAAACCATTACTAAATATTTTATATTGCCTTTACATAAAATGGTAATGTTTCTTTCTATCTCAGATACACAAATATACTTCAGACAAGATAATTACAGATGGATAGATAATACCTATAAACATAAATCTACCTATTTATAACATTATCTATCATCTATACAATCCATATATAATCTAGGTTACATATCTATCCATCTCACTCCACACTCTTTTTCTTTATATTTCTATAACTGTCTAGGTTATTTTTTCTTGCCCTTAAAAAGCTACCACAATAGTGGTATGAGCAAGAAATGAGTCCTTTAATATACGCAAAATCATCTCAAATGGCTATTTTCTGGAGCTCCCATTGTGGCTCAGCAGTAATGAACCTGACTAATATCCATGAGTACACAGGTGATTTCTGGCTCTGCTCAGTAGGTTAACGATCCACCATTGCTATGGCTGTGGTGTAGGCCATAGGCAGCTGCAGCTCCGATTTGACCCCTAGCTTGGAAACACCCATATGCCACAGGTGCGCCCTCCCCCAGAATGCCTGTTCTCTTTTTTTGTTTTGTTTTGTTTTGTTTTTTGTTTTTTGGCTGCCCCATGGCATATAGAGTTCCCAGGCCAGGGATCAGATCCAAGCCACAGCTGGAACTTACACTGGGTCTGTGAGAACACCAGATCCTTTAACTCACTGTGCTAAGTTGGGGGTCCAACCTGCGTCCTTGTGCTGCAGAGACACTACCAATCCCATTGCACCACAGTGGGAATTCTGTCCTGCTTATTACTATTGCTTTTTAAAGTTAAGGTTGTTTAGTGTGAAGCCCACAAAGAACTCAGAAAAATTCATTAAGTCAAAAAAAATAAATAAAGTTCAGGAACTCTAAAAAAAAAAATGATCATGGATTTTATATTTCTGTCATAGTATATTTGTGTTCCTAAAAAAAAATCATTTATTCTACAAAATTATATAAAATAAAGAGCAGTTAGTAAAAATAGGATTGGGACAAATCATTCAAACACATGTAACTTGGCTAGTAGAATACAAAATCAGTAATGATTCTAATTAAACTAGTAACAGATTTTTTAGAGACATTTTTATACCTTATAATAAATACATGTAAGTTAAAATATGGCCTTACTTTCAATCAAACTGACTATCATGATGAAAATGGTTACTAGAAAGATTTGAGGTTACTGAATTTTAGAAATTAAGTAAGAATTTGCAGATAGAAGAACAATTACTCACTTTGCATGAACTTAGAAGATCGAAGATAGGTGGCTCATTGTCTTTTCTTTGTCTTTTTTGCAAAAGTTTGGGAGAACTTAAGACTTCCAATTTGCAGCATTTGACCAAGCTGGGGACTGATTTTTTTATACATTATCCTCACAACTTTCTTCATTCAGCCATCATAGTGTTCTCTGCATTACCTGCTATTATTTGGTGGTATATTATTAATACACTGGGGAAAAATACATGCACATATATGTTTTAAAATATGTGTAATGAAAAAAGGATGCCTTTATCATGACAGTTAAAGGGGCTTGCTTCAAAATGACAAAGGCAATACATAACCAAATGTCAATAATAGTAATTGTGCTTGTCTAGATTTTAGTTTACTTTCCATCAAGATTCATTTCTCAATTGTTAGGAAATAAAAGTCTGTTATAAGCAGGAACTTGACAGAGATTTGTTTAACTTGTGTGTGTGTGTGTGTGTGTGTGTGTGTATTTTTTCTGTTTTTAGGGCCATACCTGCAGCATGTGGAGGTTTCTAGGCTAAGGGTCAAATTGGAGATGTAGCTGCCAGCCTACACCACAGCCACAGCAACAAAGGACCCAAGCCGTGCCTGCGGCCTACACCATGGCAACGCCAGATCCTTAACCCACTGAGCAAGGCCAGGGATCAAGCCCATATCCTCATGGATACTAGTCAGGTTCATTAACGGCTGAGCCACGACAGGAACTCCAGTTTAGCTTGTATCTTAATCAGTATGTGAGTTAAAGATGTACTTTCTGCTTGAGATCATGAACTAAAAGGAAGGAAAGACAGAAACAGAAGAAGGGCTGGTAAAAAGGAAGGAAAGACCCTTTTGTTCTAATAGCATGGAACCTAATTTTGCCAAAATCCTTAATGAGCTTTAAAGTAAATTTATCCCCAGAACTCCCAGAAAGGAAAATAGTCCTGCAAACATCTTGATTATACTCTTTTTAAACCCCAAACCAAAGCAGGGGATCAGCCTCATTTGCCTAGACTTCTGACTTAGAGAGCAGTGAGATAACAGGTGTTGTTTTAACCTGCAAAATTTCTGATAATTTGTTATGGCAGCAATAGAAAACTAATACCTACAGGGTCAAGCACAAAGCTGTGATCAGAAATGCCTCCTCTACAACACTGTCTATAATTTGACTCTGCAATATTTGTATCAGCAATATTTGCTAGCCTCTTCTGAAACCTATGATATAGAAGGGCTCCACTGCAATTCCATTGCTTCAATTTTTATCTTTATATTTATATACTTTATTTTTAACTTTGAAATTGTTTTGGAAATGTGTCAAAACATAACAGAGCTTTAAGTAACATCCTATACCAATAACTGGTAATATTCTAGTCCAAGCATTCTCTAAGGGCATTTTACTTGAGTTAAATACACATCTATCCTTACAACCTGATGATTTGGGAAAGATAATCTCTCATATTTTACTGATAAGAAAACTGGTACAGAAAGGTTAAAAAAATTGTCTGAGATCACATAAGCTTAAAAACTGAGACATAAGGCCATGAATTCAAACTCAAAAACCCAAGTTCTTGACAATATCTTTTCTGTGCTTCTGGAAAAATTAAACATATCTAGCACTTTCCGGTCATGTGGCCACGTTAAAAATATAATGGTTTATGTTGAAACTAAAGACTAAAATTATCAAGCAAGGACAAACAAAACAGTTTTGCATTCGAACAACAAATATTATATTAACAAATATTATAATAACAAATATTATAATAAAGATCATGATTTTGAAAAATCTACAATGGTTTATCCACACTCATGAGTAAGATAAATATTTTTTCAGTGATCTTTCATTTTTTATAGTCAGAGATTTCTATGCAGGTGATGAATTCTTATTCTTAGTGAACCAAATGGTCTTATCACCCCCCAAAAAAATATTTACTTTTAATTTACATTCAAATAGTGTATAAGTATATAAGTAATTCTTTCAATAGTGACATTGAGTAGAAAGATTTCTGCTTTTGTTATAAGATAAAATAAAGAATAGTGAAAATCTCAGAGAGAAGAAGGACACATGAAAAGAAAGAACATAACAACAGAATATTATTACAGTTATTACGCAAATTAGTTTAAACCAGAGATATTAGGTGAAACAGTCTGTTTTTCAAAGTATTATTCCTGAAGAAATAGTGGCCCTCTTGTAAAGTATAAGGGATATTTTACACTTACCACATATTTTTGAAGAAAAGTAAAGGATCATTCAAGACATCAGAATACTATCAACACTTAATATTTCAAAGCAGACATTGTTTGACTTAAGAAAAAAAGAGAGTCTAGTAAGAAAAGAAGTCAATGACAATTGGACTTGACACTCTGTGCTCAGATAAATGACAGCTGTTTTGTGTCTACTGTTGTTTATTTGTTTTGTCTCCCTTTATTTCTAAGAGCTCATACAAAAACAGAAGCAACTTTAGCAAGTAACAAGTTCTTCCCCTTGATATTGCCAAAGTAGTACAAGAGGATGCCTGAGAGTAATTATGAAGAAAACAAAGACAAACCTCTGACTCTGGGGTCACCGCTGTATCAATCTACAGAAGAAAGACAGAGCATGCAGACAGAAGACAGCAGGTGACAACAGAACTCAATTCAGAGAGAAAACTCTAGCCCTGAAAACAGCAAACTATTTGGCTTCCCCAATTTTTTCCATATATTCTGCAGATATAAAATCTACTAATTTATTTTTCGGTCTTGACACTTCTTTCTAAATCCTTATGTCATGTGCAGTTGAACACACCAGGACTTTCTTCTTGGATTTTCTCTTCCCCTCTTCCCAGGAAATGCGCATGAGTTGATACCCAATGACAAAGACGTGAATATGTTTAACACCTGAAATACAGGTGTAGTTTGTATACTACTGATGATAAATGAAAGGGTTATTATTTCTTCCTTTCTCCATTTCTTCATCCAATGGGTATTTGTTGAGAAACTACTTTATTCCATGTTCTAGGCATGAGGGCTAGAGTGATGAACTTAATTACATGAGTTCCCTTTATAGAGCTTTTGGGAGACAGATATTCAACAGGCAGTATTCAACTATTTCAGGAGGCAGACAATTGAAATAGAGTGGTATTTTCGATTTGTGTTGCTAGGGAAAATGTATGTAAGAGTACGACATTCCTAAAATCTCAGTGAAATAGAAACACCATTCCATGATCAAGGCAGAAGTACGTTTCAGAAAGACTCATTCCTATGTCATGACTGGTCGGAAACAAACATTGATATGAAGAGTCAAACATAGACAGGAATAGATTGAGAAGGAAATGTAATGAAGAGAATGGAATCTATATTGGTGTTACATACACATTTTCAAAAACTTTAGCTGTGAATATGAGCATAAAAATGGGGCTATAGAGGAAGGACGATTGGAACATAGTAGATGTTTTTAAAAGAAAATGTTTATATACCACATCTTCTTAATCCAATCATCTGCTGATGGACATTTAGGTTGTTTCCATGTCCTGGCTAACGTGAATAGTGCTGCAATGAACAAAGCATGTGTCTTTTTCAAGGAAAGTTTTGTCTGGATATATGCCCAGGAGTGGGATTGCTGGGTCATATGGCAATTCTATGTATAGTTTTCTAAGGTACCTCCGTACTTTTTTCCATAGTGGTTGTACATGGAGTTCTACTCAGCCATAAAAATGAACAAAATAATGCCATTTGCAGCAACATGGATGGAACTAGAGTTTCTCATACTAAGTGAAGTAAGTCTGAATGAGAAAGACAATAGCATATGATATCACTTATATCTGGAATCTAATACACAGCACAAATGAACCTTTCCACAGAAAAGAAAATCATGGACATGGAGAACAGACCTGTGATTGCCAAGAGGGAGGGGGAGGGAGTGGAATGGATTGGGAATTTGGGGTTAATAGATGCAAACTATTGCCTTTGGAATGTATAAGCAATAAGATCCTGCTGTATAGCACTGGAAACTAGGTCTAGTCACTTATGATGGAGCATGATACTGTGAGAAAAAAAAAAGTATACATGCAAAAAAAGAAAACGAAAAATGTGTCCACGTATAAGACTTTATTTTTAAAGAAAAAAGCCACAGATATGATACGAGAAAAATTAATAATGCAGAGGAGATAATGGAAAAAACAATATCCCTTGGGGAGAGAAGAGAACCCCCAAAACACATTAACAGATATCAGCAATATTGTGGAGAGCAAATTTTACAGAATGTGGTAATCCAGCAGATTGCAGGAAGAAGAAAGACAGCCCTGTTCATGCTGCAGCTAACCTGTACAATTTTTTTTCTTAATGTTATTATGGTTATTTTATTAGTCAAAATAGTAAACAGCATGCAGTAGTAAAACAATGGTAGTAAAAATAAGCTCCATTCTGGCTCTACTGACTGGAAGGTATCACAGAATAATCAACCAGATATGTCCAAAAGATTTTTTCTTTTTCTTTTTTTTTTTTTTTGCTTTTGAGGGCTGAACCAAGACACATGGAAGTTTCCAGGCTAGGGGTGTAATCGGAACTGTGTCTGTGACCTACATTACAGCTCACAGCAATATCAGGTCCTTAACCCACTCAGCGAGGCCAGGGATCAAACCCACTTCCTCAAGGATACTAGCTGGGTTCGTCACCACTGAGCCACAAGGAGAACTCCTAAAAGATATTTTTAAATTTAGATAATTTTGGAAAATATCAGAGAAGTGGCAGTGGCAAATCACACATTCCAAATTCAAAAAAATGATTTCCATTTTGACAGCAAATAATACTTTGAATGTTAAAAATACTCAGTAAGCTTGATATAGTTATGAGTATTGTCTTTCATGTGATGAGATAAGCATTTCCAGTTGGAAGAAATACATATGAATATTGACCAAGACGGCCTTACCATTCCCCTCAGCTTGACTAAATTTTAAACTGATTTCTTCTTACCTCTAGGCCCTGACCTCCCTTCTCTTAAAGCATTTACATTTGGAAACTTGCAGTTGTGAATTCCTTCCCTGTTTTTTGAGATGTAAATCTTCTCTCAGTGTTTTTCAGGTTTTACAACCCAGGAATGGCTTTCTCAGGACCTCAGAGCCATCCCTTTTCAAAGTCCAGAAAAATAAGGCTTATTCTTCCAAGTGTAAGGGAGGCAGGGGTCTAGCTTTGGAAAGAGTCAGCAAACACATGTTGCCTAATCACACTGACCAACTTCCCTTCTGACTCCCTCTGGGATTTTTGCACTCTTCATCCCATCACTTATAAAACCTCCTGTCTCTTTGCTCCGTGAAGTTCGGTTCAGTCTCCTCTGTTGCCATAGTCTTGAATAAAGTCTTTCATGTTGGTTTAACTCCATTCACTGCAATTCTTCATTGACAACATATATATGTGTGTCTGTGTGTGTCTGTGTGTGTATATACATATATATATATTATTGTACACATATAGGTGAGATATATATGTGTGTGGTATGTATGTATTATACACATGGATATGCATTTTTGTGTATGTAACAACAGGTTGCAATAAAATGGACATCCACTTGCAATGTTTGTCAAGAGAGATGGTCTACACATCTGTCACTTGCTAATTTGTGCTTTGAATAAGTTATGCAAGTTTCTTAAACTTCTGGTTCCTAACATGAAAGTCAAATTTGTCACCTAACTTGTTCTTAAAATGGCCTGCAGCATATAAGCATAGAATGGGATGTTCTATTCAATATTTTGAATATGATTGATTTCCGAATACAGAGTTCACTTTTCCAGGTTTAACTAAAATCTTGAGAAAAAAATATGGTCATTCTTCTGAATATACCACAACAACATACTTCATGCCTAGCTATAGACATTTGAAAGCATGATTCAGTATTTATGGAGTCCCTCAGACAGTGAATTTATAATTCAACTTTTATTTTAAATAGAGATTTAGACTTCAATATTCGTTTTATTTAATATTTAAGAAAAGTTATTTGTACCCTGTAATTCATAGATATTGATGCAATATGGCAATTAAGTATATAGCTATGTTAAGGTAAATAAACAACTCAATTTTAATTGGAAAGCTTGTCTAAAATTAGAAAATATTGGGTCATTAAAAACCCAAAAGATTCCAATCTTGAGAAAAAAATCTGTAGAAAAACTAATACACCCACATGTGCATACATGCACAAATACACATCATTTTGAGGGTAAAAAAATAAACTGAACCATCTTCCCAATTATGACAGTTTTCCAACAAAAAGGTTATATTTTAGATGGAGAAAATAACTTTTGAGATAAATGATTTGTCTGTTTTTCAAAGGTCAGTCTGAGGATAGAAGAAAATGTAAGCATAAAACTTTTTTCTCTGTATTGAGAACTTCAAATGAAAATAATTTGTGTAAATAGGCTCAATTATTATACTACTGGCTTCTAATAATCTAGAAAATAACCTCGTATATAAATATCATAGGAACTAATTCGTAACTATTAACATGGTGATAATTTGCTAAAATATTTGACCAAATAAATTTGTGTATCAAGAAATGGTTTATATCTACTAATTTCAAAAGACTTTTATTTATTTATTTTGAACCAAAATACTTTTAAAAAATAGGATAAAGTAATTTATTTTAGCAACTTTTTAAAACTTATCAGTTCAATGCCTTGTTTATCAGTAAGCATTTTATCAAACTAATACAAAACTTTCACTCCTTTTATTTGACGAAATATCTAGTTCTTGTTTTAAAAAAATATAAGGCAGGGTATGTAGTGTTTTCAGCCTTGATATTTTAAGCCAGATTTTTCATCAATATGTTAATTGCACTTGGTCCCTAAGTGAGAGCTGACATTTAATTAATGTGGTCAGTACAAAACATTCAGATCTATGGATTCTGAACAATTACATTTTTTGGAAACCAGAACATAGAAGCAGAACAAGGAACGCATTCATCACTCAAAACTATTCATCTTCAGAGATTGAAATTTTACAAGTGAGTTGGCCTGATAATACTTAAGGTTAAATAAAAATTTTAAACAGCAGTGAATTTTGTCAAGCAAATATGCCAGACATGTTACATGAACATTTTCATTCACATAATGTGAAATACTAATAATATTCCCCCGGTAGTGCAAATAAAATACCCAAAGAGATAAAAATTTAGGGATATAATTTTTAAATACAAAAGACATAAGTTTGAACATATTTTTGAATTGTGAGCTATTATTTGTTTAAGGAAACACTGAAGGTAATCTTTGTTAACATGGACAAAGTCTTTGAGATTTTTCTAAATAATGAAACACAGATACGTAAATAATACTTTTTCATAGGAATCTTATGTATAATTATAATTATATCATATATTTTATATACACATACACATTTTAGGGCCACATATGTGGCATATAGAAGTTCCTAGACCAGGAGTCAAATCAGAGATGCAGCTGCCGGCCTACACCGTAGCCCCAGCAATATGAAATCCAAGCTGCATCTGCCACCTGCTCTATAGCTCAATCCACTGAGCGAGGCCAGGGATCAAACTCGTGTCTTCATGGATACTGGCTGTGTTTGTTTCTACTGGGCCACAATGGGAACTCCCCAAGAGCATATTTTCTAAGTATATTTTTAAAGTGAATATAAAAAATATAAGGTGATAATGATGATGTTAATGGTTACCTTGAAAAGTGATTGTAGAGATACTCCTGGGCTGGGCTAGAAGAGAAGGGATGTGGGTTTAACTCTGTCTTTACCACTTTTGGTGATCTTTCATTTTAGCATTCAAACTCATTAAAAAATAGGACTAGATGCACTCCAATATAACTTACACAAAAAAAAAATCATATTACTGAATTCTTCTAAGTGTACAAGTAATTAAAAAAATTTTTTTCCCACAGGGAAAAACAAACAAAGTGAAATAAAGCAAGAAAGAGTAAACTAGCTTCAGGGTGTATGCTCAACACATGGGTCTTTATTCTGATAGTGTAACCTTCCAACTTAGTATCTGGGACTCAATTGCTTATTTCTGCCTAGAGAGCTTTTGATTTTGTGTTCTGTGGTAATGTCTTTCCCAAAGGTAGAGTTCAATTGTATCTTATTACTGTCAGTGATTTTCTAACTCACTTCCAGACTGGTAATTACCATTGTTCCCTACACAGCCTCCCCATAAAGAAAATATTTCCTATCACTATTGCTAAATATACTGCTCTTTAACTGTTCCCTTGGAAAAGAAGAGATCGGCAAGTTTTTCTTTTTTTTTTCTTTCCTTATAAGAGGAAATCTAAATTACAAGCCAAAATAGCTTTCACTGGAAGTTTTATAACGTTAAAGTAATCTAGGCATTTATTTCAATTAATTCCAAAGCAAATAGTCTAATTTTTACTTACCTACCACTATGTATTTTATAATTAAAATATTCTACTGAAAGGAGTTTAACTATGACTATTTAAATGCAAGGAAAATATTATGGGTACCAATTATTTTACTTGAACGTTTTAACTGAATAAATGTTAATTGTTTCAGTGTTTCATGTTACATCCCCTTTGTATTAAAAGTTCAAAAGCTATTAATTAATAACAATTTTGTATTCAAGACTGGGATTTAGATACGAATGTAAACAATGACGTTCTCTAAATCAGAAGCATAAAGCCTAACGAGGGTTCAGACAGCAGAAGTAGTTTTATTCTAAGTAATGAGTGCTGTCAATAGGGAGAAATAGTGTGCAATAGGAGTGCTAAGTATCAGAAATTAATTACAGATTTCAGAATCCATAAGAGCTATTGTGAATCTTGAAAGGAGGCATGGGAATTAATCAGGCAGAAAAGAGCCGTGGTTAAGGTGAAATCACCTCTAACATCTACTCCAAACCTAGAAATGATAAACAAACACATGTAATTATGTGTGATCTCTCCTGAAAAAGGAGAGTCTATAGTATACCAATGCCAAGAGGAGTCACTGCAGGATGGAAAAATGGCAGCTCAGCTTGGAGAAGGAAACCACAACTCAAACAATACATGCAGGGCAATACTGATACTGAAAATGATGCAGGAGCATGTTTAGGACCAGCAACAGTGATTGCCAGGCAAAGAAAGGAACCCAGAGTCAAAGGTTACAATTAGATCGGGAAAATGATATCCAAACCCTATACATAATCTTCCAGTTTGGGACAGGCCATAGCCAGCAAGGATGAGTGCCTCTGATCGAAGAGGGGAGTTGCAGACGTAATGTGGATAGAGTTAGGATCCTGGTGGTTTGCAATATGGAAGAGGAAAAAGCATCTAACCTGGGGAAGTCAGTACTCACGTCCAGAAATACATCCCCCCCCCCACGTTGAACTAAACCTGTGACTATCTCCCACCCGCTCTCAGCACTTGAGGCTAGGAAGTTTCAAAATGTCAAGGAGTTTTTAAAATTTCTTGGGGATCAAATGGTAATTCTATTTTTAGTTACCATTTGATCCCCAAGAGATTTTAAAAACTCCTGGGCATCTATCCAGAGGAAACCATGACTCGAAAAGACACGTGTACTCCAGTGTTCATTGCAGCACTCTATGCAATAGCCAGGTCGTGGAAACAACCTAAATGCCCATCAACAGAGGAGTGGATAGGGAAGATATAGTACATATACACAGTGGAATATTACTCAGCCTTTTAAAGGAATGAAATAACAACATTTATAAAAACATGGATGGACCTAGAAATTATCATGCAAAGTGAAACCAGTCAGACGATTAGATAGCAATATCCAATGCTACCGCTTACATGTGGAAACTAAAAAGACACAATGAACTTCTTTGCAGAACAGACAATGACTCACAGACTTTGGAAAACCTTTGGGTTTTCAAACAAGACAATCTGGGGGGTGGGGGGATGCACTGAAGGTTTGGGACGCAAATGCTATCAAATTGACTCATGATGATTTTTGTACACCTATGATTGCAATAAAATTCATTAAGCAAAAAAAAAAAAAAAAAAAAAATCTCTTGGGGAAACCCCCAACAGAAATCCTGGCACCCTTTTGCTGTTGCCATACATCATGTTTTTGTCTCTCAAATTAAGCATATGCATTCACACACATTACTTAGGATGTATTGTTTCTTCTATTACTCCTTCCAGAAGTTGGTATAACATACTGGATAACAATGTGAATTTGGAGCCTGACATATTTAGATGCAAAATTTCACGTTGTATGTTCCCTAGCTAAATGGCTTTAGATGACTGACTTATTCTCAGTTTCACCTGAAATGAGAATAATAATAATAATAATAATAACCTGTTTGCCAATCTATCACAATGTCTAAATAATGAATGTAAAGCAGTGTCCTCCATGTCATCAATACATAATAAATGATAGGCATGGCTATTATAGGAATCCACTCTTCATTAAAAATCTTTGAAGACCAACTTTTCAGAGATTGTCTACATCCACACTTTTAAGCTGCATTTTTAACTGGATAGTGGTGACAGCATATAAACTGCTTTACTTGACCTTTCCAAAATTGATAACTAACAAAAAAGTCAGAAGATTTCATTATCATTGAATAAAACTACAGAGGACTACCGTTAGAAGAAAACCCATGAAATAGGACTTCATACCAAACACTTAAGGAACTCTCAAAAAAAAAGTAAATATTTAATATGTAAATGATCCCCAAGGCATCCACTGTTTTATTTCTAATTTCTTTAGGAACTTTCAAATTTATATTTTCCACAGAGAAGTTACTTTTAAATTCTTTCTGTAATGTGACTTTTAATTAATACATAGGAGGATTTTCATGTGTGTGTACGTGTGTGTGTTTTGGCTTTTCCTCTGAATAGAATTAGTATTCCCTGAGGATACAGATTTTGTCATAATGATTTATGTGTAAGGAGTATTTGCTTCACCCTGCATTTGCCAAACATAGTGCTTTCCAGAAAGTAGACATTTGATAAATACTTGTTACAAAGTGTTTTTGAGCCCAACCAGACAAGGACCTATGCTTTGTATTTGTTGTGTTTAGCAATTTATGGCTGGATGCTTGAGAGACATGTATCCTTGACATTGGCTGGCTCTTAGTTTTGATTTTCCTTTATTTAAAAATCAGAGTGCAGACTCCCCCAAACAACTTTGCTAGAAAATGTATACTGATGAGATGTGTTCTCATCCCCTTTTACCAATAGCTGTTATTTGAACCCAAAGATTATCTACCTATGGAATAATTTTATATGTGTACCCAGGACTTAAAATGGTCACTCCTCTGCTAAATTTTTAAAATATACATACTGTCTTTCCCGACTTCTCCTCAAAATAAGTTCTGAAGTCCTTCTACCACCACACTTTTCATAGCAAAGTACTCATCAAATGTTTTGCATGACTATATTTATTCCTATATACCTCCCATGAATCAGAGAGATCCTGAGAGTGATGCCATTAGATATTAGAATTAAATTATTTTAATGTATAATGTAACCTGTTTTTGCAATTTTTAGTTATATTTCTATTCTTCAATTTACATACCCTTTACTCCATTAAAAATAAAGCTTAAAGTTGAGGATCATTGCCCCTGAGAAAAGAGGAAACAAAAGGATTCAGGGAAAGAAGTGATTACACTATTGGTTTTAAGCTGAAAAGCAGCTTGAAAAGTTAGATTCCCGGAGCTCCCATATGTATAGAGTTTCAAAGTCATCATTCCTGTAATCAACGTAAGAAAAAGCCAGATGCACCGAAAATCAATAATTTTTCTTGGACCCATCAAGAGAACGGAGTTTGTAGGGCAAACTGCCAAAATCTGTAAAGAGTCACAGCCCAGATCTGCTTACCTGGAGCAAAATTCTTAGGAGGCATAAATGGAAAGGACACGTTAGTGGTAATTCTAACACACTGCTAGAGACTGTGTGGACTGGCATGGGAGGAAGAAGCTTGGTGTTGGAGGGGCCCTTGCATGTTCATGGCCTCGGCCTTTAGAACCTCCAGCGGGTTCGCACAGTGAGGATCCAAGAAGACTCCTCACGCTATGTCAGGCACAATGAGGGAATAATTACTATGCACAGAGCCTTCTTCATAAGAAAACCTATTTCACAAGGAAAATGTATTCCTTGTATGATTCCCGCTCCCTTTAATTTTCCTTTTTCACCTAAGGCAGGGAGGGCACCATTACCAGGGTAAGAAATTCAAGTGACAAGGCTGGGAATGCTACAGACAGAGAAGGAAACAGGGGTAGGGGCAGATATTAAAATCTATACAACCGAGAAATGCAGGTCAAAGTCATATTCTTAAAATGCAGGCCTACAGAAAGTCTAGAATGTATTTAGGAAATTATAGAATGATCCTATTGTTCCACATCTTACCTGCCCATCAAGTGTTCAATTAAGAGGAAACCAATATCAAGAGAGAAGGCAAAGATGAGGACACTGAATGAACATGAAGCTTCTGGAAGCCAGGGCTACAGTAAACATTCACAGCAGTGCAACCCCTTGTCCAGAATTCAAGGGATTCTGGAACTGATCAATGAAAAAGTTAGGACAGCAGGAGGCAGTGACACATAACAGATTTTGTGGGCTGTACCGGGACACAGCTGCACAAGAGAAGAAGCCTTTCACAGGATGAGGCTATGCAGTATTAGACAAGACAGCACTGGGACCACCTGCACAAGGGGGGGAGGGCTAGGGACCTCCTGGAGAAGAGGGAGTCAAAGAGGGTCTGTGTGTTACGTGACATTACATTCTTATGCCCATAAGTCTCTGTCTTATCGGTGGCTGGAAGATGCTGGGTGGGGCTTTGTGGGGTAGGCATAGTGGTCAGGCTCCAAACTACTAAAATATCTAGTTGTCTAGGCCATTTTTAAATGTGATGGATACTGTGATGGTATAAACTTAAACTTGCATCAACTTGACTGGGCTAAGGGGTGCCAGAGAGCTGGAAAATCATTATTTCTAGTTTGTCTATTTATTCTAGATGTTTCTAAAAGGGCTATGGGAAACTCTACTACTCAAGAGGGGATCCATAAGATGTAAAACAAAACAAAACAAAACAAGGAATTCACCACTGGTCCATATCTTGAATACTGAGGTTTTTAACTGGTCTGGCATTTTTCTTTTCACTTTCAGAATCTTTTGATGTTTAATATGTATTATGTAGAGGTTTCAGGTTTAATCTACAGAATTGAAAGGAGTGAGTTTGTTCCATTCTGCCCATAAAGGATGTCATTTTTGACTATTAACAGTTGTTACAATGTAGTAGTTCTTACCAGTTCATCAACAAGGCAGGGATCTTGAGCCACCTCACTGCCATTAATCCCCTCCCGATATTCCTTCTACTGTTTTCATTGACGTTCATTCTATGGCTATGTGAAATTTTTCATTGCATTATTAGCACTAACACGACATTTATTCAGATGGCCTCCTTTTGATGTACCTCTTTACTGCTTTTACAGAAACAAATTTGTACTTGTTCCTCTGAATATTAACTTACTACTGTTATTATTATTTTTTTTTATGACCGCACCTAGGACATATGGAAGTTCCCAGGCCAGGGACTGAATCCAAGCTGCAGCTGGGTGACCTACGCCATAGCTGTGGCAATGCTGGATTTTTTAACCCACTGTGTCAGGCTAGGGACCAAACCTGCATCTCCACAGCGATCCAAGCCACTGCAGTCATATTCTTAACCCACTGTGCCACAGTGGGAACTCCACGCTGTCATTTTAGATTGGGACTGATTTACTTTCAACATCTTGAAAATGTCTTTGCATTGTATGATAGCTTTAGAGTTCTTGGTATAATTTTATCTTTCATCCTCATGGTCTCTTGTTTGACTACTGTGTCTCTTCTTCCCTTGGTTCTTTTCAGTTTTTTTTATGGTCACTAATTTTAAGAAGACGTAACAAAATTCCTCATGTGTAATGTTCCTTTCTTTATATTTGTCCTGAGGAAGGCTACAATACTTTTGAATATAAAGATTAAAGTCTTTCACTAGTTCTAGAAAATTTCAGTAACTCCTCAAATACTGTTTCTTCTCCACTCTCTCTTTTTCTTCTAAGATTATAATTATATATTTGTTACATGTTCATACTTTTGGTGTGTTCTATATTTTTCTCTCTCTGGTTTTTCATATGGGTACTTTCTATAGATATGTTTTCAAGTTCATTAACCTTATTTTCAACTATCTCTAATATTCTGTTAAACCTGTTTCTTGAGTTTTTCATTTCGCTTACTGCATTTTTCAGTTTGAACACTACCATTTGACTTTTATTCCTATATCTACCTGAAATACTAGATAATAATCTCTATCTTCCAGAATATATTTACCATATTTTAGTTAAAATCTATATACAATAACCAGTAGCTGGAATGTCCAGTGATTTTGGCTATAAGTTGCTTTTTTAATAATTTAAGCTTTAGTCATCTCGTCATCTAATGTTACTGGTAGTTTTCTTTGACCCAGTGTTAGATTATATGTATGAAGGAATATATAACACAGCTTAGGCTCCAAAAAATCTTGTTCTCCTACAAAATGGATTTTTTTGTTGGTCAGGGATTAGGCTAGTTATATATCACCTTAATCTAGACATGTATGGTATTGTTTTAAAGCCGGTTTGCAAACTTTGTGAAGGCTGGTCTATTTCTGATTTTCCATTTCAAAATCATTGCTTATGTGTAACTGTGTGTAGCTTCCATTTTGTAAGGCCACATCTGTTCTACTGGAATTGTGCAGCTTCAATTTATGCACAAAATTAGCAGGGCATTCCCTGCAACACTTTGGAATTAGTTTTTAGATGCCAGAGAATGCACCAGAAAGGAATGTATTGGTTTAGAATTGCAGTGACATCCTTAAATTTGTATTCTATACAATGTAGATTAAAATAATTTGGTTAACTTTAAATAATTTGACTAAATCTTGGGGACAACCTGAGGAAGCAGGATGGACTCCCACTCCAAATTTGGTTACTATGCCAAGATTGATGAAGCCACACATTGACCAAGAGTGTAAAAAGTATCGTTACTCACATGGAGCGGCTTCTGGGAAAAATAAGACAAGCCTCTCAAGCTCGAAAATAATGTGAAAGAGAAAAGGAGGAGAACTAGTTTGGGATTTTTATTGTGATGAGCGGATGAGGTGGAAATGAGAAGTCCCTCCCAGGGAGAGAGGCTTGCCCTTTGAATCCCCACTGAAGCTAGAGGAGTGAGAACTGAGGCTCTCTCCTGTGCTTGCCCAGGCATGGGGCACAAAGGGAAGAGAGAGAGGTGAGGCTTAAAATTTTTCATCCATCAGACATGAAAGAATAAAGTGAGACCTTTTACCACACTGAGATCTAATAAAAATGTACTCTTAAGAAAATTGTAAAAGAAAGAAAGAATTAAGTTCCTATCTCATGTAATCTGCGTCTTCCTCTTCTTCCTTTCTTCTTTTTCTCTAACGCATCCAGCCTTTAGTTTCAGGTGTGGCTCTCCAGTCTCTCGCAAATAAAAAATGATGTTCTGAGCAATGAATCATCTTTTAGTTGCTTTGAGTTTCTTGCCAGCTTAGGGGGGATTTTCAGGTTTACTTAGTGCAGCCTTTCATCATAAGCCTTGAAATGAGCGTGTGGAGGTGCTGGTGAAGAAAGAATCTGTGGGTGAATGACAGTTACTATAGCTGGTGCATAAAGCCCATGAGCTAGGAAAGCAGTTACTTGCCACTACCTGGCAAGAGACTCAAAACATTGTTTTTTTATGTAGCTAAACCTAGTGCCCTTTGGGTAATGTCTGAGTTGGATAAAAGGAAATGCTTTAAGCTATGCAGCTGCAAAACAATCCATCAATCATCTTTTAATAGATCTCCTATAGTATTTTCAAATGCATGCATTTTGATAAATGCAGTTTGAGGAAAATGCAAAACATTTGTAACGGAGAGAAACTTCTTTCTTTTAACCTTTGTTTGAAGGCATCTTGTTAGATTATATTAAAATTTGCATTTCTTGTACACCAATTGAGACTGAGGCTCATTTAACGTTTGTGAGAAAGTATACAGAGGGGTAGAGGGAGACAGGATTTTAAGAATTACATATGGAAGGGAATATTTAAATAGATTTTTATGAACAGTTCTTTATCCCAAAGGGAAGGCTGAGAATGGGTCGATATATAGGTCTTATAGTGGTAATGCTTTCAGGGAGACTAATAGCATGTTATTTCCTTATCCATTCTTTGAGGTCAGAGGTGGGTGCTTTATTTATTTATTTACATGTGGTCATTTAGGAGATGGAGAGCAGAGGCATAATTGAATCAAATTTGCTTGGTTGTTCCTGTTGCTTCAATCCAAGATCTCATTTTGTCTGGTATTTCAGCATGGTGACACAGAAACCAGACGTTTCAGTACCATGTGAATTGAGTAACTTATTGTTTATACGCTAATCAGAGGGAAAAGAATGGGTTTGGAAGTGGGACACAAGTATGAGCTGAAGACATTTTCTCTTCTTAGAGAATTTATTAAAATCATTTCTTACCCCTGGATGAGCTTGTGAACTTTGAACCACATTTTTTTTCTAATTGCAATGTGTTGTAACTTCAACCTCCCCACCCCCCTGCCTTTTTTTTTTTTTTTACATTTCTTTTGATACATTTTGCAAAGTATCCAAAAGAAAACAGGAAATGAGAACAGATAAAGAAGTCCCCTAAGTAAACAGTGAAAAAATGTTCGTACTTCTGATGTGGTGTGTGTGTTGGGTGGGAGACAGATAATGACAAAGAAGATAAAGAGACTTATGAAATAAGATTGTCATTCAATCTTAAGTATGGGAGAAAGTACTCAAAACGTTTTCACTTATCATTCAATATTTGTATTAAACAATTAGAAACCATCAATCTGAAATTGCCATGCAGACCTCTTGCAACAACCCACCTCCACAATGAGCTAGGGAATAGAAAACCTTGATTTACATGCAGGTACTCCAAGTTACCCTGAAAGAAAAGCTCTTGAATCCATAAAATGAAACAATAAACTCATATGTGTCTTGTCTTTTATCCTGAACAGAACGATCAAATGGTCAGATGTGTGCTAACAGGTTAAAACGTAAAAGAGATTGAGCATGAGATTGAAGGATGAAGATTATGCATAGAAGATTAACGGACACTTGGAAAAACATTTAAAAATAATAACATAACAGGAGTTCAAATATGGAATACCAAGTGCACGTATTGGATATCAAAAGCATGTCCTCAGTTGGGGTACCATAATGAGAAACACTATCGATCTTTTTTTTTTTTTGTCTTTTTGCCTTATCTAGGGCCGCACCCATGGCATATGGAGGTTCCCAGGCTAGGGGTCTAACAGGAGCTGTAGATGCCGGCCTACACCACAGCCATAGCAACGTAGATTCTGAGCCACGTCTGCAACCTACACCACAGCTCAAGGCAACGCCGGATCCTTAACCCACTGAGCGAGGCCAGGGATCAAACCCACGTCCTCACGGATGCTAGTTGGGTTCGCTAACCACTGAGCCACAATGAGAACTCCAGCACTATCAATCTTATAAAATACATGGCTATTTCCATTTTGGGGGTCACATTCTTTGGTTATTTTTAGTTTGCCACATTTCTATGATTACTCTTTCCCTTAATTTTTTTTTCATTGAGGACATTGATATATGAACCTCATTGGAGGTACATCTAAATAGTATCGACTTTTCATTATATGTAAGCACGTTCTAACAGTTTGTACGTCAAAAAACTTGTGCCTTTTTGCATTTATTCCCAACTTAATTTTGATATTTAAATTTTACTTATTAATTACCTTAATATGAGACTAAAGCTCATATTACTGACATAATATTTGCACATATGGAGGGAATGAGCTCAAAGAAAATAACCTTTCTTTGATTAGAATATTCTATATTGTTTAAGACAAAATTAACTTTCCTATTCACATTAGTTTTGAGCTATTCCAAATAGATCTTAATTTCATGAAAGATCCATTCTGAATTTCAAAAGATTCATAAATTGAGTAAATAATCATCATTCCCTAAGAAAAAAGTGGAGGCCCATTGCCTTATATTGTATTTTCTTTGCTACTAGTTACACAAATATAATTAGAATAAACAGAATGTGATGTTTTCCAAATATCTGCTGAAAAAAAATGTTCAAATTTAAAGATATCTGATAAAAAGATTCATAAGGCCATGTCATCGCATTTTACAAGACAACCCAACCCTCTTTCTAGAATTAGCTCCAGTAGATTAACGTTTCACTCTCAAGCACATTTGAAAGTGGCTTTTTAATATTAAAATGTTTGTACCATATTTTCAGTACATTTGTAGTACAAGCTTCTATGAACTGGTGTGTTCCATATATGATACATAATAATACAACACAAATATTTAATGATATTTTTTCTTGATGGTTGGAGTTGCCTATTTAAAGCCTATGTAGTTGTACATTATGCTTACTTATTAAAATATAACAGTAATTAAATATTTTTAAAGTACATTAAAATAACGGTAATAGTCTCATGAATTTCACTAGACAGATTCAAAGATTTTAAACTTCCTTCAGTTTATTATGTATTATGTTTATAAAATACTGGATTTAGACATATACACTGCATGTAAGTTGAGATATATTAGTTTCCTGTTTATTAACTTTATCTTTTTAATGTTCAGAGACATAATTCATAGATTCCACCATATATGGAATTAAGTATTTGATCTGTGTGAAGGATAAAGAATGGGAGACATTTCGAACCACATACAATTTCAAAGCAAGCTTCCCCGGCTTCTTCAAACATTTAACATTTTTCAAGTGTAAATTCTCCCATCTATTTCATTCTTTCTTATCATGCACTTATTCAACCAGCACTGGTTAACAATCCACTGCGGTCAAAGTGCTTTGCGAAGGACCGAGGGAATAAAATGATGAAAAATTCAAAACCTGCCCTCCTAGAGATAGCAATCTAGGTGAGATGATAGAAAAATGTACAAAAGTAACTGTAAGATGGATTGTGATATGTGACACAAGGGAGGTGGAAAGTGATAGAATTCAGGGACCTGAACGGTCACCCCTGTCTTGTGCCTTCTTGGAGGAGGCTGTCTCAGAGATGACGTTGAGTGCTGTATTGATCCGCTGCATGGGGCGGGCTTATCATCTTAGCCTGGGAGATGGTGTGAGCTGGGGCTGCAAGACACTGTTTCTCTTTCATCTGTATCTTGTTTTCCTCTTATTTTCTCCTATACCAAGATTGGTATGCTTATAACTCCATTCCCTATTTTCATACCCACCTGGTTTATATTTTTCTCCTTTATTTACATAATTTATATTAACACTGCATTTATCTTATTGTGTATTTAAGAGAAAATGTTTTAATGAAGTGATTTTGCTACTAGTGATAACAAAGTTACCTAAGCACCAGTTTTAAAATATACACTGCCAAATATCCATGTTTAATTTTAACAACTAGTTTCGAAAGAAACCTATCTATGATTTGGATGTTCAATCACCACAAGGAGGGGTATTTTAATTTAAGATAAACCTGGCCAAAAAAATATACATTCAGAATTTTACATTTCTACATATATAGGCCTTTTAGCCTTAACATTTATGTTTTGCTTTAGAAAATGAAAATATTTTTCACAGAAATTAGAAAGGTCAAAGCTTTAATAATCCCCCTCTCATGTTACTTTCTCTAAGAAACATTTTCTGTTTAGGTATTCCATGTAATCTCAAGGTATTCACATTCATTCCTTGGCCCTGATCTACAATAGATTTCATGAAAAAGTGATGTTGGAGGAATTCTATAAGAAAGATAGACACCCTCTCCCCTGGACAGGTCTCTGAATCATTCAGAATAATGGCATATTCCAAGTGGTAGGTGAAAAAAATAAACGCCCTCACTAGTCCTCGGCAACTGGGCTGACTGGCAGTATCATATCTGGAAGTGTTTATTACTGGTGGAACATCTTAAAGAACTCTACTGAAAGCTACTGTAATCTCAACGTCCATCGAACCCTGTAGTCATTGTCTATATCACAGGTAATACCAAAGCACGAAGCATCTCAGAGGAAGCATCTCAGATGCACGAAGCATCTGTTAGCTTCGTTATAAAGAGCTAAAGTCTCCACTAGATCTTGGGACAAAACAATTTCTTCCAAATTTTAGAGGAACCTTCTGAACAGTAAATTAAAAGCTAAAGAGACGCACATTTGCTTAATACCATGTGCAACATTTTTAATGTCCTGTTTCAATCTTTAGAAGCCTTGCAAACATTGTAATACTTCAGACATTTGTTTAAACATTTCCCCCAGACAAAAGGATGTCATATCCAAGGATATCTTTGAATCATTTGCCACAAAAATTCTATTTATGAACATAAAATTAACCTATTTGCTAAGCACGTAACTATACGGCTAAAAAATTTGCCAAACTCTTTCACATATGGTAGCTCAGGTAACCATATAACCATCATTTAATTTATGCAGTAATATTTGCTTCGTTTTATAAATTAGACAATTGAAGTTTAACAGTATTTTAAAAAATTGTTGAGTGGCCTAGAAATGCTTAGTGGCAGAACTCACTGGAACCCATTTTAGCTATTAGATAGAATATATTGTCCAACAATTTAATCAAGCATCCATAATTAATTTTTTTCTTGACTGTTAGCTATTAGATAGAATATATTGTCCAACAATTTAATCAAGCATCCATAATTAATTTTTTTCTTGACTGTGCAAATCTTAATTTCTATGCAATGAACAGGTGTATTTCAGGAATAAATATATATATTTTCATGAATGTATTTTAATGAATTTTAGTATTGTATAAGCTTCAGTGATTCTATGTATGTACATATATGTACACATACATGTCTAAATAAAGTACCTTGATACGAGTTTTGCATTTCATTATTGGTGAGAAGATAATGACACAGAGAGAATATATTTACGAGTTATTGACTGATAGCTAAGTTATTATATAATTATCATAGTCTTTTTTTTTCACAAAAACACAATGATATGAGTTGTATGATAGTTAATTTTATATATACATAATTATATATATATGCGCTGCTAGCTAGTAAAACACAATGATATGAATTGTATGATAGTTAATTATATATATATATAATTACATTATATATATGCGCTGCTAGCTGGTAAAACACTACCTCTGGATATGTCTGTGAGGTTCTTCTGGAAGAGGTTAGTATGTGATTCTGTAACTGAGTAAAGAAGACTCACTCTCACCAATGAGCCATCATCCAACCCTTGGAGACCCAAATGGAACAAAAAGGTGGCTGAAGTGGGGGGAGTCCTTTCTCTCTTCTTGAGCTGGTACATCCATTATTTCCGGCCCTGGGACACAGAATCTCCTGGCTCTCCAGCCTCTGATTTGGACTGAACTATGCCTCTACTTTCCTGGTTCTCCAGCTTTCAGGTGGCGGATGGTAGGGTTCTCAGTCTCCATAACCGTATAAATCAATTCCTGTAATAAATCTCCTTTTGTAAGTATTTGTACATATCCTATGGGTTATGTCTCTGAATAAATCTGAGTAATGGAAGCTGTTTGAAGACTAAAGTATTTTGACCCTTTAACCCCAACTATTTAGCACAGTCATGGGAAACTTCTAGAATTTCTTAGTGTTCAAAACTACATAAATTCGTAAAGTAAAAAATAATTTAAAAAATAGTCACACAATCAATGACCTTTGATTAACTGATTAGCTCTTCAGCCGGCCTGAAATGGTGTCAGTATAAATGTAACTGCAACTTTGTGAATGAGAATGAATATTGCTATGGATTTAGGGTATTTTAGTGGATTTATATCAACAATTTCAATGCCCTACTTTTTTCCTCAGAAATTCAGTTCCTCATAATTTATTCTTCAAAAGTGTGTGCATGTGCACCGTAAATTAAACATAAAACTAGAAATTAGGAATTGTACAACTAAGCAGAGAATCCGACAGGAAATATTCAGTACGTCAAAAGGAGTTTTGGCTCTGTCAAGCTTGCATTGGCTGAGTTTTTTTTTCAGCATTTTGCTGTATTTTATTATATAATTCAAATCCCTAGCCTGTATATGCAATAAAGACCTCATCTCAATCCTGTGTCACTTCAGTTGCTATTTTTAGTTCTTTTTCAGTTAAAGTGCTGTTTTACTCTACTGTGTTAGAAATATTGTTTGTTCAATTTTTAATTTTGTTCTACCTTCATATTCAATTCCTTATACTTCCATAAATAATAAAAGTCAAATATAGCACACATAATGTTATGATTGCTCCCCTTCTCTCTCTTGCTCTCTTTTACACACACACACACACACACATTTATTCTATATGCATACTAGTGTAAAGATATACCCTGATCGTACATGATACAACAAAAAATGTAAAGACAGATGGCACCATAAATGAGTGCTTTCCCAATTAGCTGCAGGTTAACAGTATACTTAATATAGGTTTAAATGCTTTTATTTTCCTTTGTTCCCACAGCCCAACTCCAATCATCAGATCAGCACGGTCCTAACATAACTCTCCATTTACTCCCAGTAACCACCCATTTTCTATTTCTTGGGTTCCATTTTGCTCCTCAACTGAGACTGCACTCTCCCTGTCCCACTTGCCTGTCCCATGTCCCATGGTCACAGGCCACATTCTCACTTCATGAATAGGGGCAGAGGTATAAGGCACAAAGCAGAGTTCAACAGATGACACATATCTGTTTGCTGAGCTATTTAATTTGATCAGGATACAGGGACTGATAAGCCGGAGTCCTAGGATCTGACCTTACTCCCTTAAAGCATCTCCCGCAAATTTTGTCCACCCCAGCACTTTGGGCACATTGGATCTGAAAATTCTTTCTAGTATGGGGCTGTCTTCTACTCCGTAAGAGGTTTAGCATCATCTCTGGCTGCCACCCACGAAGTGTTAGTAGCAGCTCCTCAGCTGTTACAATCAAATAGGTCTCCATACATTTCTAAATGTTCCCCAGAGGTAAATTCATGTCCACTTGAGAACCACTGATCTAGAGATTATTTAATTATACATCAGATTGTTCCTTATTTGATATGCTGGACTGAACTCACTTTTTATTTGATTGTCTTAAATTGTTAAAAATCTTAGCCCTGAATTTGCTATCCATTATGAGAATGTGGTTAATGCTAATGTTATTTTAATGAAGGTTGCCAAAGTAAATTTTCTGAAAAAGAGTGAAACCAGTGTAAAACAGAAACAACAGCTTGGTTCTTCTACTGTTTTACTTATTTTTACCCCTCTAGTTTCCATACTGTTTTAAAATTAAAAAGCAAACAATAACTCCAGTTAATGGAAAATAAATAAAATCTGCATTTTAAATTTGAAAAGTAAATTATTACATTTATCTAATGGAATGATTAATAATGTATATTTTCTGATTTTGTAGTCTTTCCTTCGTCTACTTTGAAACTGCAAATATAACACCTTTTTTCAAGTTTTTTTTTTAATTTGGCTAGACAATTTAATTGGAAATGGAGACATAAAACATAAATTATGAAAATTTTATTAAAGGGAAAAGCCATTTAGTTATTTAAATGAATAAATATAGCTCATTTGGCATCAGTCATAGTGCTTCTATTTGTGACATCAGACAGGCCTGTTTAGAATTTCATATTCCTAAACAGAGACAAATCTAAGCGCTCTAATTCAAGACATCAATCACTGAAAATGAACATAACCTAATGTCAGTACTGAATCAGGCCATCAATTTATTGCTTTGTAAAAGCAATCAGCAAGCTATCAAGCAATAAAGTGTATGAGATAAGTGCTTCTTCTGAGACAGCACTACCATTGACAATGATATACTGATGGAGAATAGCAACTCTTTTCCTGCATCTTAAGCCTATTACTTGTTAAAAGCCCTGCACCGCGCAACAGATGTGAAATATGTTTCTTATTATTATGGACCAATCTAGTTTGTTTAATAGCTTTGGATGCCACTTAGACTTGCTGTCTTATTTAATGAGGTTATATGTGAACTCTTTTGCTTTCTCAGAGTCTTTATGTAGAGCAGTGCAGCTGTGAACTGCTTTTCACTCAATTTCCCAAAGAAAGAGAGGTAACTCACTGCTGTCCTTTACAATGTCTTATTACAGAAAGACCACCATGTCTAGAGCAAATTGTGATGCTATTAAAATAATGTCACTTCTCACTAAAAGACCAAATATTTTACATTATGTTAACAAGATGTGATCTGTTGTTCATAGATATCTAATAGGTAGCAGTTGCCTTTCTTCAGGTCTCTTTGCTTGTGATAAAAGGAGAGAGACAGGGGAAAGCATATTGTCTGCGTGCCTCATCTGTCAATATATAATGTGAATCTGATTTGATCATACAATGAACTCTCTAACCCTTATCTGCAATTTTCAGATGGTCTAAGAGTAAAAATCTTTCATATCACTTTTTTTTTCTTTCTGGAGAAGCAAAAGCCTTAGGGAATGATAAGCTGGAACCAATATAGCATCTCAAAAACAGTTTCTTTTTAGATCCAAAAGTACCTTCTAAAAAGTGCTTCTTTCTTTCTAAAGAATCTTGAAGATCAGTAGGATCAATTTAATTTAGGTCATCAACAGATTTGGTGGCTTTTGTACATTTAAATTTGACTTTAATAGTTTTATTTATAGTCCATAGAATATTCTAATGATTAATATTTCTTACAGAGAAAAACTCTACATTTATGAATATCCAATAGGAAATATTTATTGACAGATTTAACCGAAGTAGACAGAGCAGACATTTTATGTTAGCACATTTCGGGTTAGTTATAATTGCTATTATTATAATTACTGCTACTATGATTATTTTAATATTTTCTTCAGTATCTATAAAACTGAAAGCTGCCAGTTTTAGAAAGTCAAGGAGAATAAATAGCTTCTGTTAACAGGATGCCTTCATGTGTTAGTATAATGGACAGGCACAGGAGAAGAATCATTCTTTAAAAAATCAATTTGGTTAAAGAGAGAAACTACTCTAAATTAATGACATGTTCATACGGTACTAAGTGATTTTTAATTTATATGTCAAGAAAGGGGACATTTACTGGACTTATAGCAAAATATTTGTGAGCAATATTTTTGAAACAACAAATATCAAAAACACCTGGTATATTTGTCAAAGTAGGCTAGGTTATTCTGATATAACTGACAATTCCAAAATCTCAGGGGTTTAAAATAGGTGTGCATACCATTTTAATGTCCATGTAGATGCAAAAAAAAAAAAAGTGAAATAAATCTAACAGTAATTCTTATTTAAACTTTAAGAAAATTAGGTATAGAAGGAATCTTCCTAAACAGATAAGAGGAATCTCTAAAAAAAAATCCTACATGTAAATCATACCTAATGGTTAAAGACAGAGTAATAGTCCTTTAAAACATCACTGAGATATGGATGTCCACAATTCTTACTGCTGTTCAACACTCTATTGCCAAACAAAAGAGCAAATAAATAAGAATAAAAAGACAACTAGATAAAGAAGAAGAAAGTTTTTTTCACTGACAACCTGTTCATATCGATAAAAAATATGATGGGAATTACAATAAAACTACTATAACTTAACAAAGAACTTATAAAGATTGCAGTGATTAGGACAGTAATTGTATTTCTGTACATTAGCACCAATCCACCAAAAATTAAGAGTAAAAATTATCATTTGCCAGAGCATCAAAAATATGAAAATAGAGCTAAATCTCACAAACTGTTTGAGAAACCTGTATGAGTGATGAGAGAAACTGAAGAAGGACTAATATCTTTTAGAAGACTCATCATCATAAAAAAATATAAATTTTGATCTATACACTCAACGCATTAAAAATCCGGTAAGCTTATTTTTTGTTAGAAATTGATATGATGATAAATAACAAAATGATACACTGGATTCAACCAAAATTGAAAACTTCTGTTCCTTGAAAGCCACTCTGAGTATAAAAAGGTATAAAGAGGAGTTCTCACCATGGCACAGCGATTAATGAATCCGACTAGGAACAATGAGGTTGCAGGTTCGATCCCTGGCCTTGCTTAGTGGGTTAACAATCTGGCGTTGCCATGAGCTGTGGTGTAGGTCACAGATGTGGCTCGGATCTGGCATTGCTGTGGCTGTGGCTGTGGCCAGCAGCTGTAGCACCGATTCAACCCCTAGCCTAGGAATGTCCATATACCACGGTTGTGGCCCTAAAAAGCAAAAGAAAAAAAGGTATAAAGAGATGTAGTTTGGAGGGAAATATATATCCCTTAGAAATCAATACTAAGGTCATAAAAATCCTATTAAATTTAGACAAAAAGATTTGGACAGACGCTTTAACAAAGAAGGTAAGTACTCATGTGGCTGATAAGCATGTGAGTTGATGTTTAACATCATTAGTTGTAAGAGAAATTGAAATTTTAAACATGTAAAGCATATAAAAACTTAATTGATGTGGCTAAAAATAAAAATCCTCATCATATGAAGTGTTGTTAAAGAAGGAGAGTTACTGAAACTCAAACTGCTCATGAGAAATAAGGTTGCTCATCCGCTTTGGAAAACAGTGTGTCACCTGTGTAAAAAGTTAAGTAGACATCTAACATATTATCCAGCCATTCCCTCTTCTAGATATTTACCAAAACCAAAAGACAACATATGTCTCCATAAAGATTTACACATAAATACTTACTGCAGATTTATTTGTAATGGCCAAAAATAAAAAACGTGAGACAATCCATGTGTTCATACAGATGAAAGCCTAATCAATCTGAGCTGTACCTTATAATGGAATATGACTCAGCAATAAGAATCTCTGATAAACATATGAGTAAACTCCCAAATAATTATATTGTGTAAAACAAAGAGGCCAGACCCCTTCCCAAAGAAAGAATGCACACTATTCAGTTCTATTTATATAAAACTCTAGAAAATACAAAATACGAAGCAAGATAAAAAGCAGACCAGTGGTTCCTGGGATATAAGAAGTGGCGGTGGGTGGAGGCATGGATTATAAGAGAGCTTGGGCATATTTGGGGGAACGTAGCTGTGTTCACCCTCGACTGTGCTGATGGTGTTAAGGATTTTTACACACTTCAAAACTCATAAAACTGTATAATGATAAATACTTTCAGCTTGTATATAAATGACGTCTCAATGAAGATCTTTAAAAAAGCATATCCAGTTTGTAGAGTCTATTAGACATTTCACTTTTTTGCTTATTACATAGTGTGGTGTTTTTACTCATTTATCTCTCTTTAATCAGAGAAATTGTATTTCTTAGCTCCCTAGCATTAGCCATATTCATGCAGTTGCTTTGACCCATGAAATCTGAAGAAAAATACATGTCAGTTCTGGTAGGAAGCTTAATTTGAGTGTACTTCCCTTTTCTCCAATTGTGGAAAAACATGTTGAATTCACCTACCATATTCCACTTACCAGGTGGATTTTTCCTCTTATTTCCTATGCCTGGAAAGCCCTTTCCTCCCTCTCTGTCTGGCTGATTTCACTTCTTTAGGTGAGCATTTTGGTTTCATATTCTTTTTTTAATGAGATCATTCTCTTCTTTTTAAAACTTCTACTGCTTCACACTGCATTTGTCTCCTGGACATAATATCTTATTGCCAGTCTTTGTTTTATTTTCCTCCTCAGCTTACCATACAGGGCACATTCTCTATTTTGAGTTGCTTATTTTCTTCCGTTTCATTTGAACACAGGAGTCATTTGTGTGTTGTTTACTCATCACTTTATCTCTTCTCAGGGCTCAAACAGCTTCTCCCTCTTGATCTTTTGTAAGTCTTTCTGGCTTGGGCCCTGGAGAGAGCCTGCCTGTTTGAGAATAGACTCAGAAACTCGCCCTGACTCTGCCTTTGTTGGCAAGTTCATCTCTCTGGCCAAGAATGGCCATCTTGAAACCAACTCCATATCATTCACCACTGGGTGCATTTTCTTATTGTCATAAATATAATTTAATTTTAGCTTATATGTAGCCTATCTGCTGAGTGGTATTTCTGGATATTTTTCTTTTGAAATGTATGCACATCATGAGACTTTTAAAGGAATGATATCAAATCTATTATTTCTCTACAGTCCTAGGCAAAAGGTCCTGACCCAAGTGAAGTTAGAGGGTAAAACCCTTCGGTAAAATGGTGTGGCAAATAGGGAGATGTGGTAATACTTTTAGGTCAGTGCTCTTAATCTCTTCATCACTTACTGCAAAGAGCATGATTCCCTTCAATGACCAGTACCTATCAATATCAATTGTGTTTCCAATTTTGGCCTGTATGTCCGTCAGTGATGAGTAAGTACCAGAAGCAGATGCTGCCCATCCAGCTTCTATAGATATAAATGTCTTTTGGTTACTTTACTTTTCTTTTTTTCCTCTTTTACTCTTTGATATCTGAGTACCCAAGTGATAAATTGCCTGCTATCATTTATGTTTCTTTATTTTTTGAAACTAAATCTCAATTGCAGTTGAGGTTATGTATTGAATTTGGTGTGGAAGAACTTCCAAAGAGAGAGTGTTCATTACTTGTGCCCAATCTTCCACTCAGGTCATAATAGCAGCGAAATTAGCTCTGGACTCCTTTTTAAAGTATGAATTTAGAACTCTGTGATACTGTCTGAGCTATGAAATTTTCTGACAGAAAGACTTCAGAATAAGTACAAGTTTTAACCGCACAAAATAGCCAGTGTGTTTGTATGACACGGAACATGGCACCTCCTTTTTTAAATCTCTATGTGTCATGGCTAAACTGATGGACTTGATGGGTGTGGATGTATCAAAATGGGCTTTTGCACTAAATTAGAAAAAAAAATAAGAAAGTATTTTTGAATCTATAAAAATATCTCTTTTTATCAAATGCTTAAGATTGAATTTATATCCTAATAATCTATATCAAAACCATGTTATCTTTGTATTCAGAATTCAAAGATTCTAGCATAGACAAGTAGGGTGATCATATTTACTGCTTTTCTATGTTTTTCCCAGAAAAGTCTCAATTTTACATCTCTTGACACAGTGAAATTATTAAATATTGCCTCTATTTTATTCCCACCAGTGTCTTTGTTTGGAAGTTAACTTATTACTCAGGTTAACATTTATTTATTCATCCATCCCTGTATCTGTTCGTTTTCCATTCTCTGAGCAAATTTTTGCCTAGTCAGATAAGATCAGACATTTTCTATTCTGGGGTCAGAAAGATGCCTGTGAAAGAAGCAGACACAGCTTCTTCCTTCTTCAAAGGAGATTGCTTTGAGTTTAGAGTTACGGACAATAAACATAACAAGTAGAAAACAGCAGCACAATTATGTGCCAGGTATCAGAAAATAGGAATGTGGGGGGAAGAGAATTTTAAGCATGGGAAGATGAAGAAAAGCCTCCACCAAACAGCTGATATTGAGGAAAGATTATTTCTGGTAGAAAGAAAAGCAAGGGCATGTGCTCTAAGGTGATATCAAGTTTGAAGTTATGCTGAGAATAGGTTCCATGTGGATGGAGCATGGTATGTGATTTTGGAGGAAGGGTACAAAATTAGTTTAGAAATGTTCAGATGAACCAGATCATATTTGTAAAGATAATATAAATTGGGAAATTCCCTTGTGGCACAGTGGATTGGGGATCTGGCATTGCCATAGCTATGGTGCAGGCTGCATCTACAGTGTATGTTTGATCCCTGGCCAGGGGAACTTACACATGCTGTGGGCATGGCTATCCAAAAAAGACAGCATAAATTGTCATTATTGTTATTATTTTAGAAACCAACAATATAAAGCAAATAAATACCACAAAAATGGGGCCCTGAGGGGCAACAATTAATAACAAAGATCTGGAACAAACTCCCCCTTTAAAGGTAATGAAACAGTCTCAGAAAGAACATGCTGCTTGTGGCAGAACAAGAACTAACTAACTAGAATGTACCCCTATAACACAGATGATCTAATGCTCTTTATTTGCATCTCGGTGGTTTCAGTGAGCACTTTATCTTTTCTGTTTCATGGGTACATTCTAGTTAGTTACTGTCCTGCCATACGCAGCATCCTCTAGCTTTGCTCTGATCACTTATTTGTTCTTGGAGGGGTTTTTCTTTTTCTAACCAATTCTTTATTTTAACATGTTATAACATCACGACAGTCATATTATCTGTGAAAGACAGTTTTATTTCTGCCTCCTCAATCTTTATACCTTTTATTGCCTTTCTCTTTTCTTAAGGCAATAGCTAGGACTTCTATTACAATGCTGAAAAGCAGGGGTGAGAAGGGACATCCTTGCCTTGTTCCTGACCTTAGCAGAGTTTCTCACAATTAAGTATAATATTAACTGTTGTTTTTCGATTTTTTTTTTTTTTTTGCCACACGTACATGGCAGCTATACTTAGCAACACCGGAACTTTTCACCCACTGCATCAGGCCTGAGACACTGCAGTCAGATTCTTAACTCACTGCACCATGGTGGGAATTCCCTACCAACATTTTTTATTGAATTAAGGGTGTTCCTCTCTATTACTAGCTGTTGATTTCGAATGTGGTTTGGAATGTTGTCAAATTTATTTTTGCGTGTGTGAATGGGTGTTGGGTTTTGCCAAATGCTTTTTCCGCACCTTTAGGTACGATGATGCAATTTTTCTTTCCTAGTCTGTTGGTGTGATTGATTACATTGACTGATTTTCAAATATTGAACTGGTCTTGCATAGCTAGGATAACTCCCACTTGGTTATGATGTGTACACTGCTGAACTTGATTTGCTAATATTTTGGGGAGAAACATGAACTATTTTTTATAAAGGAAACTGGCTATGTGTTAAAATAGGCTTGCATTTTGTTTTTCTTAGGATTTTGATATTTATTGCTCCATTCTTTGAAGAGAAATTTTTTTAAATTTTTTAATTTTTTATCTTTTTAGGGTTGCACCCATGGCATATGGAGGTTCCCAGGCTAGGGGGTGAATGGGAGCTGTAATCACAGGCCTATGCCACAGTAACGCTAGATTCAAGCTAACTCTGCGACATACACCACAGCTCACAGCAATGTGGGATCCTTAACCCACTAAGCAAGGCCAGGGATTGAACCTGCATCCTCATGGATGCTATTCAGATTCATTTCCACTGAGCCATGACGGGAACTCCAAAGACCAAATATTTCTTGTATACTGATTGGCACACTGCTTGGGTTTATCACATTGCCTTCATTTTCTTTTTGCTCTTTCTCTCATTCTCCTTTCCTTTTATCTTTTTTGAAAATAGCAAACACATAATAAAGGAAATAAGGAATATGATAAGAGAAATAACTGATAAAATTTCACTTAAAGATATATCTTAAGATATACAAATATTTGAAATTGTGTTCCCCTTATCTTTTCAGTTTATTACCTATAAAGTTAACCACTCCCCAGATTTTAACTATTTGCTTGATTTTTTGGTCACAACATCAATATGCTGATTCTAGTCTTTTTTTTTTTTTTTTTGTCTTTTTGCCTTATCTGGGGCCGCACCCGTGGCATATGGAGGTTCCCAGGCTAGGGGTCTAACAGGAGCTGTAGCTGCCGGCCTTCGCCACAGCCACAGCAACGCGGGATCCGAGCCGCGTCTGCAACCTTCACCACAGCTCACCGTAACGCCGGGTCCTTAACCCACTGAGCAAGGCCAGGGATCGAACCCTCAACCTCATGGTTCTTAGTCGGATTCGTTAACCACTGAGCCACGAAGGGAACTCCTGATTCAAGTCTTAACATCAGAAAACAATTCTACTATCATTTAATTTTGATGGAGTTTTCTATTTTTTTATGTGTTTTTATTGTATTGTATACTACCCTCAATAACTATTAATATCTTTCTATCAGGTTTCAGCTTTTTCATGTTTTTTTTATTAGCATTACCTGATAAGAAATATCAAAGTTTATCTTTTAATTGATTTTTAAGTTTCTTGATAGTTCTAAAATTTTGGTTAGATATGTGGTCTTATTTCTTTGTTCTGAAAATGAATTATCATCAGAAGTTTCTTTTACTGTACCTCTCATTACATGTTGCCTATTAATTGGTCTTTGATGCTTCTTCCACTGATATTGTGTTGTTATTCATTTGTTTTATTGAATAAATCACTCAAAATGAAAAAAATTAGGTTATTTTGTAACAGAAATTATTTTTGTACCTCATTCTTCTTTTGCCCTCATATTTGGAGCTGAATCTTTACAAGTATGCTAAATTTTCCTATTCATTGGTTACATATTTAACATGAACATGTTCACAAAGCATTTTCCACTATTATGTTACCACTGACCCTTGAATACCACCCAGATTAGGGGCACCAACCCCCATGTAATCAAAAATCCGCATATATATTTTGAGTACTCCGAAACTTAATGACCAATAACCTACTCTGGATGATCACCTTACCAAGAACATGAACAGTTAAGACAAATTTTGTATGTCATATGTATGTCTACATATATTTTATACATTCATGACAATATATAACTTTTTCTTATTTTTTTCAATACTTGTAGATGACATGATTCATCTACAATTTTTTCAAATTGTTGCAAGTCTCCAAAAACTTTTGCAATATGTTCATTGAAAAAAATCCACATGCAAGTGGACTTGCACAGTTCAAATCCTTGTTGTTCAAGGATCAATCGCTGCCTTGATTTCCAGCCCATTTATCTAAAAAACTATTTTTTAATTTAATTTTTGTTTATTTTTAATGATTTTTATTTTTTTCCATTACAGCTGATGGAGAAAAATTTTACAGTGTTCTGTCAACTTTCTATTGTACAGCAAGGAGACCCAGTCACACATACACATAAACCACATAAACATTCCTTTTTCTCAATCATGCTCCATCATAAGTGACTAGATACAGTTCCCAGTGCTATACAGTAAAGAACTGTTTTAACTTTACATTTAATGCTTGAGTTTGGCCATTGATCCATCTGATATTCTAGTGATCAGTGACAATGAAGGGAGTGAGTGGAAAGATGTGGCTACTTGGCATTGTATAATTGTTGAAGCCCCTTCTACACATTTAAAAAAATGTCCTCTAGCAAATGTTAGTCCAACTACTTTAGGAAATATTTTTTTGTTGTACTGTTTTGAGGTCATTCCATTCAGGGTTTATTTCTGTCCCCCAAAATCACTTTTATAGACAGAGCAATCCCCTGACTTGGCTACATAGTGGGAGCAGTTACATCCCCTGTCAAAAGAGGAAAAAGGTAATTTATGTAAATATTTAGCCAAGTTGTTATTAGCTCTAAATTTAGAAGAGCAGAAATACAACTGGAATGTGCTAGAAAATATCCCCCAGGGAGAGCCAATGCCTGCTGAGTTGTTTTATCTTATTTATTATCTCTTTATCTGCCTTCTAGTTAATCTCTATTTAAGTCTAAAGATAATTGATTCTTGATGATTATGTTTATCTGCTCTTCCCTTTCATGCTTTCCTTCCAGCTGGGAAAAGTGAAATAAGAAGAAAAATACTGAATTTTGTGGAATCTCCCTGTCTTGGTTGTGATTTAATTATAGAATCAATATCTTGCTTTAAGTAGGCTTCTGAGCTTTGGTCTTCCATTGGTATGGGAATGAGAACCCATTATCAGTTTGATTTTTTTTTTGGTATAACCTAATTCTTTCCCAGTAATGTTTGATAATTCCCCAAACTGACATATGCTGTTTTCCACCATTGATTCCACATTATTTCTAATTTGTGGTACGGCATTGTGCTTTCTCTTCCTCTGATGAATTGCCATACCATATTTTTGATACATTTTTTTCTTGTTTATATCATTAAGTGTGAGGGGAGAAAAATCTGGGACCTAGATTAACATTGCCATTTTATAGTAAAGTCTCCTTAAAGTGATTTCAAAAATAAAGTTCTCGGCAAATATTTTCACATACAGTAATTCTGAAGTTGATTTGTATCAGAAAAGTGCTAATAATCCTAGAGCATGTCAGACATTTGGAAACTGAATTAATCATATTAAGCCATTAGGGTATAATGATTAAAAAATTAATGAAAAGGCTGAGGAATTATGAAAGTTTAAATTCTAAATTCTCTTAAACTATTGTCCCTGGAATTTGGAAAGTTTTATTTTTGTAAACTATGCATATATACTATATAAGCTATATTTATATATATAAACCATATACTATATGTATAAACTCTATACTATATAAACTGTATAAAACTACATATATTTTAGCAATTTTGTAAGTTTTATTCTGTAAGTTTTACATATTTGTAAATGACATAGTTAATAATTTTTAAAGTTTTGCTATTAAACTATACATATATATAAACTGCATGTAAATCAGTGATTTTGTAATAGATTATTTACTGCTTTAAAAACATTTGTCTCCTGATCACTTGTTATAAAACCTCAGTTTTTGAGCAGTTACCTGCTATTTTCATTTTAAGAAACATAGCAATATTGTACGACAGTGTATTTAAGTGAAGAGAAGAAAACTAGGCATTGTTTCCTGACAACTACAATGACTGATTAAGTAATAGGTAAGTGTTTGATATCAATGAGCAACATGCTTTCAAGGAGGGGATTTAATGCATTTTATTTATTCATTTGTTTTTAGTTTTATGTAAATTGGTTCCTCTAAAGAGTTTTAGAATAATTATACAGTATGAAATATAAATGATAAATAAAGGGAGTAAATTGATTTTTATATTAAGCTACAAGGTTGCAATTAATGAAATTTAAGCTAGATAGATGCCACTTACTTTGGACTTCAATAAGCAGGGCACATTTCAGCCACTTTTCTACAACTTCCCTTCCCTCCTTTCCTTTCTCCCTTAAATAAGAACTGAAAATAAATATTTATATGAAGTCGTATCTCTAATGGGGGAAGACAAAAAAAGATGAAAAGGATGATGAGTCTTACAGTTTAATACAGAGAGTGGGTAGATAAAGGTAAATAAAAATAGGGTGTGGTCTTTCCCAACCTAGTGATGAGGCCATGATTACCTTTACTGATGCTCTTTGCTTCCTTATTATGTGTATGCAAATTACTCTTTGTTTCCAATGCTTTCAGCCGGAAGGCCTTCTTTTTTACTATTTTTTGTAAGGTAGTTCTGCCAGCAATGATTGTTCTGAGCTTTTTTTCATCCTGGAATGTCTTTATTTTGCCTTCACAAGTGAAGGTTCCCTTTTACATGGCATGTAGTTTTTTCATTTGTTGCTTTCGATATTCTCGCTGGCAACAGTTTACCTTTGGTGTATCTAGCTGAGAATGGTCATCCTACTTGGAGCTGGCTGAGCTATTTAGATACAAGGGTTAATATATTTCATCAAGTACAGGGATGGACCTGCTGACAGGTCTGACGGGTGGGACAGAGTGTAGGGTCTGCATAAGAGTGCCCAGTAGCAGGTATGTGTAATTGGAGGCAAGGACTGGATTCACAGATTCAAGAAGCATGTAATACACAGTGGCTGAAGAGGCCAAAATGAAATAGAGGAGCCACAATAAGAGTCTGGAAACTAGATCATAACACACTTAGCAGAAACCAGAGTCCAGAAAAAACACCAGGCACATCTGTGGCTTTCCCTCCTGGGTTACATCATTGTCCCATTGGGGCCATACCACACCCTGCACTCTGAGGCCATCAGAAATCAAAGTAAGAGGAACAAATTAACGAAAAAGACAAAATATTTTACACTAGAAAGATGGAGTTATCCAAAAGCATATAAATAGAGATATTTAATATAAATGAAACTTGTATGATAATATGATACGTTCATAATCAAAAGTGACCACTTTAAAGAGAATGGGCACCTTGAGGCCTCTCTTAGGGTGGAAGAGCTTACGAACAAAGATAAGTCAGTTACTACAAAATAAATTTGCTATACTTTGCATATCTGAGTAGGGATGTGTTACTACTTACATTTTTTGTCAGAGATATACAAGTATAAGTGAAGTAATGTGTAAAAATTTACTGAGAAAAAAATAACAGACACACTTAATGAAGTTTATGCACAGAAAGACTCAGTATTTAAAGAAATAAATTCTCCCCAAAACAATTTATAATGATCTTTCAGTCTGGACCTAAATTTCAATAGAATATCTTTAAATTTAACCTAAAATGTAAATAGTTGATAATGATTAAGAACATATTGAAAAAAACATACATAGAAAAAAGAATATTTGAAAATAAATTATATTTTATTATTTTAATATAATTTGTAAACAAATTGCAATATGAATTGAAATGTGATGAAACTTTAAAATAAAACTAAGATAGAATATTACATAAGAAAATTTATCTTAAGGTACAAAAGAAAATGATTTGTTGCTTTTATTGTTGTTTTGTTGTGGAACTACCGTACGCAAAACAGTTTTAGGAGACCCTCCTATTTGTGTTAGATGTCTCCACGTATACAAAATATAGCTCTTTAGGGAGTTCCCATTGTGGCTCAGCAGGTTATGAACCCAACTAGTATCCATGAGGATGTGGGTTCAATCCCTGGCCTGGCTCAGTGGGTTAAGGATCCAGCATTGCCATGAGCTATGGTGTAGTTTGCAGACTCAGCTCAGATCTGGTGTTGCTGTGGCTGTGGTGTAAGCCAACTGCTGCTCTGATTTGATCCCTAGCCTGGGAACTTCCATGTGCTGCAGGAGCAGCCACAAAAACCAAAAAACCAAAAAACAAAACAAAATAACAAAAAAAAATATAGCTCTTTGTGTAGAATACACTAGGGTTATACACCTATTTTGTCTTCTGTTTGCTTTGGAATGAATGTAGTCAAGTATTCTTATTCATTTTTTAAAATTTCACCTGATCATTATTAAACATCATTAAATCACTAAATCAATAAGAATTTCCCCATTATGTGAACAATATTGTTTCAACAATATCATAGACTGTGTTTCTTTTTTAAATTAAAATTTTATACATTTTTATATTTCCATAATAAAGTCTTTTATAGAATGTTTAATTGTGGACATATTTTCTCATATTTAAAAAAAGAAACAGATATCAACACATTTGCTTGTACTTACTAGTTTTCTAAAGTTAAATTATTTAATAAATGTTTCTAATTTTTAAGAAATAAAGTTATATATGTATCTATACATTATGTCCTATATATACATGTGTGTTATATAAATTTATAACCTTATATACAAATATATATATAAAACATAGACTGAGAGAGAGATGTAACTGTAGCTAAAGATAGAAAATAATAGAAATTTTTATATAAGGTAAATAGAGAGCAAGTTTTTAATGAGAAAGAAACAGTAGTTTTTTTTCCTCGGGTTGGTAAATTTGCTTCCCATATGAAAACAAACTTTTTTTTTATATTGAATCAGTAAGTTTTTTCATGCAAAGAGATTTCAATATTGCTGTAAATGTGTTATTTATTGAGATGTATTTGAAACTTTATTTCAAACATTAGACTAGTATAGGAATGATGCATAACTGGGTGAAAATGTATTTCTAATTTAAGACTTTCTGGAGAAATATCATTTAATCTTCCAAGAACTTACTCAACAAAAGTACTTGAAAAATGTTATCTACTGTCTGCAAGCATTCAAATATTTTAAACTAGTTTTGTTGCCTTGGAAAATCCTAGAATATTTGGCAAGTACATTAAAGCTGATACAAGATATGGTCTTAGTATAACACTGAAATAAATTCAAAGTGAAAAAAAGGAAAGTGCTTCTATTTTCCAAAATTATTTAAAAATATAAGACCTCATTATCCTTCACCTCATTCTACGAAAGTGAATTAATTTACTTAGCAAAAGAATGGGTTGAAATAATTCTGTAAAGGCATATAAAGAAAATTGCACTAAAATTACATTTAAAAAGAATTAAAAATGAAAAGATAGAATAGTTTGAGAAAAAGTGACAGATTAATGTCTTTAATCTACATCTTTATAAAATAGGTCGATTTTTGAATGCCATTGTAAATCTCTACCTATTAAATTTTAATTCTGGTTTTACATAATCGGACAGTAGTTCATTTTTACTAAGCTTTTAAAATTGTGTATATTTCAAGCTGTGTGTGTGTGTGTGTGTGTGTGTGTGTGTGTGTGTGTGTGCATGTGTGTCTGTGGTGGGGGTGATGAGAAATAAGCGATAAACAGAAAAAAGAGCCAGTGTTCCTGAAATCTGAAGTACTCATGTATTTAGCTGACGTTTAAGTATTTTTTATCACCTTGGAAAGCATAAGCAATTTCCTTTTTTACCTAATTTATTGCTCTCGTTCAGCAATGTGTCATCTAAAAATTCCTCCTGTTACAATTCCTTCCTTGATTGTATTGTAGGTGTCGAATCAGAGCTGTGTCTGCGACCTACACCACAGCTCACAGCAATGCTGGATCCTTAAACCACTGAGGGAGGCCAGGGATCAAACCCACATCCTTATGTATATAAGTCAGATTCATTTCCACTGAGTCACAACAGGATCTCCCTAGGATGATCTGCATGAATTCTTCTTTCATAACATGTCTATGCTTTCCAGATATCTGATTCTTTTTAATTCCCCCAAAACAGTCCTTACTATGTGGCTATTTCTTTACCATAAACCCATTAAATCATTCTGACTTTTTGACTATGACTTTTATATTAGTGATTATACTAACTGCTCTTTTTCATGTTGTCTATTTTTTGATATATTTCCATATTTTAAGTTCTCTTCAGGACATTGCCTAATATTTATCTTTTCTTTTTCTTTAGGGCCACACTTGTGGCATATGAAGTTTCCCAGACTAGGGGCTGAATTGGAGCTGCAGATGCTGGCCTATACCACAGCCAATGCTGGATCCTTAACCCACTGAGTGAGGCCAGGAATCAGACCTGTGTCCTCATAGATGCTAGTCAGATTTGTCTCCACTGAGCCATGGTGGGAACTCCCCTAATATTTACCTTGCTAGTCCCTTTCCTCCTTAATATAAACACCTAAAATTCCACATCCCAACCATGCCTACTAACACCTACCCTATGACCATCGGTGACTGTGTCCTTCCTTCTCTTATATCTGAAATTTCTATATCTGTCATCAGTGTTATCACTCCTCTCCATGAATCTATCAATACTTATTCAGAATCTTTTTTTTTCTAATAGGTACTTATTTTCCAGGTTTTCCATTTTCCCACCTCTCTAGTTTTTCAGCTAAGACTTTATCAACTGCTGGGTAAGTCACCACAGTGCAGATTCCTGTCTTCTATATGCACTGCTGCTAAGGATTTTTTTTTGCTCCAGTACAAGAGGTAGACTAAGTAACAGTCCAAGTGTGCTCTACGTATTTTTATAGGGAATGACCTAAGAATATAAAGGTCAAAAGCCTTCTAGACATTTAGCCCTACCCTCAAGAGAAGGCACCTATCTTCAGCTAATAGATCAAACAATCAGAAAGTAAAGACATCAACTCTGATGGCCATGGCCAAGGATCCTCGCCACTATGTCTGGACTTTACTAGCCAGGAAATCTTCCCACAGATGGTGCCTCCTGCATGCCACTTGAGCAAATTATTTGCAATACAGTCTTTGCTTTTAATGATGGCATTGCATAAAGTAATGTCCTATGGCCATGTCCTCCTCGCATTGAGATCATATATAACCCTGAAACCCTCAGTGAGGTTTAAACTCGTCACGAGAGACTTTCTAACAGATCCAGCCCAAGGAAACACAATTGCTCTTTTACACTTCTTGTAAGCCTCCATATAGTTGCACACAGTATATAACCTCAGGTACTCCTAGGTTTTCCGTGCGTTTTTAGGGATTTTGTCTTTAAGTACCATTTTTTTCATATTTCATCTCCCTTCACTCTCAACCTAATGTTAGACACTTCTAAAGGATTTATGATTACTCCATTATATGATTTGTAGTATGATTACTCCATTATATGATTTGTAGTATGCTATTATACTAATAAGTAAGGTCTTCAAGGTAATATAGAGAAAATTGAATATTTTATAATGTTCTTAAAGGAAAAGAAAAGTGAAAAGGACTGTTCCCACTATGCCACAATCCTTTCACCTTTAAAAGATTTATCAATAATTTAGAGGAGAGCGTTTTTCTTTTCCTCCTGCACTAATGATGGATTACACTGTACTCAGTGCCCTGAAATGTCAGTGTTCCTTTCTAAGAGCCTGAATTGGCAATAAGGACAGACTTACAAAACTTAAAACTTGAGAAACTTAAGTAGAACTAAACATAGATATAGAATTTTAAACCACCACTTTTACAAAAAAATTTTACTGAGGGCTTCAACAGAAGCAGTGGTAGTACTTATTAAAACCACACCCTTGGCTAAAAAAGGAAGAGAAACAAAAAAATTCCTGGCCTAATTTTCTCCCCTAATTGCCTAGTACTCAGTTCTACAAATTGATTCCATCTTAACAATATAATTTAACACATAACCATTTTCTAATAGATTTTAAGATTCCAGGTGTTTTATCTGGTTCTTTGCTCCTGGACGGCAGTGGGGAAGTACATCACAATAAGGGCAGTTACTATATTAAATCAGTATATCAATACACCCTGAATTAAGAAGCAGGGGCCTTAGAGAATCTGTGAATCAAAGAGGCAAGAAAAATGGTTGCTGAGCTTCTGTTTTTCTAAAACAAACACGTTAATGAAAAAACATCATAAAATTCTTCCTTTGTGCCGAGGGATATATAAAACAAAAATGCATAGCATGGTAAATATTTCTCATACATCTATTGACATAAAGCATTAAAATGTCTTCTACGTAGCAGAGAATTCAAATGGTTATATCAAAATAATATATAAACTATATAGATTAAAAAAAAAGTGATGACCTTGTTTATGACAATTACTTCCTCTTAAATGAAGAAAGTAACTGTGGTACTACCTTTCTCACAGGGATACAGACAGCTCCAGTTTATGACTTGCTTATGCCCCAAATTGGTAGGTAATGAAATCTACGGACCCTTGAGTACGTTTCCACAGACAAGTTCAAAAACTGGTTAGTGAACAGAATCCCTGAAGACAATTTATTCTTTATAAAGTGAAAGTAGAATGGTAGTTATATTATGCTCTCTTTGATATCAGTGTTTTACTGGAAATTGCTTACTCCCCCAAAAAAAGGAAAGAGAAAGAAAGGAAAAACATTTAAGAAAAATAGAAAACAGCACAAGCAATTGCTCTTTTACTTGTTGTGACTATGATAATGATAGCAATAATAATGATAGTTATCATCTATTTTCAGGCACTCTAATCCTTCCTGTGTGCTTTTCCTTGCAAAAAATAATGTGTATTGTTATTTTTGATCATGGCTGGAAAAAATTACTGCAAAACTTAATGCATTAGCATGCTATAAGAGACGGAGCTGTGTCTCTGTTTCTAGGGTCACATGTTCTAAAGTGGCTCTTCTGGCGTGACTGGGGAACTGGCCTGTCTCCACAGGGTTAACTCTTTTGACAAAAAACAAGGTAAAAGTGGAATTGAGAAAAATCTTTCCTTGGTAAAGATGTATTTCTAAGGTTATCCGTTTATTGTGGCTTATACAAAAGTATCAGGGAGGAGAGGGGATTTTGATGTGAGCATAATCTGACCAAACCATTCCTGTCAGTGGCCCCATAATCTTGTCAGACCACTTCTGTGAGCCTATCACGGTGATTCAATGGCTGAATTTCTTCTGCCGGGAACTAGGCAAAAATCCCCCTGAGGAATTGCAAAAAGGGAGGGTGCTGATGAACGACTGGGTGTTGGAGTAGGAAGAGTGGCAATAACAGTTCTTATATGTGGGAGGTGATCACACTCAGAAAGTTGGGTGGGGCAGAGGACAAAGGGTTAACAGCCAAGGGATCATGGGCATCTTTTACTAAACTGTGAAGGAACTGGCATGTTCATCATTTAAAGTGTTCTGAATATAGGATGGATTTTCTACATATACTGTATTATGTATTTGATGCTTTATATCAATAGTTGGGGGAGAAACACTTATCATTGTATTCTCAGGGAATATAGGCCTCAAATAACCCCCACCTTTCCAGTTATCTCTGACAGTTGTTAATTTATATTTTTATATAATCTGCAATAATGAAGCAACCTTTTAAAAATTAATGGAACTGATATTAATTTTAAAACTGTAGATGAGGACAAGTTTTACCATAAAAAGGAGAGGGACCAGGGATCCTGAAAAGGGAGGAGGAGGTGGTGTGGATGAGGTGAAGATTATTCAGGTAAACAGCAAGGTTTCATTTGAGTGAATTGTGTTTGTACAGTTTAAGTGGAAACTATTCTGGAAACTTTTCAATATATGATGTACTTATCACAAAACCTTAGTAGTTTGCTTTATTATGATCACTTTATTAAAAAAGAAATTTTAAGCTTGCTAATGATAAAACAGTATTTATAAAATATTTTTGATTTTTATGCATAACACAAGCTATCAAAGAAAGTTTTACCCTATATTTTTCAGGAAGAAAATAAAAAAATATGTAGAATTTAAATTATTACTTCTAAATTGTGTAATTAGATAATTAGATCTGATCTAACCAGGTATATTATCTAACAGTCTTATTTTCAAATATATTACAATTTTAGCCTCTGGTTCTCTATGACCTCTCAGCTGAACTGCTCTGCTGCTACTGCTTGCAGCGCTTTTGCAGATAGAGTGAGTAAGGAAATCCTTTTCCTTTCTTTCCTCCAGAATAAATTAGGATACCTGGCTCTTTTTAGATGAGGGAGATACGCTTATGTCCTTAATAACTGGTTTCTTATTTTCGGCCAGATAGTAAACTATCTATTATTTTGGTTTCCAGGAATCGTGCATTTGATTTATTGACTGATTGGCTGCAATCACTTCCATGGCATGTGGAAGCTCCAGGACCAGGGATCAAACCCCTCTCAGAGCAGTGACCCAAGCTACTATAGTGACATCCTGGATCCTTAACCCACTGTGCCACAAAAGAACTCCGATTCGTTTTAAAAAAAAAAAAAAATTACATGGCTTCCTATCATCTCTTTAAAGTTTATTTTCAACTTACCAAAAATAATTAAAATCCCATTGAAGAGTTAATAGGATTATTCATCTCAAAACACCCTGGGACAATTGCACTTAACCCTTTCCAACATAGATTCTGATTTAAACATATGCCATGATTGCTAAAGACTTTTTTAAATTTTTTGGATTATGTATGTACACTGGAATCATTTCTTGTCATTTTTTTTCAACTGGACAAAAATTTTATTGAAATAGAATATATATTCCATTTGTAATCAGTTCAAAACTAGACACCAAATCTTGCACTATAGAAGTTGGTTTAACAGAAATACATTTTTAAGGTAATTTTTCAGGGATTTCCATGCAATGTGCAACTTAAATAGACCTTCTTTACATAGAACAATATGTTCATCCTGAAGGAATACTTTCCTAATTATCTTGGGGTGTGTGGTGAGGGACCATACTGAATCTGGACTATTCCATTGCCCAATTGACATTCTGAGATAATGAAAACAGCTTTGGTGTTTTTCTCTGCATCCTGAGTGGGCAGTGATTGGGGAAAGGTGTTATCAAAAATGTCATCATCCAATTTATAATCTTTTTCAAATTTCCTTTTTTATGGATGCACCTGCAGCACATGGAAGTTCCTGGGCTAGGGGTCCAAATGGAGCTGCAGCTGGGGCCTAAGCCAAAGCCACAGCAACACCAGATCTGAGCCGTATCTGTGACCTATGCCACAGATTATGGCAACACTCTGGATCTTTAACTCACTGAGTGAGGCCAGGGATCAAGCCCAAATCCTCATGGACACCATTTCAGGTTCTTAACCCAGTGAACCACAATGGGAACTCCCTACACTCTTTTTTAAAAAAATGATAAACTACTAAGAGGCCAACTTAATGACAGGAACTTTGAATAACAAGCACACATCTGTTTAAGACTGAGGAAGTAGCACCCTGAGACTCTTAATGAAAAGCAAGAGAAAAAAAAATATTCTCACTGGATATTCCCTGAAATATGCTGGAAAATGTTTCACAGTGAAAGCAAAGAAGCAGAAAACTTCAACTCCTTTATACTGGTGTGGCATTGTATGTGGCAAGGAGCTGTCCTCTACAGTGCCCTGCTGAAGATGAGCGGCAGCAGTTGTTCAGCCAAGCATCTCTATTTTTGAAACACAGCTGAAAAATTTTCCTCTCTGTCTCTCTTTCCAGGGAGCCCAGGGTGGTCCCTCTGTGGGTGTGTGAAAGCCTCTCTCCTTCTCGTTGTAACAAGGGTACATAGGCTCACTTTTTGTGCACAGATAAATCAATCAACAAAACAAAACAAAGTTATTCACTGAAATAGAATGGCACGTTAGTGTTGGTCCAGGACTGCTTTATTTTTAGGGGGGGCCATAAGGGAAATGTTGTTGGCAGAACTGAAACATATTATAGATCGATAGTTAAAGAGAAGCAAACAACTTAATGCCTTCATGTGGAGCTACTGGCTGTCGCCAGAAAAAAACTCTTATTAAATGCTCCCTTTAAAACATTAAAATTGAGGACAAGTGTTGAACAGTATGGATCATTGGGAAATTAAAAGCACAACATGTTTGAAATCTGTGTTGAATATCATATTTTATTACACAACTCAGTTAACAAGGCCCTTTGGAAGAAGTTTTATATCGTACATCAGTCTATTGATAAATAGCAAACTGAAATTTGCATTGCATTCAGATTACATTGACAGTTAAGGTCAAGGATTTGTTATTGATTATTCAACCTCACAGAGGTGATGGCAAGGACAAACTGAGGGATTTCAAACACTTACACAAATAAGCCTCAGTTACTTTTCACCAACTCGGAAGAGTTCTCTTTTTTTCTTGAGTCTGTCCTATAAAAGTAGCAGTATATTTAAGGGAGCAACCTCAGTGTAGAGTAATGGTGAAACGAAGTTTAAAAAATAGAATAAAACCTGGGTTCAAATTTTGTTTTAAACTTGAATTGTCTAAGGCCTTGAAGAAAAGCATGTATTCTTTCTGAGTCCCAGCTGCACAACCCGCGATATAAGCATAATAATAAAATAAGCATTACAGTATTGAAGATCAAAAATGGGAACATACGCAAAACTCTTATCAGTAAAGCCCAACATTAACCTTCCCAGGATCCGACTATAAATAAAAGAAGTGTTACTGGCACTTATTAAAGAATTATATACACTTATAGACACCGGACTCTCCTGTTTTATTTGTAGAGTCCTTGCAGCTTTGTTTTTGAATGCTTTTAAGTTTTCATATTTCCTCAAGACACACTCTAGTTTAAAAAGGGGGTGCGGGGTAATTTGACTAAGGAGAAAGACGTGTGAGGGAACTGCTTTTCCTTTCTAGTTTAATTCTTGTTGGCATGTGAGGAACTCAATTAGAGTTCACTTTTCTGGCAAAGAAGACCTGGTCCTGACTGATTTTGTGACAGGAAAAGGAAGTTGACACTCAGAGAAATACTTCGAGAAGACTGCTGGGTCTGGTTCTGCAGGGAAGGAACTTGGAGGTCACCATTTCATCCAAACAAGAGAAAAGCTGAGCAGACTGAAAAATGAACAATGCTTCTAGAACCTACATAAAAGGGGGGGAACACAGGGCAGACCCCTACTCCCAGATCAGAAGACCAGCCAAGACCCGGAGTTATGCAGAGACCCAGCTGTTAATCTAATTCGGGATCCTTCTGATTGGGAAACCTGCCCTGTTAGTGATGAACAGCAGGGGGCTCAGTGTGGACAGGCCTGACAGTCAAAGACTCCAGGGTTCTCCTAATCCCTGGGGTGTGTGTATGTGGTGTTGGTTTGGGTGAGGGCTCCCATAAAATGGCGAGAATTACTTCTAGGATCTGGACCATGCTGACCCAGTGAATATTTGAGAAAGATCCCCTTGTGCTTCCCCAGGGGAAGGGGGAAAAACCACCTTGAGATGCCCCAGACCTCTCAATTCTTAACCAGCCCAGCCCTCAGGGAAGCCTGTCAACCCAAAGGTAGTCTGCTAAGATGGATCAGAGCCTCACTGACCTGGCAGAAGGGAATGCCCAACTCCAGTCACTCAGGTTCCCTGTTCTGCCTCAGGGGAGAGAAAGAAGAACTGAGACACACTTGTGACATCCGGTCTAGAGGCCTAGACTTCAGCACAGGGCAGTAGATGGCCTCCCCATCCCCCACACCCACCCACCAAGTTGCTAAAGGCCTATTTACAGCAGTTTCTTTTACCCAGTACGTCATATCTGGCCATCAAGAAAAAATGAGAAAGCCTGCCAAAAGGCAAAAAACACAGTTTACTGAAAGAGAGCAAGCACTGAAACAAGACTGGGCAGGAACGTTGGAATTAGCAATCTGAGAACAGCCACTCTTCTTTATTTCCCTGATCTTAGGGGAGAAATATTTGTTTTTCATCATAAAGTATGGTATAGAATATTATCAGCAGGTTTTTACATAGAATACAGTTTTTTAGGCTGAAGAAGTTCCATTCTATTTCTAATATAATGAGAGTTTATATGGTAAATGAATTTTGGATTCTGTCAATGATTAATTCCCGTTTGTTGTGATGATCAAGTATTATTTCCCCTTTATCCTGTTGATATGGTGAATGACAATGATTTGTTTTAAATAAATCAGTGCTGAAACATTTTTAAAGAGGTAAAAAGTTTACCTTACACTACATGACCAGAAATTGTGTGAGCTATTATTTGAAACTAATTTTTGGACTCAATATTTTTAACCATTTACAGAAAATTATGCTTTTTAATAATTCTGAAATATTTTAGTTTACCAGACAGAAAATCTCCGACTTTTCATAAAACAATTATATATCATTTCTTTCTTCCTTTCTTTCCCTCCCTCTCCCTTCCTTCCTTCCTTCCTTCCTTTCTCTTTCTGTCTTTCTTTGTCTTTGTCTTTTTCAGGGCTGCACCCAGGGCATATGGAGGTTCCCAGGCTAGGGGTTGAATCAGAGCTACAGTTGCTGGCCTACACCACAGCCATACGGGGTCTGAGCTGCATCTGCAATCTACACCACAGCTCACAGCAATGCCAGCCAGATACATAACCAAATGAGCAAGGCCAGGGATTGAACTAGCATCCTCATGGATACTAGTTGGGTTTGTTAACCCCTGAGACATGATGGGAACTCCTCATTTCTTTTTTAAGCATAATTAAAGCTTACTAAAGTATTATATATATATATATATATATATATATATATATATATAATTCCCTATTACTTGGAAATTATAATTTCATCTGATTTGAATTTTGCTACGTTATTAATCAAATTAAAACAATAATAAAATACTCATATGTCATCTAAGAAAAACACAACTTTGATTACAAGGCTTAATATTATCACTCATTTAAATAATTTATTTTAATCACAACCTGAAGAATATGTTTTTCTATAATCTGAAATTCACTATTTCATATAGTTTTTAATCTATGCTTTAGTTAGCAACATCAATTTTTCTATTCAATATATTATAACTATTCATGTAGCTGTCAAGAGACTATTAACTTTGTACACTTTTTAATCAAAGATTGGTAACATAAGTAACATTATGAACAGAAGCTATGCTAGTTCATCTCTTCAATCCTATCCCTAATAAAGGACTATTCCCTTTAGGGTATTCTTAAGTGTTCAACTTGCTCAGTTTTTAAATGATTCAGGATACAAAATCTACATCCATCCCCTCAGGAGTTCCGTCTACTGCCTAATAAATTTCATAGTTAAAAAATGTTCTTCAGTATTTAATATATTTTTACAGTTGAATTCATTGGATCCTTAATTTCTGTACATGTATACTTTATCAAGTTTGTATCAACTGGTATATATTTTTTTTAAACTTCAGTGGATTAACTATCTTTTAGCTTCCCCTTTTAATTATCAAATAATTTGCTTTGACTATTTAATCATTTATATTACTTGTAGGAAGACTTTCCAAATATAACCACTAAACTAAGCTTGGCTTAAACTACAGATTGGCTTAATATTTCTTTAGTTCTCTTTTAGAAGAAAAAAAGATATTTTCAATTTTGAAGGTGTTTAGAGAGAAATATAATCATACCCCGGTAGTTTTATAGCACTTTTTCCATAAATTTTGAGTGTTCAGTATATATATACATATTTTTTCCACTTTTTTGCCTTTATGTAGAGCCGCACCCGCGGCATATGGAGGTTCCCAGGCTAGGGGTCTAACAGGAGCTGTAGCCTACACCACAGCCACAGCAACGCGGGATCCGAGCCGCCTCTGCAACCTACACCACAGCTCACGGCAATGCCAGATCCTTAACCCACTGAGTAAGGCCAGCGATCGAACCTGCAACCTCATGGTTCTTAGTCGGATTCATTAACCACTGGGCCACAATGGGAACTCCAGAGTGTTCAGTATATATTAATGAGACTCTTCATAAGTAGACTTATTCACTGCTAATTCAACCTTCCATGTGGCTCTTCAACTGATATCCTCAATAAGAATAACTACTATATTATAAATTTTGTTTTAGAAACAGGATATAGTACTTAGCAGGCTAGTGGAGAATCTTAATTAGCTCAAATTTGAGAGGAGCAGAAAATAAATCACTAAATTAATTTATCAATGATTTTATTACAGAAAGTGATAGTCAAATGACTGTTCTGTTCCATCTGACCTGTTCCTGCCACTTGCTTATGGAAAGACCAGTTTAGGTTGTGCATAGACCATTACTCTAAAGGATCTTCTAGGCACCATTCAAATCCATTTCCCTTTCTGGTCTTATAAGTTTCTCAGGGATATTAGGTTCCCTGACGTACTTCCAATTATAGGTACAGTAGTTGTGATTTTTTATAATGACTATTATTTATTTAAACGTATTTCTCTGAGAAATATATGGTCTAATCTTTCAGATCCCAAACAACCTCAGAAGTTCAAAATTATGTACATTATCAGAAAGCAGCATACTCATAGAGCGTGGTTTAGTGTGACTGAAATATCCCAGGTCCATAAAGACCTAATTCACCCTTCATATTTTTAACACACACACACACACACACGCGCATGCATAAAATGAATTGCGCCTTTAAGCAAGAGTTGCAGCAGCATTCATAGGATGTTGCTCTTCTCATCTCATCCACCACTCAACTTTATAAGCATTCAAAGGATGAATTTCTGTAACTCTTAAACCTGTAGAAAATATTGGGGTATATTAATAAGTTCCATACAGTTGTAAGAAGATAAATTTTCTTACAAGACAGCAAGGTCCTTGAAAGTATCTTTTGCTTGAGCACTTTAGAAATAATAACTGAATTTCTCCACCATTCCTTGGCAATAAAAGGATAACAGTTTTCTTTAAAGGCAGAGAGAGTATCATAGAATTGTGGAAGGTTTTAATCCAAAGGTATCTCAGTAAACATGTATTCCAGATTGTTATGTATCCTGGGATATCATAAAGGACACTTCCTCTAAGAAGAACTGTACACTAACAAGTGGGAGAGACTGTATCTTCCTCTCTCCATTCTACATACTTGCCAATTTACTAGTAATTTGGGATAAAGTCTCCTAGTGTTAAAACAAAGAATGTCTAAAATTTTAACTGCATTGTTTAGTCAGCTTGGACTCATTAATTTGAAGCCAGTTTTCCTACTATAAGTTCCTTTTCAAAATAAATGGGGTGAGACACCACCCTAAATATTTATTCCTTAGACAGGTATTTATTGAGGTACAGCCCACTTTATAATAGCCACTCTCTAGGCACTGGGGATAAATCAGAATATAAAATACACAAAATTGCTGCTATCATGAAAAATACATTCCAGTGCAGAGAGACAGGCAATTTAAAAAGTAATTAAAACAGAGGGTGTTTAAAATATATTAGACTGCTTTGCTTTGGCAGATTACATTTCAGTAAGAACAATAAGAAACAAAAAACAAATTTAAAAAAGGGGAAGAAATTTCAGTGACTGATACTAACAAAATTATACTTCCTTACTCACATGCTAGGTTAAGAGGGGTTTCCCTCATTGAAATGGAGGGTTTTCATGGTGGAGAAAAAATGATAATGGTGGAGCTTAAAGATTGCTTTTATAGCATCTACTTCTACTGGATATGGTATATAAATCATTTTCTTTAACCCCACCAGACTAGGGAGAGCATGACGCCAAGCAGAAGGCAGGGAAGTGTCTTCTTATTATGGGGAGACCTAGTGAAGCACCCTGGAATGGGCCAGGATAGAGCATCTTCTTACCAAGAAGACTGAACGTCATAAATGATACTTCAAAGTAGTAGGGCTGCTAGGTTTGGTGATAAGAACTCTATAGAAGGAGGAAACAGAGAATGAGGCTGTCATGCCAGGAGTGGCATGTAGTGATACTGAATACTAAGTAGAAGAGTCAAAGAAGGCCTCACTGAGCAGCACTGGAGCAAAGGCCTGGTGAGATGAGGGAATGAAAAGAGGAGTGAACAGAAGAATGATCTGCAGAAAGACCACTGGCACAGTCTGGAGAACCGTGCATGGAGAAGAGTGAGAGGCTGAGAGAATAGGAGATAAAGTCAGAGGTCAGAGCAGAACCCTGTGAGGCAGATCAATGGGGTTGTGTAGATTCAATTAAGGATTTGATTATTTTTAAAATTTGGCCGCTTTGTGAATAAATGCAACTATCAACATAGAGGAAGAGAATAGTCACCAGCTTGTAATGACAAAATAGTGAGGAGCCAGAAAGATACCAGTGACAATGGCCAGGTTTTGCTTATGTTTTGAAGGGAGTACTGGCAGATTATGCTGAGAGCATTCTCAGGTGGCTGTGTGGTGAGAAGACTAAACCTAACCACTAGACCTTAAGGGCCAGCAGGCATGATATAAGTCCACAGTCTTTGTCCCCTTGGAGAAAAATTTGGCAAAAAGACTGTGAGTAGTTAGGCAAATAAAGTCTTTATTAAGAGAGAAGATATGCGTGGAGAAAGAAGCATGAGCAGACTGGGGGAGAGGGAGATGGGGCGAGAGAGAGAAAGAGAAAAAAGAATGCCGCGTGCTTTGAGGGTGGTTTAAATCACTTGTTTGGGGCAGTGCTTCTGGGCTTCCTCTGGCCAATAATCTTGTTTCATCTGGTCTTGAGTCCACATTTGGCCTGACTTGGGCCCTCCCCTGTGTGAGCGCAGCATCTTTTAGCCAAGATGGCTTCTAGCACAAGGGTCTCTGGGAAGCTGACAGGATGTACTATGGCTCATGTGTAGTTTCCGAGGTCTCCTTGACCTCAAGAATGAGAAACATGGGGTCTCTTTATCTTTTATCCAAGTAGGACTCAGCTCCTCCTTGCTTCTGTCATTATCTTTATCTTGAAGTAACTGTCCACAGGGGGCAGACTCTAGCTTCTCAGCCTGGGATCCATCTATCTCCTGCTTCAATAGAAGTAGAGTCTTAAGGAAGAAGTAAAGTCAAACTTCCACCAGAATGGACTGTCCATTAATGAAATTGCCCATGCAAGTGCATATACCAATAGACGAGTAGATATATAAATCTAAGTGCAAAGAGAAGGTCTATACCTGTGATGTAATACATATATATTCATATATATGTATATTCATATATATATATATACATATGAAATTTGCAAATAAAATTTTATTTCATTTTGAGCCTTAATATTTTAGCTAAGAAAGATGTGGCTACAGTGATCATGCTTTCAAATAATAAATATTTTCTTCCAAGAAGACGCATGATTCAAGTTGAAATCTATTACAACAACTTCAAAGGAGACCTATTCTTATAGGGAATGCTAATGGCCACCAATACCTGTGTTCTTCATCTCTTTCTTGGGAAAAATGTCAGGACTACATCACCTCCCTGATACTCACGTGGAACTACAGATATGGTTTCTGGCTAGTAATATAGAGGGAGAATGGCCATGTGCATCAAGGAAGCCTGACCTCAAAAACTTGCCATTGTGCAATCATTCTCCCTCCCTCCCACTCTCCCTCTCCCTTCATCCCTCCCTCCTCTCTCTCTCTCTCTCTCTTTCCCTCTTGCAGAGTTTCTAGTGGAGAAATTAGGGTCTCCAAGGGCCATGAGACCACAGAAAGGACAAGAAGCCCTCTTACTCTTCACTGATGCTGATATGAAAGGAAAAATGAGTCTTTGCTACGTTAAGCTGCTAAAATGTGGGGATTTGTTTATTAAAGCAGCTAGTGGTATGTACACTGAATAATAAATTTTCATATTACATTTTAATCTGAGTATTCTTTTCCTAAAATATTTACACGTATTTCTCAAGTAAACAATATAATTGCTTAGTTTAAATCAATTTGCTTTGGGTGAAAAAATTACTGCTGATATTGTTTTCGCTTTTCGTCACTAAAAAATGAAACCCTTAGCAAAGTAGCATAATTTAAAAACATAAAATAGAGCAAGATATACAAAAAACAAAATAGCAGATTTGCTAGGAAGAGATTTATTTGTAAAAATGTGCAAAATAAGTGTAAGGGTATAGCTCTGAATTTTGTGTAAGATAACGTTAGTTGTAACTATCTATTGGTGATGTGTGTTTTATAATTTTGGATATGTAATTTCCCTTAAGCACAGATTTATGGATTCTGGTTACTAACACTGGAAAATGCTTTGACAGTCCAAAGATGTTGGCCTCTCTCCTGTCATTTTCAGTAGTAAAGTAAAATGATTTTCAGTTGCCAGTGAATTCACTGCTCTCTTAATTGCCCCCCAAGGAGCAAAGTGTCAGCAAAGATTCCAACCAAATCTTGCATAACGATTAAAAATGGAGAAACCAAGGCAGCTAAAGAAAAGGTCACCGTATAATCTCCTGTTATTGAAACAAATAGACTTAGCAGAAGTACTATCTTTTGTGTATGTCTCAGTGACTTTTTTCAGTGTTGAAGAAATGATCCTTGCCAATTTCATTACCCTGAATTAAATGCTAACGTTTATGGGCTTTCTATTGTCAACAGTAATAAGGGGGGGGGCATCTCTAATTTTACTTTTTTTCTCACAGAAATTAAATTTTTTACAAGGTTTGGAGTTCCCCTTATGGCTCAGAGGGTTGTCTGTGTGAGGATCCAATGTTGTCTGTGAGGATGTGGGTTCGATCCCTGGCCTTGCTCAGTGGGTTAAGGATCTGCCACTGCCATAGCTGTAGCACAGATCACAGACCACCAGATCCGATTTGACCCCTAGCAGGGGAAATTCCATATGCTGCAGGTGAGGCCATAAAAAGAAAAACCGAAATAGGTTTAATTGTACCTCTTTGGGAAGGACTAGAGAAATGTGCATTTCTAAAGTAAAGAGCACTTTTTCCACCCTCTTAGTTGCTGAAAATGAAGAATAAAGCTTACCCAAAAGCTCACATTATATTGTTGTGGATGTAAATATATACATTTTTTTCTATAATATCCAGAAAATATTCACTTTTGTAGGAAATGCAATTAATATTAACATTGAAGGCATTCCCGTCGTGGCTCAGTGGTTAACGAATACGACTAGGAACCTTGAGGTTGCGGGTTCAATCTCTGGCCTTGCTCAGTGGGTTTAGGATCCAGCGTTACTGTGAGCTGTGGTGTAGGTTTCAGACGCGGCTCGGATCCCGCGTTGCTGTGGCTGTGGTGTAGGCTGGCGGCTACAGCTCCTGTTAGACCCCTAGCCTGGGAACCTCCACATGCAACAGGTGCAGCCCTAGAAAAGGCAAAAAGACAAAAAAAACAAAAAAACAAAAAACTACAACATTAACATTGAACTACATTTTCAATAGTTTAATACAGAAAAGGAACCCAAATATACTTTATTCAAAACTCAATATTAGCAGACGAGTCATACCATGGTTAAGTAATCATAGAGAGGGACTTAATAACGATGATTGTGATTACGATACTAATAATAACAGCCAAATTAGTTACTGGATCCTAGCCATGATCAGGCTTGTGTGATAAACTGTTTTGCCTGTTTTTGACTAACTTAATCCCCTTAAATCTTGCATGGATAAATTCCACTGTTATCCTCATTTTAAGAGAGAAAACTGATTAAGTATTAAAGTTAAATAATTTCTTTAGATGTCATATTGGATGAGCTGAGATCCAAACTCAACATTTCAGATATTTTAAAGAATTCAATGAAACAGAGAGGATGAAAAAACAGAGAACCTCAATTTTAATAACAAAATTTTGAAGAATATTGCCTTTGAAGCTGTGTGTTCTTTGTGCATTGTAAATTATATCTAAGCTTACTTTTTAAAAGAAGTGTTGAACGAAAAACATTAGGTACAGGAAGGGGTTTATATTAATGGTATCATTTTACAATATTGCAGATTTTGCAGTATTTTTATTTTAGGTTTAGCTCTTTTAAATATGATTTTTTTACAAGTTTTAAATGGAATTTAGTAAGATACTTTTATTTAACAGCTTACTTTAATTCTCTAAGGTCTTAGTGATTGTTTTGACAGGGAAAATAAACTGAAGTGCAAAGCTTTGGCTAATAACCCCTCGAGGGATTTGCTTAAGGAAATTGTTAAAAAGAATGCTTAAATTTTGATTTGCTTAAACACTCTGAAAGCAATTTCCCTTCAAAACATTTCATTTGTAACAATGCTTACAAGAGACCTACCGTTAAAAAAAGGCTATCTGTTAAAAGTTTATGTATAGTCTTCACGGTTTAAACAACATGGGAAATCATACCATAAAATTTAATAACTAACTGGGTTATGAAATTTGCCTTTTAAAATAAAATTCAGTTTTATTCTCTTGCCATGACACAATTCATGATGTTTCATATTATCGCGAATAATTAAACACCTGTAAGTGCTAAGTACAAACCTCAATACACAGTACTTACCAAAAGTGGATTATAATATAAATATTATTGTGTAATACTGATTTTAAATATTTATTTTAAATATTAGCATGTGCCCATGTAATTCAACAGTTCATAAACATAAACCAATTTCAATTTTTGAATGATTTAGCCATTTCTGAATAAATTAATTAGCAAATTTCCTCCTGCTGTATATTTGATGATGTTGGAAAAAACCTAAAATGTTTCTACACTAAGAAAAATAAATTTTAGGAAATGTTGGATGGCAAAAAATGTTGTTGAGACACATCTGATATTTAAGATTAGTTAAATGATTGTAGTCATATCATCCTTTCCTACCTTCATTCATATGACAGTATCCAAAGGAAACCTTCTAATATATGAAATTTCATTTATTTTGCCATTTCTATTCCTCTGATTAATATTCTTTTATTAGTGGAAAGACCTATTATTTCAGGAAAAGCTTGAGGTTTGAAATTAATGGTTCCTTGAATGTCAGATGGAGTTTATTCTTCAAAATATATAGTTTCTTATTTCATTTAAAATACCAACTTACATCAGTCACATATTATAACTATAATCTTCAGATATTTGTTTGTTTTGATGGACCATAGAAATTCAGATTGACTGCCAATCATTCCATAGAATTTTATCTCTAAAAAACTTCATTTGCTTCATAGATTTATTTATTTATTAATTTTTTGAAGGCCACACCTGCATCATATAGAAGTTCCCAGGATAGGGGTAGAATACGAAATTTAGCTGTGGCCTAGGCCACAGCCACAGCAATACCAGATACTTAGTATACTGAGCAAGGCCAGGGATAGAACCCAAATCTTCTCCGAGACTATGTTGACTCCTTAACCTGTTGAGACCTGTTGAGCTACAATAGAAACTTTGCTTTTTTTTTTTAATTAAAAAATGTCATGTGTCCATTCTGCCAAAGCATTTTGTGAATAAGCACAAAATATGACAATTAAAATTTCTTACATTGTCATATTTTGTGCTTATTCACAAAATGCTTTGGCAGAATGGACACATGACGCCGTGAGCTGTGGTGTAGGTTGCAGATGCGGCTCGGATCCTGCGTTGCTGTGGCTGCGGCGCAGGCCAGTGGCTACAGCTCTGATTAGACCCCTAGCCTGGGAGCCTCCACATGCCGCGGGCGCGGCCATAAAATGACAAAAGGCAAAAAAATAAAATAAAATTTCTTACATTGTCAATAAATGAATGTCATCAAAAACAGATATGAAGAAAACTCTGATAAAAATTGTAGTATAAGAATTTACTGTATTTTGAAATCACAGGATGAAAAACTCTCCACTAGATTAATGCCATTGTGAGGTCAGTACAATGGATACTGCCTTTATGAGTTGTCTAGTATGCATTCACAGTTCACCAAAATATCAAATTTCATGTGGGGGAAAGTGTTTCTAACTTGGGGTGGTATTGGGGAACATTTATCTCATTTGCTCTCCAGTGGAACTCCAGACTCTTCCTCTCAGTCATCTATAGGAAAGTGAGTGGTGGACACGGGGCCACAGTTCTGTCCCAGGCACACTGCCTCTCAGACCCTGAGTTTTGAATAAGTGGCTTAATGGGGCCATTTGTCCCTGCTTCTTAGCAGAGGCTCTGGCATCAGCGTCCAATGAAACTGTTAGACAACTGCTGCTTGCAACGTGCATTAGGGATCTTAGATGCAGACATTTCCAATCCTTGCTTACAATTTTGGTACATCAACTTTAAAAAAAAATTGCAGGTAATTAAACTACTAATTCCAAAAACGTTATGATGACATATAACATTACACCATTTTTGCTGCCAGCTATTTTGTAGACCTTGTGTTAGGACCTCCATGGCACATGCTTGAAACCCATGTCTCTGTGTATAGCTTTCCAGGGCATACATGCTTGAAGTTGTATCTCTGAATCCAAAGCTCCAGTTCTCAACCACTCACAGTCTCACACTCCTATTAGAAACCCACTTTCTTTTTCTTTTCTTTTTTATTTCCCCAGCTGTACCCATGGCAAATGGAAGTTCTCAGGCCAGGGATCAAAGGTTCCCAGCTGGGACCTAGGCCACAGCTGTGGCAACACTGGATACTTAACCCAGTGCACCACGTTGGGAACTCCCAGCAATCCACTCTATTTTACCTATTACTTTCAGTCCATCCATTGGCTTTTAAGGACCTCATTTCTCTCAAACACAGTATCACAGTACATTCAAACTGGAGAACATGACATTATCCCTGCCTTAATTGCAGTTTAGTAAAGAGAAACAGCTAAGCAATTAAGTGGAAATAAATATGGTAGTCATCACGGTAGATGCTGTAGGTGGGGAGAGCATCATTTAAAGGCAATGATCATTCTCCATGGATCAGGATCAGGAGCATATTTACAGCAAAATAACCTACTAACACTAAAGAACATGAGGTATTTTCCAGAAGCAGCAGAAGGGAGCAATTAGAGGAAGGGGTAACACCTTGATATAATTGTTAAGCAAAGATACAAATTGCCATATATTGGATAAGGAATTTGAGGATGATGGGTATAGATGAAAGTAAAAAAATATGTGGAAAACAGTGCATAAACAAGGTTAAAGATATGGGCAACACCAGATCTTGGAAAGAAGCAGATGCCATAATGATTTTTTTTGCCGTATTCAATAAGAATATATTGATGGTTTTTTAAGTAGATAAAACCAGAATCAGGATTTTTGGAAGCTTTCTATAGATAGCATGTTGTAATATTATACTGAAAAGATTGTAAACATATGAGTAATCTTAGCAGTGGTAGCTAATACTCTATCTGATGCTTTCAACGTGCAAATTCTAAGAGATCAAATGTACTGCCTGCCCAAGCAGTTAGGGGCTTTTAAATTATGTATAATGTAGCTTGTTAATTTAGACTGTTGGGTCTTTCCGAGGCTATAGAGTTAGCTCTTGACAGAATGAATGTGTAGATAAAATCTGTCTTGACACAGTTTTCATCGTCTGGCCTCTCTCAAGTGTCCTCTCCTCCGTGATCTTTGTCTTCCTAGAATCTCATTCTTTAATGATATCTAGCAGTTTTATCCTCACTGCCCACAAGCTCAATGTCATCATTCTCCTGTCCACCTCTTTATTCTTCAGTGACAGGAAAAAAAAAAAAAAAGCTCTATTAGGTTAATAGTAAATGCTATATTAATGTAGTTTCCCCATCTGGATTTTATGTATCTTAATAGTTGGTCTATATTTATGTTATTAATCTGAAATATTAATTGTCGAAATTTCAAGTGCAGAGGTAAACTGTAACCCAATTCATGAGAACTTTGAGGTGGCAATTAAAGGAGATGACTTACCCCAAATTTGTGTTTATTTGTTTAAGACTCTTCCATTTTCTGACATTTATGATTCTTTATACTTTACTGAGGCTAAAGAAATTTCTTCATATTTTTAATTTTCAAGTATGACTATTTTCCTGACATAGCATAGCTGAGAGCATGATAGGGATTGAAAGGAGATATGCAATAAAATAGAATTTGGGGAAGATGAGTATCAATGTGATGGAAGCAGCATGAAAATTTCCCTCCATTGGTCTGCTTGTTCCTTAGGATCTATTTTTTTAACACTCTCTGCATTTGTTGTAGGATGAGAACTAATTATGCAGAAATAGAAAATAGAATGAAAAACATGGGATCCATGATTTAAAAAAAAAAAGGTAACTGCAGTATGTATCCATCTTTCTTCACGTACTCTTGTGGCTTTAATCAACACTAAAATGTTTTACTACCAATAACCTCTTTATTGTTTCTTCCCTGCAGATGTTGTCTATACCTTTAAGCTTATGACTGGAAAAGTAATCTGCTATGATTTTACAGAGAAAAAAGAACTTTTGATTAACATCAAGACATCAACATATAACATTTGAGGTGTCTGTCTGTAGGAATTTTATTACATTATGTGTTGCTACAAAACACTATGGCATTGTCTGATACGTTCAAGGTAAAAATTGTTATTATATTTTATCAGTTCACAAGGATGATCTATTTAGTTATATGACTGATGATTTGATTACAATAGAAGAGATATTATTAAAGACCTAATCTCTGTGTTATGTAACAATAATTCAACATTATCATGTCCTTTTATGATCTTGTTGCCTCTCATTTATTATATTTACTTCTGTTCACATAGAATCAAACAGGACATTTGCAGCCCATTTATTGAGGAAGAAACAACTGTAAAAACATCATAAGCATAGAGCTTCATTAAAAGATCTTAGGATTCCTTGGAATTGAAGAAATGAAGATTAAAAAAAAGAGTGTATTGATCTGCTTTAATAAGCAGCCTAACATTTAAAACAGGAGACTTTTTAAAATCAATTGATATGTTACAGATTTTATTTAACTTAGATGTGTTGTCATAGCTGTTTGCGTTTTGAAGTGCCTACATGATGCATATTTACTGAGAATCTATCCTATGAGGAAATTACCTAGATGCAAATCTTGAACTAATTGCTTTGTTTAAAATTTGCCAAAAGCTATGACCCAATTATCCTCCTTTAAAGTTTTATTTTCAGGAATACTTAGTTTAGAAAATCATCCATATCTGAAATTCCATCAGGTTCAAAATGAAATTCTACTCTGTCCAGGCTCCATGTTACTGAGGTCTTACCAGCAATATCACTAAAGCAGGAGAGTGCACGTCCCCAAAGCTAGGACAGCTTTTTAGGTAAGAATTTTATTTTGTGTGAATACGGCTTATTCCCATAAAAATATTATTGCTTGGTGTTCTACTAGGGAATACTAATTTCCTTCAAGAGCAAGGCTGTGTCTAATCATTTATTTTATCATTGACGTGAACAGTGAATGGTTCTTAACAGTTGCCTTGTTAATATTTTGTGATTGAAGAATACAACCTTTACTTTCCCAATATATCCATGTATTTCAGAAATTCGTAAAAGCCTCAGAAGCAATTTTTTCTAGTCAGTGCCTAAACCCATTACTATAATTATCTATATAATTCACCTTTGAAACCATTTCCATTATGTATCCATTGAAAACATGTGACATATTTTAAATGATTACTTATAATACACACATTATTAACATACATAGAAGTAGAGTCTTTATATTGCTTTTTACTCATACTCATACTCATTTATTATATGAAATACAATAAATATTTATAAGTATAGTTCTCACAGATAGGAAATATTGATAAATATCTTTAAGACATCCTTTACTCAGTCTGTCATATTTAAGATGCAAATACTTTAGTTCCAAGACATATCTGACAAAAATAAATAATTTCTATCTGATCTTTCTTTAGCTGCATTCATTAGAATTCAGAATTGGAGTGCTCTGAGATTTTCTATCTCTATGACAGCTATTCTTTACCTTGACTTTCTTCAGAATTCACCTGGTCATGGACTTAATTCAACTTTTCATAGTCCCATCATTTCATTGCTAGATAGACTGACAGATTCATTTTCCTTGGATCTATGCAAATTTAGTGCAATATCCTGACTGGAAGAATCTGAGCTGAGGCACTCAGCCATTGAGAGACTTCTATACACCGTGGAAGGATTTATGCCGGAGTGGTCTTCAATGTCAGGATTCATTGAGAGTTTGGCCCATTACGAACAAGATGTGGGTCAAAGCACAAGATGAAAACATTTTAAACAATATTTCAAAGAAAATGGTTGCTGCAGTGAAATACTGACATGAGTTTCCCTGAATCTAGTCTCAATGGATTGAGAGAGGGAGGTGGTTTGCTACTCTAGTAATCTAGGGAAGAATGCTTGACCTAGATAGTGGGCCATGGAAATGCAGAGAAAAGGAGAGGTAGACAGAATCAATGGGCTTAATGATCAGTTGGTTATGCAGGTTAAGGGAGAAAAGAAGTGTCAGTGATGGCTTCCATGCTTTTGATGTATTTCCCCCCATGATTTACCTCACAGTAAATGACAAGGCAGACAATTTATCCATTAGGTCTTGAAACAGAGTTCATGTGCTTTTATAAAGTTCTGTTCACTATAATTCAAGATATCATATTGAAAGTGTTGGAAATAGGAATACTATTCAAGGCCACAGTTTCTAAAATAATTCAGATAGTTCCTCAAAGAAGAAATTGGGTGAGTGACTGCCATTAATGCTATTCTAGAGCAGGTAAGTTGAGTAATAAATGTAGAGTTCAGACAGTCAATCACAAGGCCCTTTTCTATCCTAAAGCACCCACTCACACTCTTGGTGTCCACTATTGGGAGCTGCATTGCTGTAGGTGCAGGGCAGAGAGCTGCACATCGCAGCACAGCTGACCTCAAAGTGTTGGCCTCACAATCCCTTTCCAATCTTAAAAATTAGTGAGAACTCCCAAAGAGCTCTTCTTTGTTTAGGTTATCTTGCTTCATATTTTCTATCTTTTAAATTAAACATTAAAAAGCACAAAGAAAGATTGCATATTTCCCATATTTAAAGTTAAAACTTAAAAAATAAACCCTCTCCTGTATACGTGTGACAGAAAGGGTAACTATTCAAATGGCAACATAGTATGAAAACGGTTTTGCACTGTCTCCTGTCTCTAAAAGGAGGTTCAGGCCCATGAGCCATCCAGAGTTGATCCTTTGAGAACTGTTGCTATTCTGTTCACTAAAGGAATGACGTTTAGTGAACACCTGCTATATGCCTGGATATGCCATGTGGTTTCCTCATTAGATTTTCCGTAGTTTGGAAAATATTTTTGTTTAGTGTATAGCCAATTGAAACTTAAAGAGGTAAAAGACATTTGTCCAAGGTAAGTTTTAGGTAGAAGAAAAAATGAGACTCAAAGCCAGTTCAATATGCATCCAGAATCCATTTTTCCCTGTATATCACAATTTTACCAAATTCCATTCATTCAATTAGTACTTATCCAGAGAAAATGATGAGAGTGGCACTGGAAAAGATGTATGTTTTATCTTTATGATCTCCAAGTTTTCTTCTGTATATATTTTTCTGCTTCTTAAATATATGCAATATACATAATAGTTCTGTAGAAAAATCAAGCAAATAATGAGGCATCTGGAAATTACATACTTAGTTTTGTCTAATTAATGTGAGTTTACATGTGAGAAGAATTTCATGTATCATGTCAATCAAAATGGTATGTATCTGTAGTATATAGGAAGACACTAAGTAGACAACTCAAGACACTTTCTACACATTTTTTATTATGTAGTATGTGTATTAATTGTTAATTGTTATAATAATATGGTTGAGATATGGTGCCACTGATTCATTCATTTGATTTCAAACTTGGATTGGTAAAATAGGGTAGGATGTGATAGAATGGCATAATGATTATGTTTTCATACTTGCATTTTATTTTTATCAAGTATTATATCCTCAAACATTTAGCTCACTGAAAAATAGAGCAGGTAACAGTTACCTACCTACAGACTGCAGAGACTCTCAACTAAACCTGCCTGTATCTCTGATGATTATTAATTATAAACATGACATTCTGGAGGTCAGTATAAATTGAACCACACTTGACAACCTGTTTAGGTTGAGACAACGACATTTAAATTAAAATCTATACTTGAAATACCACATGACAAAGCATCGTTCATATGTGGTATATGGGGTCTTTTAAGGTGACTCTAGTTAAGTCCCGAGTAGGGCTGCATAAAAGATCACTAGCTATCAGCTCTGGAGACATGACCAATGATGTGTGGCCCTTGAGGAAAGTAATTAACATCTCTGGATTCCAATTTCTTATCCATAAAAAGAAAATAAAATGAGTTGTTAGCATCTAGGCTGATTGTGAGGCTTAAATTAGTTAATGATTATAAAGCCCATAGAACTATGCAGGCTACTTAGTAAGTTCTATATCTTACACTAAATAAAGTAAAAGATGTGTTTTTTCACAACCAAAATATAATGGAGATATGTATAAACCAGGGTGAACCCAACAAAATAGGGTCTGGTGTACCTACCAGGGGTCATGGAACTTTTGAACAACTGCATTTATTGTATCACAAGGGAAATTGGCCCGGGAAGTAAATGAGCAAGTATTTGGGGGTTATTTACATGTGTCAGATAAAGTACAGAAAGAGTCTGCACTTCCCACAGTTACTATTAATTTTTACTCTCTCATCTCCCTAGAACACTTCTACTTTGTAGTCATTAAGCCAATTTTCGAAGGTAAATCATGCTACAGTTTGAGAAATCTTGACTAGATTTAAATGAAAAGATTATACAGAAATGGAATGAGAGAGAAGAGGGATTAAAGTCTTATTTTAAAAAAATAGCATTCTTGTCAGTTGAGCCATGTATCTAGTAAATTAAGGGTGTAGCTCCATAAAAGATGCTCCAGCAACAGGAAGACAGTCCACTCTTCAAACAGCAATCCAGTGTGAGCTTTCTGTCAACACGTTTTTCCCATCACAACAAGGTAACTGAGATAAGCTTCAATAGCACGAGAAATTAAATTCCCTGTATCATCTTATCTGACACAATGAAAGTGATTTTGCCAGTTGCCTTTTTCAACTCTAATTTTTTGAAGGAGGATTTCACTCATTTATATTTCATTTGCATATATACCTATCTGAAACTGTCCCAGATAAGAACTGATTTATAACCTAGGTTAAGTGTCAGAGGAAATGCTCTTCAGTGCATTTAAAATTGTCTCAGTGAAAGCACACAAATCACGGCCATCAGAAGTACACATCAGTAGTCCAGAAACTGGTACTGAGATTGTTGAGGAAAGAGATCACCTTCTCTTAACCTGAAAAGCTATCACAGCAGTCAAACTAATCTTGAAAGGTAGGGAGAATTAGAAAAAAGAAAGACACCTAACTATTTTCATCAACAGGAATAGACAATGACCTTCAGATTCAGTGACAATGGCAATAACGATGGTGTTTATCACTTATTTTTAATTAAAGTTGAGAAAGCTGAAACGTCAAAAAATAATATTATTTAAAATTAGACAGCTATTAAGTGGTAGAGTGGAGATTCAAACCCACGTTAATGCCATAGCTTTTTTTTTTTCTTCTTTGTCTTATCGCCTTTTCTAGGGCTGCACTTGAGGCATATGGAGGTTCCCAGGCCAGGGGTCTAACAGGAGCTGTAGCCGCTGGCCTACGCCACAGCCACAGCAATGCAGGATCCAAGCCGCATCTGCAACCTACACCACAGCTCAGGGCAACGCCGGATCTTTAACCCACTGAGCAAGGCCAGGGATCAAACCCGCAACCTCACGGTTCCTATTCAGATTTGTTAACCACTGAGCCATGATGGGAACTCCCGCTAACGCCATAGCTTTTAAGCAATACTGTATTCAAAAAGCAGGTGGAGGAGCTCCTGCTATGGCACAGTGGGTTAAGAATCTGACTCTAGTGGCTCAGGTCACTGCGAGTTGCGGGTTAGATCCCCCAGCCAGGCAGAGTGGGTTAAAGGATCTGGCATTGCCACAGCTGCAGTGTAGGTTGCAGCTGCAGCTCGGATTTAGTCCCTGAATCCCTGGCCTGGGAACTGCCATATGCTGCAGGTGCGGCCATTTAAAAAAAATAAAATAAAAGCAGATGGAGGTATTTGTCACACACAAATGTTATCAACAAAGATGGGAAGGTGGGAGGAAAATGTAGGTATCATGTGGCTAAGCTTTATGTTGGGTAAGAGCAAGTTCGAAAAGTGACCTGCCAATCTTCTTTCATCTGTGATATAGTTTTTACATCGTCTGTTGAGCATAAGCTGGAAGCCACTGATTAATAGTTGACATATTCAGCTCAGTTTCAGGATTTCTCTTCAGCAGCACTTCGCTGAAACCTTATAGACAAGGAAAGAACAGGCAACTGGACTCTATGTATGAGCTTTTGACCTAAGCGTCATGGTGGAAAGGAAACATAGAGGCAATCTGAATCTGATTCAGTGTTGGATTACAACATGAACCTGGATGGCCAGGAGCATTAAAGAAAACAGTGGCTAATATGGAAAGAAATTAAAGTGTTAATTGGATTTGAAGTGCCGATTTTTTTAGGGAACAGGTATGCTGAGACTAATAATTGTTAGGGACTGTGAAAGTAAAAGTACCTACAGAAACAGATGAACACTTCCAGGCATTACTAGGTCTACGGTTCCAAAGTGTGACTGTGGTCACATGTGGATATGTTTCAGTTCAGGTACAGTTCACAAGAGATAAGGATGCCAATATATTGAAAAACTAAGCCTTTGTGAGTGTCATAGTATGAATATTAAATCTCCTAAAATGTAAAAATAGTAGCATGAAAAATGGAGACATTGGTATTAACAGTATTCATCAGTGAGGGATGGGTAGAGACCTCGAACTTGAGAAATGACATTAAATCGGAGTAAGTAGACACTAGGTTTAAACAAAGTGACAAAGAGGGGCAGACAGTGGAGTTTGGGAGTTCATTAACTTTGCGTAGATCCAAAGAGAAATGAGATTCCCATGACACTGACAATGTTTACAGTAGAGTCTATAAGATTCAGTAACTTTACATGATGTTGGAATAGAAAAAGCCCAAGATGACTCAGCAATTAAAAAGAACAGAGTGACTTTCTCAAAATATTGGGGCTCTTGTGTGTCTGTGTGTTTTCAATTTGGGCGTCAGGGAAGGACAGACCTATGTATTAATAGAAACTGTGCTGCTGTCAAAATTGGGCTACACATTTCTTCTCTGAGTCAGGAATTACCCGGCTGAGGTATGGTCACTGGTAATCAGGAATCACAGAGCTCAACAAAATTGCCCCCTCCATCAAATACTAGTTCATAAATAGCAGAGATTTGATTGTTTCATTTTTTTAAAACATTAACAAAATCTGCACCTTGCTTGACCAGGGAAGGGTGAAGTAATTATTTGCAATGAATAAGTGAGTCAATGAATGAATGAAAGAATGGGTAGTTTGTTCACTGTGCCCTCATTTTAGCAATGATGAGGACAAGGGGTAATGTATGTGCCAGACCTACTGCAGGATATAGGATATCATAATAATACAGTTTGATTCAATAGGATATGTTATATCAAAAATTCAAATATTTTCTATTTTAAGTCTTATGGCCAAGATATTTATTTAAAATGAATTTTCAATACCTCTGGGTACTGGGAGAAAACAACAATAAGAAACCCAAGAATCATTGAAGATTTTCAGAGAATGGGAGCTCCTGTTGGATCTCAGCAGTAACGAACCCAAAGTATCCATGAGGACTAGGGTTCAATCCCTGGCCCCTCTCAGTGGGTTAAGGATCCAGCATTGCTGTGAACTGTGATGTAGTTTGCAGATCTGGCATTGCTGTGGCTTTGGCATAGGCTGGCAATTGTAGCTCTGATTTGACCCCTTAGACTGGGAAATTCCATATGCTGCAGGTGGGCCCTAAAAAGCAAAACAAAACAAAAAAACAAAGATTTTCAGAGAATGACTATGACTCTTTGCCTATAATTTAAAAAGAAAAAAAAATCTCAAGGGGAGAAACACTTCTCTCCTTGAAACTTCGAAGCTCATTCTGTCCTCAGGCTTCTGAAAGCCTATATCCACTAGAAACTTGTGTAAAAAAGAAAAAAGACAGAACTCTAATTTGTATCAGTGTTAAGTACTTTGATATATTACCTTCGAATCACATTTCCTTTTCAAGGGAACGAAGTCAGAAAAAAATCAAATAGGGACCTTAAAGAAGAGGTTATTAAGAAAAAAAAATAAAATAAAAGAGAGTGAGTTACAGTTGACCAAAAGTGCTGCAGGGCATTCCATCTGTATTCCAGTACCTTCCTTAAAGGAGCCTTTTTTAACTGATGACTGACATAGATTTGCATTTAATTACCTTGGAGGCATAAAAGATCCTAAACCATCAGTTCTTTTAGAGCATAGTGACTGATCAATTAATAATTGAATTCACAAAGACATAATCTTAGTTCACTGGAATGACTGATGAATGAACAGTCAAAATATTTTTTGCAACAGATTTTTAAATGTTACTGTCAATGATTTGCATGTTGTGGACCTAAAGGGCTTTGGCAAGGATAATCCAGGGAGAAGTTAACTATCAGGATGTGACAGCTGGAACAATAACCTTTTGACCAAAAAAAATTTTTTTGACATAAAGAGTCATTCTATAGTAACTAGAGACTTGATGAGTTAACAAAATAATGACATTCATAAATAGTCATGGGGGATTTTAGAATAGTTGCATGTGTTGATTTGTAGGACCTTTGTCATGAATGCCATATTTCTTATCACCCTTGAAGGTAAAGGATAGAACACTTTGCAAACAAGCCTTCCACACCTGGCAACTGCTATATGAGGTCACTTAAGGGAAATTGTTCCAAGGAGATGTTTTATTGAAAGTACCACTATACAATGCACACATTTTCTCTTTGGCCATTTCTTCCATTATTTGTTTTCTTTTTATGGGTGCACCTGTGGCATATGGAAGTTCCCAGGCTAGGGTCCACTGGGAGCTGCAGCTGGGGGCCTACACCACAGTCAGGGCAACACTGGATCCAAGTGGAATCTGTGGCCTATGCCTCAGCTTGCAACAATGCCAGATCCTTAACCCACTGAGCAAGGCCAGGGAGTAAACCTGCATCCTTGTGGACACTATGTCAGGTTCTTAATCTGCTGAGTCACAACAGGAACTCCTCTCTTTCATCTTGCATTATTTACACTCACCTATATCTCAAGTTTTTTTTTTTTTTTTTTTGCATTATAGCTGGTTTACAGATTTCTGTCAGATTTTCCAACTGCACCATGTGGTGACCCGATTACATGTACATATATGGATTTGTCACATGTAATTAGATATAGTTCCCCGTGCATTACAGTTGGAGCTCCTTGCTATTCCATCATTAAAGCAGTAGTTATCCCCACTCCCTCCC